>OZ024932.1:40393275-41026071 GCA_964017235.1 Sabellastarte sp. h YS-2021
TTAGAAAGGGGAAGGCTTTCAGACATTTAGAAACAAGGCTGTAAAGCTTCTAAGCAACATTCAAAGCAGGTCAAAAGAACAGTGTTGTCAACCAAAGGATAGCAGAAGCAATCCAAATCCAGAGGGCAGCCAATTTCCTTCCTAGTCATTGATGACTAACAGGCAGGACCTGCAAGACTATTTACCTCCATATTGATGCTGACAAAGCACTCCAACCCTCCATCAGTTGTCTCTGTTCCAGGTGAAGAAAGTCAACACAACATATCAACCCCCCCCCGGCTTTTGACTAACACATTTGTGGAGTTCTTCACAGAAAAAAAATCTGTTCAACTTTCCGGGCTTCCCAAAATTTACAACACATCACCCCAGACTCTCCTCCTCCCACCTTATCCATTTCTCTACTGTAACTAAGGATTAAATTGCCAAAATCATTATGAACCCCTCCAAGTAAATCATGTTCTCTCGACCCTTGGCCTACTTTCCTTGTCCTTGATTATCTGGACATCCTCATCACCCCCATCAATTCAATAATCAATGCCTCTTTTGTAGGTAGCACTCCTGATGCGCTCTAGGTTGAGATGCCCAAGGGCCTCATCCTTCAACCCCTTCTGCACTTCCCAATGAATATTCTGGGTAATTAGGTCTCACCAGCACAAAGTATCAAGAACCTCAGAGTGGTGCTTGATTCTAACTCCACTCCTTCAGATCATGTTCCCTGGTCATAAAGTCTACCACAGTTTATGCTAGAAACCTCTACCGAATTTGTCCCCTTCTAGATGTTAAAACATCAGTTCTTTTAGCACTTTTTTCTTTTGATTTTGAGTTAAGGAGATTACAGCAGGTCCAAAATAGGTCATATTACATACAAAATTTTAAATCAAGGTCAACCAGCGTATCTAAGAGAATTAATTCACCCCTACACCTCTTTCAGAAATCCAAGGTGAAGCATCCCCCAACTTAAGTTCCTTCACACCCCTACTTTAGACCATAGAGTTCACAAATCAAAGAAATACTTTTCTAATTTTTTCAGTCACTATTGCCCAGTTCTTTGGAACTCTTTCCGCTTCCACATAAGCACTAGCTCCACTGTTGCATCTTTCAGGAAACACCTCAAAACCCATCTCTTCAACTCCAGTTTTCCAACTTAGTCTCCATCCCTTTTGGTCACACCAACAACTCCGGATCACTTACCTTGACTGCCCTTCAACTCTCCTTTTGATACATGAATTTTGTTCCTCTTTATGGAGAAGATATTGCAACTGCAAAGCAGTAGATTAGATTAGACATCAGGACTCTCAAGCTTCTTCAGGAATCTTCAATCTGTGAGGAGCTACCAACAGATTGACACACTGCAGCGATTTTCACCAGCCACCTCTCTTCCAACCACCACCACAAAGCATGAACATCAGCACCCTGAACATCAGCAGTCCAGCCTCAGCCTCTTCCCCAGTCAAACATCAGCAGCAATAGAATCACCGCCATTGCCTCCAATCGGTCCTTTTCAGGGCCACTGGTGTAAACAATTTAAAGGTCCTTTTCAGGACCACCCAAATCTTTCCAAAACAATTAATATCGGAGTGTTCTAAAAAAAACTCAAAACAAGAAGTACTACACCACCCCGCACAAAACATTTTAGAGTAAAACACAAAAAGTTTTATGAATGAGTGTGTGATTGAATAATAATTTGAAGTTAAAGAAAAAAATTTTAAGTTTTAAAAAAATCTTAAAATATCGGGAACTTAGAAAAAAAGTTTAACAACAATAAAATTACAAGAAAATATGATAAAAAACTTTTAAAACTTTGGCCCAAAAATGTGGCAAAGGCAATGTAGCTTTGGCCTGTCCCAAAAATTAAAACAAAAATCTTAGACTTAAAAAGATGGTCTGACATTTGGGGGAAGTATCGTGACCTTTTGCTTAGACCTTGTGACCTCTGACTCTTTGAGACCCATTTTAGTTCCCCTAAGAATTGGGTGAGTTTGAACTTTACAATATCTTGCAAATTTGCAAGAAAATAATTTTGAAAAAAAACAGCATTTAAAGATTTATAAATTTACATAACTTGGGTTCAAATTTTTTAAAATAGGGGACTCTTTATTTAGTTTGAACAAGTTTTGAAACTTGTTGCAAATGGAATAATCGATCAGTCCTGAAAAGCACTGATAGATGTCAGCTTCCCCCTGGGTTGTTGGTTGACACATCTCAGCTCCTGTCCTCCTGCCCAGCCCGTGCCCCCATATGATTGAAGTAGTCCTTAAGTAATTCACAGACACCACCTGATCATTTTGTAGGGCTGCTACATCATTTGTTTGTGCCCGTCTGCTCTTCCCTGATGTGTCCACAACATGTTGTGCAACACCATACATGTAAACACAATGTCTCTAATTGGCCTTCGCTCCATGTTGCCTAGTAGTACCCTGAACCTTTTCACTAAGATTCGAAAAGGTGTTTTCAACCACCCTCCTGCCTTTGGAGATTCTGTAGTTGGTTATTCTTTCTTCCCTTGTGAGTTATCTTCTGCTGTAGGGTTTCACTATCCATGGCATCAAGGCAAAGGCATCGTCACCCAGCAGGAAATAGTACAAATCTGGCCTTCTCTCCCCCAGTGGCTCAGGTGCCGGAAATTCCAAGCTGCCGTCCTCGATCTTCTCCCTGAAATTGCTTCTGTTGAATATTTGTGCATCTATACAAGAACCACTTGATCCACAGTCTATCCACAGGAATCTGCATTCTGCATTAACCAGGGCCATGAGAACCAGGGAAAAGAAGCCCTTGTGGTTGTAATACTCAGTGCCTGATTTCTGTGGCTTCTTTATGGTGATATGCTTCCAGTCTATTGCCCCAATAGCGTGGGGGACATTTCCTCTAGTTCTGAACTTCTCCTCCAAACTTTATATTCATAATGGCTAGTTGGGCAGTGCAAACATTTATCCTGGAATTCAGCAAGGATGGCTCGGCAGACCTGGGCGACAAACTTGCAGATGGTGGTGTGGCCAACCAACCAGCAATATTGCAAAGAGGTGTACGTATCTTCAGTGTCCAGGTGTTTCAGCATTATTGCCAGTTTTAGTCCAACTTCTATTGGCTTTCTAAAATTGGTGACTGATTTCTTAATGCGGTGGTGTATCGTTCTGTGATGAGGTAAAAAAGGCAGGGGGCATCCCAACAAAATTCTGGTATCCTGGGATGTCTGTGTGTATGAGGTTGGTCAGTGGGTCTTTATTTTGTCTTTAAAGAATCCAGGGCGTGACCAAGGGGTTTGGTGGCTTTCTTCTTCTCCTGGGGGCTGGCTGTGGCTGTGGCAGTAGGACAGGTGGTGGTGCTGGGTTCAGATGTGTCCTTCTCTGTTTGCAAATAATGATGCAAATCAAAATGTTAAACTCAATAAAGACCAAACATATCCTAGGCTTCTGTACTTGTGTAGAAGTCTCTTTGTTATGTAGCTGGCATCTTTGTCTTGACAAATGATGTTTTTGTCACCCAAAGGGGGTTTATATAGTGTTGGTTGGATCCTGACCCAATGATTTAAAATGCTACAGTCAACTGTTTGTCAGTACAGCTTGTCGGGGCTTGCTACAGCTTGTTGGTTATGGGTTTATGGCTTGTTGGGGTAGTTTCTGGTCTTGTGAAAAAAATCTCAATCCAAAGTCAGGTTGGGGGTCTTAATCCAGACAAGCTGGTGTGTGTTACATCCTGTCAGGTAAATGTAACGGACCCAACATTTTCGAGCGCTTTTTTGTGTTTTTTGTCCCCAATTCCACCGACTTTTGAAATCAACCCTAGAGTTGTCGAGTTGGTTTTTCGGTTGGCTCCAGTGGAACACCCTCATGAGATGAGCATTACAGCCTGCCTTAATGTCAAAAACAACAAAAACCCAACGGAATTCCTTGGTTTTAGCAGTGTAATGGTGCAGTTCATTAATATTCTTGAAAATTTCTGATGTAGCACACAGAGCCTGGCCACACGAGGACACTAGATAAATATATGATAAGCTATGAGGCCAAAAATACTAGACTTTTAAAAAGGTAAAAGCCCATGTGGAAATGCTCAGGTAGTATCCGATTTGAGAAATAGATGAAAAGTCAAAGTGGGAGATGCTTGCAACAATGTAGATACAACCTTCAGATGCTTTCTGGCCACAGAGTAATTCGGGGGGGGGGGCCTTATCCTTGAGGATTTGTAAAAAGGAGTCATTAGAAGATTAGGAGATACCCCTGAAAGGACAAAGGCGGCTCCACCCAATGCAGGGATGCAAATGGTAGTGATATCTCATCTATTTTGCAGAGTTTTAGACCACTTTTATTATCCCAGAATGGTATCTGAAGAAAAGATCAGATCACCCCACATAACTGTCTGGTTGGGTCAAAAGTAGCCATGCTATGAGGTACAATGTTTGATAGCCTGGGTAAAAAGACATAAAACATATAAAGCTTTGAACACAATGAGGAGTATCAGTGATAATTAAAATCTGAGATAAGACACCAATGATAATAACATGAGTGGCTTTTAGAGAAAACTTTCTAGTATATTTCAGTGATTTTTGGAAAAGATGTATTCTATCATATCTAAAATGTGGATGTGTCTTAACCATAAAGTATGAAATATGATCAAATACCAGCCATATGACTGGTATATTGGAAGGCACAAACCCTTGATCAAGTAAAAATTCCACAAAAAACAATAAAGTAACAGTAGTGACATGACTGATGAGCAGTCCAGCTGCCACCAGGAAGTCCAGGAAATCCCTAAATAAACATTCATAAACTTTTTGGCTAATATTTCTGTAGGCATCAAACAATCTATCAGAGGCCCTGGTGGCCAGCTGGGCTGTAATGGAATGTTCACCTGAAAATAAATACAAAATAGTGCTAAATACTGTGATTAAGTTTAGTATGATCAATATGAGTAAGAACCCATATGAAATGGGGCAACAGCCCGGCTAGTTATTTTTTATCCCTGTTGGGGTAACCGACCAATGAGAAAGCAAATCAGCAATAGAATATTTTTTCCTGCAATATGTGACACTGATAAATGAATATTAAAAAGGGATTATGCATATATTCCTAGCTATAGCTGCTAGCAAGGGATCCCTAGTCTTGCTTTGCTGGAGTACTTGTACTACAGCAAGCTTATGACATTTAATCTCAATGTTCATATCTTGCCAGTTGTGACACTACCATTATATTCAACATCTCAAGTTGAGTAATATTATAACCTAAATAAATATAATGCAATGGCAAATATTTTACCATGTGTTGAAAAATTGCTTCTAAGTCTGTCTGGGAAGCATCTAAGCAATTGTTGCTTGGACCGGTTTATTATCATGGAAAGTGACCCCATTTTACAAACATAAGGAGGTAGTAAACCAATTGAGATCCTCAACAAAGTCTTAAGTTAACCACACATGTCTATTCACATGGTTGTCACTATGTACTACAGCTGTAGAAGGAGATACTAACTTATTTTCTTTAATTTCTAGACTCAGGTTCAGCTCCAGTAATTGGAGTAAGAATGTATAAGATGAGTCAGTATTAGATGGCAAACCAAGTTATATCAGATCATCTATATATTTCAAAAGGTTTTGATAACCCACTTTTTAAATAATGTATCTAATAGCATTGGAACATTTCTGAAATAAAAAAGATCTGTGTCTAATTCCGAATGCCAAAGATCCATCTAGAAAATAGGATCCATGCTTCAATCCAGTAAATCTAAATCTACAGGGTCAATTTGGATATAACAAAAGGCCCGCTTGAGTCACTCAACTATATATCCAGATAATTATTTTGGATACCCATCATTGACTGAAGAGACCATAGATAGCATTATAAGTGACCTAATTTTTTAGATAAATATCAATATTTTGAGGAAACTGAGCAGAAGCATGATTATCCTCAGTTGGGGCTAAAATGCGATCCCTGTCAAAATCTATGGGTAAGCCACATTCAATTAAATAGGGTTGTTGCTTATCCCAATAATTTACCAAACACTGCCTCAAAACTGCAGGATTTAGTTGGGATTGTAATGGAATGCTGCATCCCAAAAAGTTGTGCATAATCAACTTTTGAATCCTCTTGTGGCATCCAGTAATGTCTGTAATAGGTGCTTTATTAGTAGCAATGCCTTGAGAAATTTTCTGAGAGGTTAAAGGCAGAACACCAAAATTGGATCTATTGTGAGTCACACGCTACCTGAAATCTGAGCATTGGAACCGATTTGTCCAAATGGAAGCAGGAATACCTGTGTTTGCATACATAGGTTCGAACCCAGAGTCATTAGTTGAGCATCAAGTATAGAAATATTGACAGTTGCATTCCGTGTATGATCAACAAGAATGTCGTCCTGGTCATCAGTAGCCACAAGGTTATCTTTGACAATCGAATCACTCACAATAGTGATATTTGGACCCTAAGAGGGTGGTCACATTATTACGATCAGGAGAAATATGAAAATTCTTGACTTTGTTCTTGACCAGTTTTTAACAGAACAAAGGGACAAACTTTTTAAAACATTACTTTGAGTTTGGACACTTTAGAACCAGCCACTACTTATCCGTATGACCTAGTACCTACTTTTGTGGTGAAAGCCTTACAGTGGCAGAACAAATGTAACCAAGAGCTAGTACCTCCCTTTGCTCTATTCTTCCTGCATGATAAATCATTCGCATCATCCATCAAATCAATCAAATAATTTAACATGTGATCTTTCAAATTTTGATTAATTTCTTCTCTCATGGTGTGGCAGAAGCCAGCCATCCACTGGGGCATTGTGAGCTGATCATAGGAAATGAATTCTTTTGCAGAAACTGACAACACAAATTCGTGGGGCCATTTCACACATGCACAAACAAAGACCTCAACTTGACCTCCCTTTGAGATGTAACCTTAGTGGATGTTTCTGTTAGGGCTATGTCTGCTACCTCCCCAAGGTGCAGGTCTACTTGGGCTTGTATTTAATGATCATATCTGAGGAAGTGAGGACTAGGTAAACCCCTCTCGGATCGTTACATACATAGCATGGTGGGCAGGTCAGATTGGTTTCATTATTGTATCATTGTGTGTACTATTGAGACAATACCAGTTAACTGTATTCATTATATTTATTGTTGAATAAATTTGTTAAGTAAAATTTTGTCTTTTCCTGTTGCAACTTAACAGCAACCAGTAATTGCTACCGTGCTTGCTCCATGACCATAATCTACCTTTGGTTTCATTTTTAAAAATTTTCTGTTTTTCATTTTTGTGTCATTGACCAACTTTTTAGAACTACTTTTCTCAAGGGTGTCAAACCTAGAACTGATTTTTTTTCTAATCGACTTAGTATTGTTTGGTTAACTAGCTGCTGAGTGGTATCAGCACTACTAGTCTCTGGCATTAGACTTTGATGCATAAATTTATCATAAGACCTATGCTGAGCATGTGAAGCATTTGCTTCATAGCCAGATGAATGTAATATGTCTGATCAATCTAAATCACTACTGGATGATATATCAGAATGCACTTGCTGCTTAGCAGGCTTTGGTCGACTACACTCAGCACTTGAGACATGAAGTCCTGGTTATCACACATCTGTAGCTAAATTGTTAACACCGCCTCTTTCTTCTCAGGTCTGAGGTTATATTTCTGAGCTATGTATTAGTAGCAAAAAAATAGTGATGTAAAACAACTTAAAACCTAAAATTTTAAAAACATGTGGTTGCATATAGGCATGTTCTTGACTTTTCTCACACACCATTAAAATAAGAACAATTTCCCCAAATACTCCTTCACCAAAAATGTACTTATAGCCCTCCCAAACAATAAAATAATTGTATGTTTTCTCTTTCCAATTTTAACTGACAACACAAATTCGTGGGGCCATTTCACACATGCACAAACAAAGACCTCAATTTGACCTCCCTTTGAGATGTAACCTTAGTGGATGTTTCTGTTAGGGCTATGTCTGCTACCTCCCCAAGGTGCAAATTCGAATTTTTATGATACTCTACCAAGTGTCTCTGTGTTCAATCCCAATCCTAGCTTTGGTTTGCACAAGGGCCAACCCTAATATTAGGTGCATGTCTTCATATGTGTTGGTCATTACTTGACCCTCATAGTGCATCAGTGTTTTAACCCCATGCATTTTAACTGCCAGGCCAAACCTTTGCTCATTCATGTTATTACAAAGAAAGCATACATCTCAGTAGTCATTACAAATCTACATTATACTTATATAACAATGTGCGACAGCCATCTTCTGTAGTTTAAAACTAATAAGAACTGAAAATCCTGTTTTCACACTAGGTGATGTTCATATTTCATAACGTCCATTGCTTCTACATTCACTAGTCTGACTGTGATATTCAGTTCGCAGCAACCTGTTGTTTGTCAATTAAGGTTCATGTCTAAATCTAGATTTGTGTCTGATTCATTGCTTGTTCTGGTCTCTACTCCATTATTTTGTGATGTTTTCTTACAACATTTCAGGAGAGGTCACATGTATTTGGAGTCATTTTATAAATTTTACATCAAGTCATATGCTTGCTTAATTCGCTCAGACACTATGTACCAATGATTTAAATAACACTAAAAATATTTGAATCAAGATTAAAATTCCCAAAAGTCTATGTTTCTTTATAAATTTAAATTGAAGGGATTTGACCTGTGTGATGGTGCATTTATTTATTTATTTATATATTTCTCACATGGTTTGATGATTTGCAACAACATATACATGAAAAAGAACACTTGCTACTTCAAACTACACATTGAACTAATGCTTTCAAATAATTCTGTTAAATGTTGTTTTGGCAAGAAAATGTTAAGTTTTGCCCACTTTAAAAGATTTATCTTCTGTAAAAGAATATTTCTTTCCACTACACATCTTGACCAATTTTAATCAACAATTACACAGCAATCAAATACTTGGATGTAGCTGTTTTAATGGAATGTTGCAAACTTTGATACTTTATTTTTTCATATTCATGTACATTAGAAATGTAACTTTGAACTTTTTAGTAAAGATGTCGACAATAGTTCAAATGCATTGTTTAAATGAGTTCTTTTATCAGTGTAAATATAAAATTAAAATTGAATTGAAAGTAAATGTATTTAAAATTACTTCATCTTGAAGTTATCCAAAATTGAGATATATGTAGCAGTAAAAGAAGGCTGTAAATTGACAATTCTGTTTTTTATGTAACACTCCTCTTATATCCATTCATTCATTAATCTCGCAGAAGGTAAGTGTAATTTATCTTTATGATAACACTATTTTATTGGTAAACCTTTTGACATTTCAAAGTGAATTTATATGACTTTGCAAAATGTATTCTTTAGTTATTAAAAACAAATATATTTGCAATCTTGAAAGTAAATATATATCTTGAGGTGCTTTATTTTGTGACTAAACCTAGTATGTTATGCATCTCACAGATCTGTCCTTGATAAAGCAATATTTTATTGATATCATTGGCTAGCTGGCATTATCACCATGCAAAGGTTTCAAACGTTAATTTGACACACTGTATTCTGATTCCATCATCTGAGGTCAAAACTTGACTTGCACAACTTGTAAAGCTCTTCCTACTTTGGGTTGGAAATAAATACACTTTTTCACAAACATTTGATTAACGTTTTGTTGAGTCATTCAGTTAAAAATTATTCATTCACATATACAAGTGATTTAAATAACAGTAAAATATTAGAAACATTATTGAAATTACCTAAAGTCTATGTTATTTTCTTATTTCAAATGATATAAATAACTATAAAAATATTAGAAAAATCATTGAAATAACTAAAAGTGTATGTTGTTTCTAAATATAAATAAAAGTGATTTGTCCTGTGTGATAGTGTATTTATTCAATTTATTTATTTCTCACATGGTTTGATGACTTGTTGTCCTCAAAAAGTGGGTATTATTGCCCATCCTGCCGGGAATTACCATTGTAATTTTGATCAATGTTTCCTTACATCAAGTATTTGGGTATTATTTTCACAATCTAACCTGTGTCTTGGAAGTTTACTTTGAGTCTATTTTTAATCATTATATAGCCATTCTCCTATTGTTGGTGTCTGGTGGTGTTGTCCCTTAGCTTAAGGTGAGGCTGTAGAGTGGGGTGTTAGGATGCCTGTGAGTCGCCCACAAGACGAAGAGTTGTGACTGTGTTGAGGTGTAGGGGTATATCCTTGAGGCCCCCCACTGTTGAGCTTAGACTAGGGGCTCTTACTTATGAACAATCCCACCAGTAATGTTTTGTCTTCGGGTTCTCCTCTTTATGGCACTGTTTGCTGTGGCACTTGCCCACAGGTATGAGTGGTTTAGCACTAGAGCATCTTATACATCATGTCCTCCTTTGACACGGGTTGCAAAAAATTTCTCATATTTGTGTTCCTGCCGAGAATTTTCATGCATGGTTAATAGACGAGGGCTTATGTTGTTACTGCTACTGGGAGGTGATGTATCCCTCAACCCTGGTCCGTTCACACTCGGTGTTTTGAATGCCAGATCCATAAGGAATAAGGGTCCACTCCTAGCTGATATGGTTGCTTCATATGACCTTGATTTTCTTTGCATCGCTGAAACACATATTCGACCCTTTGATTCAGACAGCTTCCTACGGTCTATAACTTCTCCTGATTTTAATTTCCCTCAAAAGCCTCATCCCTCAGGTATTGGTGGTGGTGTTGGTTTTTTCATCAAAACCTCCTACAGACCCCACATAATAGATTCTCCTCTTTATCAGTCATTTGAGAACATGGTGGTGTCAATCGGGCTTCATGGCCATTCATTGTTGCTTGCCTGCATCTACCGTCCTCCAGGATCATGTACCTGTAACTTTCTGGAAGAATTCATGTCATTTGTTGGTTACCTCTCATCTATTAATTCTTCATATTACATCTGTGGTGACTTCAACATTCATGTTGACGTTCCAGTTGGTGATGATCATAAATTCACTACATTTCTTGATTCTTGTGATCTGAAACAGTTAGTCGATAAACCTACTCATCTACATGGTCACATATTGGACCTCATTTTATTCCCCAGTGTCCAGGATACCATTGCTGATGTTAAAATTTGCGACTTTGTTTCTAATCATGCATTAGTCAAATGCTCAGTTGCCTTCCCTTGTCAAGTGGCTCACACTCCAAATATAGTTCAATGTAGAAGGTACCACTGTATCAATATGTCTGACTTCCGCTTAGATCTCAAAAACACGTCTTTTGTCAAGTCTCCAGCTGATGCTGTTGTCGATCTATACGAACAAAATGTACATGATTTGGGTTATGTTCTTGATAGGCATGCACCTCTCATATCTAGAATGATAAAAAAAGATTTCACAGATTAGATGTCTGACGATTATCAATGTGCTAAGTCCCTTAGGCAACAATTTGAGAGAATCTGGCGTAGGGCTAAAAAACCAACTGAACAGAAGTCAGCTTTGTCGTCAGATTACTCGGTGCAATGCACTTGTAAACAAAGATAAATCAGACTACTATAGCAAACTGATTTCAGATAATAGTCATGACTCTTGAAAACTTTGGTGTGAGCTCCATAAAACCCTGAATAAGGTTTCTGATGCCACACTTCCATCCCATGAAGTCTGAAAAGTCACTGGCTGACCAGTTTGCCTCCTTCTTTTCAAACAAAATTAAGACAATTAGAGATAATGTTTCTTCCATTGGCACTGATAATGATATTCACCCTCCTTCAGATCCTCCAAAACTTAATGTCTTTAGGCAAGTTTCTGAGGAGGCTGTTGATAAAATAATTAAAACGTCACCAACAAAATCATGCTTGTTGGACCCTTTGCCTACATTCCTTATCAAGGAATGCATTGATATACTGTTACCATCCCTTACAAAGCTGGTTAACTGCTCACTCATGGAGGGGTATGTCCCTGATGCTTTCAAATCTGCTGTTGTCACTCTTATTAAAACACCAAATCTTCCCTCAAATGACCTGAAGAATTATCGCCCTGTATCTGGCCTCAGTTTTATCTCTAAACTGGTAGAACGTGTGGTTGCTAAGCAGCTGTTAGAACATATTCATGTCCATAACTTAGACAACCTGTACCAGTCAGCATATAAGGCCGGCCATTCAACTGAGACAGCTATTCACTACATAAAAAATGAAGTTCACTTATCATTGTCAAGATGTAAAACCACTGCCTTGGTATTGCTCGACCTGTCTGCCGTTTTCGACACCATAGACCATTCCACTCTTCTTAGTTGCCTCCAAAATTGGTTTGGTGTCGGTGGTTGTGTTCTGATATGGTTCACATCCTACCTAACAGACCTTTACCAATCAATAAAAATTGAATCTACTTTGTCAGATGTTTGTAAACTCCTATTTGGCGTTCCCCAAGGTTCTTTCCTGGGCCCTTTGCTGTTCTCATTGTACACCACCCCCCTCAGTTTGATTATCAGTAGACATAAGGGAATAAAGTTTCATTTCTGCGCAGATGATAGCCAAGTTTATATACATTTATCCCAGAAGAATGTATCTGCTGCCTTTGAAAATCTAAATCGGTGCCTAGACAATGTTAAAGAGTGGATCTCAACTAGCAAGCTCAAATTGAATCCTGACAAGACCGAGTTTATCATCTTTGGTTCAAAGAGACAGAGGGACAAGTTGAAAGCATGTTTTCCAATTGATATCTTGGGCAACTCACTCTGTCCTGCTGATTCAGTAAAAAACCTGAGTGTGTGGTTTGATTCAGACTTTTCTTTGTCCAAGCATGTTCTGAATGTCTGCAAAAGCTGTTTTGTTAAACTCCGTGATTTCAGACATGTCAGGCGTTTTCTCACTCATGATATTTCTGTGTTTGTGGCTAATGCTCTTGTTAGTAGTTGGCTGGATTATTGCAACTCACTTTTCAGGAGCCTCTCCAAGTTCAATCTACACAAATTACAGTGCATCCAAAATAGTGCAGCTAGAATTGTATCAAACACCAGTCGATACACCAGTATAACTCCTGTACTAAAGAAACTGCATTGGCTTCCTGTTGAACAGCGCACAGTGTTCAAGACAGCCACACTTGTTTATAAGTATCTTCATACAGGTTTTCCCAGGTATTTTGCTCCTTATCTTTCCTCCTACAGCAGTTCTTATAGAACCAGGCGCAGTCAGAGTGGTGGTAATTTCCTTGTCATTCCAAAGTTCTGCCCCTCCTTTCACAAATCTGTCAAACATTTTGGAAATAGTTTTGCATTTGATGCTCCCACAGTGTGGAATGCTCTTCCTGATGAGATTCGTGCCTCTCCCTCACTGGTCTCCTTCAGAAGAAGAGATTAAGCGCTATAAAAGTCCAATTAGAATAGAATAGAATAATATAAACATGAAAAAAAATAATTGCTACTTCAAAGTACACATTCAACTAATGATTTCAAGTGATTCTTTTGATGTTCTTTTAATAAGAAAATATTAAGTTCTGTACACTTGATTTGTCTAGTAAAATGGGTTATTTCTTTCAACTAGACATCTTCTTTGCTTCATTTTTTAAATAAAAAACTACACAACTATCAGATACTCAGATGTGGCTTTTTTAAGGGGGTATATTCAGATTTTAAAAGACTTACTGCTCTAATTATACCTTCCGTGCATTGATAAGTCTATATGAACCACATGACTGAAAAGGTTAGAGAAAAAGAAGCCTGTTAGATAATAAAAGCAGATGGTATGATTTCAAATGTCCCCAAAATTTGTTTCAATAATGGTGCTTGTGAGGTTTTGTTTTTGTATCAAAACAAACACACGACAGAAGTCATGACATCATTTATGACTGACAGTTGTAGTTCCTTGGAAAAGCTTTGGCTTACAGGGATTGCATAATGTCTTTATTTTCAAAAGAAAAGAAGAAATCACATGATAAAACCCCCAAAACTAAGAATCAAGGCAGGGAATATTTTAAAGAGTGGATTACTGTGATGACAATTTAAGTTTTTGTAATGGCCCAGCTATTCTGCCATTATCCATTACCTAAGAGTATTATGTAAAAATATAACATATTTTAAATGCATTCTCAACTTCAGTAACATAAAGCCCATTTTATAACTCCATATCAACAGACCTGTTATCTTACCTATATTGTTGAAATAAAAATGTTTTGATTGGACTTTATACCAACATTCTTTTTCAAATAGACAAATCCCAACTTTGTGCTACATATAAAAGTTATCCTCATAAAATGACATGCACAGAATATATCTGTGCAAGTTTAAATTGTACCACAGAACTCACAAGCTAGCCTTTGCTTTCTGAAAAATTTTTACCAAGAGCATACAAATAACTTTTAAATTCAGCAGTTATTCACTGTGGCCAGGGATCCTGTCAACTCTGTATCAATGTAAACTATGTAATATTACTCCTGCAACTGTAAAGGCACATCATTTTTATGTCATGTGTTTGTATAAACGGAGGAGACATGCATATAATGACCACAAAATTTCATAAAAGATGTAAGTAAATAAGAAAATACTGGGCCAGTATTCACAAAAGTTCTTATCTTAATCTTAGTCTTAAATTTAAAACTTTTGTCATAACTTTAGTGAAAAACTTGTTGCGACATTGGTCTTAATCTGTGAGTAATTCACAAAAGGTTTTAGTCTTATCTTAGTCTTATCTTTGGTCATAACTCTACGACTGGGTGAAGTTGGTCCTGAGGGTTAAGACCAGTCTTAAATATGGCTGTCATGTCATGTTTTTCCACTTCAAACTTGATATGGATAAAATTAGGTTTAAAATAACTTACCTTATCTGTGTAAAGTATTTTGTTTTATATTTTAAAGTGGTTAGAAGGTTTTCAACTGCAAAACTCGTACCTTTCTGATTTGTGTATTAAGAGTAAGTGAACAAGTTTTACAGTGTACATCAACACATATTCAGACAAGATGCACTCAGGGAGAACAAAATGCTCGACTTGATGTGATCAGCCTTGCAAGTGTTATAAACTGTTGTATTGTCAACCTTCTTTTGTTTTTATTTGAAGCTATGTTGGAAGACATTAAAATGAAACCAAAAAGGTGAATTAATTTTCAGTTGATTTTTCCTGACTGAGAACACATGCATACTTGATCACGCACATCCAGACACTGAATAAATATTTTGTGAATATTTAATCAGTTCGTAATGGTGTGGCTCACTCTCTAGCTGACATAATTATGATAAAACAGGCACAAAGAAACCAATGAGCGCTGATGTCCACCAAAGTAGCATTTCCAAAATATGGAGGTTTATTGGTATTCAGAATACTTATTTGATCTTTCCTAAGATGTAATTACTTCTTCCTTTGACTAGGAAATTTCTACTATGAATTTATCATCAAAATTTGTTCATTTATCATGAAGAAATATCAATTAGGAAGCCAAAGTCATTGAAAATACATTGAAGATAGGACCTCTGAAAACTCATAATCTTTTTTGTATCCAAAATATGATCCAGATATTTCCCTAAAATAGTAGCTTCTTCCTTTGTAAACGAACAGGGTGGGTCATGAGTGTAAAATAAGACCAATATGTACACATATTTAAATAAATTGGTTAATGTCTATGGGATGGACTGCTCCATTATTCCACATCCACCACTGTTCACGCCTTCTACTGTGAACCTGTTTGGGAGTGTCGTACTTAGGAGAACACCATTCTAGGATTGGGAACTGCATATTCCTATCAGAATGACTTTTTCCAGAAAAATGTCTGGAGACTGGGGGGATTCTGAAGTCCTTAGGTTTAGTGACAGAGTTTATGCTCATAGATTCTTGATCTAAATGCTTTGCCTGTTTTACCTAGTATTTATTACATTTTGTGCATGTAATCAAATAAACAATATCACTTAATTCACATGATATTTTATTTGGTAAGACTTTAGTATGGTATATCTTACCTGTAATATTGCAAGTGACAGTATCAATTTTCTTGATAATGGGGCAGTAAGTACATTTGCCCAAGCATGTGCAATGCGTGGGCATTATTGAATCAATGTCAAATTCGGTTAGTGGGTATGCAAATTGAGGCTTTGATGAGTATATATCTCTAGGATTTAGGAATCTTTTAAAACCAATGATTGGTTTCTCTGGGAAAGTCTGGGCACATTCATTGCTGTTTTCAATGATGTTCCAGTTCCTATGAATAAATTCCTTGATGTTTGGATTGGTAGGGTTGGACCTTGTAGTCATTACTGGGACTTTGGTTGGGTCCTTTTCTCTGACATCCAACAATTCTTCTTGAATATATTTATATGCCCTGAGCATGTGCTTTTTGAGTTGTTTGAATGGGTACCCTCTTTTTAGGTAATGTTCAATAATTTTTATGCCATTGTTGATCAAATCCTCATTTTTGAACAGATTTTCCTTATTTTGAAGAATTGTCCATATGGGCCTTTTGAATGACATGGGCTGTGATGGGTCAAATCTTAATGTAGGTACAAATGTGTATCTGTGGATTTTTCATATAGAGTGGTGTGTAGTGTGTTGCCCAAATCTATTTTACTGTGGTGTCAAAACATTAACACTGTGGGTGCTACTTCAGATTTGAACTTGGTTTTTTCATGAATTCTTTTGAGGTATTCAATAACGTGATCTAGTTCAATGTTGCCATGGGGCCAGATCATGAAAATATCATCAATGAATCTAAGCCATATAATGGGTTTGAGTGGCCAGTTTTCTAGTGCTTGGGTTTCAAATCTGTCCATGAATAGGTTAGCATAGTTTGGTGCTAATGCTGTACCCAGTTTAGTTTCCCCTATCTGTAGGTTTTGGTCTTTGAATGTGAGATTCGTACCCTGTAGTACTAACTCCAATAGTTCGAGCAAGTATGGTGCAATTGGGTCCTTGGTTCTATCCTGTCTTAATTTGACAGCTACAGCCAAGATTCCTTCAACGATTTGGAATATTGGTGTATAGGGAGGAAACATCCAATGTGACAAGGAGCGCTCCTTCTGGGAGTTTATCTATGGACTTTAATCTTTTTTAACGTATTCACCAATCATTTAGGAATAAATCTAGATGGAAATCAAACCATATTTTGGAAATGCTACTTTGGTGGACATCAGCGCTCATTGGTTTCTTTGTGCCTGTTTTATCATAATTATGTCAGCTAGAGAGTAAGCCACACCATTACGAACTGATTAAATATTCACAAAATATTTATTCAGTGTCTGGATGTGCGTGATCAAGTATGCATGTGTTCTCAGTCAGGAAAAATCAACTGAAAATTAATTCACCTTTTAGGTTTCATTTTAATGTCTTCCAACATAGCTTCAAATAAAAACAAAAGAAGGTTGACAATACAACAGTTTATAACACTTGCAAGGCTGATCACATCAAGTCGAGCATTTTGTTCTCCCTGAGTGCATCTTGTCTGAATATGTGTTGATGTACACTGTAAAACTTGTTCACTTACTCTTAATACACAAATCAGAAAGGTACGAGTTTTGCAGTTGAAAACCTTCTAACCACTTTAAAATATAAAACAAAATACTTTACACAGATAAGGTAAGTTATTTTAAACCTAATTTTATCCATATCAAGTTTGAAGTAGAAAAACATGACATGACAGCCATATTTAAGACTGGTCTTAACCCTCAGGACCAACTTCACCCAGTCTTAGAGTTATGACCAAAGATAAGACTAAGATAAGACTAAAACCTTTTGTGAATTACTCACAGATTAAGACCAATGTCGTAACAAGTTTTTCACTAAAGTTATCACAAAAGTCTTAAATTTAAGACTAAGATTAAGATAAGAACTTTTGTGAATACTGGCCCAGTATTTTCTTATTTACTTACATCTTTTATGAAATTTTGTGGTCATTATATGCATGTCTCCTCCGTTTATACAAACACATGACATAAAAATGATGTGCCTTTACAGTTGCAGGAGTAATATTACATAGTTTACATTGATACAGAGTTGACAGGATCCCTGGCCACAGTGAATAACTGCTGAATTTAAAAGTTATTTGTATGCTCTTGGTAAAAAATTTTCAGAAAGCAAAGGCTAGCTTGTGAGTTCTGTGGTACAATTTAAACTTGCACAGATATATTCTGTGCGTGTTATTTTACGAGGATAACTTTTATATGTAACACAAGGTTGGGATTTGTCTATTTGAAAAAGAATGTTGGTATAAGGTCCAGTCAAAACATTTTTATTTCAACAATATAGGTAAGATGAAATTAGACAGGTCTGTTGATATGGAGTTATAAAAGAGGCTTTATGTTACTGAAGTTGAGAATGCATTTAAAATATGTTATATTTTTACATAATACTCTTAGGTAATGGGTAATGGCAGAATAGCTGGGCCATTACAAAAACATAAATTGTCATCACAGTAATCCACTCTTTAAAATATTCCCTGCCTTGATTCTTAGTTTTGGGGGTTTTATCATGTGATTTCTTCTTTTCTTTTGAAAATAAAGACATTATGCAATCCCCGTAAGCCAAAGCTTTTCCAAGGAACTACAACTGTCAGTCATAAATGATGTCATGACTTCTGTCGTGTTTTTGTTTTGATACAAAAACAAAACCTCACAAGCACCATCTTTATTTATTGAAACAAATTTTGGGGACATTTGAAATCATACCATCTGCTTTTTTACCATCTAACAGGCTTCTTTTTCTCTAACCTTTTAACTCATTTGGTTCATATAGACTTATCAATGCACGGAAGGTATAATTAGAGCAGTAAGTCTTTTAAAATCTGAATATACCCCCTTAAAAAAGCCACATCTGAGTATCTGATAGTTGTGTAATTTTTTATTTAAAAAATGAGGCAAAGATAATGTCTAGTTGAAAGAAATAACCCATTTCACCAGACAAATCAAGTGTACAGAACTTAATATTTTCTTATTAAAACAACATCAAAAGAATCACTTGAAATCATTAGTTGAATGTGTACTTTGAAGTAGCAATTATTTTTTTTCATGTTTATATTATTCTATTCTATTCTAATTGGACTTTTATAGCGCTTAATCTCTTCTTCTGAAGGAGACCAGTGAGGGAGAGGCACGAATCTCATCAGGAAGAGCATTCCACACTGTGGGAGCATCAAATGCAAAACTATTTCCAAACTGTTTGACAGATTTGTGAAAGGAGGGGCAGAACTTTGGAATGACAAGGAAATTACCACCACTCTGACTGCGCCTGGTTCTATAAGAACTGCTGTAGGAGGAAAGATAAGGAGCAAAATACCTGGGAAAACCTGTATGAAGATACTTATAAACAAGTGTGGCTGTCTTGAACACTGTGCGCTGTTCAACAGGAAGCCAATGCAGTTTCTTTAGTACAGGAGTTATACTGGTGTATCGACTGGTGTTTGATACAATTCTAGCTGCACTATTTTGGATGCACTGTAATTTGTGTAGATTGAACTTGGAGAGGCTCCTGAAAAGTGAGTTGCAATAATACAGCCGACTACTAACAAGAGCATTAGCCACAAGCACAGAAACATCATGAGTGAGAAAACGCCTGACATGTCTGAAATCACGGAGTTTAACAAAACAGCTTTTGCAGACATTCAGAACATGCTTGGACAAAGAAAAGTCTGAATCAAACCACACACTCAGGTTTTTTACTGAATCAGCAGGACAGAGTGAGTTGCCCAAGATATCAATTGGAAAACATGCTTTCAACTTGTCCCTCTGTCTCTTCAAACCAAAGATGATAAACTTGGTCTTGTCAGGATTCAATTTGAGCTTACTAGTTGAGATCCAGTCT
Organism: Sabellastarte sp. h YS-2021; assembly: GCA_964017235.1. Taxonomy (NCBI): domain Eukaryota; kingdom Metazoa; phylum Annelida; class Polychaeta; order Sabellida; family Sabellidae; genus Sabellastarte; species Sabellastarte sp. h YS-2021. The sequence goes on from OZ024932.1 coordinate 40,412,969, forward strand.
TTAACATTGTCTAGGCACCAATTTAGATTTTCAAAGGCAGTAGATACATTCTTCTGGGATAAATGTATATAAACTTGGCTCTCATCTGTGCATAAATGAAACTTTATTCCCTTATGTCTACTGATAATCGAACTGAGGGGGGTGGTGTACAATGAGAACAGCAAAGGGCCCAGGACAGAACCTTGGGGAACGCCAAATAGGAGTTTACAAACATCTGACAAAGTAGATCCAATTTTTATTGATTGGTAAAGGTCTGTTAGGTAGGATGTGAACCATATCAGAACACAACCACCGACACCAAACCAATTTTGGAGGCAACTGAGAAGAGTGGAATGGTCTATGGTGTCGAAGGCGGCAGACAGGTCGAGCAATACCAAGGCAGTGGTTTTACCTCTTGACAATGATAAGTGAACTTCATTTTTTTATGTAGAGAAGAGCTGTCTCAGTTGAATGGCCGGCCTTATATGCTGACTGGTACAGGTTGTCTAAGTTATGGACATGAATATGTTCTAACAGCTGCTTAGCAACCACACATTCTACCAGTTTAGAGATAAAACTGAGGCCAGATACAGGGCGATAATTCTTCAGGTCATTTGAGGGAAGATTTGGTGTTTTAATAAGAGGAGTGACAACAAGCATGATTTGAAAGCATCAGGGACACACCCCTCCATGAGTGAGCAGTTAACCAGCTTTGTAAGGGATGGTAACAGTATATCAATGCATTCCTTGATAAGGAATGTAGGCAAAGGGTCCAACAAGCATGATTTTGTTGGTGACGTTTTAATTATTGTATCAACAGCCTCCTCAGAAACTTGCCTAAAGACATTAAGTTTTGGAGGATCTGAAGGAGGGTGAATATCATTTTCAGTGCCAATGGAAGAAAAATTATCACTAATTGTCTTAATTTTGTTTGAAAAGAAGGAGGCAAACTGGTCAGCCAGTGATTTTTCAGACTCATGGGATGGAAGTGTGGCATCAGAAACCTTATTCAGGGTTTTATGGAGCTCACGCCAAAGTTTTCAAGAGTCATGACTATTATCTGAAATCAGTTTGCTATAGTAGTCTGATTTATCTTTGTTTACAAGTGCATTGCACCGAGTAATCTGACAATGAAGCTGACTTCTGTTCAGTGGATTTTTAGCCCTACGCCAGATTCTCTCAAATTGGTGCCTAAGGGACTTAGCACGTTGATAATCGTCAGACATCTAATCTGTGAAATTTTTTTTATCATTCTAGATATGAGAGGTGCATGCCTATCAAGAACATAACCCAAATCATGTACATTTTGTTCGTATAGATCGACAACAGCATCAGCTGGAGACTTGACAAAAGACGTGTTTTTGAGATCTAAGCGGAAGTCAGACATATTGATACAGTGGTACCTTCTACATTGAACTATATTTGGAGTGTGAGCCACTTGACAAGGGAAGGCAACTGAGCATTTGACTAATGCATGATTAGAAACAAAGTCGCAAATTTTAACATCAGCAATGGTATCCTGGTCACTGGGGAATAAAATGATATACAATATGTGACCATGTAGATGAGTAGGTTTATCGACTAACTGTTTCAGATCACAAGAATCAAGAAAAGTAGTGAATTTATGATCATCACCAACTGGAACGTCAACATGAATGTTGAAGTCGCCACAGATGTAATATGAAGAATTAATAGATGAGAGGTAACCAACAAATGACATGAATTCTTCCAGAAAATTACAGGTACATGATCCGGACGGTAGATGCAGGCAAGCAACAATGAATGGCCATGAAGCCCGATTGACACCACCATGTTCTCAAATGACTGATAAAGAGGAGAATCTATTATGTGGGGTCTGTAGGAGGATTTGATGAAAAAACCAACATCACCACCAATACCTGAGGGATGAGGCTTTTGAGGGAAATTAAAATCAGGAGAAGTTATAGACCGTAGGAAGCTGTCTGAATCAAAGGGTCAAATATATGCTTCAGCGATGCAAAGAAAATCAAGGTCATATGAAGCAACCATATCAGCTAGGAGTGGACCCTTATTCCTTACGGATCTGGCATTCAAAACACCTCCCAGTAGTAGTAACAACATAAGCCCTCGTCTATTAACCATGCATGAAAATTCACGGCAGGAACACAAATATGAGAAATTTTTTGCAACCCGTGTCAAAGGAGGACATGATGTACAAGATGCTCTAGTGCTAAACCACTCATACCTGTGGGCAAGTGCCACAGCAAACAGTGCCATAAAGAGGAGAACCCAAAGACAAAACATGACTGGTGGGATTGTTCATAAGTAAGAGCCCCTAGTCTAAGCTCAACAGTGGGGGGCCTCAAGGATATACCCCTACACCTCAACACAGTCACAACTCTTCGTCTTGTGGGCGACTCACAGGCACCCTAACACCCCACTCTACAGCCTCACCTTAAGCTAGCGGACAACACCACCAGACACCAACAATAGGAGAATGTCTATATAATAATTAAAAATAGACTCAAAGTAAACTTCCAAGACACAGGTTAGATTGTGAAAATAATACCCAAATACTTGATGTAAGGAAACATTGATCAAAATTACAACGGCAATTCCCGGTAGGATGGGCAATAATACCCGCTTTTTGAGGACAACAAGTCATCAAACCATGTGAAAAATAAATAAATTGAATAAATACACTATCACACAGGACAAATCACTTTTATTTATATTTAGAAACAACATACACTTTAAGTTATTTCAATGATGTTTCTAATATTTTTATAGTTATTTATATCATTTGAAATAAGAAAATAACATAGACTTTAGGTAATTTCAATAATGTTTCTAATATTTTACTGTTATTTAAATCACTTGTATATGTGATTGAATAATTTGTAACTGGATGACTCATCAAAACGTTAATCAAATGTTTGTGAAAAAGTGTATTTATTTCCAACCCAAAGTAGGAAGAGCTTTACAAGTTGTGCAAGTCAAGTTTTGACCTCAGATGATGGAATCAGAATACAGTGTGTCAAATTAACTTTTGAAACCTTTGCATGGTGATAATGCCAGCTAGCCAAAGATATCAATAAAAAATTGCTTTATCAAAGACAGATCTGTGAGATGCATAACATACTAGGTTTAGTCACAAAATAAAGCACCTCAAGATATATATTTACTTTCAAGATTGCAAACATATTTGTTTTTAATAACTAAAGAATACATTTTGCAAAGTCATATAAATTCACTTTGAAATGTCAAAAGGTTTACCAATAAAATAGTGTTATCATAAAGATAAATTATACTTAGCTTCTGTGAGATTAATGAATGAAGGAACACAAGAGGAGTGTTACATAAAAACAGATATAGTTAATTTACAACCTACTTTTACTGCTACATATATCTCAATTTTAGATAACTTCAAGATGAAGTAATTTTAAATACTTTAACATTTACTTTCACTTCAATTTTAATTTTATATTTACACTGATAAAAGAACTCATTTAAACAATGCATTTGAACTATTGTCGACATCTTTACTAAAAAGTTCAAAGTTACATTTGTAATGTACATGAATATAAAAAATAAAGTATCAAAGTTTGTAACATTCCATTAAAACAGCTTCATCTAAGTATTTGATAGCTGTGTAATTGTTGATTAAAAATTGGCCAAGAAGTTTAGTTGAAAGAAATATTCTTTTACACAAGATAAATCTTTTAAAGTGAACATTTTCTTGTTAAAACAACATTTAACAGAATTATTTGAAAGCATTAGTTCAATGTGTATTTTGAAGTAGCAAGTGTTCTTTTTCATGAATATGTTGTTGCAAATCATCAAAACCATGTGAAATATAAATAATGCACTATCACACAGATCAAATCTCTTCAATTTAGAAAACAACATAGACTTTAAGTAATTTTAATCTTGATTCAAATATTTTTACTGTTATTTAAATCATTGGTACATAGTGTCTGAGCAATTTAAGCAACCAAATGACTTGATGTAAAATTTATAAAATGACTCCAAGATACATGTGACCTCTCCTATAAAGTTGCTAGAATACATCACAAAATAATGGAGGAGAGACAGGAACAAGCAATGAATCAGACACAAATCTAGATTTAGACATGACCTTGATTGACAAACAACAGGTTGCTGCGAACTGAATATCACAGTTAGGCTAGTGAAGGTAGAAGCAATTGAAGTTATAAAATATGAACATCACCTAGTGTGAAAATAGGATTTTCAGTTCTTATTAGTTTTAAACTACAGAAGATGGTTGTCATGCATTGTGATATAAGCATAATGTGGATTTGTAATGACTACTAAGATGTATGCTTTCTTTGTGGTAACATGAATGAGCAAAGGTTTGGCCTGGCAGTTAAAATGCATGGGGTTAAAACCCTGATGCTCCATGAGGTTGCAAGTAATGACCAACAAGTAGGAAGGCCTGCACCTGATACTAGGGTTGGCCTTTGTACAAATCAAAGCTAGGATTGGGATTGAACACAGAGACACTTGGCAGAGTATCTCATTTGAAGAAGAAATGTCTTTAGTTTGGTGCTAATATCTGTTGAAAATTGAAATGAGAAAACATACAATTATTTTTATTGTTTGGGAGGGATGTAAGTACATTTTTGATGAAGGAGTATTTGGGGAAATTGTTCTTATTTTAATGGTGTGTGAAAGGTCCTCAGTGGCCTAGTGGTTAGCAAGTTTGGCATCTAATCATAGGCTGTCACCTCTGTGGGTTCGAGTCCCACAAGTGGCAATTCTGAGGACCTGTCCCAATATGACCCTGGCTGTTGAACGGGACGTAAAACCCCAACTTTGACCTTTAATGGTGTGTGGGAAAAGTCAAGTTAATATTTATTTGGGAAGAATTATTTTGTTGTCTTTCTGATAACTACTTTTAGTATTCATTTCTGGTTGGTTCTATCTGTATTTTTTAGATTTTTTGCAATGTCTTGGGGCACCTTTTCATTTAGACATTGTGTGGGCTGGCATCTGGGTGCAAGCAAGATCATTGCTTGGCCAAGTCCTAGGGTTTGAATTTTTGTTCATATTAGCGCACACAGCATTGTTAGTTGTGTGTCAATCTCTCATTGGTTAACTTAATTACGACATAAAATCTGCCGTTTCATTCTGCCATTTGCTCTGCAGGCAATAAATGTGATGACATCTCTCATAGCAACCACATGTTTTTATAGGTTTAGGTTTTAAGTTGTTTTACATCACTATTTTGGGAATGTATTTTAACTGCTACTGTTACATAGCTCAGAAATATAACCTCAGACCTGAGAAGAAAGAGGCGATGTTACTAGTTCAGTTACAGTTATGTGACAACCGAGACTTCATATCTCAAGTGCTGGGGGTAGTCTACCTACCCCTGCTCTATTGTAAGTGCATTCGGATATGATCTAGCAGTGATTTAGATTGTTTTGACGTATACATTCATCTGACAATGAAGCAAGTGCTTCACATTCTGAGCATAAATAAATTTATGCATGAAAATCAGATGCCAGATAGTAGGAGTGCTGATACCACTCAGCAGCTAGTTAATCAAACAATAATGAGTGAATTATAAAATAAAATCAACAATAGGCTTGACAGTCTTGAGAAAAGTATTTGGAAAAAGTTGGTCGACACAAACTTCAAAAAACACACAAAAAAATTAAAAATAAAAAAAGGTAGATTTGGTCAGTATTTCTAGTAGTATGAGTTTTTGTCTTTGAGTAACACCATGCTTACGACCAGTGGTCAAGTCCAAAAACCTAAATCTAAGGTCACACATGATCAGATGCAGAATGTTGACCTGGTCAGATCCAAGAGTGGCTTAACTAGTCTTCAGTCTCTTAGATATGATCATCAAATACAAGCCCAAGTAGGCCAGCAGTGCTAGCAGACATAACCAAAACAGGTACATCCACTAAGGTTAATCTCCAAGGGGAGGTCAAGTTGAGGTCTTTGTTTGTACACATGTGAGATGGCCCACAAACATCTGTTGTTGGATTCCACAAAAGAACCCTTTTCCTATTATCAGCTCACAATGCCCCAGTGGATGGCTGGCTTCGGTGGCTCCATAAGAGAAGAAACTAATCAATATTTGAGCGATTACATGGTAAATTATTTGATTGATTTGATGGAAGATGCAAATGATTTCTCATGGAGTGCAGCAAAGGCCAGCCATGGAGCAAGGGGGGGTTACTGGTTATGACCAGGTTGATCATATTGGTCGAATGGAGAGAAATGCACAAAACATGTTTCACAAAGTGCCTAGACATCAAACATGGCCCCTAATGTTCGAAAGAAGTTTCGAAATCTAGAGAGAAATCTATGCCCTGTCAATTTTTCACCTCTTGTTCCCACACTAGCAACACACGAGACCAGGGGTATTCCCTACAAACAAAAACTGTGCCTTCTGTTTTGCATCCTTAAATAAAAGGGACAATCAGGTGAATAGACATATCCGGTTAACTGAAGACTTTGTCAAGAACCTCAATTGGTTTAATACCTTCTTATGTTCGTATAATGGGGTCAGTTTCTATGATAATAAACCTGTCATGTGTGGGGTCACAACGGGCAAGATATGTGCATTGAGATTAAATGTGATAACCTTGCTGTAGTACAAGTACCCCAGGAAGGCAAGGCTAGGAATCTCTTCCTATCAACTATAGCTAGAAACATGGATGCTCACTTCCTCTTTTAATATGCATTTATCAGTATCACATATTGCGGGAAAATAATTTTATAGCTGATTAGCTTTCTCGTTGGTGGGTTACCCCCAATAAGGAGCAAGGATTAGCCAGGCTATTGCCCCAATTCATATGGGTCCCTACTCATATTGATCTTACTAAACTTGACCACAGTCTTTAGCAATATTTTGTGTTTATTGTCAAATGAACATTTCGTTACAGCCCAGCTGGAAACCAGAGCCTCTTTTAAATTGTTTGATGCCCTCAGACCTACTACAGAGAAAGCTTATGCACTCATGTTTAGGGATTTGCTAGGCTTCCTGGTTGCTGCTGCCCTGCTCATCAATCAGGTCACTACTGTTACTTTATTGATTTTTATGGATTTTTAGTTGATCAAGGGTTGCACCTTCCAATGTACTCCATATGGCTGGTATTCAATCATATTTCATACTTTATTGTTAGACACATCCGCATTTAGAGATGATAGAATACATCTTTTCCAAAAATCACTGAAATATACTTTCTCCAAAAGCAACTCATATTATTACTAGTGACATCTTATCTCAGATTTTAATTTTCACTGATAATCTTCAGTTCCCCATTGTGTGCAAAGCTTTGTATGTTTTTGTTTCTTTTCCTTCCCCAGGCTATCTAATATTTTATCTCATAGCATGGCTACTTTTGAACCAACAGACAGTTATGTGGGTCGATCTGATCTCTTCTCCAGATACCATTACTGTGATAATAAAGTGGTCTAAAAATCTGTAAAATAGACATATCGCTACCATTTGCATCCTTACATTGGGTAGATCCCCTTTGTCCTTTCAGGGCTATTAGATTTCTGTTGGTGACTATATTTGGATCTCATAATGAACCCTTGTTTCAAATCCCCAAGGGTAGGGCTTTTTGCTTCCTTGGATGACTCTGTAGCCAGAAAACATCTTAAGAAAGTATCTGCATTATTGCAAGTATTTTTCCCTTTGACTTTTCTTCTGTTTCACAATCGGGTACTACCTGGGCATTTCAGCATGGTTCAGCATACCTTTTCAAAAGTCTAGCATTTCTGGCCTCACAATTTATCACAGGGCCTAATGGGAACTTACTTGGTTTCTGTCACACTTTACATTTTAATCCTAATTCCAAAACTGCTTAAAAGTGACTATGATAAGTATCTGGTGTAGATACAAAATTTTCATGAACACTTTACCCTTTTGCTTCTTTTGTCCCTTGGTTTCCTTTTTGGTTTCCGGGTCTTTGATCCCTTGGAAAATATTTCTGAATTCACCCCATTTTGACCCATGAGCATTTGGTACAGGGCTTCTCCTGGTTATGTTGGCCCAGTGAACCCTTTGTACCAAGAAACTGCATACATTACTACATTATGGTCACAAGTAATATCATAATGTTATCTTAAATGTCTATGTGTTTTCCACAAATTTCTTAAAAGGATTTTAGATTTTAAATAAGCATTAATGATAATAAATATAGAAACCCATTGCTGGCTTCTATGTCAACTACTCTTGCAGCATTACCCCTGTCTTGTTACTCTCCTGATCGTCTGCAACATTCTGAGCTACCTTCTTTCTACATATATTGTGCAAGGTGAAAAAGGCCATAACTATTTTCTGCACCACCTTAGGCTCCTGTTGCATAGCATTTTGCAGGACCTTGGATCATCTTGCCAGAATACCAGATACATTCTCAACAATGCAATGAGATCGACTCAGCCTAAACTTAAGCACTCTTTCCAAAATGTTTAAATTTAGCATCTTTATTATCCATCAAAAGGTGTCATCACTCTCAAAGGAAGAAGGTGATAGCACTGTTATCTGACATAACAGGCTCTGATGCTTGGTTACAATATATTAATATAATTGGGACTGGTTGAAGATGGCTGTAACCAAATTGGCTCCATTGGTGCCAACCTCCACTCAGATGAACTTGCAATCACCATCTGCCAGGGCTAATATGACAATAGAAAGGAGCCCTTTGTACTTGAAATAAATGGCTCTCCCAATTTCTTTGGCACCTGATGTATATATGTTTCTTGTCCAAGGCTCCTATGGCATGTGGCATGTTTCATTTTTTTCTGAAGACCCTTTCCACTTCTAGCCATTCCTGTAATGTATTGAGAATCACTAAAATCTCATCCTGGTACTCGTCTGTGACAGCCTGGCACACCTTGGGATTGTCCGGTTGATGGTGCTCCTGGCCAGGTGGATTTTGTACTAAAGTGAGGGATAGGTTGCTGTGGAAACCAAGGTGTCTTGAGCCCACTGCTGAAAGGTTGTCTGATGAAGGTTAACTGGTATTGAATTCGGCTGTCATTCCCAAAACGTTAATGTATGCATTACTGTCTCACTGCTTGAGTTCTGGCATCAGTTGGTCAAGGTGGCCCAAGTGTCAGGTACTTCGTGGTTCCCCCATGGTTGCACCAACATGCGTTGATGTCTGACTGACCTGCCTATTTCAATGAGGTGTTGAATCAAAAGGACATCCATGGCTAACAAATTCATTTGGAGAAGAATAAATCACCATTGCCAAACTTTTTGTAGTGGTGAGTGTTGACCATATCACAAAAAAAAAAAATGGATCCAGAATAGGTTTTATTGTAATCCTGTGTCTTGGGATGCATTCTAGATTACCTGGCAGCCAGACAAGCGGCAGATGATCCACAATGCCCAGGAATGGGCCAGTGCATGTCTTGACTTAGGAGCTGTATCTCTCCATCTCTCTGAAATCGGACTGGTTTTGAGGGTACTTGTCACTTATAAAGGTCAAACAGGGATATATTTTGGGAGTTTTAGCAGTATTTGGGTATATACATGGACATCCAGGGGCCGATTTCACAAAGGGACTTAAGTCCAGATTTAGGCTTAAATCTAAGACTTTGGTCTTAAATTTTGTCAAAAAACTGCTAAGTCTGTGGTCTTAGACTTAGCGGATTTCACAAAGCAGCTAAGTCCATGAAATTGCTAAGTCAGTGGACTTAACTTTTAAGTCTGGGAGGTAGTGGGCTTAAATTTTGTAAAGAGGACTTAAATATGGCCGACATAAACTTTTCTCCACTTCAAAATTTGAAATGGCTGTAAATAAATTATAATTATGCAGAACACCTCACTAAAGTAGTGTTTGGGAAGTTTATATGTGCTAACAAGGTTTTCAATTTCAAAACAGCACTTATCCTTAGATAAAATACATTAAAAGAAGAATATGTGGCATCAATATTATATTTTGAATAGATACAAAAGGTCACATGACACAGAAAACCACTGTGGTTATATGATAAGCCTGGACTTAGCTAAGTCACCTTTGTGAAATCCATTTTTCTAGCTAAGACCAAAGTCTTAGATTTAAGTCCAAGACTTAGCCACAAAAGGGACTTAGTTTAAGTCCTTTAGTGAAATCGGCCCCAGGGGTATCCCAGAGCAAGGTCATATACTGGCCTTAAGTTCTGTGGAATTTTTTAAGGGCCAAAGAACCAGTTTTATGCCATATGAGGTTGCTGGTCATGGAAAGTGAATGGTGCTTGTTTTCTAGTGCCATTTTTTTACCAATGTGTTTTCCTGCTAAATTGCCATGATCATGTTTGTAGGCCAATTGAGTAACACTTATTACTTGTTATTTTGTTCATGATTGAAAGTATTGAAAATCTAATGTGACAGTTACTAATTTCACTGTAACATTTGAGTAAATTAACTATTGGGGTTTGAAAGTGAAGAAATCAAATCTCATTAGTCTAATGTCACAGCCCCTTGGTTATGATTGTTGTTTGAAATAGACCAGTTAAAAGGTGGAAATATATGTTTGACTGAAATTGATAAGTATCAATGCTGTATACTTCAGTTTTATAAAAAATGGCATAGGATATTTTGAAAAAATGAAAACACAGAGTTATTGCTATCTGATCAGCTTTGCATAACAGTGAAATGTTTATTATCATAGAAGTTCAAGAAGTCCTTTATGAGGTTCACATTACAGCCATCTACAATAGCAGTATTTGTTTCTTCAGGATACAGGCTTATTTCAAGCTCTGTGAAAGGAACTGAAGTAGACATGTTGTGAATGTTTTCCCAAACTTCACCATTACGCAAATGACACTTTAAAATATTGTACCCACAGACTGGTGTATCACATTGTAAATTCAATATACCAATAGCTCTAGCCCATGCCTTGATCATAGGCTGTACTGGAGCCCCTAGCTTATTGCAAAATAAACTGCAACTCTGTCCAAATATTATGCTGATTTTTAAATAAGACATAAAAAGTAGGTCTTTCACCTTGGACAGTAGCTCATAGGCTTCGGTTAGAATGTATTTAATGTGTAAATTAACTTACATGTAAATATGGTTAAATTTTACCTTCTTTTGAATCAAAGGTTGGGCTTAGAAATTATGAACTTAGAGACCATTGACCATTGCATTGGCACTCTTGCCAGGTAATAGATACATGACCAAGGGTCAAAGGTCAAAGTTGGGTTTTATATCCCAGTCAACAGCCAGAGTCATATTGGGACAGGTCGCCACCTTTGTTACTTGTGGCACTTGAACAGAGGTGACCTATTTATTTCAGTTTTAATGTCCTTTTCAATACTGTATAGGTCACATCACAAAGGGTAGTTTTATGAGCAGAGGAAATCAATATATACAATTGGTCTAGGTTCTGTAATGTACACTGCCAACCACCAGAAGGTCATCTACGAACTTCCCCAAATAAGGTCTGAGATTTGAATTGCTGAACTCAGAGGTGGGAGGTAAGTGTGTTACCACTACGTCACCATGGCCCCTCACACATAGATGGGAGCCTGTGATTACATGCTACCTACTAACTCATACTAACTAGGCCACTGAGGACCTTATGAATATATGGCTGTGATTGTTTTATAAATAAGAGTTTAGCATTAATGTGTAATCATCAGGAACTGAGGTTATACTAGGTTTAAAAGTTGTCACAGTCTGACATGGGTTTATATATTTACTTAACTAATATTCTCACTGATGGTGAGCTGATTGAATTAACTTCTTTTGAAATAACATACAGTAAAATGATCTTTACACAATTTCAATTAAATAACTTGAATTAGTGAAATATCGTTTGAATTGATCCCTTTTTGAAACTAAGTATGTTGAAAATACAGGTCCAATTGTTTCAAATTGTCTGATTATGTATTTCTTTTAGTCACACTTAGTTCCAGCATTCAATTTGCTATTTCCACAGTGTGGTTATTACCTGCTGATCAAATATCTCAGAGCCCAGAACAAGACTACCAAAAAAATCATACAAACATGTTCCTTTGAGTGATTCTTTCACTCAGTGCAGAACAGTCATATTTTTCAACCCAATGTTAGAAAGAGGGGTACTAAATCTTCATCCCACCAACAAAATTCATATTAAACATTTCTTAGTTAATGATGGTAACTACCCGTTGTACACTACTGACCACACATACTACTCCCACACTACTCTTGGTAGCTATTTTATGTTCCACCCACATGTTTAGCAATAGGTCAGTGTACGTCCCTGGGTAGGAATGGTGCCACTGTAAAAACTCTAATAGGGTAACAAGACTTTTTGAACCAGTCTGACCTGTACAAAAAGATTAAAAGGGATCAGCACTCTGGTGTTCAGCAGGCATAAGGCTAACCATTTGATTTTAAAAGAAGCAAAAGTTTAACCATAGTTACATTTTACTAATTCTAACCAAAGCCTATGAGCTAAGTTCCAATGTAAAAGACCCAGTTTCCATGCCTCATTCAAAAGCCAGCACAATATTTGTTCAGACTAACAGTGTACCATGAATTGAGCTAAGAGGTCCCGGTGGCCTAGTGGTTCGCAGGTTTGGCATTTAATCATAGGCTGTCACCTCTGTTGATTTGAGTCCCATAAATGGCAATGCTGAGGACCTGTCCCAATATGACCCTGGCTGTTGAACAAAATGTAAAACCCCAACTTTGACTTTGCATTGAGCTAAGGCCTCAAGCATAGCCCTTCCGCAAGGCTAGATGTATTGGTTAATTGAATGGATATTGTGACACCAGTGTGTCGGGTCAGGTTTTTAAAATGTCTTCCAGAATTCCTTTCACAGAATATAAAATAAATGCTGCAGAATTTCAAGGATAATACACATTTCACTGATGTGTAGAATTGATGCAGCTACAGAAATTAAAATTACTCAGTGTTTCCTTTTCCCAAAATATCCTGCACCAGTTTTTCATCAAATTAAAGTATAAACCCTTGATACATATCACTTTCAGCCAAATTATACTTTTCCCTTTTAACTGGTTTATGTTAAACAGACAAAAGCCCTGTGCAGAAAATCCATACAGAGAAAAGTTAAACTACTTTAGACACCCATGGAGAGAAGTCCTAACCATTTTCGAGAATGTAGATAATAGCTCTTTTAGATGGTACAAAGTGAAAACATGCACTGTTTTAAACTTATGTATCATTTTTTATTATTTCAAAATTTTATTGTTATTAGTATTTACTATATAACTTATAGCTTATATTATTAGTATTTACAACGAAAAACATAAAAAAGAACTAGTTTTAATATTCACAATACAAATAAGACATTATAGAACATATACATTGTATTACTAATGTCAAGAAAACAAATCCTAATTTTCAGAAATAAATAATTCTGGGATAAAACCCTTTTTGTGGCACCTCCATTTCAAATTGAAGATTTCACTGCAATGTTCAACCCTGGATAGTCATAATCTTTTTGAACAGTTATAGTCTGAAGCTTGACTAACTATATCCCAGAGCAGGCTTTACCTTTTTTATAAAATAGTGTTTTATTGTTTCTAAAAGTACAAAGTAGCATTGAAATTGAAAATTGCAGCATGGGGTAATTTGAATAGCAAATGAAATACTCCTTTAAGTAATGATCAACCCTTTCATTAGCACTCTACACACAATGTACTGAGCCTTCTCCACGAATTGGAAAAAAAGGTGTATGGCTACATGAATATGAAAAAGTATTATTTCTAGAGCTTTTTTTCAATCAATAACTAAGGGGCTGGCATATTAATGAAATGTGACTGCTTGAATTTAGCCAACTGTTACATTAAATTACTAACTCTCAAAGTAGAGTGATGTTTTTATCATCAACAAAATGAGTGTTATTTAATTGGCTCAAAATATGCATACCGTTTAGCAAGAACAGGCATACACTGGCTTATTAACAATTTCACTAGAAAACATTTACCACATACTTTTCATAACCAACAACCTGAGATATCATCATACTGCTTAGCCCTTCTATGGTTTCACCAGACACACAACATATTGTCCATTTTTTATGTGTACAAAAATATTAATGGTTACATTCTTACATGCCTGCCCTCAAATTTTATGTAAATCAGGTACTGCAATGTTATGCATGTAACTACCCAGGTTACATCCCACTGGTGTGAACTGTAAAATATTGCAGTTAACTGCAACCATGTGTTTCACCACATTCATTGGAAAACATATGTGTATTGTTTTATGTATGCTTCCGTATTTAACAAAGATAAAGTGTCATTCACACAGGTTTTCCAGTCTCTCTCTTCGTAATAGGGCCGTTCCATGTACACAAATTAGCTCCCAAAATATCCCTTTACCCAGAAAATTTCTGGGTTTTTTTCCAATCATGAACATACTAGAGTTGTTCCTACATTATCTGGGAGCATTCTCAATGATTTCTGTCACTCTCTGACTTTATATGCTTGAATATAAATACTAACAATGTACGTCATTTGTAATAATTCACTAAATTTTAATAACTCTTTTTGAAAGCACAATAGAAAAGTTTATGGAATTTTTGCACATGGTATATAATACCAATTTGTAATCTAATAAGTAGATCCTGTTAATGCACAAATGTGACATATTGCCAAAATAAACCCAGTTTGGTTGAAACAATTTCATTACCTGAGGCAAATTTCACCTCTTAAAATTGAAACTTAAACTTTAAAATCTTCATTTAAAGCATCAATATTGTAGTCATTTTCACGAGCCTAACACTCCAAATAATTATGCTTTTTGTATGCGAAACAAGTATGCAGAAATAAAAATAATCAAACTTCTTATTGTCATAACCTTGCAAAAAGAATATATTTGATAGTTAAGATTTCAATGCTTTATTCCTCTTTATTCATAATTTATTTTTTCAATACCAACCTATATTTGAAGTTGAATACTGACCATTACATGTACCGTAAATTTTGTAATAAATGTCTTCTCTACAAGAAATGCTACTTTACATTATACGACAATTTTATAACAGAAACATTCAGTAATTAAAACATAAGTTCAAAGTTGGTGTTTTACATCCGGTTCAACAGCCAGGGTTATATTGGGACAGGGTCTCAGTATTTTCAACTTGTGAGAATTGACCTGGCTGTTGTGTGTTGAATCAAATGTTTCTATTTCTGAATATAGTAGAATTACTAAACCAACAACCACAAATACTTAGAGTCAAACTTTCGACATATTTCTAGCGCAAGAGATTTAAGAAGAAAATTCCACTTTTGAAGGAATAAACAGACTCAGTATTCATGTATTTAAATATACAAATAATGAATCCAGCAACTCTTATGTGGCCTAAACGGAAAGGATATGAGCTCAAAATAGCTGTCTGTTATAATTTTCAGATATTTGCAGGCATGACTTTTGAAAAATCTTAGGATTAAGAGTGCATTGGATATATAATACAAGCTGTTCTGTTGATAATAGTAAAAGTTATTCCCTTTTTAGGAATCCACATTTTATTTTTTTTGTAACAAATTTTTAAGAAAACAGATGATGTATGCAAATGCCCATGTCTGTCCAATATTTGAGAAATTCAGTTTACCCTCAGATTCATATCTCTAACATTGGAAAGCCATTTGCCCAGTGCTTCTATTCATTGTCATTAAGTTAAACAAGAAAATGAAATACATTATCATTACATTAAACAAAAAATGAAATATTTGAAAGTTAAGTTTTATTTTAAAAGTACATTCTTATCTCTGGTGTGTAAAACATTTTATCTAATATCTTATCTAATATAAAATTTCAACTTTGACTTACAGTAATTTCCTTTCAAATAAAAGACGTGATTTAAACGAACAATTGAAAATAATCTAAAGTAACTGTAGAAGTTCATAACCCCATTTTAATTCACCTAAGAAAGCCAATAAATCAATATTTAAAAAAAAATCTTTTAAGGTAAAAAATCTCTACTTTTTACATCCATGCATATGTTTATTTTTTTGGCAAAAATTAAGTTTACTATGTGCTATGTGAGAAAAGACATATTCTGTAAATTTTCACTTCCTGGTTATCTTTCTGCCATATTGCTTCCATCATGTGACTTAAAACTTCCAAAACTTTCCTTCTGGACATAGAGAGCTTTAGATTTTTTTCTGAAAAAGATGATTGCTAAACCATGGAATAGTGACACAATCCCATGATGAAAATTGCCTAATACACATTTTAAAGTGGTGGTTTATTGAGACTTTGCCTCACAATATTTTACTTTTAAGATATCTTACGTTAGGTTCCACTTTAATTAATGCTCGATGATAGGAGAGGGTTATTGTGATCAGTTTGTTTCTGTCTGTCTGTCCATCTGTCTGTCTGTACACTGTCAAGAACTCATAACTCAAAAACTATAACATATAAGGTATTTCATGGGGTACAGACGGATTCTTCCAAAATTGGTGTAATTTGTTTGAAAATTAAAGCCAGGAGGGAGTTTTTCTTATTTTTAATTGGGAAAACACAGTGAAACTGCTTCTCTTCATCACATATGTAAAAAATCAATATTTTGCTTTCTGATGATGTCATTACTCAGTGATGTCACAATGCAACTGTCACTGTGAGGTCACAAACCTAGCTTGTGATACTTGCTGTCTTTAAGTAAAAATATTTCTTCTCATTTTATGTCTTGAAATTGACATAAAGATAATAAAGAGGGAGGTGGTATATTTATAATTTTTATTAATTATTATTTCTCTTTTATTTTCTCTTTTTTCTTTCAATTCCTTTAATGTCCATCACAAAAAAGTACCATGCATGATTTTCACCAAGAAGTGACCTTTAAGCAATATTTTTACCTCCACCAGCAGTTTATGTTTTTGTGTGCTAATTGTTTAATTGTCTATTTGTTGTCTGTGTTTTTGTGTGTGTGTTTTTTTGTGTTTAGATTACTCCAGAACTAATGAACAGATCTTTATTTAAAAATTTGTGGGTAGGACCTGACTGAAGGAAGAAGTTACGACAAGAAAGATCTGGATCTTATTTTGGATACAAAAATATCATGATTTTTCAGAGGTCCCATTTCAATGTATTTTTAATGACTTAAACTGTCTACTTGATATTTGTATGAAGATTAATTTACATGTTTGGTTTTATTTTATTGTCTTCTTTACAATACTTTATATCACTTTAGAGACTGGTCACATGGAGTCGAGTGTTGTCTCTCTCTGAGTGCATCTTGTTATCTATAGATAAGCATTCTACACATAATAATGAGTAATTTGATGGTTGTCAGGAATATTAACATAGCCTTTGATTCCCAGTGTTACTTAATTGTGTTACTTTTAAGACATCGTGAATCAAATTATCAGTTTATTTATTGATTGAGGAGTATTGTACTCATGATAGTGAATAATTTGGTGGTAGCCTTATTAAGATCAAGGAAATATTAAACATTTTACAGAGATTTTAACAGCTTTTGATTTCCAGTGTTACTTAATTGGGCGATTTTTTGTGGATATTGGTATTCAATATCTTGCTTTTAAGACGTATGAGATTAAGTTATTGTTTATTTATCGATAGATGAGTATTGTACTCATTAGGCTTCTAAACTTTAGAAACAACCCTGAAAAAAGAAATGTGTGCAAAAACTGGACACCAATTGGAAATGAGACATTTCCAAAAAGTACTTTCCAACCTAAATCGCACAGCAACTAATTAATTTGTAAAATGGCATGCACTGTGCTTAAACACAGTAGCGTAGGAAGTGGGGGGGCTGCGGGGGCCATGCCCCCCCCCCACTTAGAAGTGGGGGGGCATAATATCTTTTGCTCCCGCCCCACTTTTTGACATTGAAAACCCATAATATTTGATAAATTTTAGAATTTTTTTCAAGACATTCACTGTCTATCAGGGTTAAATATATTTTGAGATTAACTATTTAAACTATTTAACCAGATGAATCAAACACAACTTAAATTTATGATAAATATAACCTTAAACATATAATATTAAGAAACATGTCCATGTAATTCAAAGTTTTTGTTCTCTGTTGTTATATGTGTACTAGATATCATTCTTAATCACCAACAGGATAAAACATCCAGGATTCCAGTGGACTATTTATGGCCTGATAGTGTTTGTGTCAAAGTGTTACATCTTGTGATTTTATACAGTGTGATGTTTTATCGCTCAGCACTGCTGTCTCTGATTTGTACAAACAACACCAACAAAATGAGTGATGAAAAAAGTAGCCTTTCCAAACAGTGTGAGAAATTTGTTGCAAAGTAGTGGTGGCCCGATAGGGCCACAAGGTTCTGAAGTTCAGTGGCCCCTATTAAAACTTGATGGCCCAAACTTTTTAAAAACTAATTAACATTTTTTTTTCTAACAAACTGTCTTTTTAATTTATTAAAAGTGACAAGTCAAAAGATACAAAAGTGATTTATGTTAAATTTCTTTATTTAACTTCAAGCTTGAATACAAATTATACAAGATGCACTCAGAGAGAGCAAAACGCTCGACTCCATGTGACCAGTCTCTCAAGTGATATAAAGTATTGTAAAGAAGACAACAAAATAAAACCAAACATGTAAATTAATTTTTGAAGAAATATCAAGTAGAAAGCTAAAGTCATTAAAAATGCATTTAAATGGGACCCCTGAAAACTCATGAATATTTTTGAAATGCCTTCCTTTCGTGACACAAAAAATATATAAAATAAAAACCAACACCACTTTTGTGCACACTACTCCAAAGAAAAATGTCTCACTAAAATTTTGTATGATTTAGATTTTTATTAACTTTAGATAATTTTTTGTAGAACTAAAAAAATAAACTAGCAATATATTTTATGTTTTTACTTTTTTTAACTGTCAAACATTGCACTAATTAAAAATTTAAAGAAACTGTTACTTGAAAAAGTAAATCATACAAATTAATCTGCTTGTTTTTTGGATTGATGTGTATTCCATTATGTCCTCATGCATAACAGTTAAGTATTGTTTTTTTGTCACGATAGATGGGCATATTTACTTTTTTTTCATTCAACTTTGACAACTTTTCACCCATAATTAAGGACCTAGGAATATGAAACAAGAACTTAATATATTGGCATGTATTATGTTTGAGTAAATGAATAGTTTTTCTGCATAAGTTGTGTTGTTTGTGTGTTGTGTTAAGGATTATATTCTAATATGAAGTGACTCCCTTATAACGAACTGTAAACAAAGCTCAGTATCATCTGAAATATGAAGAAAAATTTTGTGCCAGTCCCAGAGCCAACAATGCCAAATCAACATTGATCTGTAGTTTTATTTCCCTCCTCAAGTACAAGTGTATACATATTACATACATACATAGGATTTTGTTTCTCACACAAAGAGGAGTTGTGGGGGGAGAGAGAGAGAGACTGAATGTGGGCAAAAAATCAATAGTTCACACTGGGTGGATTAGATTGGGTCGTTTTCTATCCCAAAACACAAAGGATTTCTTTAATAGAATAAGAAAAATAGAAATAAAATTGTTTTGATGCAAATGATAAGAAATATCTCTGTTTCCAGAAATAGTAGGAATGCCAATGTAATAAAAAGTAACATTTATTACATGGCAAGGGCTATATAATGCACATGTAAAAGTTCAAGAGTCAGTGGTATTTGTTTAGTCTTAAATAACACCTATAGAGATAACAAAAGTAAAATTTATGTTTTGGAATGAACATTTCCCTCTTACACAGCAGTTGCATCATTACTAGAAAAAAAAACTGACAGCATTTAGTGTAAATAACAAATTTAAGTACAGGATAACCAGCTTCCAAAAATAACCAGTTCCCCAATCTAACCTCCCTGCTGTCTTTCCTGAAATTTCATACACCAGTCACTGCCTAGCTTTAACATGTTAGGGGGGAGGTATGTTGGCCTGTGTGTGAAAGACACAACAGAGAAACAGTGTCAGCTAAGTAAGGGTGAACTCAATCTGGAATATGCAAAACAATGCATAATTAACGACTTAGCCATGGGGAAAGAAAACCAATTTTTAAAAAAATGACAGCACATTGGATTGTATTACCACATGAGGCATGTTGTAGTCAATGTGGTGGCCCATTGGGGCCCATGAAAGTCAAGTTGTGGTGGCCCTAACTTAAAAAGGGGGGCCCCTGGCCACGGGGCCATGGTGAATTTCGCACGCTGGTTCCAAAGCTTAATGGATTATAGTGAAGTTTAATAAGAAATCCATAGGACACAATGGCATACCCTTTTTCAAAGATAAAGATCTACATACAGTTATCTAAAAATCTAAAATTAATCACTTAATTGTTAATGGGAAATGTGTTCCCATACACCACTTATTATTAAACAAAGTACAATTAAAAGTAGGGAAGAATTACTTGGCATAAGAGAAACAGTGAAACACTCAAACAACCTAAGCCAACTGCAAACAGAAACCATCCTAAAAATAAGACAGCTCAGATTAAACAGAAGAAAAACTTGTCAATCTAAAAGAGGTGGAACAGAACAAAGTATAAGAGCATTGAAAAATAGATATCCAAAAACAGAGACGACGCAAAATAACTTAGTGAAAATTAAATCTATTCCATCAGTAGAACATAATGTCTCCATCAACTACTTCACAGTTAATGCAAGGTCACTGCTCAACAAAGCCATCGATGTCAGAAACTTTATTTGTGAAACAAAATGTGTCTTTGGAGTTATCACAGAAACTTGGTTTGACAATAGTAAATCACATGATTGGGAACTGTGTGACCTGAATGTCAATGGCTTCAAGCTTAGCTCAGTATGCCGTTCTAAGAGAAGAGGAGGTGGATTAGCTTTTATATACAGAGATAATTGTATGGTTGAAAAACTTAACTACTCAAGTAACAAATGTATGGAACTGGGCCTTTGGAAGGTTATGCCCAGGTCACACTGTGGCGAGGCCACTACGAATTAACTGGCGAATATGAAGATTTGCTGCGAATTAGAGATCGTGGTAGTTCGCCACAGAAAGGGCGGGAAAGTGTGGTCACATGGTTGGAATGGGAAAAATCCACGAATTACTTCGATCCGGCTACCATGGGCTACCATCATCTTCATCCTGTGGAAGATCTTGGTACGATGTTCTCATCACCCAGTCAAGAACATCTTGTTTCTGTGAAGAACGTCGACGAAGATCAAACGAACTTCGTAGAAGTATGTACCAATTAATGCGAAGTGTAGCGATTTCCGTGAGATGTTCTTGCACCGAGCCACGACCATGGTGGAGGGTTGAGCAAGCTGTGACAAGCCCCCGACGAGGAGGAAGAACGTGCTGAGAAGAAGTGACGACCAATTCGTGTATAATGCCAGTTCCTATATAAACAGCCTGGATCATCTGGATTCACTTCATTTATCATCAGAGGTCGGACAATGTACATCAAAGGCTATGGATCTACAGAGACTCAGATTATTGCAGCAACTGTATGAGGCTCATCGTTTAAATGTACAGAATCAGATTGTGATTGCATAGATACTGGTTGATAGACAGAGAAGGCGTCGACCAAGGCCCAGGAGGTATTGGGTGAAGCCCTGGCTCTCCAGGAGGTTGGACTATGGACACTATGATCGTTTGATGAGGGAGCTGGAGGCTGAGGATGTGGTGTCTTTCAGAAATTTTGTCCGGATGGACCCGGCCATGTTCAGAGAGGTCTTGCAGAGGGTGGGGCCCAGAATTGAGAAATATGACATATGGTTCAGGAAGTCTATCAACCCTGGATGCAGACTTGCAATCACACTTCGTTTCTTGGCCACTGGAGAGAAGTACAGGAATCTGATGTTTGGCTTCAGGGTAGCACACAACACCATCTCAGTCATAGTAAGACAGACTTGTGAGGCCATCGTGGCAGAATATGGTGAGGAAGTCATGCAGTGTCCCAATGGATCCAGTTCTGATGCACAGATCTTCAATGACTGCGATTTGCGCTCAGGCATTAGTGATGGCACCTTGGATGTACCTGATGCAGAGCCATTGCCTGGTGATGACCGTGATATGCCATATTTTCTCATTGGGGATGATGCCTTCTCTCTGAGGACCTGGTTGATGAAGCCGTTTAGTGCCAGAGGACTTCCTGATGAGGAGAGGATCTATAACTACAGACTGTCTCGTGCCAGAAGGGTGGTGGAAAATGCATTTGGCATCATGGCCAACAGATTTGGTTGTCTCCTCACCACCGTGTGTCAGAATCCAGAGACTGTTACCTCTATTGTACTGGCCTGTCGCACGTTGCACAACATCATGAGACTGAGGTATCCAGGTATCCACCAGGGACTGGGTGATGAGGAGGATGACAACCACAGAGTTATCCCAGGACAGTGGAGGCAAGGTGCTTGTTTGCAGGACATTGAGGATGTGACTGGTGGCAAGAGGCACACACAGGTTGCCAAGAGACAGAGACTGTATTTGAAGCATTATTATAATGCTCCAGTAGGGGCCACGACGTGGCAAAGAGACATGATTTGAGACTTTCACATATGCCAAGGACATTTCTTAGTAGTGACTGTATTGTGCTAATTATTGTTATGATTCAGTGCTGCATCATTATCTGTGTTAAATTTTGTATTGGGCGTTATATACTTGTTGAAATAAAGTTGCAATGTTCTTGTATTGCAATAAAGTTATTGTCCTATTGCACTTCATATATGTATTTTTGTGTATAGTAGGGTCAAAGAGGTCAAGTCTGAAACCAAATCAGGTCAACCATGTAACAGGTCACACAAACCAGTTCACAACTTTGCCACCACAGGGGCCAGAAGGTCACAAAGGTCAAAAATCAATCAAGGCCATAACTGAAGGAAAGTTAAGAAATCTAACCAGCTGCAAGGTGCAAACTCTGCAACCAAACGCCGATTGTTTTGGAATCAGAGCATAATGAAATCCAGAAATGGAAGATAAACAAATTTTAACATTGGCCACCTGTTAAAATTTGTTTATCTTCCGTTTCTGCATTTCATTCGAAACAGTGAAACTTCCACAGTGAACCACTCACATTGGGTCATAACAGGTCCTGGTCCACTTTTTTTGGACCCTTCATGTTAAGATGTGACACCTTCCAAGTATTATGCCAATGTTTTTGAAACATGAGAAAAACAAGCAATCACATAAACAATTTATTATTCCAACAAGGTCAAAAAGGACAAATCACAATAACATAGTAAGTGTACTTTTTAATAAAGAAATGCAGACACATTATAGCTCACAGCTAAGGTTAACATACAACTGACAAGAACAGCTGTCAAAGTGAAACTGGTTACATATACCATTGGCTCACAGCTAAGGTTAACATACAACTGACAAGAACAGCTGTCAAAGTAAAACTGGTTACATATACTATTAGTAACAGCTAAGGTTAACAAACTACCCACAAGAACAGCTGTCAAAGTGAAACTGGTTACATATACTATTAGTAACAGCTAAGTTTAACAAACTACCCACAAGAACAGCTGTCAAAGTGAAACCTGGTTACATATACTATTAGTAACAGCTAAGGTTAACAAACTACCCACAAGAACAGCTGTCAAAGTGAAACCTGGTTTATAATAGTAATAATCATAGTAATAATTGAGCCAGACATAGCAAAAATACACAAATAAATTACTTTACACCTGTTTGATAATTACTTCTTACATCTCACCTAAACTACTTCTTAAGTGTCTATAGACAAAGGACAAGGTGTCATGGGTGTTGAAGGCACACTAGGAATACCTGCAAATGACGCATTTAAATCTGACAAATTCAGGTCAGACAGTCCTATTGTCCTTCCCTCGGTGTCTGTGATAACAAACTTGGTGGATGAAGTGCTGGATGATGAACCCACTGACTGTCCAGAGGTACTGGCCCCCGATGGGGTCTGGAAAATAACAGTTGTCTGGCTCTGGGTGTCTGACCCTTGAGGCAAAGGGGTAGAGGAGGCTAGAGCTGCGGGCCCAGGTGCGGGTGGTGGAGGCATTTGTGTGATGGTGTACTGTTGCTGTGGCTGTGGCTGATGGAAAATAAGTTGCTGCTGCAGCTGCTGTTGCTGCACCTTCATCTGCTGCTGCATACTGTCCAGCTGCTTCTGCCTGTCGTCCAGCTGCTTCTGCCTATCATCCAGCTGCTTCTGCCTATCAAGCTCCTGCCTCTGGATGTCCCTCTCCGAAAGCAGCTTGGACTCCTTGATGGTCTGGTTGAGGAGGTCCACACTGCACATCTGATATGTGGGCCAGAGATCCTCGTGGATCTTCAACATGGCATTTGACATCCAGCCAGCCCAAGCAGTCCTGTCATTGGTCTGTGCCTCCATAGATGTTAAGAGTCTGTCCAGCCTGTCAGAGATCTGGGCACTGTTGTCGCTCTGCTCGCACATCTTGTCCAGGAGCTCTGACTCAGTGCTGGCACTTCTCCTTGTGGCTCTCCTGCCACTAGTCCCTGAGAGGGTGATACCTGGAGGAGGAGTGCTGCACACTCTTGGTTCACCCAGTGATCCTGACTCCACGGGCTCATCTGCAGGATCCAAGTCAGTGGATAGGTGTGAAGGCATGGTGGCAGTTGCAGAAGCAGCAGAGGCCGATGAGGTGATGACAGAGGCAGTGGTGGTAGCAGATGAGCAGGTAGCAGAGGCTGAGGTGGCTGCGGCAGAGGCAGAGGCAGTTGTGGTGGAAACTGGTTTCAACTGAAAGTACAGTAGAACAAAGACACATGGTAAGCATATAGTATACATGTTCAACAAACAGTTTAGGTAGGTACTGTGAAGTAACAAGTATGAACTCCTGTGTCACTACAGAAAACTTTACAGATTTTTGCCAAACATTAGTGTTACAGCTACAAACTTGTATCCATAGGTAGTCACTGTTTACAAGTCAAGAATACACAACGCAGCAAAAACATCAGGATATCCAGGTGAGTCAGACTGTGAGAATGTACTTACATTGCAGGACTGCCTGGAGGGGACTCTGGAGATGTGGTCATCCAGGAAGCTGAAAGACCTCAGGATCCAGGTGTCCCTGTCTGTGTGTTCCTTTGCCCCATCACCAGACTTCTTGCAGGTAAGCTTGCCATACCTTGTCCTCATCCCTTTGAACCAGATCTTCAGGTTGATGGCTGAAAAAGGAAGAGGAGACACGGACACATTAGGTAGGTTATCAAAGTAACAATGGGTTACATTAAGTTTTAAACTGCTTCACATCTGTGGTGTCATCTGCAAATGGGTGAAGCCTAATACATCACACGATGACAGAGTACAATTCAAAATAACATAAATTAACAGAATAAGTAAACATTCAACATAAGTCCATTTACACATTACTGTACACGTAGTACCTCCATCACAATTTAAATTATTACCTGAAACTATGAAAAGGTTAAATCATAATGGTTAGTCTAACTCACCTTCCAGGCCCATGGCCCTGGCCTGGGTGGCCCAAGCAGCCTCCTTCCTGTCTGTGTCCCTGTACTCCTTCTTGGCCTTGTTGTACATTTCCGGATGGTTCTTGAGCCACTCCGCCATCTCATCCTCCTGCCCATCTGTCATCCTCACCAGCCTCTTCTTCTTGAACCTCCCCTGGGACTGGCTGTCTTGGGTTGCCTCTTCCAAGTCATCTGTGTCTTCCGGCTGGGTGGCCAGAGTGGCTGTATCCCCTGGGTCTGATGATGAAGCTTGAGTGGCAGGCAGTTCATCCGGCTGTTCAGGCTCCTCAGATGCTTCAACAGGAGGCAGAGTGACCCTCTTCCTCTTTCCAAGTCCAGGTCTCATCACCATATTTCTTGTATGAAATATATCCCAAAATTTATCCAAAGTTCGTCGATGTGTACGCATTGAAGAAAAATTCGCAAGTGATGACAATTGTTCGCGGTGCCCTGCTTTTATAGTCTCCAGCCAGTTCGCCGCAACCTACGAAGGTCGTAGCTGATTGGTAGCCAGTTCTTCGCATGCGCAGTCAGTTCGCCAATCACCGACGAACTACTGCGACATTCGCTTCTCATTGGCTGAGAGGAGCGACGAATATCTCCGGGGCCTCGTAGCATATTCTTCAGGGGCGACGATGCATGGCTTCCCAGCTGCGAATATCGTTGTTTGTTCTTCGTCTTTCAGCTGACAATCTTCAAAGGAAAGTTGGCGAACAATGAAGAACAATGAAGAAGCCTGCTACGAAGTGGCGAATTGGGGTACGAGGGTGCTACGAAGTCGACGAATCCACCACCATCTGTGAAGAATTGCAAAGAAATGGACAAAGCGTGGTGATAGTTTTGAACAGTTTGAAACTGTCGTAGCCAGATGACGATCCATGGAGAATGTTGGAGAACAGTGACGATGGACCAAGAATATGCTACCAACAAGGACGAATTGCATGATTGCGCATATTTGCCACTAAACATCGCCACAGTGTGACCTGGGCCTTACTTATCACAACATCAACCACACTGTACTTGGGATTTATAGAGCTCCTTATTCCCCTTCAAATAAAACTACAGACAATCAGTTTGTTGATGAATTTTTAAATGTGCTAGCAGAACTTCTACCCCATCACAACAACTTGGTTATTCTAGGTGACATAAACCTTCATCTAAATAAAAAGATGATCCCCTGATAGATGTGTTAGACCAGAGTCTGTCTGCACTTGGCTTAAAACAACATGTGAGTGAGTACACCCACAAAGATGGTAATATACTTGATGTCATTATAACAGAGCTGGATAATACATACACACACAGCTCTGAAGTGAGAGACTTTTTATCTGATCATCGTTATGTGTTGTTCAAAAGTACTAGATGCAAGGATAAAATAGAGCATCACAAAGTAGAGCACAGAAACATCAAATGTGTTACACAATCAACATGGAGAGAAAAACTCAGTAACATCAGTATAATAGATAACTGCTGCATTTCAGAGCAGGCCAAAGCCTTTGAAAATGATCTTACAAAACTCTTAAACGAAGTGGCCCCAATCAAAAATAAAATTGTCAGGAAAAGAACACCAAAGCCATGGTTCTCTGATAATGTGAAAGCTGCCCGCCTAACCTACAGAAGATGTGTAAAATCATGGGAGAAATCTAAATCTGAAGACAAGTGGAGAGCTGTAAAAAAATCCCGCCATGAATACTGTAAACAACTAAAACATGCAAAGAAAAGTTTCTTCACTGAGAAAGTGCTATCTTCAAAAGGAAATGTAAAAGGCCTATACAACACCATAAATGGCTTAATCAAAAGGGAAAAAGAAAATCCAATGCCAACTAATCGATCAAATCATGATTTAGCTCAACATTTTGCTGATTTCTTTAGCAATAAAGTCAATAAAATTGCCGAAGCACTAAAACAATATCCTGATTTTGTTCCACCAGAACGTCAAGTTACAAAATTAGAATCATTTGATGTTGTATCAGACGATGACATTATCAGCATTATGACCAAGCTAGGAAATAAGCAGTGTGAACTTTTCCCAGTTAACATTCTGAATGAACACAAAACATCCATTGTCAAAGAAATAACAAAACTAGTCAATTCATCTCTTCAGAGTGGCAGTTTTCCTGAGAACTGGAAAAAAGCAGTAGTAAAGCCCTTGATCAAAAAACTATCCGCAGGTCCAATTGATACAAATTACAGACCAGTTTTAAATCTAAAGTTGTATCAGACGATGACATTATCAGCATTATGACCAAGCTAGGAAATAAGCAATGTGATCTTTTCCCAGTTAACATTCTGAATGAACACAAAACATCCATTGTCAAAGAAATAACAAAACTAGTCAATTCATCTCTTCAGAGTGGCAGTTTTCCTGAGAACTGGAAAAAAGCAGTAGTAAAGCCCTTGATCAAAAAACTATTCGCAGGTCCAATTGATACAAATTACAGACCAGTTTCAAATCTAAAGTTCCTAGCCAAAATTGTTGAATGCGCAGCCTTAAAACAAATTGTCCACCACTGTGAGTCAAACAAACTACTTCCAAAATTCCAAAGTGCCTATCACAAAGGCCTTTCTTGTGAAACAATGCTTGTCAAACTGGCTGACTCTGTACTAAATGGCATGGAGCTTGGAAACATCTCTGCTGTATTGCTTATGGATCTTAGTGCAGCATTTGACACAGTTAATCATTCCATTCTCCTTGAGACTTTTGACAAATACTATGGTATCAATGGTCAAGTTTCTGCATGGTTGAAATCATATCTGTCTGAAAGATCATTTTGTGTGTCCATTGATAAATGCTTGAGTGAAGACAAGCTTCTAACTCTCTCTGTCCCTCAAGGAGGTTGTGGGTCAGCCTTTTATTTTATCATGTATGCAGCAACACTGTTCTCATGTATCCCTGATAACATCAATCTCTTTGGTTTTGCAGATGATCATGTGCTGGAAAAAAGTTTCAGTTCAACATCGAGTAAGAATGAGTTAAAAACTATTAAATTATTAGAAGACACATTGATTGAAGTACAACAGTGGATGAATGCCACAAAATTGAAGATGAATCCAGACAAAACTGAATTTATATACTTTGGCAGTAAAGCTCAACTTTCAAAATCACGGATCAATAGGGTGGATGTTTGTGGCGATAAAATAAAGATATCTAACAGTGTGAGATACTTGGGTGCATTCCTTGATGAAACACTATCATTCAAAAGTCATGTCAATAAAAAATGCCAGGCTGCAATGATCAACTTTGTCAAAATCAGGAAAATTCGCCCGTTCCTATCCCAAGAAGCCTGTGCTACTCTTACGTTAGGATTAATTATGTCACACCTAGATTACGCCAATGCTCTTCTCTGCAGTGCTCCAAAAACAACTATTCAGCCATTCCAGTGAATACAAAATATGTGCGCTAAGTTAGTACTGAAAAGATCAAAATATGACAGCTCACAAAAAGCACTAAGAGACCTACACTGGCTTCCCATCCAAGCTAGGATTGAATTTAAAATACTGTCACTCATGCACCAGTGCACCTATGGATGTGGTCCAGAATACCTGAAAGAGTTGCTGACAAGGAAAACTGTCACTAGAAGTTTGAGAACTAACGCTGATGACCAAAATAACTTTGTGATACCGTTTAACAAATACAAAACTCTTGGAGACAGATCTTTCAGCTATTGCGGCCCACGTCTCTGGAACAGCCTACCAAAACAATACAACAGTACTCCTGCTTCAAACAAAGATGCATAACTTTCCTTTTCAGAAAATACTTTAGAAATGTTTTATAATTATTTATTGTATATGTGTGTATATTTGTAAAGCGTAGATAATTATTCTTCAAAGAGTACCATCTGCGCTATATAAACTGTACTAAGTTTAAGTTTAATTCAAAGCAGATGAGATACTAATGTGGTAGCCACTGTATGTTTTAAATTTGTTGCTAAATTTATGAGTGATATCACAACCTTTGACTATTGCTAGGGACTTTAAGATGCCATTGGAGTGTGTAGTAGGTAACTGAGCCATCAGAGCATGTGGTGTTGAAAGTGTGCTAGTGTCCTCAATGTAGTATATATAATATATTTAAAAACTTGAGTTCTGACAGACAGTCAGACAGTACTATACTTCAGACAGTACTATACTTCAACTAGAGTGGTTTCGGTTTGTATTCTGAGTAGTTTCTTATATACATTTTCTTTTGCAAAGAGGGATACATTAAATGAAAGTTGTTAATGGTATTTCAATTACATAAAAGAGTTTTTTTTTGAAGTGATGCTATAGATGGGTGAGGGGATTATCTATAACCAAACTGAGGTGTGCATACCTTGGTTATATGTAGTGTCAGTTTGTTGGAGATGATTGTAATTGGATCTTTGAGTATTATAATGATGGAAACAAGAATATAATTCATAAAGCCCAATCATGCCGCTTTCGCTGCCACATAGATTTGTTTCAGTATGTAATAACTTTAGAAATATTTTATTTAGAACTTTTAAATATGGCATGGGGTAACATAAGTAACATTGATAGATCAAAATATAGGCCATCAAAATATAGATGCATTTATATACAACTTTATTCTTGTTTCTTTCCAAGGCTTTGGGCAAGAACCATTCTACATCCATTGTGCATCCATCTGATGGTCATGGTCGGGAGATTATAAAACGCCTTCTGTCCATCCGTCCGTGCATCCGTCTGTCCGTTCATCATGTTTTTGCATAAACCTTACTATCTCATTCATTTATGAAGATATCTTCACCAAATTTGCAGGGAATGTTTACGGCTATAAAACCTGTCTCTGAAAAATTTTAGTCTCATTTTGAAAAACAAAATGGTCGCCATAGCTAATTGTTTGAAAATAGTAAAGGTGCTCTAAATCTTGAAATATTCCAGCTAGCTTCATCAAAGTTGCACCAAAGCTATATGGCTAGAAAAGCTAGCCTGATAGTAATTTTGACCTAGTTCAGAAAACAAAATGGCTGCCATATCACATGTTTAATGTCAAACGGCGTTATCCTATTAAAAAGGCCTTATATCTCCCCAAATATTGCTCCTAGAGGTTCGGAATGTGAAAACAACTTGTAGAAAGTCATGGCCTGCGAGTCTTTTCCATGTGTTGAATTTGACCTTTGACCCCTGCTTCAAGGTTGAATGAGGTCGTCACACTAAAATGTCACTATTTCACCCTTATTATTGGTACTATGGCTTCAGAATATAAAGACAGACCATCAAAAGTCCTGGCCTTCAAATGTTTTGCCTGAGAAAAATTTTGGCCTTATTTTGAAAAACAAAATGGGCACCATATCCAATCATTTAAAAATCATTAAGGTGCTCTAAAACTTGAAACATTGCAGCTAGGTTCATCAAATATGCGTAAAATAGATAAGGCTAGGAAAGTTAAGCTGATAGTAATTTGGCCTAGTTTCGAAAACAAAATGGCTGTCTTATCACATGTTAAATGGGATTATCCTATTAAAAAGGCCTTATATCTATCTCCCTGATCATTGCTACTAGGGGTTCCAAATGTGAAAACAACTTAAAGGAAGTAAAGGCTTGAGACTGCTGACTTTTACCTTTGACCCCTTCTTTAATGTCAAGTGGGGTTATCTTACTACAAAGGCCTTATATCTCCTTTAGTTCTCCATTATTACTGATTCTGAGGCAGGAGATAACTGCTATGGCAATGGCCTTGTTTTTAAAGCACTTTATTCCCATAAATATATAGTAAGTTTGTAACTCAACAAAGGTTAATATAGGGTTTTACATCCCATTCAATGGCCAGAATCATACAGGGATAGGCCTTCAGCATCCCCACATGTGGGATTCGAATTCATTATTCCAAAGCTGGCTGCCTATGATTAGATGCCAAATACAACTATAACAGACTTTTATACAGTTTAGGTTTAACTATTTGCAGATTAGAGTGGATCAAGAATGGATATGAGTTTAGTGACCCTATGGCCAAATGAAGGTCTTTGAGCAATTTTCTAGTTTCTGAATGCCCCCACCCTCCAACTACTTCCCGAATTTTGCTTATGTTAACTTGAAAGTTGGAATTTGATCATTTCGTGTTTAATCATGCTAGTGTTTTTAAGCAAAATTAACCATTGATTCTTTTTGTGTTTTCTCAATGATACAGTAACTTCTGTTAGTGTAAAAGTTTATTGTATATTCATGGAAGATTAATTTAAGTTTAAAGACAAATTCTTCAAATTATTTTGCAGTGTATGCCCACTTTACCTTTGTTCCGCAAAAATGATACTAAAAGTTTGAAATAATATCTTTACAAATATCTTTACTAAAAAGAAACATCCTAACATTACAAAAAATATTTACATTTTCACTTAACATCCCATTGACTCCTTGAGAATGGTATCACTTCAACCAGTGTTATAAGTTAACATAACGGCTCGGTTTAACTTTGGCCCCCCCAGTTTTCATATGCTTCCTATGCTACTGAAACAGTAAAGCCTTTGCAACCTCTGATGGAAATTGCCTTGTCCAAATATGTAAATTTTTAGTGTTTCATCCGGTGTATTGAATAAACACCAAAACCAGAGTAAAACACTGGTTATTGAATAATGCCTATTAGGCCAGTACATCCAAGTACCTGCAAAGGTATTCCAATAGTTTTTTTTTACATACTTCTCAAGCACATAGACCATGCGACTAATTATACTCCTGAACCTTCTTAGGCCCATCTAGTAACAGTAACATAGTATACCTGTAGACCCTTAACAGCCATGAATTGCTGCCGAAGAGATCCCAAGCCTCATTTTCACAGCATTTCCCATTTCAATAGGTCACATCTTTGATTGCTATTTCTGTTTATTTTGTGTTTTATATATTCACTTTTTCGATTTTCAGGGTTTATCTCAGCGTAAATATAGTCAGTTTGGTGGTTCAGAGCATTGAGCTTCAGCTCGTACATTCACTGATTTAAGGCTTCCAAGGTCAGTTTATAAGTATCATTGTAGACTCAAATATTTTTGTTGTTTTGAGGGGGTATTTAAGATTTAATGCATTATCAAGTACAATTTTGCAACCTTGTATGTTCCTTATTATAAATTTATAAACTTACCAATGGAGGATCATTACTCGCCATAACGTCTTGTATTCTTCCACTTCTACAGACACATTCTTTGTAGCACTACAATATAAAAATCACTTTTCAGTTCCAAAAATAATATTTATGTTTATTCCGCCACATGTTTCATTAAAACATATTCAGAAGAAAATCAAACCAGGTTATAACTTCAAAAGACTTGAAATAATTAAAATATTATCATAATTGTTTTCACATAGTGGACATTCTTGCTCTGCAGACCAAAATCAATTTAGGCCCAGGTTACGCAACTGTTGAGTTTCAAATACAACTGTCATTGATGAGGGTGATCACGGCTTTCCCATGCATACTCTCCTTATTCCATAATGACACATTATATCATTGTCAACGTTCTTCATTTGTTGTCAGGCTGCAGTGGAATTAAAAAAAAATTCAAAAATTCAGTGCCAATGGAGGATATATCATGATATGTGGAAGTAGGAAAATGACTTTTAAGAGGTAGACTCAGTGTTGTACAACAAAAATTCATGAAAATAGAGTGGCTGTAGATGACCGGGCGAGTTCACAGTGAGGGATCTACCAACAAGAAGGACTGAGTAACAGTTTGCTGAAGTGCTTTGGTAGACATCTGACAGCTAGGGGGATATATATATGAAGCAAGGCTGCAACTGGAGGTCAATCATTTCAAAAAGTATATGACAATTATTCAAATTTTGTTATCCACATTCTATGGTCATTAAAATGCACAAGGCGAAAGTGATGTAGCCCAGTCTATTTCACATGAAACTCAGGAGACCACACAGACCCAACAACAGACCAAGGAGACCCAGGACCACTTGAACCCTCCATATATTGAAATTCCCAAGCACATCTACCAGAGAGAAGGCCTTCTAAACCCAGCAGATGAAGGAGATATAAAGATGAAACAGGATGAGGAGGAAAATTAAAAAAAACAACAGTAAGTCCTCATGATTAAACGAACAGGAGCCAATATGGTGGAGAAGAGATGAATTACAAATTGATCTACAGAGGGTATCCACATCCTCTGAGGCCGGGGTTCGATCCCTGCACGGCCTCAAGTGGGAAAGCTGGTAGTTGCTTGCCGTTGGTCGGCAGTTTACAGTACAGAACCCTAACGAACTGTATGTACTGGTTTCCAACTACCCATCGTGATATGGCCTGTACAGTGTTGAAAGCGACGTAAAACCCCAAATAAATTGAGTATCCACATAGCAATTATTATTCATGGTAAACACAGAAAGTGCAAGCATGCTTTCTATGTGTCTTCTGAGTGAGGGATATCTATGTCTGGTTTAAGAGTACCAAGATAAGATACAGAAAGCTTACCCTGCTGAAGACTTGGCCATGCAACAAGTATTTGCCCATGGTTATATCAGCTATAAGTGGAACATAGAAATTTTGTGTTGTATTCCGTGTGAACAAAGTAATAATTAACCACCAAAACTTTCATTAACTCGCATGAAACTTCTGCCATAGTGGCTGAATCTTCTGGGGAGTCACTGTTTGAATTTCTTTCCCATTGCTTGTATTTCTTTTGCAAAGGTTGTTGCCTTCCCTGTTTCTTCTCTGCATGACAGATTATAGATATTGTGCTGTTGTGCTGTGCTTCAGTATAAATTTTCAGGAAGCTACTGATTAAGTCTCCACCTTTAGATTTGTATCATCCCTTAGATGTTGCCTGCTACTATGTGGACAAACATAAGAAGCTATTTTGTAAGTCATATAATCTCCACATAAAATTAAAGTTATAAAATTAATATTTTCCACAAATTTCCGATATACCTGCAACCTTCCATATTTGTACCCCATTCGATAGCTAGGTCTCTATAGGTTTAGCATAGACAAATGTTTATCATGAATTTGAGCTAAAATTTCATGAAATTGGTATAACAATGACTTTTTGGTCACATTTATCACTAGGTGCTATTACCGTGAGAGAAAACGGAGGGGGACAGAGAGGAAGAGAGAGAAAATTTGTACATTAACATTCCTGAGTCAAATCGGGCTTATTTTTCAATTCAAAACAAAAATATGGCAGTGTGATACATTTATAGCAGATGCAAAGAAACACAAAAAGGAAGAAAACAACATCTTATAATAGACAGAAACTTTATTACGAAAACCATGTTCTATTCTCCACTAGAGTTTTGCTAGTACTTAATCTCTGCCCGATGTGCAACAACATTCTATGTTAACATAATGATTAACTAAAATACTACTTTAATTTTACCACTTTCACTGTGTACTGTCCTTTGTTTGAGAAATATGAAATTTAAAACATGTGTATTTTACACACTGACAATAAAATTTCCTACAAGTTCCAAAATGTTAATTTTGCTACTCATTTTACGGGTGAGCTGGCATTCCCACAAGCTGTGTATTGATATTTTTGACAATTACCAATGTCCTATTTCAGGACACTTATGTAATAACTCAGTTGCAGCTAGATGTTACCCAATTCATTATCAATTGAAAATAGTCTATTGTAACTGAACATTACTTTTTAATCACTAGGCATGACCCTGTAACCTCTAGCTTTCCCACCTGAAACAACCACTTTCAGTGCAAAATCAAAATTCGTACAGACAACACTTCTAAGAAATTTTTATGCTTGTTTTCCCCACCATATTTGACCCGTTTTACATGACATTGTCAGTGTAGAAGTGGTTTCTGCAATATAAACATGACTCGGCCAAATCTCAATATGACACTGTGAAATTCTTCAAGTCTGAGTCCAGTGAAAAACTCTCAGGTTTGATTGATCAGTCTGACACCAGCCTTAAAACCTTGTATGAACACAAAAAAGTCTGTATGGAACTTTGCTTGTTTTAAAACTCCGATATTTTAAGAATTAGCAATTATAATATGTCTTTTACCCTTTTCTGTGAACTGAAACCATTAGTTTTACGCTCATAAATACCATGTCAATTAAAATTATAGCTTGTAGTATGCCACTGTGGACTTTTTAAGCTTCCTCTAAGAAATATGTCAACTGAGATTTCCTTGAATCACCCTTGTCGTTTGTTTTCCTGGATATGACTCTTGAATACCCACATCAGTGGAAAATTACCTGTATCATAAAATTTGTAATGATTTCTAGTACTGTTAAGTGTCTTATAAGATTAAATGAGCTTGAAATCATTTTAAATCAAATGAGAGGCTATGGGATATGGGCCATGGATATCAACCCAATTTATAATACCAGTCATTTCTTATTTTTCATTTATTTGAATACTTTAGAATTGAAATTGATCTACAAGACTGTCAGAATTTATTTATGTTTAATACCACGTAACCCCATGGGTAACCATGCAAAATGCTGCTGTGTTGATTAGTGACTCTGGAGCTGAGATATCTACTTCTACTGCAGTGAATTAGCAACATGGAGACTCAAGTAGAAACATTCACTATCATTAAAAGTTGGTTTTAGATGCATTCATCATATTCTATACAAAATGTGATCTTGTAGCTTACTTATCATGAGGTTCTATAGTCTGTGTTTTGTTTTTATATTTTAAGTTGCTCCCAGTCACTGTTATATTTCTTTTTTCAGTCTCCTACTGTCGAGTTTAGCTCAGGTGTTTTACTTTCCAAACGCCCACTGTAGTCATGTTCGTGCACCTGTGCACTTGCTCACAGGTCTGAGTGGTTTCATTTGAGGGCATTTTATATTATTAATCTCCTTGGCAAAAGTAGGAAAACAATTTTGTTACTCCTGATTTTGTGTTTCTTCAAAGTCCTCGTCCCGCAGGTATTTGTGGTGATGGTTTCTTCATCAGGTGCTCATACAGACCAAATAAAAATAGAGTCTCCTGTACATTGACTCTTTAAAACATGGTGTCAATGGTGCTTCCTGGCCACACGCTGTTGTTTGACTGTATTTATTGCCCCTCAAGATCATGTTTCTGCAATTGTTTAGAGATATTCATGTCATTTGTTGTGTTCCTGTCATCCATCAACTCTGTATATTACATTTGTGGTTACTTCAAAATCAACATAAATTTATGACTTTTCTTGACTCATGTGATCTGAAACAGTTAATGAACCTACCCATCTGCATGGCCACTTACCTGATCTCATTCTATCCACCTGCGATCTGGATACTATTGTTAATATCTGTGATTTTATATCTGATCATGCATTAGTCACATTTTCAATGCCTTTCCTTACCAAGCAACTCATATACCAAAGAAAGTACAGTGTAGGATGTATCAGTGTATCAACATGTTTGACCTCCGCTCTGATATAAAAATACTCCCTTTGAGAAATCTCCTGTTAATTTTGTAGTTTATCTTTATCATCAATATGTACATGATATGGTTGATGTTCTTGCATCCAGTCTGACAAAGAAAGATTCTATTTCAGTTGAACCTAAGATCAGGGGAGGTCAAAGGTCAGTTAAATATGAGACACCAATTGGGCGTATAACTGTAATTAAATCCTTGGCACTACCAAAATTCAACCATATTTTTGCATCTGTACCATGTAATCAAAAACTTTTGAATGAGATCAACAAAACATTTTTTTCCTACCTGTGGAATGGAAAACCCGACAAAATAAAGAGGAATTTAGTAACAAAACCTTATAAATCTGGTGGTTTGAATATGGTCAATGTTTTTCATTTTGAAATGGCTCAAAAACTGTCCTGGATAAAACGGATAGTAAATAGTGATGACCATGCTTGGTGTCCTATTTTGGCTGCAAAACACCCAAAAATTTTAAATGTAATAACACTAGGTGGAGAATGGCTTAGTTCTATCAAAAAAGAAACCAATCCCTTCTGGAAAACAGTGTTTCAATATTGGACTCATTTCTGCAGAAATAGAAAAGTGGCTTGCAGCCAAGACATATTAAACAGTTGTCTATGGTATAACAGTCATATATCAAAAGATATGTTTTACCCCAACTGGTATCAAAAAGGGATATTAACTGTAGGAGATGTTGTTGAATCTGATGGAAAATTATTGCCAGTTAGTGTTTTAAGACACCGTTTTAATTTAAATATAAACCTTTTGAACTACTACACTGTTAGATCAAATGTATCAGCTTTCATAAATAAATATAAAAATTGTACTTTGACATGCAAATTATTGCAAGTTAGGCCATGCCTTCCTTTTCATGCAAATATTTTATTTGGCACAAAAACTAAAAGTAATTCATTTTATAGGAGTTTAATACAGGCTGAACATCAGAGAGAATTTCCCACTCATGTAATGAAGTGGAATTCCTTATTAAATGACCTTATTGATAATGATAATTGGAATATCTACTACAAAGTTTGTTTTTGGACTATAAAGGATAATTCACTTACATGGTTTCAATACAGAGTACTATTTAGAATACTAGGAACTAGAAGCTATCTTTACAAGATCAAAATTGCAGACTCAAATTTGTGTGGCTTATGTGGAAGTGAAAATGAGACAATTGTACATATATTCACCGAGTGTTCAAACGTAAAAGAATTGTGGATAAACATCGTAAGTTGGATTGAAAATAAATTGTCAGTAAAATTTGAACTAGATACTGCTGCAGATATCATGTGCAGAATGAGCACTTTTGGCAATTAAACTTTATCCTCATGATTACTAGGCAGTATATATTCTCTTGTGTCAGAAATAAAGAGAGAATTAATATTTTCAGATTACAACAAATAGCAAAAGAAAAATTTGAAGAACAAGAGTCCCTTGCAAATATAAATGGTCAAGAACAATTATTTATTAGAAAATGGATGTTTTGGAAAGAACTATTCAGTGGTTTATAGTGTTACTTTTGATACCAGTTGGAGTTAATCTAAACCTTTACAAAAAGTTAAAATATTCACTTTTGTTTTTGGCCCTGTAACATTCTTTTTTCAGTACCGCTGCCTTGTGTAATCCCTGTAATTTTGAATGCAGATTTGTATGATCTTACATTTGTTTGGCTACAATATTTGTGTATCAGAGAATTTTCTGTATTACGTTATATGCTATATACTCCTTTTTCTTTATTGTATAAAACATGTTGATTTCTGCAAAAAAAAAAAAAAAAAAGAGACCTGCATAAGGTCAGAGATCAGAGGTCAAAGTCAATGAGATCACATAATTTGAACAACAGATATATGTTTGAGGAATTTATTTTGTACATGTTAGAGAAATAAAGATTTTTAAAACATAACAATGTATAAAGGTTTTAAAAATTTTTGCACCATGCGTGCACATATAAAACTAAAACATATATGAGAAAACCGTTTATGAAACACAGAACAGTAACCATTATGACATTGTGGGGAACCATGCTAGTGGCTTCCCAAACTCTTGTGAAGTCAGTAGGGGTGGTTAGCCTGGGTCAGCCTGGCACAGCCTATCCCAAATACTGCCAGGCCTATATCTACTGAAACAGGAGAACTCCCAAGTGCTGGGACTCGGCAACAAGGGGTCACGGCCTGGGAGGGCAACTGAGGAACTGGAATATCGTTAATTTGCCAAATTAAGGAGCATCAGAAACTCAGGATCCATCTATAACTCTGATTTGGATCAAGTCTCAGAGTACGAAAACGAAAAGTAAAAGTTGATAAGGGTAACCAGGGTCAGCCTGGCACAGCCTATCCCAAAAATTATCTAAGGCCTACATCAATCCAATAGGAGAACTCCCTTGTGATGGGATTAGGTCACAAGGGGTCACAGCCAAAGAGGGCAGTTCATGTGTGCCTCTCCCTAATTTGCCAGATTAGGGGAGGGGAAGTTACCTTGCTAAACCCTGAATATGGGTGGGATGGTGGGTTCAAAATTCAATGTTTTTATGTCCGTTGCTGATATAAAAGTGAGCCTGTAAAGATGGAGGCGAATTCAAAATATGAAGAGGCCCCTTTGATTGGTTCCTAGAATAATTGGTCCCCAGAAATGGGGGGGCATACCTAGAGGGTTAAGGTAGGGTGAATGTTAGTGAAGGGCCAACTGCCCCAGCAAGGCCCTGAACAGCCCTGCTCAGCACAGTTGAACCTAAGATCAGGGGAGGTCAAAGGTCAGTTAAATATGAGACCTGCATAAGGTCAGAGATCAGAGGTCAAAGTCAATGAGATCACATAATTTGAACAACAGATATATGTTTGAGGAATTTATTTTTTACATGTTAGAGAAATAAAGATTTTTAAAACATAAACAATGTATAAAGGTTTTAAAATTTTTTGCACCAAACCCCAGCTCAGAGTGGGAAAGCTAGAAGGTAGGAGGGATGTGAGCAGAAAAGGTAAGAGGTATAATTGAAGCAGCTTCAGATGAGTTCTGTAAATAGGACCATACAGCAGAGCTGCGCCACAGGCCATGGGACATGATGTTCTGTAGGGCCACATTTTTGTTGAAACAAAAAGTGGCACCGGACCTCCTGAAAGTATGAAATCCATGACCCAGGAGGGGTATGGATAGATGTCTGAGTATATGTTTAAGTGCACCCCTGATGTGGGTATCTATGATTTGATTATAAGGGGGGTGGCTGACAGCAAATAGAGGTGCAGAGGGAGGGAGTGACCTGCAAGAAAGGAGGGCCCTAATGGCCCTTACAGGACATAAGTACATGTTATTAATGGAAGGCAGTTGTACAATATGGTGTGCTTTACGGTCTTGTAATGTTTTAGTCCACTTAATGATGAGGTGAGCTCCAGGAGGGGCAAATAGGACATCCTGCCTAAGGAGGTACCTGGATGGATCGAAAGCTTTCTTGCTATGAGGAGCAATGTTTGACATTCTCAAAAATGCGAAAAAAGCTGTGAGAAAAATTGCCCTGAATAGTAACAGATCCGAAAGTGTGTCACAAGCTACTGAAATCAGATATAAGGTCCGAATGTCAAAAATGCCCCTATGAGTAGGAGCAAAGGGTGAGTTTATGGTAATACTTCTCAAAAATCTTCGAACTGGTTCACTATGGATAGAATCACTAGGCATGTTATAAAATCTTGCCATGGTGTGAATGGAAGAGAGATAGTTCTTAACAACTTTGGGTGATATTGATGATCTGACCAGAAATTCCAGAAAAACTAAAATGTTGTGGACAGAGATTTGTATGGGTAATTGTAGAAATAACAGTAATGCAATAAATGTCCTGAAATGAGTAAGGTGTGCAGACGAGGTGGAAGGTCTGTATGCATCTTGAATTCTGGACCAGGCTCCTTGAATGAGATGTGAAGAAGACTGCGAAGCATCTGAAATTAAAAAGACAAGTCCAGCTTCAGGTGCGTTGCTTTTACTGTATCCCAAATGTATTCATTTTGAAGCTGCTTGAGTATTTTTTGATCTACAGGCTTATCTGAGTACAGCCTAGATAAGAGATCTGCCTTGACATTAAAGTTTCCTTTAATGTGAACAACAAACAAGCTAATATTGTAAAGTGCACATATGAGCCAAATGTTACGGACGCACGCTGCTAGGATAGCATCTTTTGTTTTATGAGTGTTAACTACCTGCACAACAGCCAAGTTGTCGCACCTGATACTAACAGATGCATTTGCCCACCAGTGCCCCCAAAGTCTGAGTGCAACCACAATGTTAAGCATTTCCAAGTGATTTATGTGAAGTTTGACACCTGGAATAGTGAATACTGGGCAAGAGTAAACCCTCTTAGACCATGTGTCCCCCATGCCCGTAAGGCATGCATCCAGAAATAAAGTCTCCTGGGATGGGATGACAGTTCGCTTAAATATGGTGACACCATTGAAATGAGGTAAAAATTTGATGAACCATTGCAGGTCAGCAAAAAATTCTTTGGTGAGCTTAATCCTGTTCCTGTTGGTAGATTCCCTGAGGAGGCCAAGAATCCTGTTGATAAAAATCCTTGCAGGGGCCACACACTTGTGGATGTAAATCAGTTTGCCAATAAGTGATTGAAGGCCTTTTTTGGTAATATATTTTTTGTGCTGGGTGCCAAAACATTCCAAATAGATAGCTCTCAGTTTCTCAGGATCAATACTAATGGTAGCCTTAGGTATGTCTATCTGTATGCCTAGGCAAGTAATGACCTCTGAAGAGGGGGTCTTTTTAGCCGGGTTCATGGGAAGACCCAATTCCTGTAACAATCTAACTAGGGCATGAAAAAATTCATCAGCTTTGTTCCTAGGGGCAACTACCACATAATCATCAATATAGGCATGGACCTTACAGCCTAAGTCTTGCATCATGAAAGCAATGGTGTCTGACGTCATCTGGAATGCCGCGCTGCCGTGCGTCCAGCCGAACGCAATGCTCAAATCGACGTAAAACCTGTCTTCCCATGATATGCCAAATTTGACGGCATCAACAGGGTCGACGTGTAGATTTCGAAAGGCACGAGCCACATCGACTTTGAAGATGACAGGGTCATCAGTATTCAGTATATCTTCCACAATGTCATCCACACTGGGAAATTTAAGGGTAAAACGCCTACCATCAAACTCAAACTTGTTGACCTGATCATTTACAGAAGATCCATATGGATAAGAGAGGTTAAGTATTACTCGCCTTTTGTCGCCATCCTTTGGCCGTGTGAGAAGTGGAGAGCAATGATAGTATTTGTTATCTATGTTATCTACTGGACCTAACATAGCCCCCAAATTTATTTCCTTCTGCAAGTATTGTTGAACTGCTGATGGGTAAGCCAAGGCAGAAGGGTGATTTTTAACTTGCAAGTTGCGAGTTCAGGCCTACTTATGGACAAAGGGAAACCAAACTTGAGATATTGGAACAAGAATTTATCTGGGTACTGGCATAATCTATATTCCCAAGCTTCCAAGTTAAGGCCAGACTTGATTGGGATTCTAGCCTGCCTATAATTGGGGAGGCCTGTGTCTCTAATAATGTCAGCTATGTGCAAATATTGCTGTATGCTCTGAATACTGGTAAGGTCCCTGTCAGGGCCTGTAAATGAAAAGTCAACTGATTGGTGATTCAGGAATCCCCTGTGGTTGTTTGTAATGACAACGTCGGAGTGGACACCGAGGATGGGGTTGACGCATTCAGTGATGTGAGCACTGATGCCATTTGGAACATTGTACAAGGCATCAACATCCCCGACCCCGTGGCCCCTTTTGCTATCTGTATCCAGTTTGTCTGGATCTGCGTCATTCTCATGAGAAGTGTTCAGCAAAATGAGATTATCAATTATGTTATACATATAGTCCACATATGACAAACCATATCTTTCATGGGCTAAACAGTCTTTAACATAATTGTTATACACATCAGAAGGTGACAATGACTTGTTTTCATGACATGGATGTTTATAAAGAAAATGAATCTGAGTTATCTGGGTGACCAGTGCCTGAATTGTACCTTCTGGGACTTGGCTACATTTTTCAATGACAACAATGTTTGGATTATGAAAACAACATTGAAAAAACCCTGTACAATCATATACATCATTCGGATGGATGTAAACAAAATGACGGTCTACATTACCTTGAATATCAGAAATAAGTACAACATCCATCATAACTTCTACCATCTGACCCGAGTTAAAGACAGAATCAGCAAGTATCCATACCAATGATTCACTTTCATTAGCTTGTGTACTCCCAGTACAATATTCAGTATTATTCACTACATCCCCAACGTCAATATTACTCTGACTAATACAATTATGATAGCCACACTGAAACTCCTGTAAATCTTTCTGTGCACAAGGCTGAGACCAGTAATTGACATGTTGACCATTAAATATTGGTTAGAATTAGTATCACACACACGTTGATTACACAATGTTGACACATTTCCAGGGCTACTGTATAAAGTGCAGATGGTGGGTTTCCCCCTACCCGAATTTTTACAGGTAATATGTTCCCCGCACAAAGGTGTGCCATGAATGGTTTTATCCCTTTTACTGGGCACATCAATACAGTAGCTCTGGGACATATTATCTATGTTATTCAAGCAAGAAACTTGGGTATATACATGCTTAATGATATCACTATTTGAATGTACAGTAAAACATTCGCTACAAGTCACAGTTTTAGTATATATTTTACAGTCCTGTAAGGCACTGGGCTGCTGTGCAGGTAGTTCGCCATCCTATTTATTTGCAGCCCCATCCCCATCCAGTTATATAACTGGCCCACTGCCCACTCAGGTAAGGATAACTCATCATAAGCTATTCTTTTCTTTCCATTAACTCCGAGATAGCCCTCATTGGGCCATCTTGCCTCTGGGGCTGCTATCACAGTATCTGTCGTATTAAATCTACCTGACTTTTTAACATGGGCAGGCTTACCTTGAAGTGAATCTTGGCGTGCCTGTGCGTCATATGCTGATAGAATCTGAGAGACAGACTGGGATATATGTGGGTTGTGGCGCAACACTTGGAGGTCTGGGAGTATACCATCATTGGAAAACTGTTGGAGGGTCAGCTGAGAACCGCCAGTGGCAGCAGGTTGATTGTTTGACGCCGTGGCAGCGTGTTGACTGTGTGTTTGACGCATTGTCGATGGTTGGTTTATGTCCCGTGCATCTGGGTTCAGCTGAATCCCGAGGTTGGGTGCGATTAAGTGGTGATGATTTGCTGTGG
Source organism: Sabellastarte sp. h YS-2021 (assembly GCA_964017235.1). Taxonomy (NCBI): domain Eukaryota; kingdom Metazoa; phylum Annelida; class Polychaeta; order Sabellida; family Sabellidae; genus Sabellastarte; species Sabellastarte sp. h YS-2021. The sequence continues at coordinate 40,456,850 of OZ024932.1, forward strand.
CCTGATTGCCAGATACCGTGGCCATGGGTTGGTTGTGAGTCAGAAGTGTCACTGATGACGGTTCTGTTGAATTCGGGGCCAGGTTTGTATGTGCCCCCCTTGAGGTCGCAGACACTGTTGAATTGGGATTGAACTGGGGTCTGCTTGCCTCTAGGTCATGGACTCGCTTAGATAAGGCCTCATTGGACGCGTCAATCTTCCTCAAATACGCCAGAATCGTGGCAGATTCAGATATGGTATCAGATGTGTGAGCAGGGGAACCGCTGGGTACTGAAGAGATGCCGCTACTTACAGTTTGTATGTTCTGTGGTGACTGGGGAAGAGAACCAGCTATGTCCGAACTAACATTAAGTTCCCCTTGATCATCGTCAAATGGCAATGTTAATTTCGCAGATTTCTTCTTAGGAGTGTCCTTCGAGTTCTTCTTTCCCCTCTTTACCATGTTTGAAGGTTAAAATTCACACTAAAATCTAAAATTAATATAACTTGAAACTTCAAAATTCAATGTTTTCATGTCCGTTGCTGATATAAAAGTGAGCCTGTAAAGATGGAGGCGAATTCAAAATATGAAGAGGCCCCTTTGATTGGTTCCTAGAATAATTGGTCCCCAGAAATGGGGGGGGGCATACCTAGAGGGTTAAGGTAGGGTGAATGTTAGTGAAGGGCCAACTGCCCCAGCAGGGCCCTGAACAGCCCTGCTCAGCAATTTGTTGCCTGATTCTTATCAATGTGCAAAGTCCTAAAGGTACCAATTTGAAAGAACTTGGCACAGTACCAAGAATCCACTGATTAGAAGTCAGCTTCATTGCCAAATTGCTCAAATTAATATACTAATAAATCTAATTATAAAATATATTTATTATTATAGTAAAGTGATTTCAGAAAATAGTCAACTCAAGAAAGTTATGGCATAACCTGCGCAAAATCCTAAGTTGGGGTTCTGAAGTGATACTTCCAACCATGAGTCTAACAAGTGATTGCTACACAGGAAAATTAGAGACATCTTTATTCCCTCTGATACTGAAAATTATGTCCAACCTCCTTTTAATCCACCAAAAATTACTAACTTTTATCAAGTATCTGAAGATGGTGTTGATAATTAAATTAATTACTAAAAGTCGCCTCCATTAATTTTGCCTGTCCCTGATGGTTTCAAAACTGCTGTGGTTACTAATCTTATGAAGAAGCCTTCTCTTCCTGCTGATGATCTGAAAAACTATCTCCATATATTTGGTCTTAGTTCCATATCACAACTGGTTGAACGTGTTGTGGCTAAGCAACTGTTAGAACATATCCATGTCCATGACTTAGACAAACCATATGAGTCTTCATAAAAACAGGTAATTCAACACAGACTGTTCTTCTCTCTATAAAAGTGATCTTCATTTATCCTTGTCAAGAGGTGAACCTATGCCTTTAATTGATCATTTCACTTTTCTTAGTTGTTTTCAGACTTTGTTTGGAGTCAGGGGCCCCATTCTTAAATGGTTGGCTTCCTATTTAACTGAGTATTATCAGTCTAGAAATATTGGCTGTACCTTGTGCGATCTTTGCAAACAAGGTTCTGTTTTGGACCCATTCTTGTTTTCATTGTACACAAACTACTCAGTTTGGTGATTGGTAAACAAAAAGCTGAAAACTGTCATTTTTGTGCAAATGTTATACAAGTTTATGTTAATGCCTTCTAGCAGTTGAACAGTTTCCTTGATCATATAAAATAGTGGATGTCAACTTGCAAATACAAATTGAATCCAGACTGGACTGAATTTATATTCTTTGGTTCAAAAAAACAGAGGGATAAGCAGAAAGCATGCTTTCCAAGTGGCATTATTGGAACTCCTGTCTACCCGGCTGAGTCAGAGAAGAACTTATGTTCAATGTGTGGCTTGACTCTGATTTCTCCTTGTCCAAAAATTAGTGGTTGCAATAGTGTTTTTGTGCAACTCCGTCACTTCAAATGTGTCAGACTAATGACTAATGTTTCTAGACTAATTAAGCTTCTAGACGTGTCGCCAAAGCTCTTGTCAGTAGTTGGTTAAATAATTGTAATTCACTTTTCATGAGTCTCTCCAAGTTCAAATCAATGTAAATTATACTGTATCCAAAATACTGCAGACAGATATCAAACACCAGTAGATACACAAGTATAACTTCTGTTCTTAAGGAATTACATTGGCTTTCTATTCGTTCGCTAATCACTCAACAAAACCTGTTTGTAAGTTTCTTCACACTGGTTTTCCAAATTATTTTGCTCCATATCTATTTTCTTACAAACCCAGGTGCAGTCAGAGTGCTAATAATTTTCTTGCTGTTCCAAAGTTCTACTCTTCTACTCATAAGTCTGTCAAACAGTTTCCCAGATAGCATTCTGCCGTCGAACCGATGTTGGCCCAAAGTCAGCACATCCTTCGGTCTGACGTTGCCTGCCGAAGTTGGACCAATGGCTTTTTGGCCATTGGGCCAACATTGGCCCAACGTCGGCAAGCCACCAGTTAAAATTATATTCTATGTATAGCATCAACCAATCAGATAATGTTCACCAACAACTTTTTTAGTGTGAATTTATATTGAAAATATTGTTTTATGTGTAAAATTGTTAAATGGTTCGTTAAAATTTGTGGGCTCACTGAAATATGAATTTTAGACATACCATAATAAATAATTTTTTTTAAGTTTCCCAAAATCCCCTATTATTGTTCGTTGCCATCTTGAATAAAAATTTTGGACCAACGTCAGCAAAATATAGAGACATCTAACCTGAGCAGTGGTTGGCAAGCCAACTTTGTCTCAACATTGGCCCAATATCGGCAAAATCTTCCAACCATGTGACCAACAGTCAAAGTCGGCCCGACGGCGGAATGCTATCTGGGTTGGTTATAGCTTTGCTTATGATGCTCCAACTTTTTGGAAAGCTCTTTCCAATGACATTTGTGTGTCCCCATCCCTAGCCTCTTTCAGAAAACAGCTTAAAACTTATCTGAACATGCAGGCATACCCACCTTAGTCTTAATCATTCCTTGGTGTTCTCTGCTACGTTGGACCTCTTTTAGAATAGAATACAAAAATTTTAAAAGTGCAATTTCGATACACCATCCTCTTATGCACTTATGCGAGTTCAAAAAGGGAAAGTCCAGGGATATGTCAGGATGAGATCTATTTTAGCGCCCACTGGGGGAGATATACCATGGTGGAAGATATGCTAGTCTAAACAAGTAGGTTTTTAACTGGCTTTGGAGCCCATTTATTGTGTGCTGTGATTGAACCAATTGTGGGAGTCAGTTATATTCAGTGGGAGAAGCTATTGCAAAACCCCGCCTACCAATGGCCTTTCTAGGAAAACTTGAAGAAATAGATAGCCAATTTCCATGAGTGAGGCTTCTGGTTTTAATTAAGGATAATAAGTATGTAGGTCGGGAGAATTTAATGGACTTGAATGTAATGAAATTACAAAAAAAAAGATGCGGTATGAAATGGGGAGCCAGTGTGTTTTTTGAAGATAGGGAGTAACATGGCTAGCTTTATCGAGTTTTAAGACATTCTACAAAGGGCATTTTGAACCTTTTGCATTTTAACCACATTATATTTATTTCCGCCATATAGTAGGAAATTGTAGTAGTCAATTGGACTGATAATCATAGAGTTTGCCAGCAGGGCTGCAGTTTTGACACTGAGAAATTTCCGGATGCATGTTAGGTCCTTGAGGTGATAGTAGCAGGCACGACAAATTTTGGTTATGTGACTGGCAAAAGTGTTTCTAGAGTAACATCCAGATTCTTAACTTCATTGGTGGTGGTGGGGGGGGGGGGGGGGGGGGAGATAGAATTTTGAAGAAGCTGGGTGGAAAAGTTTTGCATGAGGGACTCTCTAGCATGTCTATCATCAATGAAAAACTAACTTTCACAATTTGTGAAATAATGTTTGGCTATTCTTTGTCTAAAAAGCCAAATGTAACAACTACAATTATTAATTGGATCATCAGTTGGGGTAAATGGTTTATTAATTATTGTAGATCAAAAGAACAAAATATTGTATTTACTGAATTCCTAAGAATTGCAAAGACAAAATTGTCTTTATATAAAAATATCAATATGCCTGCAGTTGAGGGACAGGATGATGAGTTGTATGATAAATTAAAAAGCCTTTTGATAGAATAAAAATATACTTAAATGAAGCAAAACTATAATTGCAGTACTTGTTAGAAATTGTGCCTCTGTAGACGCTCTCTTACTAATGGGAATATAAAAAGCATAAATAGTAAGTTGGTTGTAAAAATGACTTTTGCTTACACCACTTCTTGTTAAACTATTATAATTATTGTAATGTGATTAAAGTGGAATAAAAAAAAAAATGTCTATCATCAATGAAGGTGAATTTTGTCTTCTCTGGGTTGAGTTTCAGCTTCACACAGTCCACACACTTTTGAACACAAGCAAGACACTATATGAGTACAACAATGCTGGCATCAAAGTTCCTAATAGTATGATCTAGTGCTAGATATATACTTGCGTGTCATCAGAATACATATTGGGTAACATTGAAACTGAAAATAATGTTACCAAAGGAGGTGACTCAGCACAGAACCCATCATAGAGGAGTGAGAAAGCATCTGGGAAGCTATTAATTAGTTTAACCTTCCGTTTGCTATTTATAAGATATGACTTGATCCATATCAAAACCAAACAAATCCCTGAAGCAGTTAAAAACCCCATGGATACTGAAAATGAGTGACTGTGTTGGCACTGTTGTGCTTTAGAGTCACCCTTTGCTGAGGAGAGACTAAGCCCTATAACAGTCTAAACTTAGAATTACTGCAGTGGGAGTTTACTTGAAACAATCGTTATGATTATCAGCTCAATTTTTATTCTTGTGCCCATTCTTTAGATTAAATTACCTGATTGAACAGATTCTGAAGCTTAGCAGACATTGTTATAAGAGTAGATTTTTTAGGTTCACCCATACATTGAGCATGAGGCAGACAAAGCCAGCTCTGGGTCCACTGTTGTAGTGAGACATGCTTTTTGTGCATTGAGACCCATTTAATGAGCTCTGGGTCCACTGGTGTAGTGAGACTTGCTTTTTGTGCATTGAGACCCATTTATTGAGCTTTTTAAAACTCTAAATAGTGAGAACCACGTAAACTATCTATTCTACAGAATCTGATCAGACTCTTACCTGCACACAAAACCTGCGGCTCCTTGTTTTAGAACACAGTGGGCCCAAACCCTTTGTTCACTTACAAAATGGGAACAATCTCCATCGTCTGCTATACAGAAACTGGCCACCTTCACTTCTTCTCTTACTTGCAGAGTGGATCCATACCTCCTCCTTTTATGACATAGTGGGCCCCTACACAATTATTTTGTGACAGAGGGCACCTCTCTAGCTATCTAGTGCAAAGAAACCGCCCCATACTACCTCTGTTATCTACATAGCAAGCCCATATCTCCACAGTGGGCCTCTGCATGGCACCATAGTAACCATTCACTGTACCGAAAGTGTCCCTCTCATATGAACACAGTGAACCCATACCTCCTCATTTTATGATACATTGGTCCCAAATTCTCATATTTTCTCTCACAGTGGTCCCCGCTCTCGCCATCTATTGTACAATAGATAGCTAACATGACTTCCCCGAGAAATAACTCTTCAGTAATTTACAAATTTGTTTGGATTCATGTAAAGAACAGGGTTAGGGCAGGGTACCTTAGTGGATGAGAAAATCCTATGAAATCTTCACCCCTGGGGAATAATTATTGGGGAGAATTCTCTGCTATACCAGTGTAGCTTCAAGATTACTTATGCCCTCATAGGTTATGGCAATTCTATCATTCAAGAACTTTGATCCATTCAAAATCTTAACGGTTTGTGATCAGTTTGTAGCACAAGTTCAGTTTCATAAAGGTGCTTCTTGGACTTCTTTATGGTGCACACTGTGGTAAGACAAACCTTCTCCATGGTTGAGTAGGATTTCCCTCTTCCCTCTTCTTACTTCTGTCCTTTGTAAAAGAATAATCCAAACTCCACCCTCTGAAGCATCAGTCCTCAAAATGACTAGATTTGTGATATCAGGCAGTCTGTTGCTGCTGAGCAGCGCCTTGAGAGTCTTATGAGCCCTCTCCTGTAGTCCACCCTACTCTACTCGGTTGGTGTCAATCAGTTAAAATAAGAACAATTGTTGCATAGTTTAAAATGAAGTCTATATAATATTCAATTAAGCCAAGGAGTGATGTGACTTCTTTCTCATTCTGAGGTCTTGGTGCATTTTAATCTTGGCAACATTATCCGCACGAAACCTCTTAAATCCTGAACTTTGTGTCCAATGAATTCTATCTTCCCTGTATCAACAACACACTTGCTTGGTCTGGCTGTGAGATTAGCCTCCTTCAGATGTATGAATAACCTTTTAAGATCACTTACATACTCATCCCATGTCTTTGTGTGTACCACAATGTCATCAAAAATCTGTCTCTGTGTTAAAGACCATCTAAACTTTTCTCAAAGCTCTCATGAGGGTATCACCAAGATTTATCATTCCAAATACATTCACAGAAATTCATACTGTGCACCAGGTGTCACAAAAACAGTTTGTAAGTGTCTCCTGATGCAACTGTTATGTACCAGTAGCCCCTGCTGAGGTCAGTCATTGAAAAGTATGTATTTCCTGCCATCCACGGTTTTCGGATCAAAGATACAAACACAATTCAACTTCCTGTAGTCTACACAGACTCGGTTAAAATCATCCTTTGTCTTAAAAAATCACTGATGATGCATATGAAGACTTTAAGTCTCTAATGCCACCCATAATCAACAAATCAGTTATGCCCTTCTTTAGGGTCTGCCTCAAGGCATATGAAATTCGGTAGGCCTTCAATCTTATTGGAGTAACATCCGCCAGTTGAGTCTTGTGCTTGATCACACATATAGAACCAGGAACATCAGTAAATATCCTTTGGTGCTCTTCTTTCTGATAAGCACTCCAGTTCTCTGGTCTTATCCTCATCTGTTAGTTGAATCCTATGCTCGATAATACATGCAGTACCAGGAACATCAGCAAATATCCCCTAGTGCTCTTCTAGCAAACACTCAAGTTCTCTGGTCTTATCAGTAGTTAAACCTGGTACCATGGTTATATCTAAGAAGGTTTCCTTAGGTTTGTCATATTCCAGGTTAATAAGATCATCACTATTAAATATACATAAATGAAATGAGAATATGAATATCTTACGATATACAGTTTTTGATCATAATTTTTTTCCACTAAACTTCATTCTGTTATTAGCATGAAACTATATATATCATTGTTTAAGAGACTGACTAAAATATTTATTCACTCCAAAACGAGAAAAAATTGAGATTTGAAGAATAAAGGCAACTGTCAAGAATTAACTTAAAAACAGAAAAGACAGTATTTTATCTGATGTGGAAAAATCTGCTGATAAATATTAAACTCATGCAGATATATCATATCTAAGTATGCTAAACTTTGCCTTATTTATTTCTTCATGGTCATACCTGAAAAGTGGGTCATTTTCTAGTATTTATTTTTAATTTAATCATCTGTAATTACATATGCATTTTTTATTCTCTTCCAACAACAACATAATTTCAAATTAAAAAAGCATATGTAGCATTCTGGCATATGTTTGCAACCATTGTCTTTGTTTTGTTTTGTGTATATACTTAATGTCAAAAATAAATAAAAAATATATATCACTACTACCAGAACAATATGCATCACTCTTATATTCAACACCAGCATTTGTTGAACATTCTGATCACCTAGGCTCTTAGCACACTTATCTTGTTCTACATGAAATTTCAGCAAGTTTTTATTGGGGCTGTTCCATCTTGGAAATTTGATAATAAACATAGTTTGTGATTCAAAATTATCCTGGATTGCCTGTTTTCTTTTAAAATTCAGCACACAGTGGGTGGCAGCGGAAAAGCCTTGCAACTGGTTGGTGATACACTTCCTGATCCGAATTCAGGGTTTACAACCAGTGTGACAGCCTCCCTGTCAGGTTTGCGATGGTATCATAAAATAATAACCAATTCATAATGATGCTTGCCATAGTAATACAATATCTGCAATCAGCTATACAATGAAAAATATCACACATGCGATAGAAAAGATTGGGTACTCGATCTTAAAAGATTGAAAAGATCTCTTAATGGCATCTTCTCGATGCCCCCTAGTGATTTGCACCATTTACATTATCAACCTTGCATCTGTTTATAGGAGTTGCTGGATAGGTCAAATTCATTGAGTCTTGCAAAAGTGACCAAGATGGATCGAGAAATAAATAAGCTTCTCAATATACAATTACTATATCTAGACCCTTCAGGGAAATATTAGAGCTGGATGACTTGATTATGAGGTTAAGGCAAATAGTAATCTTAAGGAGATGGCACAAGCGAGCATCAGTCATTTTGGTAGGCAATGTCTCACAATGTGGGAGGACAGTTGTCAGCATCATAACCTCATTGCAGAACTGCACCAGGAACTCCGGCCCACATTCAGAAATTTAATGCGGATATCATCCAAACTTTTCACACAGATTAACTGGCATCTGACACCTGATCTGCAACCACATTGTTCCAACAACCCCTGATGCCAGGCCTGAGATTCAGCATTATGTTAAGAAAACTGGCCACAACAGAAAGCTACATCTCAGTGCACCTTCAGGGTTGGGCAGTTACCAACTGCATTGTCTCTAACATACGTGATGCTATCATCAGGAAGGACAGAGGTATGTGTGTTGGTTGTCCCACCTGTCCCGAGGACTCAAAGAAGATAGAGTGGAGGTTCAGGGAGAGATGGAACATCCCACATGCCACTGGGGCTCTAGATGGCAAATATATGTCCCAAATGATTAGGGAGCCATCACCACAACTGTAAGGATACCACTCCCTGGGCTGGCTGGCCATGCCTGAATATATGTTTATGTGATATGACTGAAATTGCTGCTGCTGGGTCCAGTTCTGATGCCCAGATTTTCCACTATAGTGACCTCAGGTAAAAGGTAGAAGACAACACCAGTGGCTTTCCCATGTAGAGTTTTGTGGCCCAAAGCCCACTATTCATCCTCAGTGATAGGGCCGTTCCACTGAGAACTTGGCTGATGAAACCCTTCTCCCTCTTTGGCTGAAGAAACCCTTCTTCCAAAGAAGGATGGACATCAATAAGCGGGCCCCAGTTACCAGATAGGCAGCAGGAGAGGAGAAAGGTTGTTGAGAATGCTTTCCGGATATTGGCCAGCAGGTTTTGGGTGCTACAGTCCACACAATTCAACAGGAGCCAGAGGTGGAGATGCTTGTCATGACATCTCATGTTGTCCTACACAATTTGCTGAGGACGCTATTCAGGAGGGCACGCTTTCAACTGGAGAACATTGGTAATTAGATATATAGTTCCTAAAACAGGCAAGGTAAAATCATTGCACCCAAGATATACCTTTACAGTATACCCTCTGCTATGTGTTATAAGGCGTGTTCATAAATTATACAGCTGGACTAGCATTACTTCAGCCTTTATGTAAGATCCTGTATGTCATAGAATTAACAGTCATTGTTATTGTTTTCCTCTGCTCAAATAAGACTTTTGAGATCGTCAAATTTCACTGTAAATGCAAATGTCTGCTCATCTTCATTTAAAGGGCATATTTCTCACTCTTATCACGTGACCAATCTGTCGCATTTTGTTCATTTATCTCCATTCATTTATCTGTATATCCATTTCAGAAGAGAATGGGGTGACAAGAGTTGTTTCCTGATCAACCGCATTCATTAGTGGAAATTTACAATGCATTTGTTGTGAAGCTTTTAACCAATTTACTGTATCCGTCTGCTAGTTTATAGACATAAAACTAACCTTGCAATATGAATTTAAAAAGAAAAAAGTCGAAATAAAGTTCACTTCTGGAGTTCGGCTAGCATGGCTATGTAAGAGCCTGCCAGGGCAGTTCACTGGCTACCTTAAAAGTAGTGGTTTAACCTAGGGGTTATCATCAATAACTATGTGTACTTTTGCATGACTAATCAGATAAGTTATGCTTCATTGGTTTGCAACCTTGTTCTTGTTAGGGTCATTTTGAATTATGAAGCTGCAAAGAATACAAAGTAACCAATAAATTTTTAGTCAGGATTTTTAGTTAAAAATAGTTAAATAAGTGTATATTTTATTATTTTAAGTGTTGTTTGGCTGGTTGTATTGTGTATCACGTGAGAAACCAGGATCCTATCAGAAAAAAAACTTTGGCTACCAACATCAGGGAAAAGGTCACTGCTTCTGCTACAGTGAAGGCAAAGAAGGCTTCAACTGATCATAATGGTTCATACATTCAGCCTGTAAGTACTCTTCGTGCAACTGTCAAAGACACTGTCATTGCCGATTACACACAGACTGTGTCTTCATTCTCAAATGGTGCTATTTTGTCCTTACTCAAAGATATGAACAGATCTAATAAAGAAATCGTTACACAAATTGTCACTCTGGAACATCAACAGTCCTCGAATTGTACACGACTGACCATTAGATCACATTCCTATGCTCAGTCACATTGCTCCCATTAGTGACTACACCATGGTGGATCCACATCAGATTGAGCTCATCACTCGAGAGAATCACTGGATCACAGAAAGGAATCATAGGGGACTCACGGAACCACTTATCACGGGCTTCGATCTACTAACATCACTTCGGGCATCAACTACTGCCACTGAGACCTTACCTAATTAGGACTCTTGTTGAGACGCCATTAAACAGTTTACATCAGCAGTCAACCCAGAAATAAAGAGTACAAATTTTATAACAATGGATTCACCCACATGGCATGGGAATTATAAATTTGTCTGTGTATTTTGTACACGACAGGGGATGCAATTTGGCACATCCTACATCAACATGTCACTTCCAAAACAAATTAGATAAAATAGATCATAAATAGGATGAATATTTGTCTGGGTGGGTCTGTGAAGACTGTGATATACCAATGGCGGGGGATCAGTGTGAACTCTGTTTCGAATGTTGACATTTTTCTTGATTGTACTGAATGTTGTTCAAATTGTAATTGTAATTCTAAGTATAATAGTACTTTTATAGCGCCTAATCTCCACTTATTGACAGACTCTAAGGTACTTAATGCCAGAAAACGGATATCATAATCATTATCTATCACAGGATATTGTACTTCCAGTACAGAATGTCATGAAAGATAATGTTAATGTTGTTTTCGATCATGTTGACACAACAAATAACTGTATGAATGCATGCACACACTTAGGTTTGAGTTATGAAATTGGTAGAATTGATTTCTTTCGTACAGTGCAGTATTAGGATCTAGGCTAACATTATATTATTTTGTATTCAGAAAGACTAGATCTAACAAAGACAGTGTCTTAATACATGGATATGGATGGCAATAATACGAGTTTTATGACTGCAGTAACTTACCATCTGGGTATGTGCAAGTGCCATTCTCTATATTTAACATAAATAAGCATAAATTATTCATTTTTTCACACAATTCAGTATTTATCTCCTGATAACTCATACTGTGAGCATATTGACGGAATAATTGATCAGTTAATTCAGCGTCAAGATGATATGTGTTCTGATATTCCAGATGCTTTGGTCAGTAACCCTGATACAAGTCTTTTTATCAATGAGAATGCTTTACAGGATACTAACACATGCACAAACACAAATGTCGAGGTTCCTCGTATCATTGAAGATATTTTCAGTCATGATACTAGTCATGATAAAACCCATGATGACCAATTCTCCATTTTCAAGTGCTTCAGGATTATATTGCCAAGGAAATGGGCAACGGTACACTCTTGGCTCTTGTTTCCCATATTAGTTTTCCCACCTGCACTGTCCCCCATGTTAACAAGGCCTAAAGATAATCCCAACAGGAGAATAATTTTGAATTTATCTCACCCCGCGGATAATAGGCATTTTTCCCATAAGTTCATCATAGTTGATGATATAGTCCAAGAAATATTAAAATGTTATGAGTCATTGATCTTCAAAATAGATGTGCCAAGATCTTTCAGAAGTCTTAGGTTTGACCTTATGGATATTTTGCCCAAATTATGGACATGATGGGGGAAAATCCTAACCTATGTGGATTTTGTTGTCTTTTTCGTTACCTAGCCAATCTCTTCTTAGAAGTGGGCTTGCCTTTGATCCCCGATAAGAAGATTCCTCAATCTACTTTCTAAACTTGCCTGGGTATCACAGTTAATATTCTTAACACTATCCTCTCTATAGAACAGCACAAATTTCACTAAATCTATGAAAAGTGTATCTGCAATACGCTAACAATACCCTTTAAGATATCTCATCAGTCTTTCTTATGAAACTTAATTTACATTCATTAATGTATCATTTCTGACAAAATTTTCATTAATCAATTAATAGTAACAAGAAGTGTATTAAACATAACTCAGATTTAATGCAAGACATTGGATGATTCCTAAATTTTCCTCCTTATTTCAATGGTATCAATTTCCTTATGAAGGACCCAATTTATTTGTTTCAAGTTGATTCTCTTACAGGTATGGGGGCTGTGTCGACTAATAGAGTTTACAGTACCCCTGTTTTCGAAAAACCAGGTTTTACTTTAAATATTGTACTCCGTGAGAAGCCTAACACTGACCTAGCTCTTAGACGTAGAACCTATTATACATTTTGGAGGCATTTACAAGTATGAATACTATACAACAATATGGTTGTGGTGCAGGTGGTAAGTTCTGCAAAAACTAAAGACAAATTTTTGGCTGCATGTTTTGAGAACATCTGGCTTATTTCAGCTGTATTAGATAAAGATATGAAAATTAGTCATATGCAAGGCAAAGTCAATGTTGTTGCTGATCTCTTACCAAGGTTTTACTCATGTAATGAGATTGATCATCCTCTACTAAGTCACCCTGAGGAACATTTATGTCTGGGATAACACAGACTGCCTTTAGACCTTCCACAGCTCGAGCATATAACTCTCACTTATGAATTTTTTTAACTTATCCGATTTTCATGAAATTGCCTGTAGTCATTTCACTTTACAATGTCGGGAATATTTACACCAGAATGGCCTGTCACGCAAAGTTATAAAAATTATCTTTCTCTCCTCTCTTCTATGTCCAGAGTCTTTAATCTTGACTCCAAGGCCCTTTCTAAGCTGGCCATTTCTCACTTTGTTAGGAGCATTTCAATTAACCCCTCCTTTGGCCCCACAGCTGTAGTTGATATTTACACCCTGTATCATATCGCTAGAGTATATGATAATTTATCAGACCCTGCCCTGTACAAAGTTATATTTTTGACAGCCTTTCATGCATGTCAAATGTGGCTCCACATAGTTCCAGCAGGTTTGACCACTTCTTTGAGGCAAATCTCTTTCTCACCTCCTGGAGCTTACTTAATAATTTTACAAAACCCTGCTCAGTAATAATCTCATCACCTGATTCCACTTCCAGAGATAGATAAACTTTTGTTGAGCTTTTTGTAAGAGCTCTTGCTCTCCGTTGAGTTCTAGGCCCCTTCCTCCTTCTTCCCTTTACTTTGCTGGCAATTCACTCCACCCTTTACCACAGTTATTATGGGTTTCATACCTTCCACAGATTTAGTGCTACTTTTACAATAAAGTCCCACTTCAAAACCTCATGGTCCATGGTCTTTGACGTAATTTTGCACTTTGGACCTATATTCAGAGCTCATGTCAATCCTATTCCATTTTCCCTGCCACTTTTCTACCTAAATTATCTGTCTTTTTTAGTTCGGGTTTAGAATAAAAGTTTTTAATTTCTAAGATGTTCTCTTGTAAACTAACTATATACTAACATGTAAATAAAATTGTCTCAACGTTTTCCACTGTCTTAATGATACACCATATAGCAACTTGGTCAAGTCTTACATATATAAGCCATGTTAAAAGAAATTGATTCATCTTCTATGCGCTAAAGTTTATTAAAAATACTTTCATACAAAGACATTGCAAAACTTTTTAGATGGTACTTAGCATGAGTGTATGCACTTCCAAACATCGAGACAATACCATTAGTATTCACAATAAGATTGTTAACAGCATCAAGCATTGCAAATTCATGACCGATATAATGACCTAAATGTTCAGCTACTTTTGTAACTGGTCAAGTCTATGTAGTAACCATTAAAATATAGACCGTCAATTCCACTGTCATTTTATGGTGAGAGATTCAGAAGTTCGTGCTTGTTAACATTAAAGTCTATGTAAATTCTTTACCAAATTTATACCAATTTTTAACATGCGCTTCATGGAATACAATGTTGGAGCCATGAAAACAACATCATTGGCATAACTGATGCACTCTGTATAAACATTGCCAATATGATATCTAAAATCAGCTTTTTTCAGGCGCAGAAATAACACATCTTTGTATAATGTAAACAGAATAGGGAGAGTATATTGTATTGGTTTTTAAACCCAGCGCAATATCTCCATATACTACTGATAAAATCAAGGAACCTTGGGTTCTAGACAACTTAGATTAGAACCAATTTGCATATCCCTATTTTCTAAATTGTCACTTTTTGAAACAATATAATAAGATCCAGAACTTAACCAATTGTGCTGCTTAGTGCAATACCACATTAATTACTAGATATCGTTAAACATTTTTTATCTTTAGGTATCAAAATGATATAGGCACAAGATAATTCAGCTGGACCTTAAACATATTTTTTTTCAAACCTGTTGACACGCCATGATAAATTGAATATATAAGGAAGCAATTTTTATATATAAGTTAATTAATAACATTATACAACATTAAGTAAGACTTAGCAAGTTTTTCAACTTGTTTAAACAAATCGCTAAATTGTAAATATGAGTTATAATCTTCTGAATACCAATTATGATGCGAAATGTCAAGTCAATCCTTTTAACATGCAAATGTGGTTTTGTTAATCTAAAAAGATTTCATGTAAATATATAGGGGGCCACAGTGGCTCAGTGGTAACACACACCCTCCCATCTTTGAGATCAGAGTTCAAATCCTTGTCTGACCTCATATGGGGCAACCGGTATTTGCTTGTCTTTGATCGGCAGTTCAGAGTAAAGACCGTTGAGCAACAATTTGTTCTGGTTTCCTCCACTATCTAACTACCACTCACAATATAAGCGATAAGATACTAGGTGTGCCATAAAACATTGAATAAGTAAATCCATATACATATATACTAACAATATATCCATAAGACTGTCACTGTAGATGTCTACACTAGTTCAACAGTTTGAGGTATTGTGTCACACAACATAATTAGAATAGGAACTTACTACTACACACACAAAATAGCTTCCAACATTGTGGTAAAGGGGAAGCAAATGTATATTTCAAAGTATTTTTACATGAAGAAAATAAGGAAAATGTATTAGATTTGTTACTCCAAATAATATTACGAATCCTACCTTGAATCAGCTATCTGTTCCCGTCGCTTGACCATCAATTTTTAACCTTTTGATAAAGAGAATAAGGCAACATACAAATTCTTCTTCTTCTCTAGTCCTGTTTCCAAGTAAACAAAGCACCAAGTATAAAAGTGGAGACAGAACTATTTGAAACTACTTTTCTGTAAGATCCAGTGGTGCTTTGAAAGTTCTTTTTTCTAAAATAACGTTTATTCTTATTGGTAATTTACTAGTAACTGTATCCAACACCTTCTGAGTTATATAAATTTTCTCTTTAAAACAACACAGGGTTGTATAAATATCGATTATAGTTTGGCGTAGGTATACCAATGGGCTTCTTAGATACCAATGTCTCGCCAGAAAATGAACCACCACTGTAAACACAGAATATATCTTGAGCTATTTTCCATTTTTGTTTGTGTAACATGTTTCCACAATTGGTAGGTTCACACTTATCCAGGGGAATGGCTCTAACCTTAGATAGCCAAACAGATAAAATATGCCCCTATTCATCTGAAAAAATTTTGATTTGTGACTTCGTTGTGGGAACAGAAACTGATACAGTTCTGGCACAACCTCTTATGCCGCAATCACATTACAGGCAGTACATCCCGGGGTAGTCGGCATTAGGAGAAATGCCCCCGTCCTTCAACTCCTATCTGATGTTTGTATGTGTACTTGTGATTCAGTGGCCTACCACCCCATTCCTTGTGCATTCTATGAATTCGGAACGGTGAACATGCACAAATGAATTGTTTGACACGATAACTAAAGGTGTTGTCTGTGGTATATATAAGGTTGTGACTCTGTCATGTAACAAGGCAAAATAAGGTGGGTAGATGTAAATGGAGGTCGTCTCTTGGTGACACACTTTAATACTACTCTCATTCTGCCAATACTTATAGTTACACACCATGTCCAATCAGTGGCCATGTGCGTTATATCTCATGGATACACCAATTCCTGCGAGATTTGAGCTGTTCTGAGAAGTGATTCCACCGCCAAGTAACTGTGGCATGTACCGCTTGTAGTGTGATTGGGGCATTAAGTACTAGAAAACTTTAAAAACTAACCCCTTGCTAGATAAATAAAAGATACGCTTTGGGTTTCCACCATACTAGTTTGGAATAGCTGAAAATGCCCAGGGTAACTTTTATTTGTGGTTCTAAAGGCGATTTCATCGTGTGTGACATTATAACAATGCGTGACCATGAGACCAACTTCCAAGTGAGAACGCATCAGGGTACCTCAAAAGTATGAATGAGGGATTTGTTCAAGTAGGAAAAATTCTTAAAGAAGTCCCTTTTGGGATTTTTTATGTAACACTAAATACGGTAAATAGAAGTATTGATAAAAATGAGACGTCTGTATGACCTGGTATTGTATATAATGGGAACAATGTTTTCATTGGCATTTTGACAAGCTTTAGTATTAGTGTTATGCTTCCATAAATTCACAGTACTAAGCATTCATAAAGCTCTATGGAAGAGTTAAAAATATTATTAGTGTCCTGTAGTGTAATATAGATGTAATTTTAAATTAAGATGTACTAGAACAGTAATTGCGCATTAAAACTTAAACAATTAATCACTTACTTATAATATGGATTTATATTATTCCTTGATAAGAATCGTCTAAAACTACAGTTTACTATTTATCATATAACACGAGTGTCAGGGCTACCCTAGCCACAGAAGGCTAATTATGTGAATCGGACATGGTAAATATCAAAATGTGTCTTGTATAATTATGTAAATATGAGCTATTAATACATAAATGAATCAGATAAAAATGTGCAATGGAAACATATTGCCTGCAACTAATTAAATAAAAAATGCCGATTCTACACAATTATGGAGCTAGTAGAGACTTGATGGTGTTTATTAGCAAAATAACTCAAAAAGTGGTGGAAAGATTTTGATAACAGTTTCAAGAAATGTCAACAATGGCGATTAGGCATATAAGGCCTTGGAGGTAACTGCTATTTGAAAGTGCTTTTGGAGTTGATATATATATAATCTATTTATTTATAATCCTGATAATGATTATATTATTATTGATCACCAAAAAGATCCTGCCTTTTCCCTAACTTATATAAAGGTGTTGTGTCAGTTGTTTTTCAAAGTTTAACAAATTTGAATTTTTCCAAATGAGGTAAAATATTTATGTTACCTAACTTTAGCAGATTACCTGCAATATAAACATTAGAAATTTAGAATGTGGGAAGTATTCCCCCCTCAACCTCGTTTTCATGTTTGGCCTGTGCTAAATAAGCAAGTGCTATGTGTTTGGTGCCATTCCTGTTTACAAAAAAGATTGAAATAAGTCAAAGTTTTATATCAAATTATAGTTGGCTATTTTGCCGACGCTGTTTTTATGTTTTTTATGGTATACTTTGTTCAGTTTAGATGGAAAATACTCATCGGTGCAAAAACTGTCATACCGTGCATGAGGGTCAGACAGGTACTAAACCCAGTAAACATTTTTGGGTTTTGCAAACGTTTGATTGGAAATGTTTGGCAAAGGTAAAAGAAATGATGGACATGAAAACCATTTATAATAAAATGTTTTTAAAACGTTTTATGTATACCGTTTATTAAATGTTTAATGACAAATGTTTAAAAAAACGTTACAATTGAATATAATAATGTTTGAATAATAATGGTGTCCGAGGTCAAATTCAATATCTTTTTAAGGTTGCTCACTATTGAAAATATTATTTTTATGTCTAAAATTGTAAGATAGTGACTTAAAAATTGTACCCCCATTCAATCCTTACTTTTTGGGATTGCATGTTGGACAATTTTTTACCTAGTCCACTAAAATCACCTATGATTGCCTACTGCCATCTTTGTTTGCATATGTTTGAAGGTGAAGGTTTAATAAGCATTCTGAAAATATCGGTTTAAAAACATATTTGATAAATGTTTTTAAAACATTTGATCTACAATGTTGTTTAAACAGTTTATGTGTACTACAGGTGTTCCACTAGAGCTGACCAGTTGATAACTATGTCTTTTTGGGGAGTCAGGACCCAATGTTTACATAATCAGTTACAGTCGGTTGTAGTTTCCAGGCCTTTTGGGAAGAATCGGTGAAATATCAAACATGTTTGATATTTTTATGACCGCTTCTAACCCTTGTTAGAGACCCTACTTTTATGTACCTAGCAAAAGGTCTGTCGGCTAACTTAACGTTCTATCGGTAACACTTTCCAGCTTGTCGGTTAACACAACAGGCTATCCAGACTGTATGTTATGACAAACCGACTGTGCAGGAAGACATACAATACAGTTAGTAACTTTAACTGGCCTGTTTGTAAATGTTCCGGTAAGTTTTACAGGCCAGTCAGGAACTTTTAAAATCTGAGTCCTGTGTAGTCGGGAAAATTTACAACCGACCAGCCTGGAAGTGAAACAGACAAGCCATAAATAATAACAGACAAGCCGGGAACTGTAACCCACAAGCCAGGAACATTTTTTTTCTTACTGCCTGTCTGTTTCAATATGTGGAAGCTATAAAAGGGCCAGTCAGCAAACGCACTTCATTCATTTGGGTTGTTTCTCTGTGAGAGAAGGTGTGCAGCATTTTCAGTTTTACTTTTTTCAAATTAGTTCAAGTTTTGATTTAGGCTGGACTGGCTGGGGTGAAACTTGTTCTTTGACGTTTCACTTTTAGTTTAAGATTTTTTTTAACAATCTGATGTTAAATCCACAGAGTCAAGACAGAAGAAGGGGCAAATGATGTCTATTTTCCTGGGTGATTTTGATGAACAAGCCATTGTTGAGTTTGTCAAGCAACACAAAGAACTGTACGACAAGACTCATGCCGAGTTTAAAGACAAGCATAGGAAGGAGTATCTTTGTGAAAGACTAGTCAGCACTGTCAAGAAGAGGTTCGGGACTCAACTTGCTACATATGGCAAGCTCACTCAAAGTCAGGACAAGCTGCAGTGAAAGCACCAAAAGACAGACCTGGTTGAGAGACAGTTTTAAGTTTCTACGATGCCACATCACAAAGAAGGGAGTATCTAAGTCTTTTGTGTTTAAGTCACCACTGAGACCTTCAGGTGCTACAGCCACAGCTTGACTTCCAGATACTTCACGAGAGACTGAATCTGAGACGGAAATCAGCATGGCATCAGATGTTACTCATCAACCGTCAACCACTAGTCCTTCACACCGACCAGCTGCTGTTGCCATAACCACTGCAGAACATCCAGTTTTAGATCAGTTCCAACAGATGAGGTCAATGATCTCTAATTTCTTGGGTGCTGTCAGGATTCTACTCCAAATCCAAGACAGTCATTCTGCGACTATCTCTTCTCCGAGATTGAACACCTGGAGGAGCGAGACTTTTTGACCTTCACAAATGAGGCAGTGAAACTTCTTAGTGGAATACAGTATAAGGCTGAAGAATGCAAGAAACAGGTCAACAGGTCACTACACTTCAAGTTCCAGAAAGAACACAGGCCACACCAGCTGTGCAGCGCCGCAGCCTCCAACAGTGATTGTCAAAGTTCAACCACAGAGGTCAGCATCAGTGTCATCACAGCCTATACCTTATCTCATTGTGGATGACCTGCAGCCTAGGACTTCCAGACAGCTTATGTTTGTTTTGAGCCCAACAAAGACATTTAACCCACCATCAATGTCCTGTGGACAACAAGAAGAGTGTCAACGCAAGACTTCTGGATTGTCAAGTCTCTTTGGAAGCATTCCATCTGTACTACAGTACCAGCAGATCGACACACCACAGCCATTTTCACCCTTTCAACTTCAACTGGCACCATCACCAGTGCCAGCTACCACTCAGCAAGAGCAGTCAAGACCTCCCACCCAGTCCACCCAACAGATTCACCCCAAGTCAACAGATTAGCCTACATTAAGTCGCACCTAAAAGGCCCTTTTCAGGGTCACCAGAATCTTTCCAAAACAATAAGCTACACGTTGTTCCCAAAACAAAGAAAAATACACCATCCAACACTTACATGTGCCCCAATAAACAATAACAATGGCCTAGTAAATACTATTTAAGAATTACTGTAAACAACAGGAAATTCAATAGTATAGACGGCGTAGGTGAAAAAAAATACATATAAATGTTAGAACTTGCAAGATTAATAATAATTTCAGCGATAATTAATTATACAGTAATAGATCTTAGCAAGCAAGAGGCTAGTCTTGGCCATATGAATTATCCATCTTGTGTTACAGCCAATGTTGGCTTACCTTATTCTACACACAGTTTAACTGAAAAACTGAAAACGTTTTTTAAATGCTTATAAAATAACTCAAGAAGCTAGGTTTGACTGAAAACATTTTTAAAACATTTATAAAATAGCTGAAGAAATTAAGGTTTGCTGGAAACATTGTTCAAACATTCATCATGAAATGTTTGATAAACAGTACACATAAAATGTTTAAACAACATTGCTTGTCAAATGTTTTAAAAACATTCTATCAATAACGTTTTGTAAACCTATAATTTTAAACCTTCACCTTCAAGATGGCGGTGAGCAATAATAGGGGACTTTGTCCAAAATTGTGACACATGCAATCCCTAAAAGTAAGAACTGAAGGGGGGCACAGTTTCTAAGCCACTATCTTACAATTTTAGAGATAAAAATAATATTTTCAATAGTGAGCAACCATACAAAGATATTGAATTTGATCTCTGACGCCATTATTATTCAGACATTATTATGTTCATTTATAATGTCTTTCTTACATTTATCGTTAAACGTTTAATAAACGGTTCTCATAAAACATTTCAAAAACATTCTATTACAAATGGTTTTTGTACCCATCATTTTTTAACCATTGCCATACGTTTCCTTTCAAATGTTTGCAAAACCCAAAAATGTTTACTGGGTGGGATGGGTTATCTGTGGGATGGACAATGTTAAAGGAGATATTCTGTCCAGATGGCATATTTACAAAAAAATAGTAATAGGCAAGAAGTTAAAGATTTACAAAAATGCACATTCATCAATGTAGATAATGATCGATTATAGCCAAATTTTTATATTTAATCCTGACAGAAGGAATTGACTATGACCTTGTGACCCCCAGGGGTTGTTTATGTTTACAAGATTGCTGCTGTGTTCTTTCTTTTTTCCTAGGGAGTCCGATGTTGGACAACTTACAGAAACAAGCTGATGCGTGCATACATGGAGCCTTCAGACTAAGGATCAATAAAGCTTACCTGGTAGCCTTCAGACAGCTTGTGGCCTTCCTGGTTTGATTGAACAGTCCATATCATGAAGTAGTAATTGTCCTATATCTAGAATACTTGGTACAGCAGGGATTGAAATGTTGTTCAATTAGAAATCATGTATCCATCTTCAGTCCCTGCCCCACCCCAAGAAGACAACATGCATGCGGTTAAAGTTTATTATATATAATTATATGTATCTAACTATAATGTATATACAGATCCAGTAATAATACAAAAGTTCCAACTAAGATTATTCAGTCACAGATACATACAAGGTTACATAAAATAATTAAAATGGCATGTAAGTTAGTTATAATCAATTTTATGCACATGAATTATAATTACTTGTAGCATAGAAGTGTGAATACACAAAAACATTAAAACACATAAAATATCTCTTTGTAAATAAATAATATGACATGAAATTCCAGGGTCACTAACTCAGGTCACATGACGAGGTCAAAGGTCACACACCAGGTGCCAGTTCAAGGTCAAGTGAGTGACCCCTGTGGGTCAGACATAGGTCAGAGGTCAGCCCATCCGGGTTCACCTCGAGGTCAAAGGTCACCTGACTGAAAGCAAAGGTCAATCTGATGTGAGCAAGGTTACATTTTATAACATGACCCTGAAAAATGAGGGAGATCTATCCCAACTGTGCTGTGTATAGCACTTTAACTTTGAAATTTCTATTACTATACATCATACGAGACCCTCAAAAACCCAAAAGCAGGGTAGGTTATGCATTATCTATAATTGCAGCAAAAGAAGCAGCAATATCTCTACTAGAGTTTTTGCTTGCCTGTATGTAGGCCCAGACACAATCCAACGTCCAGGAGCCATGGTGCTTAATACTGAGAGTTGTAAGCAAAAGAGGCCCCTGAACGCCGGAAAGTGTGGAATGTGAAATGTGATGGAGATAGGCCCATTCTAGCATTCAGTTTTGACAATACTTTTCTGATTCTGGAGTCTATAAGGACCACCCGCCCTCTGGAGGTTTTAATCTGGAATAAGGGACCTTGGGGTGCAGGGTCATACTTGGCTATAGCCTTTTGAAGTGCTGTAACTGGACATAGTAATGGACATAAAAGCTTTGGTACTGTAACTGTGTGTATTTTATCTCTAGTTTGCAAGGTCTTTGACCATTTTATGGCCACATGCATGAACTTCCTAGTGACCTTAATATCACTGGGGGTTAAATTTCTTGATGGGTCAAATGCTCCAGCAGCATGAGGAGCAATGTTAGAAATTCAGAGAAAGGCAAAGAAGGCCAGTAAAAAGGCCGCTTTAAAAACTTGACAACAGTGAACTGTGTCACATAAGGTGACCAAGACCTTGAGCTGAGATAAGGTCATGACATTCCTTTGGACCACTTTTAGTGGTCTGTTGATTTTAAGGGCTTTGATAAAATAAGCAATTTGTGGGTTTTCAAACACTGAATGGTTTAATTGATAAATGATGAAACTGGCCTTGAGAGCTGAAACATTGTTAGCCACCATGTTTACTGATACACCATTTTCTACCAGATACTGTAAATAAGCCATGACATGGTGCAAATTTACTGATGAAATAGCAATTCTTGAACAATGACAGAATGCCAGAACGTTCTTAAAAAGCATGTGGTAGCACTTCCTGGTCTTAGGTCTTAATGCTGAGTTCATTTAATGCTGACCTACATTTGTATGCAACCACATAGGGGAATCCACTAAGGTATGCAACCTGGTGAGCTGAGCATTTGAATTGGTCCATCTAGACAAGAGGTCTGCAACCTGGTTTACCTTCCCTGGTATGTGTTTGTATATGGCTTGAATGTCCTTTTTGGGAAGCTCCATCCATATGTTCCTGGCCACAGCTGCCAAAAATGGGTCCTTGGCTTTTCCAGTGGTTAGGACACTAACAACTGCAGCATTGTCACATTTTATCAGAATGGATTTCCTGTGCCAGAGTGGGGCAGACACGTATGGCTACCAAAATATTCACCATTTCAAGTTGGGCTATGCCCAGGTTTCCATAGCGGTTGGGGAGGGGGAGATGGTATACCAGGCTCTCCCAACGTCCTCCCAGTCCTGACAAACATGCATCCAGTTCAACAGTGTGTTGAGTCCTTACATGGTCATAAAATGATATTCCATTATATTTGGTGAGAAATGAACTAAACCATCTTAGATCCCTTTTGAAATCTTGGGTCAGATTTATGACGCTGGCGTCATAGTTGCTTCTCAGCAACTCTAACATTCTATTTAGGAACATTCGAGCTGGGGCCACACATTTGTGGACATACAGCAGATTGCCTAGTAGTGACTGTAACTCTCGCTTTGTGCATACTCATTTGCTAGCCCAGGCGTCAACCATGTCTACAATTCGACGCATTTTTTAATCTGGAATAAGGGACCTTGGGGTGCAGGGTCATACTTGGCTATAGCCTTTTGAAGTGCTGTAACTGGACATAGTAATGGACATAAAAGCTTTGGTACTGTAACTGTGTGTATTTTATCTCTAGTTTGCAAGGTCTTTGACCATTTTATGGCCACATGCATGAACTTCCTAGTGACCTTAATATCACTGGGGGTTAAATTTCTTGATGGGTCAAATGCTCCAGCAGCATGAGGAGCAATGTTAGAAATTCAGAGAAAGGCAAAGAAGGCCAGTAAAAAGGCCGCTTTAAAAACTTGACAACAGTGAACTGTGTCACATAAGGTGACCAAGACCTTGAGCTGAGATAAGGTCATGACATTCCTTTGGACCACTTTTAGTGGTCTGTTGATTTTAAGGGCTTTGATAAAATAAGCAATTTGTGGGTTTTCAAACACTGAATGGTTTAATTGATAAATGATGAAACTGGCCTTGAGAGCTGAAACATTGTTAGCCACCATGTTTACTGATACACCATTTTCTACCAGATACTGTAAATAAGCCATGACATGGTGCAAATTTACTGATGAAATAGCAATTCTTGAACAATGACAGAATGCCAGAACGTTCTTAAAAAGCATGTGGTAGCACTTCCTGGTCTTAGGTCTTAATGCTGAGTTCATTTAATGCTGACCTACATTTGTATGTAACCACATAGGGGAATCCACTAAGGTATGCAACCTGGTGAGCTGAGCATTTGAATTGGTCCATCTAGACAAGAGGTCTGCAACCTGGTTTACCTTCCCTGGTATGTGTTTGTATATGGCTTGAATGTCCTTTTTGGGAAGCTCCATCCATATGTTCCTGGCCACAGCTGCCAAAAATGGGTCCTTGGCTTTTCCAGTGGTTAGGACACTAACAACTGCAGCATTGTCACATTTTATCAGAATGGATTTCCTGTGCCAGAGTGGGGCAGACACGTATGGCTACCAAAATATTCACCATTTCAAGTTGGGCTATGCCCAGGTTTCCATAGCGGTTGGGGAGGGGGAGATGGTATACCAGGCTCTCCCAACGTCCTCCCAGTCCTGACAAACATGCATCCAGTTCAACAGTGTGTTGAGTCCTTACATGGTCATAAAATGATATTCCATTATATTTGGTGAGAAATGAACTAAACCATCTTAGATCCCTTTTGAAATCTTGGGTCAGATTTATGACGCTGGCGTCATAGTTGCTTCTCAGCAACTCTAACATTCTATTTAGGAACATTCGAGCTGGGGCCACACATTTGTGGACATACAGCAGATTGCCTAGTAGTGACTGTAACTCTCGCTTTGTGCATACTCATTTGCTAGCCCAGGCGTCAACCATGTCTACAATTCGACGCATTTTTTCTACAGGAATGGAAACTGTACGTTGACGCGTGTCAACCTCAACACCCAGACATACAACACTGGTACCTGGAGGTACCAATTTTTTAACGCTTACGTCCAGACCCAGGCGTTTGAGGAGATCTTGTAGAAAAACGTATGAACAACGGGCGACGCTGGGCGTCGCGACCCCTATAAAATCGTCCACGTAATTTATGATGGTGAAACCATGTTGACGCATGACGTGACGCACTGTGTCGCTGATTCGTTAAAAAATTTGGGAACCGTGCCTTCTCCCGAATGGCAGGCACGTGTCGACGTACGTTGCGTCACCCCATGACAGGCCTAGTAAGTCCAGGTCACCTGGATCTATCTTGACGTGGCGGAAAGCCCTGCTGATATCGATTTTGTACAAGTGAGTGCCAGGGCCTGACGCCTTGATGCATGAGGTAATGTGATCAATTGTGGGAAGTGACAACACAAAATCTGTGCCCAGGTACGAGTCCTTATTTACCCCTGTATTGACAGAAAAACCCTTTGGCCAAGACAGATCAACAATGAGGCGTCTGTGTGTAGAGTTTGGCTTTTCTCTAGTCATAAAAGGACTTTTGTGACAATCAGGGATTGGGTCAGTGTGAAAAGGGCCTAAAATGGCACCAAATAGAACTTCTTCCTTTAAATAGGCTTCAATGTCCTCAGGGAACTCAGTAGCTGACGAATGATTTTTGCTATCAGCTTGCAAAATGCTGTTTCTATCATAATCAAGGGGGAAACCAAAACGCAGTAGGTCCAATAGTTGTGTGTCCCAATAACCTTTCAAAACCTCTTGCCATTGGTCAACACATAGTTGGGTTTGAACAGGTATTCTCGATTTAAGGAAATTTGGGATACCACTTTTTCTGATAACACTGTGTGCTTGGAATGGAGTGAGGGGGTCGGTATTTGCTGTTTGATTATACGGGGTTTTGAAGCTTGACAAAGGTATAAAGCCGAAGTCGAATTCGCTCTGTGCCCTCCACTGGTGAAATTCAACGCAATGAGATGCTTTATTGTCTTCTATCAGTGCTCGCACGCGTCTAGGACACACAGTATTCAAGAATTTATCCCAGTCGTACATATTGTGTATATCAAACAGCGGGACTGCGTGGTCCACACCTTCTTTGTTAGGCGAGTCGTTTTTAGTGGGTGCTTTACATTCAATATTGAACGCGTTTTCATGACCAGCGTTAGTTTCTGTAACCGATGCATCCGCGTTTATAGTACCTTGGACTTTTTTGTCACTGTGAGTTGTGAGATTTTTGGTCACTCTGCGGCAGGGGATATTACACTCACCTCTACCTGGTCCACTGGGCTACAGTGGTCTAACTGATTAGCAATACCTACCTTGCCATTGAAGGTTGAATTACTCTACAGGTGACCCGTTGTGGGTCTTGTTTTTATGGTCATACCTGTAGCTTTATTGGTCTTGTGTTTGCTATGGGTGTTTCAAATTACCTTGTTTTCCTGTAACAGGTCATATTTCTTAGTTCCTGAATACTTGGAATTATAGAAAACCCGAGTGTACACTTCTGTGATTTTTGACTGACCAAGGGTTGTGTTACTGCTATCAGTATGAGTGACTTTGGTACACACCTGTTTGTTGTTGCTGCTCAGCGTTTTAATTACTGAGCAGCTTGCTGCTCGTTTTTTGACTGTTTCTGTCTTTTAGCAAAATAACAATCTTTTTCAGGATGGGTCATATTTCGTCCCTGAGTGATACAGTAGGCACAGATATGTCTCTGGGTCTTGCCATTAAGCTCATGATCTGCATTATGAGGACACGTGCCCCCTTGATATGACTTGCAGAACCATGGTTTGCGCTGGGGGTCTTGATTTCGAGCCTAATTTTGCTTGTTACCAGGGTTATGACGTTGGGCATGTGCCCAGCGTATTCTATCTATGCGCTCAGTATTCGCCCATTCGAGTGTGCCCCTTTCCATCTCACACAGTAAAACTGCATGAGATGCCTTAGCACTAGCCCAAGAAAAATCATTTGCGTCCTCCATTAAGTCACATACATAAGATAGCATTTTTTGCCTTTTTGACTTTATCACCTGATCTTTACCTTTCATGGCCTGGGACCTCTCCAAATCCGCTACTGCCCTATTGACATGCTTTTGGATAGCTTTTGGAGGATCTCAGAGTACTTAGAATGGGTATTTCACAATCATCATCTGAATCACTATCACTCGACTCATTGCATCTTTTACATTTAACAGTGTCACTTTTACTTTTAAACTCAGTACTTAACTTAAAGTCCTTCTTTCCCTCCTGATGGCGTCGTTGCCCACCTTCAGCCACTTGATGTTCCACTACGTCAAGTCTGCTGGACACTTTCCTGATCTCCTCCAGGATCTTGAATTGAAGTGACGCACTGCCTCCATCAGCTGATTCCAAGTCATCTTTGCTGCCACTCTGGTCCTCGAGACCTGGGGTCGAAGCCCTCTTGACAAAAAAGTCCTGCTTTTGAGTGACAGATGACTGCCCATGTAGAGACATGGGGCTCATAACTTTACTTTTACTCAGCTGAGAGTCCCGACCATCAATCACACCTTTCTTCTTCCTGGATTTAACTGGCATTTCTTCAGCAGCTGACTGTTCATTAAATATTTCTTGGCACTTTTTTCCTGTCGGGGGGAAGTGTCTTTTGTTACAGTTACTGCACCAGCCCTTGTGCTTCCCCATATTTCATAAAGTCACTCTACACTATGAAAATAAGCAAATAGTCCTGAGCACGCTGTCCAGACAGATAAGACAAAATTTGGCTAATTCACTGCTACAAGGAATCAGAAAAACATAGGGTAGACCGTCCCTCAGTGTTCAGCCAAATGACGCCTTATGATGTCTCCCACAGCATCCTGAGGAGTGTGACCCCGTCACATGTACTTAAGTGACATATAGCAATCGTCCTTTCAACACAAGTCACAATTTCCATTCAATAAAAACGTTCAGTAATATAAAATCAGTTAAAATCAAGAAGTAAACACATAAAATAATAGTAAAAGTCAAAACAGAGAGCAAAATAATTTTTAGTCCTTTCTTGTTGCTCTCTAAATTCAAAACTGAAAAACCCAAACACTTGGGAGGTTATGACCTTAAGGTCAGCCAATGAGATGAGAGCTTACAACATCTCCTTAGAGATCAAAATACTACCCCAATTTAGTGAGGGAGAAATAGCAGCTGAATTATTTAAGGTAGGTCACAATATCTTGGGGTGGGGAGGACTGACAGGCGTGATGTCTGGACACCACTAATGAGAAACATAATTTTACCTTGTATAACTGGCCGACAATGGCCTTTCCTAGTAGTTCAGTGCAAATTAATGCAAGAGTGTCATTAAGTTAAAAGGAGTAATAACTTTATCTTTGCTGGAAAAAGATCCAAGAGACGCCTTTGTGCACTTTTGGAGATGTTTTCGCTGCATTATTTGTAACAGCATTCTTTGGATTCTTCAGATTGTCTACGTTGTTACCAGTTTGAGTTTATGTTTGGGTTTAAACCTTCTGATCTTAAAACTCTACAAATATTAATGAGGTAACTGTAGTAGCTAACATTGTTTTAGTGTGATAATAAAGCTAATTATGTTTAACATACTAATTTGTAAAGTTTATAATAATAATAAACTCCAAATGATTATAGTTATAACAACTGTTGTCTTTATTCATGGATTATTCCTCCTGCAACTGAAAAGTTATTTGTGGGGAATAAGAACTTTGGATTTGAAGGATCTGGGTTCTAACCTCTGTATGTTTGCGATTTCTTTGGAATCTTACAAAGTGTGTTGCATGTAAGATGAAATTGGGTTAGAATTCTATTAACAGTACATTTAGATTTGGTTGAAAATGGGTTTAAATATGGTTTAATGTTTTGTAGCACTTTCAAATACAAGTTCTTGTAATAATTCTAGTCCTGAAAATGACTGATAGATGACAGCATGTGCTCCTCCCAATCTTCTCAGATCCTGTCCTGCTCCCCAGCCAGTGCCCCTCGGTGATTAAAGTAATCTTGCACTAGGTCTCGTTGATGTTTAGCCTCCCTGGAAGGATTTCTGAAATTTTCATTGGGTCCATTGTCCATCTGGTCAGCCTGTTGGAGTTTAATGTCGTCTGAAGGGGTAGGTGACCTGTCTGCTCTACACACATGACTTCACAGCATGTTACGTAATACTACACAAACACATGTTAACACAATGTCTCTCACTGACTTTGGCCTTTGCTCCATGGTCGTCAACAGTACTCTGAATATGCTCAATAATATACCAAAGGCATTCTCGACCACCCTCATGCCCCTGGATATTCTATAGTTGGCTCTTCTCTCTTCCTGGTCAGTTGTGTTCTGCTGTAGGGCTTAATCAGGCAAGGCATAAGGGCAAAGGCATCATCCGGCAACAGTGGGTAGTGTAGATTTGGCCCTCCAGGTCCCAGTGGTTCCGGTAGTGGTAGTCTCAAGGTGCCATTCTTAATTCTTCTTCTCAGCTTGCTATGGTTGAATATCTGTGCATCAGATGATGAACCATTGGACCCCACATTCACCCACAGGAACTTGTATTCTGCATATACTAGGGCTAGCAGCGCCAGTGAAAAGTAACCCTTGTGGTTCAAATATTCACTGCCTGATTTCTTTGGTTTCTTAATTGCAATATGTTTGCCATCCAGTGCACCTACAGCATGTGGGACAATCTATTTAGTTTTAAATTTTTGTTCAATGGCTCTCAAGTCCTCTGGTACTGTTGGACAGATAAAAAATAGCTTTGCACACCTTGGGGACAAATTTAAAAATGGTAGTTCTGCCAACCTTCCACTGGTACTGTAATGAGGTGTAGCTTTCTCCTGTGGACAAGTGCCTGAGTGTAACTACTAGTTTCAAACCAACTCCCAGTGGCTTCCTGAAATTTGTGTGTGACTTCCAGAGGTGGTTATAAATTCTTTCTTCAATTAAGTAAAAAAGCAGGTGGTGTCCTGATGAAGTTTCTGTAACCTGGTATGTCAGTTGTAATTAGCTTGTCCAAGAGTGTTCTGTAGTGTTTCGTCTCTCTCTAATACCCAGGATATAACCCAGGGAATCTGGGGCTTCCTCCTTTGGGGTGAGGGCTGTGGCTGTGGTGGTGATGCTGGCTGGACAGGTGCTAGGTTCTGTTATCGTCTTTGTCTGGAAATTATATTGAAAAATAGCATATTCAACTCAATAAAAAACCAAAGCACCCTCAACTTGTCAAAGAGTTCCTCGTGATGTGTATCTGTCATCTTTGCAGTGACAACAGTTGGTACAGTTGGCAAGTGTACCCCCTTGTCTTTTTATATGACTCTACGACTTACATAGAGTCTTTTCCAGCATAGTCTTCATTTCTTCAGCTATTTTATAAATGTTTAAAAAAAGTTTCCAGTCAAACCTCTCTTCTTGAGTCAGTTAAATAAATGTTTTCAGTAAAAATGTTTGTATATAGGATGTTTATAAATGTTTTTTAAACATTACAGTGTAAACATTTACTTGGAAACGTTTAGAAAACAAAAAGATAGGGTTTAAATAGGTTTTTGAAATGTTTTGTCAGTGTTTAAACCATTTTAAAATGTTCTTAATACTGGGAATGTCAGCGGTTCACGGATGACCAAGAAGATGATCAGCAGTTGAATCTCAGTTAAGTCAGTCGAACATGTCAGGAAACGGTAGGCCTGAAAAAAAGGTTAGTTTGCATTCATAACCCACTCTCATCGACTAGAATGAATTCCCAGGCAAAAGTTACATCATATGACAATGGCCAAAATGACATTTTATAGGAACTGCAACAGATAACTAAGAGATTTAGCCAGTTGGAAAAGCAGGCGGCTGAAGATCGAGCTATGCTCAAGGATTTAGTCAATTGCATAGATAACCAAACACAGACTAACTTTGCAAAACAGTCCATGATCCTGGATAACCACGTTGTTCATACTGGGAAGCACAAGTTTCAAAATTCAGAGCCTAATGGGAGTGTTCCTCTGGAGCCGACCTGTCAGTAACTTTGGATTTTTAGAGGGAGTAATGTTTACAGAGTCAGTTAGGGTTGGTTGTAGTTTCCTGGCTTATCACAGTGGATTGGCAAAATATTAAACATGTTTGATATTTCTCCGATCCCTCAGAACTCTGTATCTAGACTTTGGATATGTGCACATGGAAACCATCCTGTCGTGGATCCCTACAGTTAGTCGGTTAAACTTCCCATCTTGTCCTATACTGTAACTGTCTTGTCTTGAAAAACTTGCCATCCTGCCGTGGTTAAGTACCAGGACTCGACCTCCAGATAGGCCGTCAGCACAATCCGACCATTTTTGAAAGCAAACTGGCCTGTTGTGAAAATTACCAACCTGATTTGGACAATTCCCATCAAGTGTTCAACCACAGAGTCGGTAACATATCAGCAGGACAAGCTGGAAACACAAACAGACAAGCCTGGAACTTTGTAGGTCAAGCTGGCTTCATTTTCCCAATGCATGGATTGTCCGTTTTAAAATCCCTGTCTATCTGGCATCTGACAGATTACATTTGGCAGCAGTTCAAGAATAGGAGTTTGTTTTTATTTCAATTATATAGGACAGTGTTGAAATTTAGTGGTTGGCTGACTTTAGATTTTAGGATTTTGTTTTTTACAAAATGCTGTTTATTTAGCATCAACCTGGAAGCCAAATAAACCAACAAATTGTGTTTAATAATTTTTACCAGAATCAGACTTTATCAATAACATTAAACTTCCTTGACAAATCTGTATAAAATATTTTAATGTTTTATTATTATTAAGTGTGCTCCTACTGCGAGCTTCACGCATTTTGCCGAAAGTTCTCTGACATATATCCCTGAAAATGCAAGGATATAGATAGCAATTTTTGACAAATCAGATGAATTTTGAAACAACTAACTACAATAACCCCAATTATCAAAACGTTTATCACAAATGTGCCAAATAATAAATTCCGCAACCACAGAGGAGGTGGAGGCAATACACTGAAGCAAGAACCCTGTAATTGAAATGAGAGTTTTATGTAAGTACTCAGTCATGACACCTGGGAAACCCATGATGACACCTGTTTTAGATACAATTTAGAAATTTTGTTCCCCAATATCTGTGAATCCCAATTAATGCCAAAGAAAGAAATCTACCCGAGTAGGGGTATGTAAAGTGGCAGGCAAGGATTGAATTGTTGAATTTGACCAATAAGAAGAATACCATATTTGACCATGGTCAAATCAATATTTTGAATGCATATGGACAATCTGAAGGTAATACATTGTGTACCCCAGTGAATAAATGCAAAATTATAGTAGTAGTAAGGGTCTGTAGGAGCACAGTGTGGCACGGGAATGTGCACAAAAAGACAGCAATGGTAAAATAATGTGGTGAGATTAAGTTCTGTAAAAATCCATCCAGTTCGCTGCATTGTTAGAAATTTTCTTTACAGTTCAAGGCAATGGGCCAGACACCAGTAACTAAAATTGGAAGTTTTTGCTATACAAGCCTGGCTCGTTGAGCAACAAAGTATATGTCTTTATTGTCCCATACAATAATTAATAATGTCAATTTGCACATATAACAGTCCATATCATCAGTTCATAACATGTAAAAGGCCATATCAATAGTTCATTGCATATAACAGTCCATATCAAAAGTTCATAGCATGCAGCAGTCCATATCACTATTTCATGAAAGATAACAATTCATAACCACAATAATGGTCTTGTTTAAGGTTCAAATTTGCATGATATCTTTTCAAACATGCACACAGATATCCAGTATTCATAAAGCACTCATACATGTTATGAGATATAAGTTTATCAGACAGAAAGCCTTGTAAACTTTGCAGAGACGGTTCAGCTTTACAATCCCCCATTACCAAGACTACTAAATGATTAACAGGCTGTCTTGTGAGGGAAGTCTTCCCCCAAACTCCAGTTGACTGAAGCCATATGTGTTTTATGACATGCACAGCAAGGCATCTGTGTACTAGATAATGTATACTGCTGTGGTTAACCCATTTAAAGTGTCATTTATATATAAAAGGTTTTTAACGATCTTGCTCTCTCACCGCACTTCATATGTACTTTCAAAAGTGATAAGTATTTCATTAATTAGAGATGATTTTCTTTCTAAAACACACACTTAGTCTTAATTCAAAGACACACTTAATCTAAGGAAAAACTTAAGACCAATTTACAATGACAGTCTCTGAAAGAGGATCTAAAAACAATGTGTCAGAATATGAAATTTGCAACGAAATTTAGACTTGAGCCCTGTTATCCAACCATGTTGAGAGAGTTAGATTTTGTTTGAATGACAGAAGGTTTGTAAAACAGAATTAGTAATTAAGAGTTGGTAAAATACAGAGGACTGTTTTATGTATTTCATATTTTATAAGGAAATTTATGCATATTTGCCTGCATTGGGATGTTATGTTTGTCTTTCTGTCAATTATAGGGGTGTTCTACTGGGGCCATCTTGTTAGTAACTAAGGATTTTCGAGTTATGGTCAGTTGTAGCTTCCTGGCTTGTTGTGGTGGATCAGCAAAATATAAAACATGGTTGATATTTAATTGACTCTTTATCCCAACCATGGCTCTGCCCACCTGGAAAACGACTTGTCCTAGTCAATTCCCAGCTTGTCCTAATAACTTCTAGTCTTGTCTTATCACTTCCAGTCTTGTCCTTATCAAGATTGGTTGACACTTGATCCCTCTTTTTCCCAGAAATTCATCAAAACTGAACTGGCAATACTGACTGCAATTTTGGTTATGGTGAATCGCTAAACTTCTCAATATTGTTGGTTTATTACTACAGCTTATCATGACAACTTACGACTTGTTTGTTGTCCCTCTGCGGCTTGTCCTGATGGTTTCCCATCTAGTCATGGAGAAAAACACCCTGATCCTAAGTCAGTTCATGATTTGGATCCAGACAAACCGGGATGTATTGTGTCCTGTCAGGGAGGTGAAACTGACCCATATTTTCCAAAGCTTTTTTCTTGATTTTTGTCCCCAATCCCTGACTCAGCTAACCGACTAGAGTCATAGGGTCAGTTGTAGGGTCAGCTCCAGTGGAACAACCCTCTTACTCTGTGTTCATAATGACACAAGAAATAATGAATAGTTCTTTCTGCATTTTTATACAGATATATAGTTATTAGATTCTGGTAAAGATCTGGATCATATTCTGGATATAGAAATATCAAATTTTTAGAAAGGCCATTTGTGGAGGTCTGCATTCCATGAGTACTTTCTAGTTTATTTTTTTATTTATCTATCTTTAGATTATTACAGTACCCTTTATACTTGATTATTCCAATGAAACTTAAAATCAGGTAGCATAAATTGCTCAATATTTTATTGCACTGTGATGAATTACATTTCTATCACAGCTTTCAGCAGATGAAAATGAAGAATGAAAATAGTTTACAAAACCATTTAACTTCTTAACTGGTGGACCAGGGGCAGTGATAAGTAGCAAATTTACTTGCTTGAGAAAAACATAAGGGCACCACTGGCATCACGAGTGCAATAAGAGAGCACTATCTATCACGTGTTCTGTCAACTGTCAAACAGTTGTGTTGGGAAGTCTAGAATATATATAAAATACACATGGACCTTGTTTGTAAGAAAAACTTCCTTTCTAACAAACTGTAAAACGTGCAGTTCTACACCCATATATTATATTTTTATAATGAGGTAGTACAGATAAACAAGCACCTCCCAGATACAATTTAGAAGTTTTGTTCCCCAATATCTGTGAATCCCAATTAATGCCAAAGAAAGAAATCTACCCGAGCAGGGTTATGTAAAGTGGCAGGCAAGGGTTTAATTGTTGGATTTAACCAAGAAGGAAAAGGTCATATCTTAAGGTCAAATCAAGATATTGAATGCATATGGACAATTTGAGCAAATCACAGTAGCAGTGTTAAAAATCGTGTACCAAACAACAAATATTAAAGCAGTAGGTGATGACGAAAAGTAGAAGAAACTGCTGAGGGAGTTGAAATAGGTTTTATATATCTTTGATAATCTGATTTCCAGGTGCCATGTTGTTTTATTTAATGTGTATTAACCCCATGTTCAAAAGCAAATGGTGGTTCCACCTCTTCTAAAAGCATGAAGCATGAAATGATAACCCAGAAAATTTCAAAAATATAATCAATTTATTTAGATGTTTTCTTGCCATGGAATCAGTAAGGGGTACATTACCCCTGGGTGTGGGCACCAGAAAAAGAGGATCATTGCATGTAGTTGGTTTTATTTATTTATTTGGGGTTTTACGTTGCTTTCAACACTGTACAGGTCATATCATGACGGGTAGTTGGAAGGGCAGAGGAAAGCAGTACATAGAGTTCGTCAGGGTTCTGTACTATAAACTGCTGACTATTGGCAAGAAACTACCAGCTTTCCAACTTGAGGCCGTGCCAGGAATCAAACCCCGGGCTCAGAGGTGGGAGGTGAGAGTGTTACCACTCTGCCACCGTGGCCCCTTGCATGTAGTTGGTACTGGATCTATCATCACTTTTAAAACCAACACAGGACAATGGGGTGAATTTTCCAATACTGGGACAGAAATGGAAGTGACTTGATAACAATTTTGTCGTGTCTTAGACCATTTTATTAGCACAACAGCATGTTCACTTGAAAATATAATGTCACCTCTAGAGAATTGTCTTGTGGTGTCAAAAGAACGCAGTGAATGTGGAAGTATGTTATAGGGTCGGTTCCACATAACACACTTCAATTCACACGCATGATCACAATTAGTACATGCAAAAACATTATACAGCCGACTCATACAACAGTAAGAGTACAAAACCCAGCAAATGTTCAGTTCAACACTCACCCTCATATTCCTTCTCCAGTGAATCCAACCCTGCAGACCCGTATCTCCACTGATATTGTTAGCAATCAGTCGAATCACACAATACATGCCACTGTGGCCAGTCAGACATCACAAGTGCATCACAATCTCATGCAGGTTAACAGTGTGAGAGCTTCAACTTCTCACTCAGTCCTGCCGAAGGAGAATTCTTCACAATAAGTATCTGCAATGTCACTATCACAGTGCATAACACAAGCAACTACAAACTATATGTTAGGAGCTGCACCAAAATCATGGTGGGTAGAACCGACACTGTGACTGTAAATAGAAACAATGGTGTAAATCTTGTGTTTTTATCTTCAGGATCTTCGGAAACCATAACTAGTCAGGTATAGGGATTGCCGGGAACTCAAGCAATGTCACGGCAGGTTGTAGGGAATATGAAAGGGAATTGTCAGTATCCTGAATTGGAGGTTCAGGTAACTGCGTCCCCTGATAATCTCAGACAATCAACATACGTTAATCATAATTAATGTCCAGCAAGGATATCAGGAATTAGAAGAGGCAACCACTACAGCGACACCAGGTAAATTTTAACTGTTACTTAAAGCATTAATAAAATACAAGAAAACTGAGCAAAAGAAGGTTAAGTGGCCCCAGGAGCAGTTGAACAGTTGACGACTTTTCAATGGATCCCAGGTTTTTTTTTTTAAAGATCCAACAAGAGGAAAAGATCCAGTGGTAAGAGATAACATGATTCAATACTTGTGTAAGTTAATGCAAGATGCAGGCAACTTTTCATGAGACAGTGTGAAAGGGGCCCCACCCTCTATTATGGCACTGGATGGATGGAAGTAAAATTATTCGCCTCCACCCGCATATTAAATTCCATTTTTATGCGGATGACACTCAGTTATACATCCATCTCTCCCACAAGAATGCTTCTTCGGCTCTCGCCATGCTAAATGCCTGCCTTCGTGATGTTCAAGAATGGATGTCTCTCAGTAAATTGAAGCTCAACCCTGAAAAAACTGAGTTTATTGTCTTTGGTTCCAAGGCTCAACGTCAGAAGATTTCCTCTCACTTTCCTGTTAGCATTCTTGGTAGCCTTCTTCATCCGGTTGATTCTGTCAGAAATCTAGGTGTGTGGTTTGATGCAGATTTTTCATTCTCTGAGCATATCAAGAGGACTTGCAAAGCGTGCTTCCTTCAGATGCGTGACCTCCGTAGAATTAGAAAGTATCTCACTTCTGAAGTGGCAGTCCTTGCTGCAAATGCCTTGGTTAGTAGTCGTCTGGACTATTGTAACTCTCTGTTCAGAGGTTTGTCCGGTTTCAATCAGCACAAATTGCAAAGTATTCAGAACACCCTTGCTCGTATTGTTACAAATCATAGAAAGTATGCTCATGTTACACCCATTCTACAGAAACTCCACTGGTTGCCTGTTAAGTATCGTTGTATTTTCAAAACCGCAACACTTGTGTATAAATTTTTGCATAGTGGTTCTCCTTCTTACTTCAAACCGTTCTTGTCTTTTAGTAGTTGTCCCTATAGTACTAGGCATAGTCACCCAGATCGTCAATACCTTACAGTTCCTCCTTTTCATTCATCAGTCTTTAAGTCAGCCAAACATTTTGGCCATAGTTTTGCCTTTGATGCTCCTAAGATCTGGAATGACCTCCCTCAAGATGTTCGCAGTGCAACATCAGTTGCCTCCTTCAGAAAGAAGCTTAAAACTTACCTGTTTGCAAAAGCCTACCCACCATAGCCTCTCCCATCACATCTGTGTCTCCTTGGTACGACCTGGCTATGTCCCTTGATTAACGATAACTGCCTTGCTTTATGTTTAGATGCGCCTTAGAGTCCATCAGTGATGGAGATTAAGCGCTATAAAAGTCCACATTAGATTAGATTAGATTAGATGGCCGACGTTGTAGTGGATAGGTACCAATTGAAATGAATTAATAAGGTACAGAAAAAGTGTGCTCAGACAACCCCTGTTTCATCATTACTTGAAAAGATTATGACAAACAAGTCAGTACCGTGCAGTAAATTCAACAAAGGTATCAGGTCAGGAGACCATGAATGGCAGGGTTTATTACTCAAGCACATGTGTCAGTTTTGCTTTTCTAGTTTTAATCAGGTTGAGAACCATCCTGTGTGTTTGATTGTTTGAGAGTCCCTGAAGAAGGGAAAACTAGAAATAGCTGCCAATGTCACAAGAATTCAATCTCAAGTTATTTATAATTCGAATTTCTTAGGGGTTAGGAAATCATGTAGGCAGTTACAAAGAATGAAGAGGGAGTCTGATGGTTGTAGCAGGGTTTTGAATAATGTTCACAAGCCTGTATGGCCTAAAATGGTTGATTATTTATTTATTTGGGGTTTTACGTCACTTTCAACACTGTACAGGTCATATCACAACGGGTAGTTGGAAGGGCAGAGGAAACCAGTACATAAAGTTCGCTAGGGTGCTGTACTGTAAACTGCCGACCAACGGCAAGCAACTACCAGCTTTCCCACATAAGGCCTTGACGGGGATTGAACCCCGGCCTCAGAGGTGGGAGGCGAGAGTGTTACCACTCTGCCACCGTGGCCCCCCCTAAAATGGTTGAACAGAGAAAATGGAAAATTGAACAGGTGAAAAACAAGAGTGCTAGGACAGTTAGAAAGTACAAAGGGGTCAGTGGGAAGCCCAGGCATGATAATCGACTGGTGGATGATAAGGAAGCGAAATTCGGTAGTACTGTTATGGGCTTGCATCAGAGTGTCGGTTTTAATCACACAGTTTTGTCTGACATCACTCCCCCAAACCCTTTTGCAATTTTATCTCAACTTCAAAAGCCAACACTCTTAGATATAGATGATAACGACATTAAAAAAGTAATGTAATGAATGTTGCAATAACGATATCTGTGGGTGTGGAAACTGACACTATCGATCCTATTAAAGTCCAACAATCACAATTTACAAGTTGGTAAAGACACGATAAAAGATGTATCAAATGGGAATGTAGTATATTAAACAAACTGCGCAGATTACCAGGAGTATTATATAGATAATGGCCAATTGGCGCTCCATTATGTAAACTTAATGGCCTGAGGCCCTGAAAGGGCCAAAGGGTCATTAAGTTTAGATAATGGAAGCGCCACGAGGCATTTATCTATTATAAAACCCACTAAATTAAAACCAATTTATTAATTCAATAATTTAACACCTTGTACCAAATGATCAACCTAGACAGTCTTTGCAATGTTTCCTTAGGTGTGCATACCATATGGGGCTTTCACTAAATTAGTTCTGTGGTTGTTTTTTTATCTCAATACACAATCAACATTGTTTCACCTTGTTTACCACTCGTTTTCCTTTATTTGAAAATATAATTTTGGCTAAAGCTTGAAAAGTTTTAATATAATCTGACTGTCACAAAATTTAACCATGGATAATGATAATCGATAAAATATGGATCTGTGACTTACAGAAAGCACTTTCCAGAAAAAAATTGGATTGCTCATTTAACAATGCTGTGGATAATTTATTGTGGTGAGTGTTTCATGTTACTTTATTAATCAGTGCTTGTTTTAGGACAGTAAACTATTATTTTTTTTTGTTTCAGGCATTGAAAGTACTAGAAACTGGAGAATTACTAACTTGTTTTATTTTGTGTTGAAGTTTTTGGGTTTCTCAAGATTTTTATTTTGTGTGCTTCTTTGTCTCTTAATTTGGAATCAAGGGAAAGATACCTCCTGGAAAGATTGTCTCCCGGAAAAAGCCTCAGAGAAAGAATGCCTACTCCACATTTTGTATTTCAATAATACCCCCTATGAAACTTAATCCACAACATTAACAACAAAATTCATTTCAAGAACAAACAAATCAAATCAAATTTAAACCCAGCAATAATGGATTTCAGAACTGCATTTTTGCATTACGTTTTTCTTCTCATTTTACTTGAATAAATTTTGAGCTACTAAAAACACTCCTTTTAATATAGTATGCTGGGTTAGATTTTCACAGTGAGTTTGTTTGAAAGTTAGCTGCTCTTTTGATTAAGTTCACAGAAGATTATTGGTTATTAGTTACTCGAAGTTGGTTAGTCTAACTACTGAATATCATTGTCTTGGTATGCTAATTAACACAGACAAGCATACCTTATCAATAACAGAGGTGAAGATGATAGACACTTGTAGTAAGTGAACAGATGCTTAGGCGCAATACTGTCACAAAGCAACAACTTCAGTTGGTGATTAGCTCACTAAATATCAATGCATAAGCGTGGTACCAGTTAACACAAAATCAAAGTAACAATGGCTATGTGACAATACTTGGCATGGCTCTTACATTTAATGCCCATTGTTTATGGCACAACAACATATAAACATGTGGATATTGAAAAGGTAGAAAAGTTACATATTGACGCTTGTCTGACTGGAGTGGGGGGGGGGGGTGTGGAAGAATTATGTTTCAGGTCACTTATCTCAATTTACAAGAGAGAATGGACATTTAAATGTTCTCATTGCCCTAAGAGTTTGGGGGCCGATGTAGTTGGGCCAGAAAGTATATGTTAACACAGACAATATGGCGATGGAATCAATTGGCAATACGGGCTACACCAGAGATCCCATATGGGCCTAGTATATTGGAAAAATTTGGCCGCATACAGCAAGTTACGACATTATGTTAATAGTGGAACATATACTGGGAAGAAAAAGTGAGACAGCTGATACACTCTCTAGGTGGGAAGATAATTTTATCTATCCAACACTGTACATGTTCCATACATTTTGTTACTCTGGGCCTACAACACTGGTATAGACATCCAGCACATCAAACGTCAAAATACCTGGTCGGGTGTTGCATACACCAACATACTTAGATGATGCAGATAATGCTTCCAAGATGGTTTCTTCTTTCCAGTATCTGTTTACTACCCCTACCACTACATAGTTGGGTGCTTGGTGGCTCCATTACATAACTTTACAATTAAGTGAGTGTGCTACAGTGCAATTTATTATAACCAGTGATAAGTTGGCAGCATTTGATAATAGACTGATAATCAGGAGCACTTGAGTTTGGAACCCAGGGGCTGTTACAAGAACAAAGTGTTGATAGATGCTGGTAGTTGACTTTACTTTCACTTTATTAACTGAATAAATAATTGTGTTGCGTAGTTGTGAAATGTGCATAGCTGTAAAGCATCCAATTATATATTACTGTCAAGGGTTATTAGTTGACAGTTATCTCATTGGTTGAGTATTATTATTGCAAGCCATATGATTGTACCCTGCCCGTTGATGTAATTGCCTCGTGCTGTGGTAAGTGTATTTTTTTATTCTGGTATGCATTTATTTGGTGACCAGTATATTATCTTAAAAATCTTAGTGTATATTATGTGTTACCTTTAATAATAACGGTTATGGGCTCTTGTGAGTCACATGGATAAATTGTAATGGAACATAAGGTGCTTCGTGATATAAGTGTGATAAGTAGAGTTAATTAGAATCAATGTCATATTAACCTATAAGCATGACAAATAATTTATAATAAAATTTTAATTTTCTGCAGTCGTGGCCTTTTATTGATGTTTTGAAACTTGTGCAGTTTGTTCACACTTGGGGATTCTTCTTGGGCTGAAGTATTTATCTTAACTGTCAATTCCATAAATGGACTGGTGTTTTCTAAACTTATCATTAGCACCCCTAATCCCCCGCCACAATGGCTGAATTCGGCATTTTTTACTTTCACTCGAGGAACCGGGTTATAATTTCCTGTAGTCAATTCGTGTCTAATGACATTGGACTGACTCAAATTGAATTGACTGGGTGCATGTGTGTCTTTAGTGCAAGAAAACTAGTTCACTCACACACCTGCATTTCCTCCATTGCCTTATTAATAAAAACCTCAGGACAGATCACGGCATGTTTGTACTAGCTAGCCTTCCCGGCTGTCTGAACCGTAATGCAAGCGTGAAATCTTTTGCCATAATGCATACTGTATCAGATGCCTTTCTAGCCTGGGCGACAGCTTGCTAAGCTAAATAAATATATGAGAAAATTATGAAAAGGTAATTATAATGCAATCAAAGAGTTTTGTCTGTACTATACATATAAACGCCTGTGGCAAGGCTAGGGTTGTATACACCAAACTGACACTTCTAAATACAATAAACCATAGAAATCGTATACAATTTACGATTGCAATAAATTGGTATACAAGACTTCATTTGAATTTAAGAAAGGTCCTCGATGGCGTAGTGGATCAGCAGGTTTGACATCTGATCACAGGCTGTCACCCCTGTGTGGTTTCGACTGCTACAGGTGACAAAGCTGAGTGCCTGTCGAAATATGACCCTGGTTGTCAAACCAGATGTAAAACCCTAAACAGAAAATAATGGAATAATTTTAATGGATTCATAAATGAGGGAATTTTGTTCATTTTATCTGGAGCCCTGTGTTCTTGGGATACCTACTGCTCTCGACTATAACTTGGCACAACTTGACGACAAAAACCTTATTTGTGTTGGTTTTATGTAAATTAACTCGAATTTTTGGCTTAATATATGTTGATACAAGCACAAGTTATAAATCTGCACCCACAAAAAGTCAAATGAACAAAAAATCTGCAGTGTCTTTTATGGGCAAAAGTGTAAGTTATACTTAAAAGCAGTGTCCCGACTGGGTACATTTTACATACAGAAAATTAACAAAAGGCAATTTACGTCCATCATTACTTCAGCTACCATCATTTCTATTCTATTTTATTGTGGACTTTCATAGTGCTTAATGTCTGCACAAGGCAGATTGTAAGCCACTACAGCAGACATATATTCAGTGATCATTATTCAGTAGACATGGTAGGGGTGATAACACAGAGGTGCCAGGTAATTTTTAGGCTATAGAACTCATTCCCACCTTTATTTGGAATGATAAACTACCTGAAATGTAAGAGTTTTCCGGATGAAATCCACTTGTCAATAAATATTCAGTGTTCTGACTTATGCCAAGCTGACGTGAGTGCCATGTTACAGGTAGTACTAATCCTAATAAAGTTGAAGATTTCAAAATGTAGATCTTCTTATATTACCTTCCTTTGTGTCCATATCAGTGTATCTATCCAGGCAAGTCATGAGAAACGAGTTACAATTCTATTATAGGATCTCATATTAGCACTGTTAAAAGTTCAAATTTGAACCTACCATCTTTAGACTTGTACCCAGTTATAAAGTATTCATAAAACAATAGTATATGTTAAGAGATAAGCACACCAGTGTCTTAGTACGCTGGTGTAGAAAGCAGGCATATACAAAATCACTGAGTACATTAATAATTTATCCACTAAGTAATATAAGTGAACAATTATGAGCCTTGTTTCCTTGAACATTATTATTTTAATATTCAGGATGCTCTACTGTCTCGTCACAGGGTAGTCAAGAGTATCTGGATATGTGATTATTGATACCTGCAGGGTCATTCAGTAAAATCCTGCTGGCAGTACCCTAGAATATGGTGACAATAGGCATATTCGACTGGATAGAAAGTAGAAGAAGTAGATGTACAAGATATGTACTTTTTGCATTACTCGAACTAGTTGTTTTTCATCTTTGAGGTTGTTTGCACGTGTATTTGTGTTGCTATGGCAAAACGTAAGAAATGATAAAAATGGTAAAAATGTGTTAAAACATTATCATCTCAACTCTGCTTAAACATCAACTTCATATTGTTGAAGAAAATATTCCTTAGATTCTAAAGGCTATGGACCGTATGGAATCTATCAATACCATGTTCATGATCATTAAATGAATTTAATGGAAATTCACTGGGCATATTTAATGCATACTGATCATGTTCTGGGGCGTGTATTTGCACAGGTAGGTATAGAAATAGGTCAAACTCTGCACGGTACTTACATGCCAATGACAACATCTGTCACTTTCTTATGAAAACCACTGATCTTCAGAGCCCCCTTGGTTACCTAAGATCATGTATTGGGATAAGTGGTGATACTCAAAAGTTCTTTGCTCGCTATTGGTTTCGACACTATCTCATTTAAATAGGCTCACCTATTGTGTGTCTCTTCGGGAATTGGTACTTGGTTTTCTGTTGTTATTACCACATATAACTGCTTTAGGCATGATAATATGAGCTCATCCTTACATTAAATCTCACTTTTATGCCAATGCACATTGTTACTAGTTCATTCGCCCCATAAAAAAGTTACCTCTGCCCTGGGTAACTATAAATTCTTTCCTCCAAGATAGATCCCAGTAAACATTTTTGGATTTTGCAAACATTTGAAAGGAAACGTATAGTAAAGGTAAAAAAAAAATGATTATGAAAACCATTGTAACAGAATGTTTTAAAAACATTTTATGCATACCATTTATTAACCGTTTAATGATAAATGTTGGGAAAACGTTATAAATGAACATAATAATGTCTGAATAATAATGGGGTCAGAGGTCAAATTCAATATTTTTGTATGGCTGCTCACTATTGAAAATATAATTTTTATACCTAAAATTGTAAGATATTGGTTTAGAAATCATGCCTCCATTACGTTTTTACTT
This sequence comes from Sabellastarte sp. h YS-2021, assembly GCA_964017235.1. Lineage (NCBI taxonomy): Eukaryota > Metazoa > Annelida > Polychaeta > Sabellida > Sabellidae > Sabellastarte > Sabellastarte sp. h YS-2021. Next base: position 40,501,661 of record OZ024932.1, read on the forward strand.
TTAATGATTGCATGTGGGGCAATTTAAAGTCCCCTATTATTTGCTCACCGCCATCTTTGTTTGGACATGTTTGAAGGTGAAGGTTTAATAAGCATTATGAAAATATGGATTTAAAAAACATTTTTGATAGAATCTTTTTACAACATTTGACAAACAAAGTTGTTTAAACATTTTATGTGTACTGTTTATCAAACATTTCATGATGAATGTTTGAAAAACATTTCCAGCAAAACTTTCATTTCTTCAGCTATTTTATAAATGTTTTTTAAAAACGTTTCAAGTTAAACCTAGTTTCTTGAGTTATTTTATAAACATTTAATAACATTTTCAGTGAAAAATGGTATAGAGAATGTTTATGAAATGTTTTTAATCATTACACGGAAACATTTACTTGGAAACATTTAGAAAACCATAAGATAGGGTTTAAATAGGTTTAAAAAAAAAAATTTTAAAAACGTTTCATTTTAAAACGTTTCTAATGTTTACTGGGATGCTTTCCTGTAAAAAATTATTTAACAATGAAATAAGTCCACAAGTTTTGCCATTTGTGAGAATTTCAAACATTTATTGAGTGAGGATGCAGTCAGGGTGGCCTAATTCCCCTTGTTTATTCTAATTGGCTGCATATATTTGGATCATGTTAATTAAATGACATTGCCCCAAGTTATCAGAAGTGTAATAATAAGGCTATATGGGGATAATATATATTTATTAACAATAAAACACATAAACTATGTTGTATTTACAGTTACAGAATGACAATAACATTTTATTCAAATTCACATTGAGGCCACCAGATGAGCCAGATCAGACAAGTAAGGGGGGCCTTAGTCGTGTAACCAGACTAAGGTGACCCTAAAGTTTTGAAATTTCGATTTACATTGGTGGCCTCACAAACTTAATGTTACCATATATTAAGGACAGTAATTAAGAACATAAGGTGAATAACCTTTTTGTATCCTTGATTTTTAGTTAAGGAGACCACCTTTAATAAGGCCATTTACAGTAGGGTAAGGTCACCTTAGCCCAGAAGCCGGACTAAGGTGACCCCAAAGAGAATTTTTAGAATTTTTGATTTAGAGTAAGGTGGCCTCAAACCACTGAAGGTTACGGTTATTTTAAGCACAGTAATTCTAAGTATAATATGAGTGTAATAAGGGAGATCAAGCAATTTACCTAATAAACTTAAGTTTTGAAAATATCTGTGGAGTTGGTTCTTTATGTGTACCAGACCCCTAACCATAATTAAAACTACTAAGACAGTATAAAACGACTTGACAGGCCGGAACCAATTCTTATGCTGGCAGGCCATATGACCAGGCAATGTTGAGTTTACAATATACCAGGGCCCATAGAATGGCTTACAAAAGACAAGCTTAGTATTAAGCCATGTCAGAAACTAAACACTGTTCATATACACAAGCAAGCATGATTACGATTAGGCCCCTGATTAAAGTGATAAGGGCAATCATGTAACTAAATTTTTATGACTGTAGTTACAATCGAAAATATTTTTATATACATACAGACACCATCTATGTATGACATGTGTGTGCATTATGACTGCCAAACACAAAGTACTGTAAAATAACACGGTAAAATATTTTAACCATTATTTAATGTTTGATGATATATGGGCAAAAGCCATTTGTGAACTTTAACAGCTAGACAAACAGATTTTACTAACATTTAACACATATAACCACAGTGATTAAGATGTCGACCAACATCTCGGGGCTCATAAAATGACTTACAAAAGACAAGCCTAGTGTTAAGCCCTGTTAGAAACTAAGCACCGTTCATCTATACAAGTAAGCATGATTACAATTAGGCCCCTGATTAAATGATAAGTAGCAATCATGTAACTAAGTTTTTATGAATGTGGTTACAAATAAAATATTTTTATGATACATAAAAACCCATCTATGTACAACATGTGTGTGCATTATGACTGCCAACACAAAGTACTGTAAAATAACAGTAAAATATTTAACAATTATTTAATGTATAATCATATATGGGCAAAAGCCATTTGTAAAACTTTTAACAGCTACACAAAAGATTTTACTAACCATTTAAAACATATAACAACCATAATTAAAACACGAGTATTATATAATTTAACTGTTATTTTTAGTGGCCAGGATATCCTGACCTTAACGCATAAGTGAGTATAAACTATTTACACAGACACTTTTAACCATTCTGAACTACCTGTGCAGTGTTACGGTGTACCACTGATTAGATCTATTTTACACAAAATAACATTTAAAATATGTTTCATAATTTAAAACACTAAGATAGAGACCTTAATTGTCAAGGTAGGCCCATAAGGGCCTGCGGTTCCAAAAAACATTAAGTGTTTGCAACCATCTGTGATAAGACAACATATTTTAAAATATACAACAGTTATCCCAACATATAGCACATACAAAAATTGTTCCCATTAAAATACTAAGAAACCTAAGACATGAGAATGACCTTTGATAGGGAAGCAGACGACCTAGTTAACATTTATTCCTACCAACACAACTTTTAACAACTTTTTAACCCAACTACCAGACCTTCAATGAAGGCTGATACACAATAGAAGATTTTACAAAGAACAATTTTTTAAACCCCGACACCAATCACATGTATTCAAAACATCAACCTGGATAATCTACATAAAATTTTTTCTTTTTTACACAAAACATTTTTGCAGGTGCAGCAGGAGGTGGAAGCAGCCGTCCTCCAGGAACGTGGTCAGCGACTGGTGAAATGATACTGAGGAGGCAGGCTAGGTGAAAGAGCAGTAATGAAACTGCGACGCCTATGTGAGGCATGTGACGCTGAGGATGACGCTGAAGGCTGGTACATGTATGTGGATGCATATTGTATGATGGACCAGTGTAATTGAAGAATGGTGCGTATACGTATCCCGAGCCCCTGGTGTAGGGGGGGAGGTGGATCTGACCCCTGGACTGTCACACATCCCCATCAAAACACATTCAATGTCCAGCTACTGGGACTCGCTCCAGTAGGGATTTCACTGGATGTGGAGAGGCCAGAGGTCAGGAAGTACACCACACAGGCATCCTCATATCTGAAAATAAACTCACAGCAGTAATGTGTTCAAGGTTACTGGGGTGGGTTAGAGGGCACAAAGATTTTTATATTTTCACAAATGTCTGCCCTGTCTGACTTCCCTATCAAAAGTGTTGAATTATTTAATTTTGGCGGTTAACCTAATGACGAAGGGTCAAAGGTCAACCAATCATGTTTTGACACATGTTAACAAGAAGAAACTTTTTTATATAAACTGGAGCAATGAAAGGTCTGTGACTTTAGTTCACAGACCCCCACATTGCCCCAAGTTATCAGAAGTGTAATAATAAGGCTATATGGGGATAATATATATTTATTAACAATAAAACACATAAACTATGTTGTATTTACAGTTACAGAATGACAATAACATTTTATTCAAATTCACATTGAGGCCACCAGATGAGCCAGATCAGACAAGTAAGGGGGGGCCTTAGTCGTGTAACCAGACTAAGGTGACCCTAAAGTTTTGAAATTTTGATTTACATTGGTGGCCTCACAAACTTAATGTTACCATATATTAAGGACAGTAATTAAGAACATAAGGTGAATAACCTTTTTGTATCTTTGATTTTTAGTTAAGGAGACCACCTTTAATAAGGCCATTTACAGTAGGGTAAGGTCACCTTAGCCCAGAAGCCGGACTAAGGTGACCCCAAAGAGAATTTTTAGAATTTTTGATTTAGAGTAAGGTGGCCTCAAACCACTGAAGGTTACGGTTATTTTAAGCACAGTAATTCTAAGTATAATATGAGTGTAATAAGGGAGATCAAGCAATTTACCTAATAAACTTAAGTTTTGAAAATATCTGTGGAGTTGGTTCTTTATGTGTACCAGACCCCAAACCCCAACTAGGAGGTAGGTGTAGATAGTAGTTCCTGGAATTTAAGGGCTACCTGATGGGAGGCATTATGATCAAGGGTGATATATCTCCAGACACAGTCAGACGTCCAGGTGCCATGGCTCATAATTTCTTGAATATTAATGTTTGAGTTAAAAGCAAAGGTGGCACCTGAACGCCTGAAAGTGTGAAAAGTAATTTTGGAGTTGTGGAGGTTTAATCTCCTGAGTATGTCATTAAAGTGACGCCTAACTCTGGTGTCTGTAAGTGGGACCCATTGTGTCGACATTTTATACTGAAACAAAGGGGAATTGCTATGGCCCGGTGTAATAGCTAACAAATTTTTGATGGCGTTTACAGGACAAATGGGGTTTGAACCCAGTGATGGAATTTTTAAAACTTTTACCACATTTCTGGACTGCAATGTTTTTGACCATTTTATAAGTACATGCAGGCCAGGAGGGGCGAAGATAACATCTCCCCTGGCCAATTGCTGCAATGGTGAGTACAATTTTTGGGAATGAGGGACCAAGTTGGAAAGTCTAAGAAAAGAAAAGAAGGCCAGAGTATAAACTGCTTTATAAATTTGGCCCATATAAGTGGAATCACATAACCGAACTATCAGCTGTAAAGTTGGTATATCAATTACATTTTTAAGCTGAACTTTAAAGGGTCTATGCATAACCATAGCTTTTTGAAAACATCTAATCCGTGAATCAGCAAAGGATGATGTTGAAAGTCCATATAGGGCTAGTGTGGTCTTGATACCTGATAAATGATTTGCCATAGCTGAGGATGAAAATCCAGAAAACTCCAAAAATTGGAGATAAGCCAGTACAATCAGAGGTGAAATTTCTGACATTTGTATATTCATGAACACCAAAAAAGCTAGAAACAGACGGAACATACTTCTATAAGCCTGCTGTGTAGCGGGTCTGAAGGCCATATGAGTTTTCTGAATTGCTGAATGAACCAGGGAAGCCACTTGAGGTGGGGTACCTGAGGGCAAAAAAGTTTAACTTTTAAATGGACCAATCAATTTTTAACACATCTGATGGTAATGTAATCCACACATGGTGTGGGATAATTTGACTTAATCTTATCATGGGATGTTTGGTGGTAGCCCATCTAGATAACAAATCTGCTACCGTATTGTCTTTTCCTGGGATATGCCTGACTACAATTTCTATATTATAAGTTGCTAGGAGCAGCTGAATGTTTCGGGCTATGGCTGCTAGTGTGAGATCTTTTGTTCTACCAGAATTTAGTACACACACTACTGCCTCGTTATCACATGCAATGGAAATTTGCTTGTGAAGCCACTGGCTTCCCCAAGTCCTAAGTGCTACCAATATATTTATCATCTCCAAATGAACAATTTGGAAGCCAAGGTAGCCAAGTGGAACCTCCATGGCATAAATTTGACTGCCCCATACTGCACCTAAACCTTGAAGGCTAGCATCCAGTTCAATCGCGCCATCTACCGGTTTTTGATCAAAAAATGTGACACCATTAAAAGTTGGCAAGAATTTTTGAAACCAATTGATGTCGTGCCTAGCTTCCACAGTTAATTTTTCTTGACCTTTGTCCTCCATGGCACGCAAAAATTCGAGCAATCTATTTAAGAAAAAACGTGAGGATTGCACACATTTACTGACATATAGCAAACTACCTAATAAGGATTGCAGTTGGCGTTTGGTACATGAATTTTTGTGGGTCCAGGACTTACATATGGTCATGATATCTTGCAATTTTTCGGAGGGTATAGCCAAGGTGAAATTTTTTGTATCAATCAGAATGCCTAGGCAATTCATACATGTAGTTGGTGTTATTAACTTCTTTTTTGAGATTTCAAATCCTAGCCTAGGAAGAAGCAACCGCAAAGCGTCAAAAGAGGCGTCAATTCGGCTTGGCAGGTCAATCCCTAGTATGTCATCTATATAATTGATGACGTCATAGTTTTGGCGACGCATAATGTGACGCACAGCGTCGCTGAGCCTCTGATACAGCGAACTCCCGTGCCGATACCTGAAGGGCAGGCAGGTGTCTAGGTACCAGTCTAAATGACGCAAGCCTAGGAGATCATAGTCCCTAGGGTCTATTTTTACGTGTCTAAATGCACGACTGATGTCTATCTTGTATAACATACAACCTCTGCCTGAGACTTTTATTTGATTAGTGATGGTATCTATGGTTGGGAGTTTTAAGAGGAAGGGGGTACCCAAGTACCTGTCCCTACCTATACCTGCATTAACAGATAGACCTTTGGGGAAACTCAGGTCAATAATAACCCTGCGGTGGGGGGCATTTGGTTTTTCCTTAGTCATAAATGGTGAGACATGTAGATTTTTTAATGGAGGTTCTTTGAAAGGGCCTAGAATGGCTCCATAGCCTATTTCTTCTAATAAGTATGCCTCTACATCCTGTGGATAGGTTTTTGCTGAAGTGTGATTCTCCAAATGACTTCTTAAGGGACAATCCCGTTGAAAGTCTAGGGGAAACCCAAACCTAATGAGGGAACATAACTGATTATCCCAATAGTCTGTTAATAGACTGTCCCACACATCAGGGTTTAGTTGTGATTTGACTGTGATTTGAGATTTCATAAAATTATAGTTTCCAGAGTTCTTAACCATGTTATGAAGAACAAGTGGATTGCAATGGGAGTACTTTGGCTGACATTTTTCAGGTACTTTCAAAGTGCCCAAGGGAATAAAACCGAATTTGAACTTATTCTGTTTATCCCATGCCTGTAGTGTTGGACAGCTAGGAAGTAGTTGTTTGTAGGTCGATACTTTGTTTTTGATCCTAAGAGGAAGATCATACTTAGTGTCAGTGCCCTCGCCATGATTGAAATCTGGTTCATTTGTATCCATGGTGCAATCAGATTTATGATGGCTAAGGGTTATGGGGAGGTCATTAGCTGTGGCAGAAATTGTGAGCTTTTGTTGCTTGCTAGCTGTGATTCGTTTATGTTCTTTGACCTGGGACGGAATGGGACATGTTGCTTCAACCAGATGACAACTATCCTGCAAGGCAGAACCGACGTCAGAAGGCGGTTCTACGGCGGTATCGAAATGATGAAGTAATAAAAACTTGTTCGAACAAGGAATTTCGAAAACTGCCCGACCTACCTTGACTTTGGGGCAACATTTCTCAGCCTTGACGTGGGCACATTGAGGGGCCATATTAGAACCACTTTTTGACTGAAATGTTTTGGCCAACCCTTTACTAGGGCATACAGACCTGGAATTTATATTTTTGGTGTTTTTGCTTTGGTTTTGACCAGTGGCAGCTGACTTTTTCAAGACTTGAGCATAAGAGTAGCCTTTGAACTTGTAATAGTCAGCTCTCCAATTAGAGCTGCTACTTACAGTGAAAAACTCTACTACTGTGAGAGTGGGAGTTGCTTGCCATACTTTTACTATGAGGCACTGCATTACTGCAGTGCCTTATTCGTTTTTTGCAGATTCATTTTTTTCTTGGCATTTCTACAATCCCTAAATGGATGATTTAACTGTTTGCAACTGTTATTGCAAAAATTGCAAATATGTTTATACAGTTGGCCACCTGTTACATGATCTGTTTTGTGGGTACATTTACCTGTTTGAAAGTACCTACATGGGACCCCTTGCATTTCCCCATTTTTCTTACCTTGTACAGTGGGAGGGTTGACTACAACTTTCTGAGCATGAGCTCTTCTCAGTCTGTCAATTTTCTCAGTCATTGACCAATCAACCTTGCCCTCCTCCATTTTACACAGGATGAGGGCATGTGCACCTTTTGCTGAGGCCCACCCAAAGTCTTGGGCATCCTCCATAATGTCGGACACGTATTCTAACATTGAATTTCTAATTTTTGCTTGTTTTTCCTCTCTAATTATGGCACACATACCTGAAATCCACTGGAAAATTGACAAACTGTCATATGTCGTTCTGTTTTTAGCAGTACCAGCCAGCACATAGTTTTGGGGCCATGGGACCTGTTGTTTAACAATTACCTGGTCCTTGCCTCCTCTTTGTGATTTGAACCTACCTTGTTCGTTAAGTGCCGCCAGTTCCAACAGTCTACTATCAACAGCTTGTTGAATGTTCTTAGATCCCTTTAGGAACTTGGCACTGGGTATGATAGCGTCATCCTCAGCGTCACTCTCATCAGAACTCGACGTGGAGTTCAACACGCTGCCAGCCGACGACTTAGCTCCCTGACCAGCAGCTGGCTGACCACCTTGTATCTGCTGCTCTGTCCTCTCAATTCTGGCCTCTATGGCTGACAACCTAGAACTTACAGAGGAAAGGGCGTTAATAATCTCCTGGTTGACGCCCTCATCCACCCCCTGCTGCTCCACCCCACTTACAGTGGCACTACTACTGTCTAATTTCCCCACCTGACATTTTTGACCTACAGGCCGTTTGTGTTGGCCTCCACAAGCCGAACAACTAAACACTTTAGGCATATCTGCCAATTGCTGAAATACTGTACTTATGTGTGGTATTTTTGTAACACAGAGGGTAGTTATGCAATATATATCATACAACACAATTAGCCTTTAACATACAACCCAACGCTAACCCCCGTAACACTGTAACAGAATCTAATAACCCATATAACAGTATAAGTAACGAGGTAGTTGACAAAATGTTTATATAATGAATTTACACTGTTAAAACATCTAATTAAGAACCAAAGTATCAGTAAAATACATAAACAGTTTATATATACTTAATATCACAGTGTATGTTAACGAACCTGTCAATGTTTACCTATGCCATGTACACGATCTGAAGTGCAAGGTATTACACAATACTATTCAATACACGTTAACCGTTACAATATGCAAACCATACAATACCAATGACCATCCATACATCATAGTACGACACAGTGGTTGACAACTACCACAAAGATTTTTATATTTTCACAAACGTCTGCCCTGTCTGACTTCCCTATCAAAAGTGTTGAATTATTTAATTTTGGCGGTTAACCTAATGACGAAGGGTCAAAGGTCAACCAATCATATTTTGACACATGTTAACAAGAAGAAACTTTTTATATAAACTGGAGCAATGAAAGGTCTGTGACTTTAGTTCACAGACCCCCAAGCCATTGTACTATCGAAAGTGTTACTTCACTCAGTGATCTCTGCAAATTGATGATCTATTTATTTCCGATGGCAAAGTGACAAATAAGGAATTTCAAATACTTAAAAAATTGTTGTAAAATAAAATTACTAGTAGTAAATTTTATTAAAAAGGATAAACTAGTAAAAGCATTTTATTTGAAATATCTTTAGATCCAGTGTGTCTTCTTGTCCCCGAGACAAGGATAACAAATATATTTCAATAGTTTTCATAGCAATGTGAAAACAAATATAATCTTGGATGCAAATTGAAATAAAGTTATCTTATTGAAGTAGAAAATAGAGAAGAAGTATGGAAAATCATTTTTAAAAAACTTTTTCGAATCTGTGACAGACAATTCTTCAATTTGGCTCAAATTCTATTTGATATTTGGCCAACAAATATATTTGTGAACAAAATAAACTAAAATACCTTGTGTTTTCTGTTGGGTAAAGTTCAACAGCTTTGAGAAAATATAATATCTTGGATTTTAAATAAGATTGATAGATTAAGAAATTCCATGAAACTTCTATGGCAGTACAAAATTGTTAAAAACTATTGGGCCATTTATGTTGTTATTGTAGTTTCCGAAAACAAACCACTACTGTTATCTAAACATGCTTGACTTAAATATCTTTTATTTACAAAAGCAACATAAACTTCACAAGCTTCATAAACGTCACACGGAGATCGGAACAAACGCTGTGTTTCTGAATAATCGACATTGTATCACTTGTTAGAGGAAAAGCAAAGGTATTGTAATTGGGACGTCTGTCTGTCTGTCTCTCTGTCTGTCTGTGTGTGTCTGTTTTTCAGTGCACATAACCCAAAAATATATATAGGATCCTAGTCACAAAAAGTGTGTTCTATCCAAGGTCCCGTTCTCTTCAAAGATTATTCCGGTCTGGATCCAGATCAAGTATTCAGATATTTTTTTCCTTATTTTTACGAACATTTTGTGCTCGTTGCACTCAAATATGTGACACCAAACGATATATGGAAAATACAAGCAAGGTGTGTGGCTGGGTCATTACGTGTAAAACAATTAAAGGGTGAGAAAAGAGATGACAAGATGATTGTTACAGAGAGAGCCTCTTTTAAACTTTCAAGCAACTCTACAAAAAGTGCATCTGTGGCGAGAGTCAATTTGTGTTCTTTTAATTTGTTATTAGATCTGCTTGTTTTCACAGTAGATTTACTGCCTTCCTCAAAAATCTGTCCATCCATTCACAAAAACTATACACTGCATATTGTCATTGTTTTGGTCGTGTTACGGGTCAGTATTTCGGTAGCAGCAAAGAACATTCCAGGGCTGTTATAGGTCAGTTTGATTAAAATTTTGATAAGACCAATGCAAATTTTCTAATGGTCTTCAGGTTGGTTAAATGGATTGTTCCTGTAGCACACATCGTCATTCTCTGTCATTAAATTTTTCAGACGTACTTAGAAAAAATCATCAAAAACACATACAGTTTATATTTATTATCCATCTCCTACATAGGAAGATAGAATATTTATTAATATTTGGTTGTCATCGATAAAACTTGTGTTCCTTTGCATAATTACAGCAATAAATTAAATAAATTCGGTACTTTCCACTTGCAAATTTTGCCAAGTTGGGGCGCTAACTCCTTGTAGAAATTATATTATCATCCATTAAGGCTATTCTAGAGTATTTTATTGTTTTAATTTTATTTTACGTCTCATTCCTGTAATTACTGATACACTATTGTCTGTAAACCAGAGAAACTCTAGCTTTCCCTGCTTCACTTGTCATGTTCAAAATGTTCTCCTCCGCGATTTCAGGGTTTGGGGATTCCAATAACGCGGCTGTAGCGCCCGTAGAGTCATTCCCCCACCCCAAAATTTTTAAAGCAAATTAAACTTTTTCACAACTTCAGTAGCAGTGTGATGATGTATGAGGTGGTAGGTTGCAACGCCTACTGCAACTGTTCTCTGTCTGTGGGACACTGCTCCTCGGGTACTGGAGCTTTAAGAGTGGTTGGACCACAGCTGGGTTGACTTCTGCTTGACTTCGATGGTGGCTTCCAGGGTTATTGAAAGACTTTGTTAACTCTACTCCAGTGTGGCTGCCAAAATGTTAAAGATGTATATAGTGTTTAGTTTGTGATCAGAGACACTACTGTAATTGCTATTTATTGTTTCTTGTAAATTTCTTCTGCCAGTAAAGGAGATTCTAGTTCAGATCTAACTTAAGGGTGCCAGTAATGTTATTTTAGTATGCAACTAACGTCTCACCTTCACATTATTATTGTTACTTATATTCTACTTCTAAGCCTTGAGCTTTAACCCAGATTCTTGTATTCTGAGCCCTACTCGATTTTATCTCATTCTGGGGGATGGCTAATTTTAATTATTATACAGGGCCTACAAATTATTATTTGTAGGGTCTCATGTGTCTCAGTTGGTAGAGTGTTGGACTCATAATCCAAGGGTTGGGGTTCTATTCCGACTGATGCCAACTGTTTCATGTGGGATGACATCCCTGGAAAGATGTCAACCTAGACAATGCTTCTCTCAACCCAGGGGCAGCTATAAGGGATACTGGCTTCTGCGCCTCTCACAGTAATTTTGATTATTAATAATAGACAAAGCGCCATATAAGAGCCCAGTATTATCACAGGTTCATATGTCTGGTGATGGTTAACCTCCCAGCAAATATATCATGAGTTTATTTGTCATTTCGTGTGTAAAAACTTTTATTTTGCATTGTTGGAGCAAAGGTATTTTTGCACTTTTGACCAGGGAACTAATTGCAGCATATTAGATAATGCAGTAATAGGACACAATCTGGACACATGCAGTTTGGGAATCACAACATGAGCGACCTTATCACAAGACTGGATGGTTTTACACATTTTAACAAGAAAAATATATTCTTCATCAGAAAAGATGATATCTACCCAAGCCAAATGCCTGGAAAGGTGAAAGCCATTTTTGGCATGAGGAATCGTATTTGACAATCTCAAAACTGACAAAAAATGCCAAGAGGTAGACTAAGACAAACATTTGAGGAATTTCAATGGTTTCAGCCCTAGAAACAATATCAAGTAACATCTGTTCAGTAAAGACAGTTTTTGACTTAATAACAAGAGATTATGTATTATGAACGTGGCCCTAAGAGCTCCCAGATAGTTGCAAATATTGGCTAGAGATAGCGAAGTATCTAAGAGGTATTCAAGAAAATGCAAAATAATATTCACATCTTCCCGGGGGTTAACCCAGTGACCACCAAGAAGGCCAGAAAATCTGCAAACATCCTGCTATATGTTTCTGCTTTGCAGGCCTGAAAGAGATTCGGAGCTAGGCATATGCTCTGGTGGTCAGCTGGGCTGTGGCAACAGTATTATCTGAAGCTATATATCATAATTTAAACAGGTTAAATCAATATGAGTAGGAACCTCATTGTGGACATATGTTCGAAGTAAATCCCAAGACTTTTGATCAAATTTGTACCTAGATAACAGGTGAGAAATCACATTTGATTTTCCTGAAAATAACCATATGTAACGAGCATGTAGCATCTTTAATTTAACCAGAGGTAAGCACTTTACCTACTGCCATATCATCACACTTTACTGGAATTTTCTAATCTTTCCACTGATAAGCCCAAACTTTCAAAGCCAGTAATATATTTATCATCTCAAGATGGACGATAGAGGAATTTTTGAAAAAAATTTAGGAATGGGTAAAGCATAGCATTGATTGTCAAAAATCCCACCCATCCCAGTAAGAGATGCATCCAGACGCGACTCCTGGACAGGCTTATTGTCATAATAGACCACGCCATTAAACTGCATCAGAAAGGTGTGAAACCAATAGATAAATAGGAGTTTGTGTGTCAGTGACAGACTGTTAATCCCTCAATTAACTGCCTTATATTGTCCAAAGTGTTTGGCAATATTTCGAAAATACTATGGATTTTCTCATCAGAGGCTGAACAGTCATCCCACATTTGGTCCTAAGGTACAAAAAAACCTATCCACTTCTATCCGCCAATTTGAGCGGATTATCTGCCAAATAGAGCCTCTAAAATGAGGATTTGGTGGATTTGGGTTTTTTGGAGAGGAAACAGATGTGAAATCTTGAATATTGGCTATTTAAAGTATTTTCAGTCAGAATAACCATTAGATATCAATGAGATAGCCATTTTAAAGAGATTGTGGCTCTATAAAAGTTCGAACCATTTGTGAGTTAAGTATTGGCTGAACACACCATTTTATGGGAGTGAAGGTTTGAATAAATATGTAGATACACGAATAAAAGGACTTGTGAGGAAAGAGCATAATATAGCTCCATAAATTGATCAAGATGACCATTACATTCAGAAAGTGCAGCTAGGTGGCTGTACAACTGAATTACTGATTGCAATTGTCTCAACAAATGTGGAGTAAAGGCGTCAAAACAGGTATTTCATATTGTAATGAGCAAAGTTGGATGTGTGTGCTGGCACATGTCTCTTTATGTGTGTGTTGTTTAACTCTTTGTTGTCTCAAATCAGTTTGTGATGACTGACAACAGCCAAAATCAGCATATTGTTTGGATATCAGTTGGTAGGTCAATTTTGGTGCTACTTTGGTGAGATTATAATGCATATTTAATTGTTAGGTTGGTATTAATGTGGAAAAAACCTAAATTTTCCATCAAAAATCCCAACTCCAAAACATGCTTTTGGAAAATCTCAAAGTTAGATGTGAAATACTGGACATATCAAGTTAATTTTTGGATATCATAACAATCGCCCTTTTTAAAATGAGGGGATGTTTTAATAATTGTGATATCTTGAAAAAAAGTACCCGAAGAAAAAAAATGAAATCACTCCAACTTGCAGGCACCAACATGTTTGTATGAGGCTATGTCCTCTCAATGCACCCCTTACCCAGGTGCACCCTTTCTCCTTTATTTTTATATTGGGCACTTCATACAAGGGCTGACACCTCAGGGGCGTCACTAATGTGACGTCACATATGACAATGACGTAAATGACTCACTATGATGTCAATCTACCATCATTAATCATACCTCACTGTAACTTGGTAATCTTACCAGTAACTAATTAGTTACCCTCACTACCTATATTCTGAGGTTGAATTCAAATCACCTACCATCAGTCAATGAATGTGTTTATATGTTAGTGGTATTTAACCATTGATAATCATTGATAAATAGTTACTATACTAATCACTTGTTTACTATCATGTGGCATACTTGTACTACATGTCATAAAACTTACACATTAAAGTGTAATTTAAGAAGGCATATTAACAGTGCACATATACAAAGTATTACTTTGTTGTTATTAACTCATATGTTATTTGCATTAAATGTTTTCTTTGTGCCAAAAGGGCCAAGGCAGGCCAAGAATATTTAATTCTAGGATCATCAAATATTTGCAGGTTCAAACCCAGCTTGGAAAATTTTGCTTTAATGGCAGAAAGGTGGTTTGCAATGTTGGAGGGGGTCTTCTTCTTGAGTACCAAAAATTCAAGAATTGAGAGGAGAGTGATAGGTGTGGTTTTAGTGGGAGAGATATTAAGGCAAACGCAAAAAGAGATTAATAACCTAAACATCCTTTGGTAAGCTAGAGCCGTGGAATCTCTGAAGGAGTATTAAAGTCTATTGGAGACTCTGGAAGCCAGGGGAGTCAGCTGAGGGGGAGTATCTGCAAATTAAATATTCCAATTAATGAGCAGTGCATCTGCAGGGGGATATACCCATGAATGGCAGGGAAGGTGTTTGTCTAACTTATCTTTTGCCCGTAGGTCTATACCAAGCCTAGAGAGGGCATCTGCCACGCGATTATTTTTACCAAGATATAGTTTGTTCTAAGGTGAATGTCAGCTTTGGGCGAATCCATGTTGATATTTCAAGCATTTACTGCAAGGGTCATGTCTTTGGTTTTGCCAGAGTTAATAACAGAGACTACTGCTTGGTTATAGCAATGAATTAACACTGATTTACCTGACCACAGGTGGTTCCATGTTCGAATAGCCACCAAAATGTCAAGCATTTCCAAATAGACGATGGAATATTGTTGGAAATTTATAATGATAGCATATAATGATAGCATATACTTGATTACCCAGTCTAGCACCTAGGCCTTGAAGGCAAGCATCCAGCTCTTCTTCCAAATTGCATTTAACATGTTGGAATAGGGTTGTGCCATTAAAGCTATCTATGAATTATACAAACCAATTTAAATCTCTATGGAAATTTATGTCCAGATTATCTCAGATCTACTGTCATTACGTCTAAGGGTATCAACATTCTATTAAAGAAGACTCTTGCCACCTGGACTCATTTGGAAACGTATAATAGACTCCCCAGGATGGACTGGAGCTCCCTTTCTAGACATTTAATCCTGCCTATCCATTCCTGGCAAGTTTGTATAATTTCTGAGAGTATTTCTGGAGGTATAGATAACGTGGATTTAACTGTATCTATTTGTATACATAAGCAGGTGACCTTAGTACTGGGGGCCTCTAATTTGGCTTTACTTATAGTGAAACCTAGGTCTTGCAATAGTTTATGAAGAGTGTCAAAAGCTTGGTATGCCTGGCTTGGGAGGGCATGCCTAATTATATCATCTGTGTAGGCAGTGACGTCATGACCTTCATTGAGATAGGCTCGTATGTGTGAAGGTTGCGCCCTACAGATGTATAAATAAATCCCAGCTCCGAGCCCCCACCTAACAATTTGTTAGGACAAAAACTTTAATCACCAATATGTTACGCAACAACCTTAAAATTGCCTGAGTTCATTGACCTGACTCCTAACGGAGGAAGATTGACCTTAATCTTCGCAAGAGAATAATACCACTAAGATCTTTAGATTTAATGTAACAACTTATTAATAACACCGTATTAATACAAATTTGACATTTATTAAATCTAATATAAAATATCCAGCAATACAAATACAAGAATACACAGCAAATCTAAATTAAATCGTATTACTGTATTACAGATACGAAATATAAATATTATTAGAAACTAAATTTTAAACTACAAAGTTACTACTGCTACTGATAATAGTAATAACCTATAAATACCCGAATATATATATTACCGTTACCGCAATATATTACCGTTATTACAACCTGTTACCGTTATTACAACAATCTGTTGTAATTAAAAATGAACACAATACCTGTGTTCTTGACCCAAGAAACCTGTGTAAATTCTTTACACAAATATTATAAATTAAACCAAATGCTTGGTCTTCAACCGAAATGTGATAGTTACCAGATAAAGTACCACCTATACAACACGGAATGTATTACAACCTATAGTGATAAATATACTGAAACCAATGGTTATCAAACCAATAATTAATCACATATACCACCGGCACAGTCTCCGACTTTACGGTCTCTGATACCGAACATATAGCCAGTCTCCGACTTTACGGTCTCTGTCTATAAACACCAATATACGGATTAAAACCCTATTAAACAGTATCCGACTTTACGGTTTCTGAATAATACACAATATATTATCACTAAGAATAAATAACAATTCCGGATGTAAAATTACTAACCTAAATCTGGCACTGCACTTCAATCAGCAAAACACCTTCTGGTAAAACACAACTGGTATCACACAAATAATAACAACTCCTAATATAAATATTAACAACCCGGTAAAACACTTCTAGTAACCTTAACATTCGAACCCAAACTGAGCCTGTTAAAAATATCTCCTAACACTTAGGATTCAAACCCAGCATTAGCATGCTAAAAATACATCTGATCACTTCAAGATTCAAACCCAGACCTAGCTTGCCAAAAACACCTCCTGCCACCCCAAGATTCAAACCCAGACCAATTTTAAAATCAAATCACCCTATGACCTAATCAAGGTTGTTAAGATACCTGTACCTACAGCTGACAACAACTTGACAACTGATAAACTGTATTATGACATCACTGATTTCAAACAATACAACTTATAAAAGTGCTGTAATTGACACAACTGGTGCCTAATAATACATAGTAACATTAGAAATGAAATAGGTTATGCATTAAACTAAATGAATACACATAAAACCCATTATAAAGTACAATATCCTACCCTTTTTAAGACTCAAAATCACCGTTCAAATCACGTCATTTTAACAAGAAGATGACGCAAATGGTTAGTACTAAATTTCAAACTCTCATGACCGAAAACGGAACTCCCGAAATTCGCCGCGAATCTCGTCGAAATGCCATCATTTCACATATGTCAGTCCTGTAATCCGTACCCGAGGTATGGTTTTACCCTCCCATCTTATAGGGGAATCCCGACAAAAAACCAATGGAAATCTGTAACTAATTAACAAGGGGAGTTGCTTGTACCAATACTCAAGCAGGCACCCTTCCCATACATCCGGGTGAAATTGGGAGGTAACTGTGAATTTCTGAGATTTTTTAACATTTTATGTGCAGCAAAAATGTCCCTAGGCTGGAGTTTTTTGTAGGTATCAGTTAACATGAGTTCACCTAAAGGTATAAAACCGGAACTATCTGGGCACTGGGACAGCCATTTTTGGTACATAGCACAATTTTGAGCTTTGCTTATAAGTTCTTCACGCTTGGAGTTGAACCTGAGGGCCAAATTGTATTTGTTTTCAGTGCCAACACGTTTTGAAATGTCAGAGTCGGTACTTACTGTTTGACTTGGGCTAGAATCTACACGCTTACTGGCCTTGTTGTTATCCTTCTTGCTTTCTAGAGGCTAACATTTTTGAACTGACAAATTTGACCACACCTCGTGGTAATTGCTGTCCATATTAAGTATATTGCCACTCTCAGTATTGTTACATAAGGGACTGAATCTATTTGACAATTTGATACCTTGATTTTCAATTAAATCATCATACGCATGATGTGTGACTTAGTGGTGGGATCACAAGCTTAAATGACAGATCGAGCATCGCTTGTTAGAAGCGAGTTGAACTCGAGTCAAACTCGAGTAATTTTCCGGATAGAGTATTTCGTTTGTTAGCGAAAATATTTTACATAACCGTACATGAGGCAAAACTTTAAACTGGAAATGGGCTTTCGCGATATAATTTAAGTTAAATCTTCATTGATTTAAGTCAGAATAAAGTAAAAATACAATATATTTCTGAAAATTTCAGATATTTCTATTGTTATGGTGAAGTATCAGCCTTAGATGGTTAAAATATGTACGTTTACAAAAAACTCGAGTTTCACTTGCGCCGATCGATGTGACCCCCAATTATCGCCCATCGAGTTGTAACTCGAGTTTCCGTCAACTCGTCCCAGCACTAATGTGTGTGAACTTTGGTGGGAACACATTGTTCCCGTACTTTGTTTACCTGTGTAGAGCATTTTGGTGGCTAAGAGTTGTATCAACTTGTTTTGACACCTTGTTCATAACGGGGCCACATGTTTTGTTCCCAACACGAGTAACAATGTCTAAATCAACACATTGTGTACTTTGTGTACCACCATGCTCAGATAAATTTTTGCGCTTTACATTATAGCATATGATACGTAGCAAAATTTGTCCAATTGAGTCTCCAATTGGAACTATTTGACATATTTGTATTTGTAAAAATTCTAGTTTTATAGACTTTGTGAAAGCGTTTGACTGAATTGTGCACTGCATAACTGCAGTGCCTTATTCGTTTTTGTAGGATCCTTTCTGCAATAATTTGATGGATGGGCATTGATTTTGCTATTCATATGACAGTTGTTGGAGCAGATATGTAAAACGACTGGCCACCTGTTTCATGGTCACAATGGGGGGCCACGGTGGCAGAGTGGTAACACTCTCGCCTCCTACCTCTGAGGCTGGGGCTCGATCCCCGTCATGGCCTCAAGTGGGAAAGCTGGTAGTTGCTTGCCGTTGGTCGGCAGTTTACAGTACAGAACCCTAACGAACTCTATGTACTGGTTTCCTCTGCCCTTCCAACTACCCGTCGTGATATGACCTGTACAGTATTGAAAGTGACGTAAAAATAATAAATAAATAAACATGGTCACTACGATAAGAGCATGAACCTTTCTGATAAAACTCGCATGGAACAGCCTTATCTTTACTTTGAAATCTACGTGAGTTACCATTCTGATGATTTTGCACTCTCTGAACATGAGCTCTACATATCCTGTCAAGCTTATGGGTTTCCTCCTATTTAACTTTACCTCCTTCTATCTGGACACGCAACACAGCTTGAGCTCCTTGACAATCTTCCATTAACTCACTCAAATAATCTAACATACAGTTTTTAACGTTAACATCTTGCTCATCTTTTACAATGTTAGAAAACCCTGCAACCCATTGGCTCATTGTGAGCTGATCACAGGAGATTCTGGACTTATTACTAACCCCCTCCCAGTACACCCATGGTGGGTATCAGGTAGTCTTCCTCTGATACAGTGGACTTCTGAACCGCTGCCCCCTCCAGGTGGCTTCCTCTTCTTGTTTACCAACTTTCTTCTCCACTTTTGACATTCTGCCGCCTAAGTGTTTGTAAGTTTATGTCAATTGATGATGTGGATGCACTCGAATCACTGGGGATTTTTTACATTTGTCATTAATTGGATTTCCATGTGATCCCCCACAGTTAGTATGTTGTCTCAGGCCGCCTACGACCCTTAGTCCCAGGCGTCCATAGCTTAGTCCCAGGAAGCCTGTTGTTAGTCCCATAACAGATGTGTATGAATTTCATGTGTGTGAAAAGGAATCGGTTTCATTAGTCCCTGGATACCTCAGACTGTCTGAGGTGTCCTGGGACTGAAAAATCTAGGTCTGGGACTAAGTCCCGACTAAGGGAAACCGACCCCAACCGATCCAAGCCGGCCTCCTCAGGCCACCTGGGACCACACAAATTTAGTCTGCGATGGTCTGAGGACGCCCCAGGAGGCCTGGGACTAAGTACAGATTAAGAAAATGACTCTTTTCCGCACGTCGGAAATTAAAACGAGGCAATGAGGGGTCTGGGACTATATAAACAGCCGCGCACATGTTCTCATTGTTACTGACTGGTTGGCTACTGAGAGACGTGTGTCACTGTTTTGTAGGGGTTTTCATTTTTTAAATGTCATATAATACTTGAGCTTAAGGCAAATTTTACAGTTAGGAGACACATTTTAGTTTTTTACTTTTTTTGATATTGACTGGAGTTATGAGGAAAGAGAAAGGAGGGGAGAGAGGAATTTCATGCGTGTGAAAAGGAAGGTGGAGAGTTGGAGGAGAGGACAGAGGAAAGGACAGAGGAGGGGATAGAGGAGACAGAGGAACGTTAAGAAGTTACTGAGGAAGCTTGCGAAGAAGATGAGAGGTGTGAGGAAGATTCAGAGTGCCACTCAGCAGCAAAGAGAGCCAGGGTCTGTGCTACATTCACTGACAGCCACGAAAATACAATTGTGGAGTTTGTGAAGGAGCACCTAGAGCTGTATGACAAGGAGAATGCACGTTTCCACAACAGGCATATGAGAGAGGCTCTCTGGGCAAAAATCTCTGCAGAACTGAAGCTACAGCCCTTTGATGTCAGAAGGTGGTTCAAATCCCAGAGAACCCGTCATGGCAAGCTATCCAAGCAACAGTCTGGCCAAGCCACAAGGGAGATGACCAAGAGACAGTCCTTGGTCTACCAACAGATTGGTTTCCTTAAGACCCACATCAGACAAAAGGGGGCCAGCAGAAGTTCAGGGTTCGAGGCCAGTCCAAATACCAGCAAGCAGGACGAATCTCGTGGATCTACTACTGATACAGAACATCTAGAGACCAGTGTCCTGGGGGAGAGTAGGAATCAACCAATGTTTACATCTACACCAGTTTCAACAGACTCCAAGATACTCGAGCACTTTGACCAGATGAGGACATTGACCTCAGGTTTCCTGCAGCAGAATCAGACGTGGCATCAGAGGCTGAAAAGATCAGCCAAGAGGAGTTTGAGGACCCCAAGGGCAGCATTTTTAGAGACATTGAAACCATAAAGAGCAACCATATATGTCAACCACTACCTAGAAGATCAGCCACTATCACCACAGAGTCCCAGAGGGTCGGGATACTGCCAACAACCATTCAACAGACATCTAGTTCCACCCAAGCAGCAGCTAGCAGCAGTTACGTCTACTACACACCCAGCCCCATTGGCTTTGGAAACCCTCCATCAGTGGTCACAGTACAGGGCGAGGGCAGTAAGACACGACTTAAGTGGAATACTAAGCCAGCTACCAGATCTGACATCAACACAGATCATTGAGCAGCCTCAGCAGCTCTTCACTTTGACCACCACAGAACCGCCTCAGCAGCAGCAGCCTCCTCAGTAGCCATCCAGTCAGTGTGGGTATTTGACCTGCCTAGGCCCTTTTCAGGGCCACCCAAATATTCCAAAAACAATTATTCAGCTACATGTTGCTCATACTCATATTCCCCTACCAAAACAAAACAGTTCAGTACAAATACTTACCACAAGAAAAAAAGCCCTACGCCTACACCACCCCAAACATGAAAGAAATAACCCATGTTAATACACATAACAACAGAAGGCCACATAGAAAAAAATAGTTAAATTAACTCCCACGATGGCCCATAATCTGCCCATTTATAGCTTAAAATCCATGGGATACCTTTAAATTTGTAATAAAAAGGTCCAACACTGACACCATCCCTAGAGTTAAAACATAGCCACCAACCAACAAACAGACAAACCTAATACCAAACATAACCCCAACCAACAGACTGACAAACAAATTTGCAAACATAACTCCCCACAACCAACAGACAGATAAACCATGCTGAAAAGATAACCATTGATGGTTATATTTTGTAAATTTTCTGGAAGTAGAAGAAAAAAAAATTATTTTGAGATTTGCAACAATGAAAAACTTTTAGTTTGTGTTATTTGTTCAAAAACACAAGAAAAATGTAACTGAAATTGGGGTGTAGATTTAAAAATGTATGCAATATTTATTCCATTTAGCCAGTTATGTTGGGCATAGGGTTTGTCTGTTTCTTGGTTGGGGGATTTATGTTTAGCATTGCGTTTGTCTGTTTTTATGTGAGTTATGTTGGGCATTGGGTTTCTCTGTTTGTTTGTGGGGAATTATGTTGGGCATTGCGTTTGTCTGGTTTTTTTGTGGGTTATGTTGGCCATTGGGTTTATTTGTTTGTTGGGGAGAATTATGTTGGGCATTGCATTTGTCTGGGGTTTTTTGTGATGTTATGTTGGGCATTGGGTTTGTCTGTTTGTTTGTTGGGGGGAATTATGTTGGGTAGTGCGTGTGTCTGTCTTTTATGTGGGTTATGTTGGGCATTGGGTTTGTCTGTTTGTTTGTTGGGGGAATTATGTTGGGCAGTGCGTTTGTCTGTTTTTTGTGTGAGTTATCTTGGAAATTGGGTTTGTCTGTTTGTTTGTTGGGGCACTTATGTTTAGAAATGGTTGTGTTATTTGGAACAGGCACAGCTGATTAATTGTTTTTGGAATATTTGGTAGTCCTGAAAAGGACTGGTTATTAGTCCTGAAAAAGACTGGTTACTGCAACAGCAGTTATATTCTGCCATCTTGCCAGGCCACTGCTCCCTCATTATTGAAGTAGTCCTTGAGGTAATTCCTCTGTCTTTTGGCTTCTGTAGCAGAGTTTCTGTCTGGACCACCACCAGCAGCACCACCAATCAATCGACAATCACCAGGCACATCATCATCATCACCAAGCTGTTGACCACCATGTTGACCTTGATACTGGCTTCTCAGTATGTTGTGCAGAACCACACAGGTCAAGACCACTTCCCTCACTGTTTCTGGGGGTAGTTCAATAGTGGTCAACACCACTCTGAATCTTGAGACCAGGATGCCAAAAGCGTTCTCAACAGTTCTCCTGCCCCTTGATATTCTGTAGTTGGCAATCCTTTTCTCTCTGGTTAACATCCTTTTGCGCCTAGAGTCTGTCTTTGGATAGAGATTAGGCGCTATAAAAATACTATTAGAATTAGAATTCTGCCATAGGGTTTCATCAGCCAGGTCTTCAGTAGGGGGACATCTCTACCACCCTGGGTTATAGGTGCTGGGTCAGGGAAGCCTATGCTGCCATCATTAATCTTCCTCTTCAGCTGACAGGCATTAAATATCTGTACATCTGAGCAAGATCCAGCTGTACCCACATCCACCCATCTGAACTTGTACTGTCCATCAACCAAGGCCAACATTACTATTGAAAAGAATCCCTTGTTGTTATAGTACCGGGCTCCAGAGTTCTTGGGTTTCTTCAGGGCCACATGTTTTCCATCAAGGGCTCTCAGGGCATGTGGAACATTCCACCTGATCCTGAATTCCATTTCCAGTTCTTTCCACTCATCTGGAGTAGTAGAACATCTGAAGTACTCTCTGGTGAACTCACCCTGGATGGCCCTGCAGACCTCTTGTAGAAACTTGGAGATGGTGGATCTGCCAACCCTGAACTGACAGGATAATGATGTGTATGACTCTCCAGTGGCCAGATATCTGATGGTGTGGTTAGGTTGTCTCAGAGTCTGGACATTTTTACAGTTTTAACTAGACATGTCGTTATTTTAGTAACCTTATGGGGTTGTTAATATTATATTATACTTTTTGATATTTTATGGAATTGCTTAGTCACTGGTGTTCCCTGAGCCTTTCAGCTTGACTTCAAATTATTCTGTATTTAACCTTTGGATATTGTGTGACCTTATGTTGCAATTTCACTTTGTAAATTGACCTTTGTTTGACCTTGATCCAAGGTCATTTGTTTATGTCTTATTTCACTCGGGTCACTCTTATTAGGAGGTCAAGATTATGACCTTCAACCTTTTTACCTTTGGCTTGTCTTTCTTAAGGTCCAACTGACTGGCTCCTGTAACTGGGTGTATTGACTTAATTCTATGTAATCCTGTATCATGATTTTGTGTGTTAATTAGTATACATGTAAACTTTATTTATGACAACTTGCATTTAATCTGTGGGAAATGTAAATATTTCTAGATTTAATTGTATTTACACATGAATGATATGTGCTATGAATAAAACTGAGTACCCTCTGTTGTGTCATCACTGTGTTGGGGAACTTTGGGGGGACTATTGAGCAATACAACTCACCCTAAGAAAAGCTTGCTATGGTCTGACTCCCCATCATGATAACTGGTACTGTTGTTTATTACTTTGCAAGCCATTACTGATATGCATGACATTGGAACTAATTTTGACTTAAATGACACTTGACAGCTTTTGATCTCCCTGACAATTGTGTGTAAATTGCCATACTGTAGCAATTCTGGAAGATCTATTCATTGAGAACTCGACATAATTGACATCAATTTGATTTGTAACTTAAACTTGTATTCATTGGCAACTAGTTTGTCTTACTATGAACTATTTTACTGATATTCCACTACTTTTTAGGCTATATAGTTACATCATAGGCAGATCTGAAAGCACACTTATGTTTCTAACTTGACTGAATTTTAATTATTAAAATAAAAACAGAACAGCTTGTTGTGTCCATGGTTGACAGTCCGACCATCCAACGAACAGAAAGCACTGAGCCCCACTTTATGTACATCTGTCCCTGGACTTGTACTTGAACGGATGTCATCTAGGGGAAGGAAAGAAGGTGTGCTGCAGGCCTTGATGCGACTATGATGCACGGCATTTATTGACGCATATTGACCCTCTTCTCTAAACTAATCACACCACTACTGCTAACCTCTCATATCATTTCAAGTGAATGCTTAATTCCCTTGATATTGGCTTCAGGCGTCTTATATTCAACACCAGGAATTAATTTTCTTCATTTCCACGTGAATCTGAAACTACAAACTCAAAGTTAATACTTGCATTTGGTTAACAGGGTGGGCTAGAGAGAAACACTTGTAAAACGTTTTAACTTAAGATGGGGCGTGTGCTTCCTTCAACTTTCAAATTAAATATGGCCAAAATGGCTGATTTTGTGGGACAATAAATCAGAGGGGTCAGAGGGCACCCAATGAGAGTTTATTAAGACACTAACAAGAAAATACTTCACATGAGGCTGCAATGAGAGGGTTGACACCTAGGCATCATCCCGGCAATATTAGAGATTGAGCCAAAAGGTGCTCGGTTTTAGTCTGGTCAAAAGTTTTTAAAATATAGTATCAGAGGTGACTGGGAAAATAGCGCTAGACACCATGAGATAAAGAAGAGGTGAAAAGTACAAAGATAAGTCTTTTAGAGCAGCTAGTGTATGTTGCGTAAAGGTGCAAAAGAAATAACACTAAAAAAGAGATGATATATGTAAAGACAAAGTATCAAAGCAAGTCAATTAAGTGAAAAGGTGATAGGCTTCATCTACAAGCTGAAACCTCTGAAGGTATAAAATTTATTAATTGATTATGTATTAATTGAAATATAGCTGTGATTGTAGAAATTACAATTAGCTAAAAGTATATGTAACAATCAGTTGCAGCAGTCCACATAGTTTCTGATAGGAGAATTATGTCCCTGGTTTGTCATCAGAAAACATTATGACAGAACCAATGCAAAACATTACACCAAGGTCACACCATGATGTTGCATGCATAAACCCTAAAACCAACAATTGATAACAACCAACGCATTGCAATTTCTGAGATATAGCTCAAAGGTCAAGCCAAGGTCACACCATGACGTTGCATGCATATACTCCCCTACCCCAACAAGTATCAATTTCCTGAACCTTATGGTTACTGACATATCACCCGGATATATTTTAATGGTTGCTCTTACTATAGCAAGGTAAAAGTTAAATTCAAGGTCTCACCATGACAATGAACATGCAATCACTTTCCCTACAGAGTATGAAATTCATACACTTATCATATACCTATCTGTTCTGAGAAAAAAAAACAAGGCAAGTTTTCTACCAGCCCCAACTCTCCATCCACCACAGATGAGAATAATATCCCCACAGCCAATTAAGGTGGTAAGAAGGTTTACATTATCTAGAGTAAAGGGTAGTGATGTTAATCTACCGACAAAGCTCTATAATTGTCTGGAATAATAGCTTGCTGCAGTAAGTGAACTGAAAATTCACCACTTGTTTGGAGGAATGACTCTAATAAAACTTATCTTGAACCCTGCTCGAGAATTCATTGTCGTCTTGCTGTATGGTGTTGGATGAACAGAAAGATAGATTTACTAGATCTGTCACGAGTGATTGATCTGTATTTGATGTATCTCTGATTGAGAATACCACTATTGTATGATACAGGAAGCTGGTCTTGTCATTTTGGTATCTGGCCTGGTAGTTGTGGTGGTGATCGCAGCTATCAGAAACTCTGGCATTGGCACATTGGTGCTGATTGTAGGCATATTTGAATGTGTTGATTGTTAAGCAATAATATCACAATGCACAAAAGAAATTGTGCGCCATTCTTGAAATGATTCTTGAATAAAAACAGATATAGATATGCTTAAAAATTCACCACATAAGTTGTCTTTGTTTGGAGGATGTGAAAAATGGGATCTGGAGTGGTGTGGCAATATTACCTTGTTAATGATCTATTTTGCACTAAAAGGCCAATGCAAAATAAAAAATCCAATCACTTCTGATAGGTCAGATCACTCCATCCGAATATACCTTGTCATAAATGATGTTATGTACAAACTGGTTGAGGCCAGTACTCTTGGATCACTGAGGTATAACCTCTGCTTGGATTGTTCTCTTATTCTCAGATTCCTTGTACTTGTGGTACTTATAGTTTCTCCAAAGTCAAATACATGCACAATTTTGTTCAAATGTGTAGTATTAAATCCGTTCACAATACGTTCCCATAACTGCTTATGAGTATTATGGATGTTTAATACGCATTCCCTTAATCAAATACCTGTACCAACTCCCAAGATCTTCCATTCAGTAAACCGATATTAAAGGGTAATCCACTTACATATTCACATATTTGGACTCTAGAAAAAATGTCAGATTAGCATTTGTTTGTCTCCACATTCTTCTCCAGCAAAATAAAAATAATAATAATAACTAGAAAACACCCATACAGAGCAGACCACAGCTACAGGGCCCTTCTAGTAATGGGATCCCTAATAAGCTCCGGATCTTCCCAAGATTTGACTCAGCTCTCCCTTTTTCCAGGTCCCACCCACATAAAACATAACCTCTTGTCCAAAGAAACAACAAGAACAAGAAAGGGGTGAAAAATTTTATCAAGATGACAAGATTAAAAAAAATACTTGCTGCGGCAACATATCTCCAACATAGGGTTCCACAAAGCAACTTCACTGAAAGGTCTGATCATGTTAATAGATAACCTTAGCCAAAATCCAAGGCGAACTCTTCACCAAGGATCGACATACAGAAGAACAGTTTGAAACAGCAAACTTTGACCTGTAAAAAATATGTAGGTATATCAAAAGTGAATTTAATCACCACATTTGTATGACTACCTCGTCACAAATATACAACTGGATACTCATTTAATATTTCAAGTAATACTCAAATGCCATCTTTATAAAATCTTTACAAATAATTATCAGCTAGTTAAAATGGTCTTAAAAATAACTAGCAGCATCATTAACAATCACTTCTGATGCAGCTTTGGACTGGTGTATTATCAATTAGAAAAATGTTATATAACTTAAAAATATTTATAAACTGTCAATGAAATCGTTTAGAAAGTATGTGGGTGGAGCCTGAAGTTACCTACAAGGCTTCTGTGGGTGGACAGTGGCTAACAAGGGGTATTTAGGCTCATTAATTGGGAAATATTTAATATGAATTTATTTTGTTGGAAGAATGATGACGATTACACCTCTCCCATATAGTGCGGCCAAATAAAACGTGTATATACTTGGATCATAAATTCTAAATAGTGATCTAAACGGATATCCCGATACATTGGTAGAAAGATTGTAAGATAGCCCCCAGTTCTGACGTCACAAACCCCAGCACCACATCTAAGCATATTTAAATTTTAAAAAAAACAGTACAATATCTATCAAAGGTGAATAATTCAACATTTTAAAATGGGTTTTAAAAATATATTCTCAGCAATTTCAAGATCCTAGTCAATACAAATTGAGTCCCACGATCGAACACAGGAACTTCAACCATTGCTTGGATGCAGTTTCAGAATTACAGCTCTGTTATTGGTCAGATACTTAAAATAATTGTGTAGATCACTGCAAAAATTACAAAACATACTATGTGAACCAATTTTAATTTTACTTATTCAAGGTACATGTGTCGTAATACAGCCACAAAGCAGTAATTTATGTGTTTGGATTTTTATTTTAATATTAATACACGAACACAGAACTTTTTTATTACACATTTCTTTCTGTGACTTAGGGTTTTGAATGCATGGGGACAACATGGATGGCAAAAACAATATTATTGTACAGGAGTACTGCGTCAGAAGTTAAATAAAAATATGGCAGATGAAAAATTTGAAGTAATTAGTTGGATCCTGTTATTTGTGTGAATTTATAAACGTGAAGATACTCGAAAATCTCTTCTCAAAATTGGCATGGTTACCTTGGGTACCTGCCAGTCAACATGTAGATCTAGCCGGTCCCACAAGAATTGATATATTGAGAACACTAATTCTAAACAAAGTCTATGAGCTAAAATCCAAGGTCAGTGACCAAGGTTTCATGTTCCATTCAAAAAAACCAACATGATATTAGACAGGCGTATTATTTCGTTCATTCAGCTAAGGGCTGGAGTAAAGTTGATGTGTAATGTTGCCAGTGTCATTGACCAGTGTGTACCAATAGTATCAATCCCCATAATAAATTCACGAAACTATTATAATGAAATTAGTAACTGCCAAATTAAGCAGTTATATGTTTGATCATCAGGAAAATAATTAATTCGTAGTTCATTTGCCCATAACCGTGATACATTAGTTTAGCAAGAACACACACTAATTTGTAAAAAAAAAAACTGCCACCAGAAAACAGACACCACACACTTTCCTAACCAGGAACTTGAGATGTTATAAAACTGGGTTTTCAAACCTTAAAAGGTTCCCGAAGACAACAGGGTTCAGTTTTTTATGTGTATACCAACATTTATTTAAACATATTTCCACCCCTCAAATTTAATGTAAATCAGACAATTTCATATAAGCCCCGTAACTACTCAGGTTACTTCCAACTGGAGTACACTGTGAAAAATTTACTAAGTAAGGTCGGAAAAAATTTTAAATTTTCAAACTTTTCTTGGTCTGGATTATTCAAATTACACGTAAAATGCAGCTAATAAAATACCTTAGCATTAGCTCAGCAGTAAGTGTTCCACAGAAAATTCTGTATTTCTCTTAGTTGAAATGCAGTACAAAGCCTTTCATCGAATACATATAGTATGCTGTTATTGTCTTATTATCGCCTTTCTGCTTCTTTTGTTTGGTATCTTTCTCAAAGGTCAAAGGTAAAGCTGGGATATTACATCTCTGTTCAACAGCCGGCTTACTCAAATTACAACTCAAATTTGTTTTTGTGTGCAACAGTTGTCATAATTACTAGTTTATTGGGAAATCTCACTTCAATTATCCTTTGTTGAGGCTTCATCTCAGCATGCTTGAAGAAAGTCAAAAAACATGTCAGAAATTTTTTCAAGACTTTCATGATTTGTGGCAAGGCATGGAGAGTTGCCATCTGATCACTGATCATAGACCGCCTGAGTTCTAGGCCAGGTACGGTCAGATACATGGCCGAAAGGAATTTTTCTTTTGTCCCCAAACTCCTATAAATTCTGGTGAACTACTCATATCTCTGATGGCTTTGCTGCTTGCGCATTTAGACCAAAAGAATTTTTGGCCTTGTTTTATCACATTGTTTGAATGTGTCCCAGCCTTATGTAGAAAATTAGATTTTTTCGCTAAATTTTAGAAAAAAAATGTTAAACTCCAAGAATGGATTTTTTAACTAGTGCTGTGAAATTATTTAGAATTTTGGGTTTGGTTTCTCTACAGATTAACCACCTTCTGTCAAATTCAGTCATTTAATCAATGCTTTCTAAAGTAGAAAAAAAATATACTTTTATATAAATTATGGAACTGTGTTGAAAATAATTTGGTGGACGAGGTTTTACATTTATTAGAAGTACAGATTCTTTTCTATTTATTTATTTTTTGGTTTTATTTTTGCTTTTGTTCTTTTCCCACAGCTGTGTGGTACTGATGTACGTGAGAGCTCATGGAAGGTTTTTTAAAAACATTTTTAAAAATCAGCTGTGTGATGCAAATGCTGCCTGTGTTTTGGCCATGACATTGAACTCACAATGTGAATCCACACTTGTTAAACCTTATGGGGTCTAGCAGAACACGAAGTACATGAAAAAGCTAGCATCTCCAGATGACCCGTCCATCCAGACAAGCTGGGATGTATATACACTATATATATATACATTTTTGAACGCTTTTTTCTGGACTTTCTTGCCCAATTTCCGACTTTTGGTTGTTGGTTGTAGTGTCGGCTTCAGTGGAACACCCCCATAAAGAAATTTAACTTAACAGAGTTCTACTGAAGAGGGTTAAACTGCAACAGTCTCAGTATATACATTAATTCTACTACATACAGGTATTGTGATATCATTCTTCTCAACTGTGATGCAGATGTATGTCACCTGTCTTCCCATTTAAACAACCTTCACCAGAGTCTCGAAGAGTTGTGAGGTATGGCTAGAATAACAATGTAAACAGATATTGTGGACTTCACTTCAAAAATGCCTGAGTTGATATAAGAGGTTACAGAAAAGTTTGAAAATGGTCCTTGAATGCTTTCTGTCATCAGTTGCTTGGCCAATATGACCATGCGAAAACTACAATCTTTACCAAATCACAGAAAACACAGTGGACTTCCCTTTCTTAATAAGGACGGTTTGATACCGTTTGATAAAATGCAATATAATCTCTTGGAAAATTTGGCCAACCCCCGATTTGCCACCACTGTCAGTACTAGTGCCAAGACTCAGAATTTACATTTTGTTGTAAACTCACTGGTGCTTCTTATTGCCAGATTTTGAAATTGATCGAATGGACCTATCCACCAATAGATTGTGTTTTTCAGTGAATTAGTCTGTCAGTCCCTTTGTTTGTCTGTTTTTTTTCTTTAGTTTTTACAATAACTCCAAAAGTGATGAACATATCTTTGGGAAATTTTATGTGTGTAGTGCTTGGGAAATATCTGGATTATATCCCAGATATAAAAAACCTGAATATTCAGAAACACACCCTGGTGGAGGTCTGTGGTCTTTGAGTGCTTTCTGCTTTTTCATGCAATATTTTTCAATGATGTATAATTCAAGTCCAATTGTACCAATCTGTGCTGTTTGGTTTTGCCCATGAGTTTGAGAATTGTGAGGTCAGAAATGTTTGACAGAATCTAATAATACATATATTAGGGACTTACACATACATTATGCATTATTTCTCAAGTTAAGCATTTTCCTTTTCTTCTGATTGCATATTCATAAAATAAAGTTTACCAATTTTAGTTTTCTCAAGAAACAATATAGATTTAAAGCAACTTGGTCTGCAATGGAAGTTAAAGTTTACCTGTTTGATGACATGTTAAAACTGGTTCTCACCCAGAATTTTTGAAAGAAAGTAATTTTACCAATCACATTTGAACCTATAACCAAAGAAGTGAAAGTCAAGTGACCGTTGGCCAAACTGGAAACTTTCAGCCAAGACCTCTCAGGATTTATAAAATGCATATGCATTGCCTTCAAGATGTAATATATGGGAATGCTGTATATCATAATTATAAGATTGCTTGTGATGTGCATAAAAATAGGCTGACTCACTGCACTGTATCAGGTCATCATTGTGCACTTTAAGATCTAGTACACAGATGCAGCAGTGTGTAAATGACTTATCACACTTTGGAAAACTATACTGAAGCTACATGGTGGATTACATTATGTTTCATATGTGAGTGTACCTAGCAGTAAAATGTCTAATTTATTGTTACCTAAATGTCCAAGGATTACAAAAAAAATTATTATGATTTTTAGGTGACCGCTTAAATATTCCTAAACTACATGATGGATGTGGGAGTACTTCGGCCCCAGGAAAATGTACACATTATGCTAACTCCTAAGTCCCAAATATAACTTTTATTAAAAGCAACGTCAAGGCTATTGCTCTGACTTCATCTATTATCTTATAGTGCTACGATAACCCTGTATGTTTAGTTCCAAAAATATTAAAACTCAATATATCTGTATGTTAACTATGCTCAACTGTTCAGAAAATGGTTTATTCTAATGTTCATAAATTTGCTTCCATATTTCTGTAATATTCTTGTTTGTGTGTCGTGTTTCTTTTTTTTATATTTCTTCATTTTTTTAAATTGTATAGAGATCTTTGAAATAAAATAGACACATGCTTCGATGTCACTTATTATCAAATATAATGCTGTAGTGCCCTTGTGGTCAGTAAGCTTGGCCATATGTTGGAATCTTGGCAACAATTGCGTGATTTACTGAATAAGTGTCCTGGTAAGACCTTCTATGTTAAAAACATGCAAAAACACCAACTTGACCTTTGCATACAAAGTTATAGTTTGCTTTATTATGCATTCAAAAGAGATATATACCATCAAAGATTAGAATGACTTGTAAATGACTTGTAAAAAAAATTATCCACACTAATGATGAACAATCTTTTCTTTTATTAATAAACTGTCAAAATCATGTGTGTGCAATACCTATCAAGGGTTGCGGATTTATTATTCATACTCACAAAGATAATCGGCTGAATGACAATCAGGGAGTACATATGTATTTTTAGCTTTTCATCTTGTTACGACACAATTTTAAAAAGACAAAATGGTTGACTGTTTCCTGAACAAGGTGTGTAGAAAAAACGTAATAAAAGGGAAACTTATGAAAATCAGTCATTATTTCACACAATTCTGAATATTTGAAGTGTGTAAAATTGATCTGTACATCTTGTTACAAATTTTCATAATAAAAATTAATTTTTAATTGACTGGTTTTTTGACTGTAATGAATTTTTATTCTTTACTTAATATATTTAAATGTTCATACAATCTGTTTGGGTTTATTCCATTAAGTTTTATTGTTAGGCTACAATTGTTCTAGAAATAGAAAGCCTTTATAAGAAAGTCTAAGTTGTTGCAGAATTTTACTGGTTCATTTACTGCTGCAATAAATACATTTTTTGAAAAGCTATTAATAAGTAATGCCATTATTTTTTTATTTTAGTACAACCTTCATGGTGTTTCTAGCTGACCAATGAATATTTTCTTCAGTTCACAGCTTATGGCCTTCAAGGAACATGTCTCAAAGTTGACCAATTAAAATTCCAGAAAAAAGTGTAGTGGATGTACCCCTACTAGAAATCAGTTATTCTTGAGGTGAAAAAATACCTATAATTGTTGTGGCGTGGACAATCATGTACCTTTATGTTATTAATAAGAAAGAATAAAAAAGATGCAAGTAGTTTTAAAGAAACAACAATATGTCACTTCCGTAGGGTAAGTATCCAATACTAACCATGATAGCATACATAGTACTCTAATAATAAAATAAACTTTTTGATGCTGAATGCATTTTTAAAATATCAAATGAAGATTTTGACATTCATTTTCATTTGAGCATTGTAGGTGTTGTTTTTTCCTGTTATGTTCAGGTTATAGTTTTACAAGACTATAATTATCCTAAAATTTAATAATCTTCAAGTATCATACAATCAGATTTTTTTTATTTAAAAAAAGAAACATACTTTGGTGTTCCTTAGGTTAACAAATCATATCACTGGCATTTAAAGCTAAAAAAATCAACTTTTGTTCATTTTTGGGCCTCTATAAAAAGATAACTTACAAATTTACCTCTGGGGTATGTACCCTACACATTTTTAAGAATATATATACAGGTTTTTGCAGTTTCAGAATAAGATATCCATATTTGCAGTTTGTGTGATAACTTGAATACATGTTACGTTAGAATTTAAGTAATTTATGGACTTTTCTGCTCTTACTACTAGTTATTACTACTTTCTTTTAGGCTTGAGTTCTCTTTTATGTTTTCAGCTAGAGTCCAGTCAAAGTTTTTTGTAATTCATATCATATATTTGTGATAGTGTTTATCTATGAAAAAAAATAAATAGTGGAAGTGGGGTGGTCATTGAAGTTTTTATGATAAAATTGTGTAATACAATATAACTGAACCTTTAATTGTTACTTATTCGTTTCATTTCTCTGGATATTGTCATTTAATTTAAGATATTATGTGGACTTAAGCTAAAAATATTTACACAGATCCTGTATATCAGACGACTGAATTGACAAAAATAAAAGTTGACTAACCAATATGTTTATAAATTGCCGAAGTAAGTTTAACTTTGCAAAAATTATTCACCTAAAATTATTACTTTTTACCTGAAAGAAACATGATTGACTTATACTGTGCAAAAAGTATAACGAGCCTATAATCTGACCTGTTTAACACGACTGCTTCAGAAACTAAATTATGAGATAAACTAGCAGTTCAACAGTCATGTCATAAACTGAAAGATAATACACTGGTGAAATCTATTTCATTATTCACACATAAGAAATATCAATATTGTTTGTGGCCAATCAGCCTTTTTATTGACTAAATCAAAACCTCAGTATGATACAAAGTATGTTTAAAATAAACATCAGTACCAGTAATGAATCACATATTAGTTGGTAAATTGTGAAATAAAGATGCTATGCACAACAAAAGAATTTATCATGACATAAATCATTTACTTATTAATAACTACACATGCATTGACTGCTAATCTTCAAGACATCCTGTATGATACAATCCTAAAGCTTGCAAAATAAGGGCTACTGAAAAAGCAGACCCACATCAAAAAAGAACTACATAAGCAGATAACACAGGGGCAGAGCAACATACCTGTTTTATCCAGTAGACATAATTTTCCATAAACCTCATTATGGCATGTTCATTTTAACTGATTATTACTGATTTTTAAACTCTTCCTTGTCTCACAATAAACATTGTGGAACTTCATATGATGTAATCAGACTTTATAATACTCTTTTCTATCCTAACAGATTCTATTACACAGAAACAAATGGTACATAAAAAGATATACAAAAAAAAGTCCCATCACCATTTATTACTACAAATATTGATATTAACATAAGTGATGGCTCTTGTAATCCAATTTCATTTCTGTCAAGATTATTGCAGAATTCCTGAGAACATTGTTGCTTGTTGCTAAGTAAGGAGCGGGTTCTCCAGTGGAAAAATTCACATTTTTGTAAGATCTTATACCTACATTATTGTACCAATCAGTATTTAACTTTGGAAAACTTTCAAATGCAAAATCCTTAATGTTGGAAATTCAGCAGGAAAAAGTATTATACTCTTTGTACTGTAAGACAAGCAACTATGTTGTGTTTAAGAAAACTGGTCAATGATTCACACTTCACATGGCACCAAAATATGAAAATTATCATTTATAATACAGTACATACCATGTATGTAAATTATATTCCAGGTATTTGAAGTTGCTGAACATTGATTACACACATTACATAAAATGCATTAATAATACTTTTAGAAAACATTTTATACATCTCTACAAGCATCAGCTATATCGTATATTTACTGGAAAATTGAGAAATAAAGATGCACACAACACCAAAATAATCACTACGTGACAAAGAAAAAAAGAAATACATAAAAAATATGCAGATAACACCAGGCCAACAAATCTGTTTTCTATAATGGACATAATTCACCATGAACTCTCACAAAATGACTTCACTATGGCACATTCATTTTAACTGATTACTACTGATTTGTTAAACTCTTCCTCGTCTCATGATAGACATTGCAGGACTTCATATGAACTAATCAGACTTTATAATACTCTATTTCTATCCTAACAGATTCTATTATACAGGAACAAATGGTGAATAAAAACATAAAACGATATTCAAAAAGTCCAAATATCGACATAGGTGAGGATTCTTTTAACCAAACTTAATTTCTTCCAACAGTATATAAGAATTCTTGAGAATATTGTTGCTTGTTGCTAAGAATGGAAGGGGTTTTATAATAGGAAAATTCACATTTTTTTGAAGAAATAAAATTTGGAAGATATAAAATTTGAAGATAACAAATTTATCACAATGTAGACCATTCACATATGATACTACTAATTACACTTACATTAACTGCTAATCTTCCAGGCATCGTTATGTTATGTGGTGGTTCCATATTTTCGATGTTAGCAACAATCCTTGTCCATTTTGAGGTTTGGGCCACTATGACATATAAGTCAGGAAGCAAGGGTTGCCAAGGATTTCACACGTGTTAAGTATTCCATGAAATATTGGCAATTTTTGCTTCATGACACTGAAAACCCCCAAGTCAAACCCCCAAGTCATTGGGCCAGTCATAATGGGGATATAACATAACACACTCCCGACAAAGTCTTTTCAGCCAAGTATATGCCACACACGTTGGGATGTCTTACCAAAAGAAAAAAACAGAAAAAAAACATATCTTCCTAAAACCCAAATGTTCCAGACTTTACCTAGACTTTAACTGCACATTAATTGATAATCTTCCAGACATCATTAATTTGCAGGACAGGTTGGGATAAATCTGCAAGTACAGTTGGGATGGTTTCTCCAAAGAATCATCTATTCCAGATCAAGGCTGTGATGTTCAGCACGCATTTCCTTTTTTTTAAAAATTTTTTTGACATTTTTGTCCCAACGGTCCTTGAATATTGAACCAGGACTTTACATCACTAAAGCTTATAAAAGCCTTAACAGCAGTCATATCTTTTCAGTGGAGATAATTTGCCATAAAATATCAAAATTATCCTACTATAGCATATTAATCACAATTACATTGCTGCTTTTTCAACTGTTCATCTCAAAATAAACACTGTGGGACTTCATCTGATTCATTCAACCTTTATAATACTATATTACTATCCTAACAGATTCTATTATACAGACAAAAATAAAAATTAAAAATACAAAAATATACGCAAAAAAGATTGTTACCAGTTTTCACTGCAAATATTGATAACTGCATAGGTGATGATTACCCTAATTTGTTTTTCTCTAAGAACCTTAGAATTGGTGACAGTGACATAATTCACATTTTTAGCATCTGCAATATTTAAAAAAAATATTGATGTAAATTGAAGAGCCAAAGTAGTATTTTTCTTTTCATACTGTAAGATAATAAACAACAATGTTGTGTCATAAGAAATAGCCCTGGGTATTGATTCAGATAAGATATAATACTTAGAATTTACACGATACTGAAATTGTACAAAATAAAGTGTACATAATTACAATGTGTCTAAATTATATACAAATCAATTAAATTACTGAACACTATTTACGTACATTACCTTTAATAAATGTAACATGTTTATAAACCTCTAAAAATGGGTAACTTATTAATATTTAATACTAACAACCATAACAACTGAAACTGGTAAATAAAACTTCAGTTTAATATAGTCTTTAAAAGGACCTTATTGCTAAATTTCACAAGAGTCAACTGCATATATAAATGTCATAAACACTAACTGAACATAGATTATTTGTTCTATTATTCAAAATAGATTAGTCAAACCTTTACAGATATCTTGCCTTATTCATTTTAATTATATACAGAGTTACAAATAATTTCAAACTTGTTTATTGCCCGTACATTGTCTTCTAGATGTGCTGAAGATACTTAAAAGATAAAGTTTAAAAATAAAGCACAATTAACATATATCCAAGATTTGGGAATGATGAAATCAAAACTTTAATCCTTTTTCCTTTACTCACTTATATTAGAATTATTAAACATTTAATTGACTTAATGGAGATTAAAAGTGCTATAAAAGTTTTTATTACATTATATGTCAGGTTAAACCATTGCTTCTGTTTACTGGCACAAAAATTGTGATTTTTGTCATTTGTTTAAGAACACAGCAATTTTCTGGGAACCGCTTTCACTAGGGTATTTTTCCTGATGGTCATAGTATTCTATCTTGGGGGCCGATGATAGTCGATTTGTCTATGATTCCAAAAGTACTGTAAAGTCGTAAAAATCTATGTTGGGTGACAATAATAAAAAAAATATTATTAATTCTTACCACTAAAGTAACCTCCAGGGTCGAAAATGTACTTGCAATTTGTTTATCTCTTACGATTTTGAGATATTTACATATTTAGTTTGAATACTATTTTCCATCTGAGATAAATCATGCATGAAAAGTTAGTAAAATTAAAGATATATAGCCAAAACATGTGTACGTTTTGGGATATAGTAAACAATATCTCAAAAGATTTAAAATTAAAATAAGCACATGGAATTACATATTATACCAACTCTAGTATCCTTAAACACATTTTCTGAAAATCCTTTTCCAGTTACAGAGAAAATAGAAAACAAGGCTTTCATAAAAATATGAGGTGCCTCAATCTGAAGCATTGACAAATAGACATATAGATCTAGATGACATAATTTCCAGAGCCAGGAAGATAAACTATAGGATAAATCTATCAGCATCCTGTTGAAGTTGGGAAAGAATTTGATAACATGAACAAAACACAATGCCACCAAAAATCTATATATATATC
This sequence comes from Sabellastarte sp. h YS-2021, assembly GCA_964017235.1. Lineage (NCBI taxonomy): Eukaryota > Metazoa > Annelida > Polychaeta > Sabellida > Sabellidae > Sabellastarte > Sabellastarte sp. h YS-2021. The sequence continues at coordinate 40,540,307 of OZ024932.1, forward strand.
TTTAACATATCAGGATTTGGTGAGCAAAATATGTGATGAAGAGTTTGTTTATCGTTGTTATTATGCACACAACCTGTCAATAAGCTTTACTTCCCTCATAAATTCGCTTTGCACCACTCTCTATTGACAGTGTGTTGCCACTGAGAATGTCAATACTTATTATATATCAGAATATTTAGTAGAAGCATAGTTATTACATACCAAGCTATTGCATCAGCACTAAATACAAGCGATCCAAACTCAATAAATGCTAATGCAGACAATGCCTCACTCTCCTTGATCAACAGCTATCACTCAGCAGGACGTACAGCTTGCTGAACCAACTAATAATAAACTTTAAATGAAGTTAAATCAAAAAATGGATTAATACAGAACCATAAAATAAAGGAAATTGTAAAATTGATGAATTATAAAAAGTATATAAATGGATAAACAAGCGTTAACAATTGCAGTTTGATAAATAAAATTTCTGTGAATCTTTGGAATGTAAAATTATAAATTGTTGGATATTGTTATTGAAATAAAAGAGTTCCAGAGTATAAAAGGCATTTTAACCTATCTACAAAGTAAACTGGATGATTTTCTGGAAAACCTCTGGCAAAGCTGTATTTACCAAGAGCTATACACATCTCATAAACCCCCACATTCAACCAGATACACACTCCAAAGTTAGACAGTCAATGGAAGGAAAGAGTTTGCAACTTCATCAACTAGGGTCAAGCCAGATAACAACCGATCTTTTTATGACTGCGGTAAAGTTTTGATAACTGTTTTCCAAGTTCTTTGTCTTGGCTCTTTGTTGATTCTTTTAAATAATCAATAAGAATCTTTACAGCTTCATTTCCATGTTGATCCATCTTCACTAACAATCGCTTCACTTTTCCTTTGGCTGTAATATCTCGCCGAATGACAACCCTGTCGTCGTAACTTATGACCATGTGGGAAACAAAATGGTTCAACATGTCATCGGTGACTTCCAAGTAATCTTCAAGAGGTGTCTGGCATTTAGCCAATAGGGTATTGCTGCATTCATAGTGTAACTCGTGTGCATTATCACCTCGAAGTGTCACTGTATGCTCAATCCGAGCTACTACCTAAAATACCATAAGTGGTTATATTTCATTACGTTTTGGTTCAGTTAGATTATTCTCTTGTAAAATTATGTATTTTTATTTTATGTCTTAATGTTACATTTGTCTGACAATAAACATCACTGAATGTAGCCTATTTTGCTTAATTGTAAATATTTATACATTTATCTCTAAAGGTGAACTTAATAGTCTATTTTAAAAATTAAACTGCACCGGTTTCATTGCTTCTCTTACAGCAGACTGCAACTGAATTGGTTTTGGTTCTTGTGACAAAGCAACCGCACCCTGCATCTGAAAAAAATAAATTGCTTGATTTAGTGTTCCTGGCCGTTTCGCAAATCTGGCCGTTTCAAAATCCTATACAGTGTAAATCTTTTTTTCAAATGGCCAACAGGTTTATTTCGCCATTTTGAAATGGCCAAATAATTTATCTGGCTGTTTCAAAACCTCATTTGATTTTGAAACGGCCTGGCCAATTCAAAACCTATCTGAACTGAGTAAAGGAGGTTATTTTCTTTGATATTGATTCATTTGCCCTTAGTTTTAATAATTTCTTAATTGTTTGTATGTATATCTATTGTTCCAACATGCCTAATACATTATTGGTTTATGATTTCTGTACAACAGAAGTTACATAAAATTGACAGATATATTTGTTAGAATTTAATCCAATATGAAAGGAATGACCATTCTGTCACTTTGATATATGTTTTAATAAGTAGTCAGGAGGCAAATAGTGAAATTATTAACTATAATTAGGTAAAATTGTAAAAGGGTGAATCTTCAAGCTGATAAATTCATGCATTGAAGCAGATTGACTCAACCCCTTTATCATCAAATAAGCTCGATTATTATGTGAGGGCTATTATTAATGTTCTAAACAAAAGGAGGTCTACTGACACACATAGAGTAAAGGGGAAATTATGACAAGTGCAATTGAATCCTAACTAAGTGTCCACTGATACAAATAAATAAACCAGTTATGTGAGCATGTTTATTGCAATTACATTGCACTTTAAATTATTGAAAACACATGCTAGTTGTAACCAGTGAGTAGGTTTTGAATCGGCTTGTAGGTATATTTGGCCATTTTGAAATGGCCAAGCCATATCAAAACCTCACCTAGGTTTTGAAATGGCCATCCAAATTCCTTGGTCGTTTCAATGGCCAATGGTTGTAAAACAGTAAGTTACATTAGTATGATTTATCACTACTATGTAATTATGTTACTTGCTATTTTGAAACCATTGGCCATTTTGAAACTGCCATGGTTGTTTTGAACGGCCAAATAATTTGGATGGCCACTGGCTTTGCTGTTTCAAGAAGAGATTAACACTATATAAGATTACCTAATTATAGCTGATCAGTTTGTTTAATCTGTTCAAATAGGTTTCTAAATGGCCAGGGAGGGACCAAGGGAGATTTTGAAATGGCCAGATAATTAATTTGGCCATTTCGAAATGGCCAATGACCATTTTGAAACAGCTAGAGTTGTTATATGGCCAGGATTTCCAACATGAAGAGCCCGGCCCGAGATTCAAACCGGCGGCCTCAGAGGTTGGAGGCGAGAACTCTAACCACTACACCACGAGCCCCCTATAGTTAGTGAATACATATTTCAGCTCTGCACATTGTAAATATTGTTACAGTTTTTTAGATTTTGGTAAAAAACGTACAAACTCGTGTTTAATCAATTCTGAAAAATATCCAATTTTAAAATATATGTGTGTATAAACTATATTGTTAAATATTACTTCAGCAAATCACCAACAATTTTGTGTATGATTAAAATTTATTATGGGTAACTTGACATATATAATAATATTATTACAGCTGGCCAATACAATTTTCAATACCTGGTAAACAGACTCAGAGTCCAAGTACTCATGAAGTTCTTTTAGCTGCTTTATTGCTTGTCCTTCATCTGTAAGAAATACAGAATTTCATCCCTGCTTTAAAATATTTATTAGCCACATGTATAGGGCAGAAAAAGTACTCATACTGGATACTTTTTGACACAAAAACTTTTTTAAAAATCTATCCACACACAATGACAATAGGCTGACAAACTATTTGAAATAAAATTTACATATCATATTGTGCTCATCTTGTTTATTTGTAAGAGATGTATTGAGATATATAATATGTGAAATGTTTTTACATAATACACAAATATTCCGATATCTGCAAAAAAACTAATAACACTTTATACTAAAATAGTCTGGGTCTACTGGATTTGAATATTTCAATGAAAATAATATAAAAGATAACGTTTCTGAAATATATAGAATACCTTTGGAAAGGGGTAACATCATACCCCTGGGGAGCATTTCCTCAGATTTTTCACAAAAAACATGATCTGACGTTGAATCATCTCCAATCACCTGATCAAGTGGAATTTCACAGTGGCCATCATGCTTTACTCTTTTGCAGTTGGTACAAATCAGAATCACATCAGGTACAAGGCCAGACCACCAGATTTCACTTAGTTCTTCTTGATCTTGGTAAGTTATACCAAGACGATCAAACAGTGACCTGTGTTGGGCTACCGTTTCAATGCTACCTTGGAAGAAAAATTCCACTTCACCTTCTCCATTCAGCAGGTACAATAGCTTCATGTTGTTTTCTGCCAGTTCAACAAAGAAGCAGTTGCTCCATCTCATTGGTTTCTTGAGCAGGTGTTTGACATTATGAATTTCTTTGTATACTCTCACAACCAGAAAGTGAAAAAAAGGCTGTGACACATCTCCACGGATCTTGCCATGTAAACTTAACTTTTTTGGTTCGATCTTCTGTAGGTCAGTTTTCCTGCGATTGAGCTCATCTTCTGGTATCTCCCTTTCTACAAAGAATGGAATGAAAACATGTTCTCCGTTAGAGCCATCTGGGACAAAGGGGAAACCTACCTCAAGCTGTTCTAGTAGACGTATTACAGCTTCTGCTTCAATCGCACATTTGCTTTTCTGCAAAAGAGCTTTGAGCAACTCTAGGGACATTGTCCCATTTCGTTCCAGATCTTTTACATTGTTGTTAAACTTGGTCTCACTGTCATTGAAAAACCTGACAGCTGCATCATGAGGAAGAGTTTCAAATCTTAAGAATTCCCTAATATTGTGATGAAAGACAGTTTCCAGCAATTTAACGAGTGTTTTGATGTCATTAAACACAATATCCTCCAAAGAAGGTATTCCAAGGTAATATGTGATGAGACCATGGGTGTGCAAATTTTCAAGTGCTCTCTGTGTTCTCTTCTTGATATTATCTATGGGTAGTCCTTTCTTCTTCAATATTTCCTTAAAATACCTAGTCACAGTTTTGAGTTGAAGGAACTCTGTTTCTTTTACCTGAATATTTCCAGGAATGGGTTTTGACACATGAATTTTATCTGGTGGTGGTTCATCACTTTCTGATGAAGAATCTGAACCACTTGAATTTCCATCTTCAGAATCATGAATACCAAAAACTCCAATCTTCAGATACAATTCGCAATCTTCTTCTGCCAAAATCACTTTTGTGTCAGGGTTTTCTGCTATGGACATCAGGTGCTCTTTCAAAGTTGTAATGGTGTCTTGAAATCCTGGTTTGCATGACACAGAAATTATGGTATTGCCTATGTTATCTCTGAGTGTGATGTAATTCTGTTGTATTGACTCAAATTTGCTGTCTTGCTGACCTCCTTCTGGTTATTTGCATTCTAGCAACTATTTTGGAAACTCGACGAATTTCCTAGGAAAAGTACCACAAAGAGAAGTAAATTTATTTATCAACTGTTCTAGTTCTGTCAAATTATATCCAAATCATCCATTAAAAATCCAGAATGTGCACTATTTACTTACAATAAATTTAAGCATCCATTTAATTTGTCTTGAACAGGAGTTTTATCTACTATGCGGTGATTTTTATCAATTTTGAACACTAGGCCTACCGTTATCTTCTATGATTAAAAGATTCTGATTATACTTTCAGCATTGTCCAAGAACTGGGAAAATATGCATTGTTTTAACTGTTAAGAATTAAGAATAAGTCACTTTTGAAAACTAACATTTATCCATTTGATGTTTATAATATTTTAACTTTAAAATGTCTTTTTGACATTAATAGAGAAGACAGTTTTGGAAGAATTTACTTAACGTTATTGAGATGTGTTACTTCATTTATGCATGTGTTTGTGCATTTACATCAATAAATATTGAAATACTGGAAAACACTGAAATGTAGTGTTATTATGTTTACACTAATAATACTGAAACATTGGCAAAACATAGAAAGGTAGCCTGAGTACATTTATAGAAATAATACAATAAGAAAAAAAGTGGTGTCAATGGACTGAAAATATTAATTGCCAAATACTGCCAATAAGAAAATTTCAGACATATTAAAACAATTTGTTAACCCTGAACTTAATGTCATGTTCATTTTTCGTATACTCATAGAGCCACAATATGTTATTTTGATGTACTTTCAGTTGGAGCTTTGCAAGCTTCTTAATTTTTATTAAGTAGTTTGATTAATTTGCATAAATCCTGATTTTAGCAAGGTTTGTATGTTGGGTAGTTGTATGGGTTTGTACTCTTTAGTTAAGTAAATCATCTATCATCAGAGTGTCAATGATCAATTTTGCTACTTAAGGCTAGACTCAGACTCAAACCATGACAACATAGGTTGAAGGTGAATGTGTTTGTCTCCATAACACTATTAAATCGTGTACATTACAGTCTGTTTACAGACTTTCATTTGTTTAGAGGGCTGTTCCATTGTGATCTGATTGTAAAACTACTTCTCAATTGGGAAAAAATAAAAACATTCATGAGCCAAGGGTGTAGTGTAAGATAAATATGAGGGAGCGTATTCCAATCAAGGGCACAATTGCAATAATGTGACAGCCCTCTTGATATGCTAAATTTAAAATAAGAATATTTTATCTGGTGAAATTAGTTATTATACTGATACACAACCTTTCCCAAGAAATCTTTAATCTTCATTTTGAAGGCCTCAATTTTCTGCTTTCTTTCTTCTTCATTCTCTATCAGGTCAATCTTTGTGACGACAATCACCACTTGACTTAGTGGGGCTTTGGTCAATCCTGAGTGAATCCACCAGATGGTATCTTTAATACTTGATGATGATATATCATGAAAAAATAAGGAGATGTTGTTGCATGAATTTATGTAAAAGAAATGACCAGAATGCCTGTAAGAAACATGACCACCCAGATCCAGAAATGTAAAAGTTGTACGGTTTCCTGTTTTTGGAACCCAGTGCAGTACATCAGCAATCACAGTGCGTTCTTCTTCCTCTGTCAGAAATTGAATTGCCCGAACAACTGACCTGAAAAATATAGGTTTTTGTAAACACCGTGTTTTTAAAAGGTTTTAAAATTTAGAAACAAATTAGAAACAAAAGCTATCTTTTGGGTTACTAAACATTTCCAAGAGTTTTATTTACATTATTACATCTGAAAAAATGTTTAATAAACGTTCTCTGCACAAAAATTTTTTTTACTGAAAACATTAATCAAACATTTAGGAAATTGCTCAATAAACGTGAGTTTGACTGTAACTATTTTTCAAACATTTCTTAAATAATCAAAGAATAAACAGCTTTGTTTATAAATGATCTTTAAACAATAAGACCAAGATATGAAGTTTAGATCAGTTGAAACAGTTTTCAAACATTTGTAAAATTTTCAAAATTAAAAGCTTTTACTGTGATTGTTTATCAAGTATTTTTAAAGTTACCCAAGAAATGAAGGCGGACTTGGAACGTTTTTCAAGCATTTCTTAAATAATCAAAGATTAAATACTTGGTATAAATATAATATCCAAAGAATCAAACATTTGACAAGGAACATTTTAAAAATGTTTCTAAAGTGATGCAAGAATGAGTGTTTTTTCTGTCAATGTTAATCAAATAATTTTAGAAATACCCCAACCCAGTAATTACCAGAAACGTTTTCAAAGAATTAAATGTTTATTAAAGGTTTTGGATACATCTTTGGATTTAGTGAACCTTTTGAAAGATTTCCTCGATATCGAAGTGTTATTACCAATGGTTTTTGTACCTATATATTTTAGAATGATTATGAAAAGTCTACCTGAAAACATCAGCATACACACAGTTTCAATCAATAATAGCAGATTGTAGAGAACTTTATCACAAATGGCCCCACGTGCAATGCCTAGTAATAACTGAACAAGAGCGAAATGTTTTCTACTTTCTTACAAAGTTAGACATAAAAATAATATTTTCAATGGCAAGCAACCTAAAACAGGTCCTGGGATGTCCGACCCCAAAGTTAAAGATAGAAAACAATATTGAAGTAATATTTCTGAAACATTAAAGTGGTTTTTTTTTTTAGGATATCATTTGTAGCATTTTTAAAATGTTATTGCAACTGAACATATGGAAAAACATATGCCACATTTGATGGAAGTATTTGCAATACTTTATTTATTTATTTGGGGTTTTACGTCCCTTTCAACACTGTACAGGTGATGTCACGACGGTTAGATGAAAGGGCAGAGGAAACCAGTACATACAATTGGTCAAGGTTCTGTACTGTAAACTGCCGACCAACGGCAAGCAAGTACCAGCTTTCCCATTTGAGGCCGGGCCGGGAACCGAACCCCGGCCTCAGAGGTGGGAGGCGAGAGTGTTACCACTCTCCCACCGTGGCCCCTATTTGCAATACAGTTCTTGTTAACAACTGATACAATGTATCGGTGATTTTTTTATGGGAATGTGCGTTGGTCCATCAACACAGAAGGCCAGCTTTGCCAGAATTAATTTTGGCAGTGAAATATGCTCTATTGTTGCAAGCAACGAAATAAAACTTTTAAAGTCACAATTGACTGTTGAACCTTTCTAAATCATCACTAAATTCCACATGTATCACAACGTCTAATCATAGCTGCTTACAGCCATGTGAAGTGCAAAGTGAGGACACGAAATACCTGTTTATATTATTTTATCTTTCTCAGTCGCATGATTGCAATTTGTGCAGCGGCAAAACTTCATTATTCTAGCTGAAGTCAAAACTTTGCAAGTAGTTATATCAAAGCAATTAAAATTTTGGTAAATTTTACAGTAGTCTTTAAGAAGTCAAATTAGTCTGTATTTCAGTGTTAATTTCGAAATGAATCTGAGACAGTGGTAGCAACAAAACGGAGGACAGCAAACTGTACAGGTAAATTGCCAAACTTTGCTGTTTCATGTAATATAGAATTGAAAGGCTTCCTAAACAACTCTTGTCCAAGTCATACACAGTTGAAGTGACAAAACACAGAAGAAGGGTTGGTTTATATACCTTCAGGTCTAAACTTACATTTTTCAAGCCTAGTAAACATTTTACATGACAATATGTACATTGAACTTGGCTAAGGAAAACAGGTCTCTCAAGAGCTTAGCTGTGAAGGATAAACAAGCATTTATAAGTGTACAAAACTCGATATTATTGTAATTATTTTGTTTCCAATGATATATGAATGGTAAAAATGACTGTTTATAAAATCAGTACAAAATGAATAATAAAATAAAAATGCACACATTTTGCTTGCTTATGTAATAAAATTAGATCTGAATGTGCTATAACAAATATTTATAACCTGATCTTAAATTGGATATGCAAACTATTGGCAATTGTCACTCAGCAAAGATAATAAGTACTTTTATTTAGTGGGACTATATTTTTGAATTTGACAGGAAATTGCAAACATAGCAAAAATCAATTCCACACAAAAATAACCACTTTAACGGAACCTTTATCCAAAATGATAAAGTTTGTGGAATGGGAATTGATTTAATTCTTTGTTTTAAAAACAAAGTCTGATGTTAAATAATAAAAAACTATTCTATATAGACTTAAGGATAAAGAAACTGTCATTACTTTAACCATTCCCGGTTGCTGTTTTTCGTTCAGTCAGTGTGTTCAAATCATTCTATATTCTTACAGCTGTTTTTTCTTGCTGGCCATAATACACTTTTTGGGATTTTGTAATTTATAATTAGGGTGTCTAACAAATCAATTTTAGAAATTTTAAACAACACAAATATTTCTTAATTATAAAACCTAGTTCAAACTTGTAAGTGTATTTCTGGCAACTGTTCATACTTCTGAGTTCCAAAAAGTAAACCCATTTTTTTCTCATTTTTTATATTTTTATCCAGGTTTGTTATCTGAAAGTGAGAAAATGTTCAAGACACTTATTATCTGTCTGTTTAATAAATGGATTAAAAAAGGCAAAAATGTACATTCTATATGAAGAGTGTGAAACATAAAACACAAATTTAAGAATACATACACACTTATAAAGCTACTATGCAGAAACAACCTCGTAGAAACATTTTGACCATAATACCATCTGAAGATATAGAAATGGGTGAAAGTGTCATTGGGTTTCTAATATCATGCCTTCATTTTTATCATTGCCTAATCCTACATACAGACAACATGATTAAGCCCTTAACTGATTTGATTTACGATTTTCTGTTGGATGGTAAACCAGACAAGGTTAGTAGAAAACAAATTTGTAAAGAGTACCTTAAGGGAGGCCTCTAAATGATTGATATGAGCAAATTTATCAAATCTTTAAAATCCACTTGGATTAGACACCTTTGGATGTACTCAGATGCACCTTGGGTACACCTTATTAATTATAAGTTAAATAACACCTTATTAATTATAAGTTCAATATCACAAATCCCTTTTGGAAGGACGTTTTAGATTACTGGCAAGAGGTCTCAGAATCATGCTTAAGTAAGTGTGTCAATGATATTATATTTATCCCATTGTGGTACAATTTGATATCTGCCACTGTGGCCTAGTGGGTAACACACTTGTCTAGGAACTCAGAGGATGTGGGTTCAATCCCAGGTACAGGCAGATACATAGTGGCTCGGATGATTACTTAAAAGGGCGGTCCTCTGTCATTGGGTCCTATCCTCAGTGGCAGGTTAAAGAACCTCAAGGACATTGATAAATGGTCATCCTTGAGCCTCTATCTTTCAGTTAGGGGAATGTCAGTTACTTGTGATTTGGGTACTGTACCTGTACAGTCGGATTGGTTAAGTAGCACTTTGAGTCCTGTAGTATATGAAGATATTGCGCTGAGTATAAATACATAATAATAATAACAATAAAAGCGTAAATGAGCATGATATCTTTGATTCAGAACTAACAAAAACTATGGGAGAGTAGTTGGGCATTTTATCCCATTTCATGTAAAAAATTTACTTAAAACTCAAAAAGGTGCAGGAGACATGTACAAGATTTTAAATAATTCGTCATATGAATCCAGAAATTAAAAATAAATGGAACCATGTACTAAATGAAGGAATAGATGAAAGTACATGGCAAAATATATTCGAAATTTGCTTTAGATTTAGCTGTGATGCCTCACTTACATGACTACAGTGCAGAATTTTATAGGATAATAGGTGTTAGAAAATATTTAAATATTATATGTTACGGTCACGGGCAAGCGCGGTAGCAATAGCCGGTTGCCTTTGAGTTGCACAGGAAAAGATGAAGAGTTTTACTTAACAAAGTTATTTAACAATTAAAAATAATGATAACAGTCACCTGATATGCTCTCAATAATATATACAATGATACAACATTAAAACCAATCTGACCTGGCTACAATGCTCCAATGTAACTAACATATTTGTATTGTGATCCAGCCAGTGTCTATTAACACAAGTATTTGTGTCCTGTGATCCGCTGTATGTGCGATAACACAAAATGTCCTTATCATGTTATCCTTTCAGTGTCGGATAACACAAATTGTTTGTATACAGATATGTAGAGAGATCTCACAACTATGCAGACCACTTCGAGATATGGACAAGGTCCAAAATGCAGTAAATCCAATCCACTCTCTAGTATAATCACACACAATATCCTGAAGTAGACAATGTTCACAGTACAGGAAGTTCACTCTCTGGTATAATCACACACTATATCCAGACACAATGCCCAAAGTACATGAAATCCACTCTCTGATAGATCCAGACACTGTATCCAGTTCACTCCAACAAGAGTATAGCACTTCTAAGACACAATTAACTTTCCTTATAGCAAGCCAGATTCAATATCATCTGTGGTCATGCTTACAACCTTTATGTATACCTTGACAATTGTCTAGAACATTATACAACTAACATGAAAATAAATACTGACACCAGATTCATCAAGTAAGTACTGGAACCTACAGGTAGCTTATGGGGTTTTCCAAATCTATTAATAGAATCACTGAGGTTAGCCTAGAGGGATTCCCCTGAGACTATAAATAGATTAATCTAACAGAGTGTAATATACACGAGTGTTAACTAGACAAGTTCTATAAAATATAAAACTCAATAACTCCATAACCTTATATGGTAACACATAATAGATTAAACAATGCACTGTACCATTGCCTATATATGTAAAGATAACTTAGATATTTGTAGAGTATATGCAACTGAACAAGGGTCTATAGAGCCTTTATTTTTCCACTGTTGTCAGACAAACCAGTTATGGTGTTCAATTGCGAATTGGGTTAAGCTTAAAATGGGTGTACACATAAATTCATTATAAGGGAAATCCTGTTTGGATATATGTGAACAGATAGTTATTATGAGCCAATGAATTGCCAATTCTGTCAGCCAAAAATACATATTTCATTGTGCAGTCAACTAATAAAAATTAAATTTTTATGTATTTCAAAAATTGTTCAAGGATAAATATTTGGAACAGTTGACTCTTTCAAAATTGAAGGCTACAGAACAAATTGGTGTTTGATTGGATTATAAGGTAAACAAGGGTAGCTATGGCGAGCTGCATAATAAATAGAAAGATGTATTAAGGTAGCCTACAACTGATCAAGCAGGCTCCTAACAAACTGTGCTTCCACCAGTTGCAGGTCAACCTCATTTGTCAAGCAGACATCAAATGCGTGATGAGATGGAATTTCAGTATATATTAGAAGGGGGGTGGTTATATCAATTGGGGTTATGAACAAAGGTCAAGCCATAGGTCAGATAAGTTATAAATGAGGTAAGTTCAGCTTTGAGGAATTTATTTACATATTAGTACAAACAAGAAATAATTGACTAGATATGGGTATTTAAAATTTTTAAAAGTAAAACTTGAGAAATTTTAACACCACGAAGCCAAACTAGAAGTAGGAAGGAATGAGGGATGATGTGCGAGGTATGATGGAGGGGGCTTGAGAGGCGTTCTGGAGATAAGTCCAAACTGGAGAGCTGCACCATAACCCATGTGCCATGATGTTTTGGAGGGAAATACTGTTATCATATGCACATGTAGCCCCAGAACACCTGAAGGAATGGAACCCATGACCTATGGGAGATATGTTTAGTGTAGCTAGAACAGACTAAAGGGCATCTCTGACATGTGTGTCAATGACCTGACCATACGGTGGAAAATTGTTGGCAAAAAGTAGAAATGTGGGAGGAAGGGATCTAGAGTCCAAAAGTGCTCTAAGTGCTCTAACAGGGCATAGAAATAAGTTATCGATGCTGGGGATTTAAACCAGATGTGAGGAGTTGTTGTCTTGTAGGGTCTTGGTCCATTTTATGAGCAAATGTGCTCCTGGAGGAGCAAATACAATGTCTTTCCTAAGAAAGTGCTTGGAATGAGAAAATTGCCTGTTGGACTGTGGGGCTATGTTAGATAGTCTCAGAAATGCATAAAATGCCACAAGAAAAATGGCCGTGAAAAGGTGAGGATCCGAAAGTGAGTCACAAGCCTTAGATATGTGATATAGAGTTCTGATGTCAAAAATTCCCCTGGGGGTTGGCCTGAAGGGGGAATTGATGGACAAACTTCTCAAAAATCTTGAAACTGCTGGGTGAGAGAGATGTGAAGCATCCAGACCATAAAATTGAGCCAAGGAGGACAGTGAAGATAGATAGTTGCGGATTACCCTATGTGAAAGTTGATATCTGGACAAAAATTCCATAAAAATCAGCAAAGTTTGAGCTGTGAGGTTCACTGGAAGACTATAAAATATCATTACTGATAGGTACATCCTGAAGTGAGTCTTGTGAGCCTGAGCTGTGGCTGGTCTGTGAGACGTGAGAACTCTCTTCCATGCAGATGATAGTAGACCTTGAGGATCTGGGTGCGAACCTGCAATCATATATGTAAATTTAGGTTGAAAAACTGTACAGGGACGACCTCCCATGTATAGGTGCAATGCAATGCATGCAAAGTTACTGTAGGGATGCCCGTCTTAGAGTAAATCCTAGACAAGTGATCAGCAGTGATATTTTTAGCCCCTTCTATATGTTTTATGTGGAGGTCAATGTCAAAAATAGCTGTGAGAAGCCAGATATTTCTTATGCATGCGTTGAGGAACTTGTCCTTAGTTTTACCTAATGCAACCACCTGAACCACCGCCAAGTTGTCACAATGGAAGACGACTGAAGAAGAGGCCCAAAATTTGGCCCATAATCACAGGGCTATGAGGATATTGACCATTTCAAGGTGTGTAATATTGGGCTGAAAGTTGAGGCAGGCATCAAAGTGCAATGATCTAGCTTTTTCGATGTCTGGCTTAAAAATCTTAACAGAGCCCGAGAAATGATGGATGAAGGTCAGAAACCAATCAATGTCCATGAAAGATTCAGCAGTCAGTTTGATATTACTGGAGTTTGGGTTCTCCCTAAACAAAGCGAGGATTCTGTTGATGAAAATCCTTGCAGGCTTAAGACATTTGTGTAAATATATCAGTTTCCCTAGAAGGGACTGAAATTTTCTTCTAGTGAGATTGGCTTTTGATTTTACTTGTAGGCATTCTACATATATTTCCTCCACCTTGCTTTTTTCTATAGATAAAGAGTTATTATCTAAATCAATGGTGATCCCAAGACATGTAAGGGTACTGGTGGGAGGGCAGATCTTATCTGGGTTCATGGGAAGCCCTAGTTCCTTAAATAGCTCAGAGAACTTGACAAACTGACGCATGGCGTCCTCCTGTGAAGCCACCACGATAAAATCGTCAATGTAAGCAAATATGCTACAGTTTTCCTGCCTCACCATATACAGTATTGCGTCAGAAGCCATCTGGAATGAAGCACTGCCGTGGATCCAGCTGAACGCTACCGCTACGTCAAGGTAGTATCTGCCCTTCCATTGGATGCCAAATTTGAAGGCATCGACTGCATCCACCCTTAAGTTCCTAAAGGCCCTGGCCACGTCAATTTTTGAAAGCATTACTGTACCCTTAGTTAGTCGAATCTTGTCTACAATATCATCAATTGTGGGGAACCTGAGTGTGAAGGACTTGTCATCAAGGAAATCCCTAGCAACTGCGTCATTCAGTGACGCCCCTGTAGGGTAAGATAAGTTAAGAATTACCCTTCTCTTGTTGCCATCTTTTGGCCTTGTGAGAAGGGGGGGACAGTGGAAGGGGGGTATCCAATCTCATCAAAAGGACCCAAGATGGCGCCCAATGCTATCTCATTATCTATGTAATCTGATACCGCCGATTCAAAGTTTATTGCTGAATGATGATTAACAATGTTTGAGTTGTTAGAAGTATTATTGGATAATGATAGTGGAAAACCAAAGGTTAAGTATTGTATCAAGTGTTTATTGTGATAACCTTCAAGGTGACGACGCCAGGCGTCAATGTTAAGGTTTGAGTGAACAGGGAATCTAGCCATTCAGTAGTTAGGGACCCCAATGGCCCTGGCCATATCTATGTAACTTTGTAGGTTGCTGACACTAAGGGTATCTCAGGACCAATGAAGGTGAAATCTAAACTTAATGGTTGGCAACTGTTCAGGCGACGGTGTAAATATGATGTTCGGACGAGGACGACAGTCAGGGTAAGTACCCCTCTTTCTGACAATGTTAGTTGCAATGTTAGCCTCATGTGATTGACTATGGTCACATTGCTCAACCAATTTGTCAATCAGTGTCTCTATATAAACAGTATATGAGTGACCGTAGGTCTTGTAGCACCAAATGTCTTCTTGATACTGTACAAATGCGAGTTTGGGATCAAGTCCCACCCCTGCCTCCCCAAAAAACTGTATTGGAAGACATACACTATACAATACTATAATATAACCTACCTGCTCATTGGTACAGTCTGATAATCTGGCTACCTGATCCGGATTATTGTACTCCCAATAATAGAACTTTTGGATGTTTTCTCCGAAATAAACACCAAATGTTTATAATATCCTCTCTCAGTATCAAACCAGTATCTATTCGTGAAATTAACAGTACACCTCTGTGCCCATTGTAATTAGGTTATTATTAACCTTGTCCCATATTGGGGTGTTAAGGTGTGGCTGCACTGATCCGAATTGTTCAGTGAATGAATGACTCGCAGTAAAATGAAGACTGTTTGTGTTAGCCAGATTATCAGGATATAACCTGGTGCCCTGCTTTACATACATATACTGACTGTTACCATTAAGATTATAATCATATAAATCTGTGTTACAGTTACCATCAATATGGTTACCCATGTCTTGGTTATTGTTATCATCGTACACTTTATGATCATTACTATATATACACTCTTGTGACATCAAGTGAACATTATCAATATATGGTTCAACAATGTCAGATTGATTACAGTATTCTAATCTATGATATGATTGGCAACACAATAAGCACTTACACAAACAGAGAAGTATTGTGATTACAGTTATGATTTTGATTTACAGTCTCTTCCCCCCGCATGACAGATGTTAGATGAAAAACCCTGTCGCGTGGGGGTGGCACAGGTGGCTGGTTGTGGTTCTAGCTGGGGTATCTGGTTTATCTTTGGTTCTCAGCTTATTGTAACATTTATTTTCTGGGTGACTATTTACTTTTCCCGGTCTGTCACAATATGAGCATATGTGTCTATACTGTCCATGGGTGGCGTCATGGGTGCAGGACCTTTCGTTCAAGAATTTACATTCTTTTAGGTTGAGAGGTCTGGGTAGGTTGAGCAGTGGCCATGGAGATTTGAGATGAGCTTAGGCGATTGAGTGACCATTGGGTTGCGTCCTGCCAGGTCAAATAGCCCTCCTCTAGGTCATGCATTGAGGTGGCCCAGGTTCCCCTGACAGCAGGCCATGGTAGTGAAGTTGCATCTCTCATTGCCAATATGACCTGAAGGAGGGCCTGCTTACTGATATTTTGGTGTTTCATATGGTAGATGTTTGTTAGTTGGCCTACAGTCCATTGGGGAAGGGTTAAATCATCATATGGCACTCTTTTCTTTCCTGCTGGGGCATAATAGCCTTCATTAGGCCAACGGAATTCAGGGGAACTGTGTGTTACATCAGTGGTGTTACATCTGCCTGGCTTCCTATTGTTCCTACCTTGAAGTGAAAATCTGGCTGCCTCTTCGTATGAGTCTAACAGGTGGGCCACTGTGTTTGAGATTGAAGGAGTCCTCAGTGTGTCAAGGGTTGGCATTATCCCATCGCCCTGAATGTCAGGGAGTGCAGTAGCCTGGCCAGCAGTGAATCTTCCCCTAGGTGCATTTGCCTCTGTATCTCACTTGGACCAGCTGTGGATGATGGAAATCTAACCCTGTTGCTTGAAAGAATGTTTGGTACTTTTTAATTGGTCAGTATAATCTCGGGTTGGGTCCGGAAGATAACTCGTACCTGATGCTGTGAACTGTTGTGTTCAGATGTCTGAGCTGGCTGGTTGATGTGGAAGCTCTTGGGTGACTGATTGTTGTTTCTGTTCTATTGCCTCAATCCTCTGGATAATCGGTTGGTTGGATTCTGATAGCATGCCCAACATGGATAAAATTACATCAGATGAGTCGTTACTGACTGTGGAGGGCTCACCAATATCAGGCTGTGAATTCATATTTGGATCCGATGGTGTGGATTGAATATATGATTCCTTAGGTTTTTTGTACCTGTCCTTCTGGTTTTCCTGGTGGATATCCTAGCCCTCGCGAATGCAGTCACCTTTTTCTTGTTGTTTGCTGGTGTTTTGTGTGATGATGGCATTGTATATCCTCTGTAATGTATCACTTACGATCCTGTATATGTTACAATATAAAATCTTCAATATATAACACACTTTCAATAAAATTCAGTAAAACGTTGTTACTTATTCAAAATTTGAAATAAAAGTGATGGTAGGGGTCAATTCAATTGTTGCCACTGAAGTGTGACCGTGGCTCTGATTGGATTATAAGGTAAACAAGGGTAGCTATATCGAGCTGCATAATAAATAGAAAGATGTATTAAGGTAGCCTACAACTGATCAAGCAGTCTCCTAACAAGCCGCGCTTCCACCAGTAAAAGCTTCTACATTGTGAAAGCATTCTTAAATTTACGTTACTTTTCTGTTCTCGCTTCTGTTTGTGTGTCTTTAGCCTTTACCTGAGTTCCCTTTCATAAAATACACTTTAGCATAAAAATGAGGTAAGTTAAATATCTTATATTTAAGTTTCAATCTTAGCCAAAACCTTGGCTGACTGTAGGACCCTTTGTGAAACCCCATGAAATTTTGAAGGAGTGTCAACAAACTCTAGATAAGATTTGATCACTTGGGTCAAAAGAACTAGAATATCCAGAGACCAAGTATATCACCAACTAATTTTCAGAAATCATTTGTTTGGCTTTATATGTAGACAAATGAATGATATTGTTGTCACTTATCCTTGACATGAGCATCCTTGCATTTGTCAGCTGCATCTTCCACATGAAAACTATCTTTTCATTAGTTATCTGTTTTCTTCCTTGATGGAAATGCAACACTGTTAAGTCAGTCAGATCTTTTGGCCAAAACTTCTGTGCTGTGAAATATGTAGTTAAATTTGATTTATGAAAAAGAAGAAAATATTAGCTATTTCAAGCTTTGAGAAGATGAACTAATATAGAAGTGGGCGCAATAAACTCTTGTTATAATTTTGCTCATATTAAGCAATCAACTTTGTGATGATAAGTCCTGATACACTGTGATCAATCTGTCCTCTTTCAGTCTGTTGTAATTCTAAGTGGAAGAAAGTAAACAGAAAGCAAATGTTGCTACCTTGAAACTTTTGTACTTTTAAAATTTGGGATGAATTGGTACAGCTCAGCCAGAGAATTTACTCAAACAGCAAAGTTCATCACTTGCAGTTCATGACCGTATTAAAACTTTCTTAACCAAGCATTACCCATTGTAAGTTGCATTTGCATTTGTTCAATTTCTTTAAATACGAATATTGGCTGTGCTTGAGGCTCTTTAGGGAAGGTGAAAAACTTGGCGTGCTTAGCAATACTCTCTTGAATGCATTCATTACTAAAATGAACATAAAAGTTCTAAATAAAAGAAATCCTTGAACTTCATTTCAAACCTATTTCCTCTCAAAAACATATTTACTATTGATGGCCAATAAATAGCAAAATTAACATGTGACCCATAAGTTTAGGACAAACTATTGGCCATTATTTTGTATAATTTCACATTATGGGTAAATGCTTAAATTTCTATGTTTGCATTACCCAAAGAGTTGGAAATAAAGGTAATTTTGCCATAAAATGTGCATTTACCTTGATGACAAAGAACTTCATATGACATGTCATTAGTCGTTATAATTACTGTGTATACTGACAGCAACTACATCATGTTTAATTCATACATCATTTACAAAACTGTGAGTCAATGTGGGGAAAAATCATTGACACATCAATTTCAAGATAATTTTAGTCATAATAATATATTCTTGTTGGTGACAAAAAACTGAGTGAGCATTAATAATACATATGGACTCTTAAAGTTTTATATCAATTGTAGATACATATGGATAAACTTATACAGTATTCTTACAATCATATATTATTAAAAGCAAGGAAAATACTGTCCAAATACCCATGTCGCATGCCATAGTTTATCCAAGGACCCTAAACCCACAACCTCTCACTCCTGAAGCCTACACCCTTTCAGGAGAGTTGTAAGGGAAGTCCCTACTAGACAAGCCAGTAGCTGTGTTTTTATCAGTTCTTGGGTTCTGTTACACTTATTATATGTGAAAGTGTGTAAATATTTTTTACTAAACAAGTGTGACAAAATACAAACTACTTCCATCAAAGATTTGTTGCACATAAGTAGTTACAATATTTGGAGCAATGCAGCCTTTAGATTGATGCAAAATGATTTTCAGTGAAATAAGACCAACAATAAATAGGCAGTGCAGCTACAATACATTATTAGAATGCCTTGGTATTTAACATATTCTTAATTATTATATTATATTCTGCTTTCTACACACTGGACCATTACAAGTTAAATTTAAATTATATTAATATCAACAAGTACCAAATCTTGATGATATTTGTGTGTCATATAATTGTCAATTTAGTGGTAAAAGTGCTGCTTTAGTCTTAACATGTAGTTTTTTTTAATGATCAGATATTTATTGGTCACAAATAAATATTTCACATTTTATTGTTTTAAATTTTGTGTGTCAACCCGTGATTTCTACTTCTGTTTTTTACAAAGTCTGGTCATCTTATGATTCTAAATTATTTTAGTTGGTAAAAGAACAAAAAATTCTCGCTTTGCCGTTGATGATTTTCCAGCACGTGGTGGTCCAAGGAATAATGCCCTGTTACCAGAAGTTGTAGTCAGTCTTTTCTTGTCTTTCTTTGTAAAAACATCGTCTTCTATTTCTGGTAAGGTATAAAACAAATATATATATTTATTATTAAAATAATAAAAGACCTACTTTGTTATAACTCTGACATATAGTCTATTTGGTCATGGCAGGCTTCGCGGTAAGTTTACATTACCACTAAAATTGGCCCTCACGCTTCTTTATTGGGGTGCATTGATATATACCCAATAACATTCAGAAACTCTGGGTTCAGCCTGTAGCAAAAAGTTGCCCAAAATTTACTGAGATGTATCTTTCCTCAGGGTACGTTTCCACCAAATTATGTAACAATATGACAAAGGGTTCGGCCGGCAGACAAAAATTGCCAAACAAGAAAAATTTATTAAAAATTATTGCCATGGCTAAGGTTTTTTTTATCATTTCCAAAAAGTAAACAAGTGCAAGGATGCACATTACCACCAAGCTTAGCTAAAATTGGTAAATATTTTGAAAGTTAGGGTACAGGTTAAATATTTTTGTGACTGACAAACGAGAAATGATTTCCCAGTTTCTACTTACAGGCAATGGGGAAAACAACCTGTCCCCCTTCCCTCCACTGTATATGTCACAGTGTAGACTCCGATTCAGGAGAATATGCAATTCCCCTATTGGAGATCCCAATCAAAGTTCCCACTAGTGGAGATGCCGATCTATTATTTAAGGGCTGTAATCACAATTTCCACTAGGGGAAACCACTGGTGGAATTACTGATTCCCCTGGCCCAAAGAAAATCCTTCAAAATCAGTAAGTCACATTATTTATTCTTATTTTGAGACAAATAAACATCACATTGTATACTTTTTGCAATATTTCTATTGTTGAATTGCAAAAAAACATGTAACATGTAAGTTATGGAAGTGTACAAGATAAATGAAAACTTAACCACAATATACATTAAAGGGATTATCTGCTCAGGACACAGATATTCATTAGAGTAGGTAAAGCTCTCAAGAGAACAGTCACTTAAATCAGTAACAGATGATCAGTTGATTGTATTTCACTGAACCCCAATCTCATTTCACCTGAGCCCAACTTTAAGGGGAATAGTCATTTCTAAGTCACTCTTAGAAGATCATCAATTGATTGCATTTGAATAACCATCACCTCATTCCATTTTATCCCAACTTCAAGGGGAACAATCATTTCTACATCAAGCATAGTAGATCAAAAGTTTGTTGCATTTCTTTTACCCTCCCTCTTACAGAAACATAAATAAAAAAAACAAATTAAGAATTTAGGGAAACACTTCATTCACATTATAAGATTTTATATGTTACTCATGTTACAACAGTTACAGATCTATATTGTGAAGTGCATTGTTACTTTGTCCCAGTATAAGCTTAGCTTTCTAGAACAGTAAAGTTATATGAAACAATAGTATAATACAAGATATTCTATTGTTTATATCATAAAGTTGAAATTTTATAAACATTTAGATAAATTTACACTTTGTCCCAGTATAAGCTTAGTATACTATTCATATTTTTAATGGCATATAATTTATTATCAGCAAAAACCTTCAGAATTAGCATTTTATATTTTGTTGCACAGAAAATCGCATTACTACATAATGTATTGATACTACAAAGCCTATGACCAGGGGAATCAGTGATTCCACTAGTGGAGACTCCGATCAGAGTTTACCCTAGTGGAGATTGGGGAAAACAATTCAAGACATGTGTTCACAAAGATTCACATTTTTTCTTAGAATTACACTAAAGTCTAAGAAAAATTCCAAGCTAACAATTTTCTTATTCTTAGAATAAAACCTTATCCTCAAAACAATTTTTAGCTAACAATAATTCTAAGAATGGAAGAAAAAAAAGAAATGTATGCAAATCTAGGCCAATTCTAGACTAAGTGTAATTCTAAAAGAAATTCTAAGAATCTTTGTGAATACAGATCTTGGCATATGTGAACAGGAAGTTAGCAAGTTTTGAAATAATATAAAGAGGCTACATATGAGTACAGTATACACAATTGACAACATAATATTTAACACTCTATTCTGCATGTCAATTTGCAGTCAGTTGCTGCACTATAATCACCAAAACAACTATTCTTCTTAAGTTAAGCATGTTGTGTGCCAATCTTAGATTTAAATAAGATTCTTAGAATATAGAATATATTTGTGAATAGCAAATTCTTATTCTTAGAAAAATTCTAAGAATAAAAGCCACCCTTAGAAAAATTCTACAAATACGTATGGTTCTAAGAATAAGAATCTTTGTGAATAGGAAAATTTTTATTTTTATAATTTTTCTAAGAAAAATGACAATTCTAAGAAAGATTCTAAGAATAAGACTAATTCTAAGAATAAGAATTTTTGTGAATACAGACCCAGATTTAGTATCTGAATATACCGACAAAGAAAACCTTTACCAGTATACCTATTCAAATCAGTTTCCACCTATCAATAAAGTCAGTGAAATACTTTATAAAATTGTGTAATTTTAATCAATAAGCTTTCTATGTGTGTTTCTAGTTTATTTCTTCCACACCCATTGTGCTCACAACAATAGGATTATTGTCAAGTAATTAGCTTGATTATTGTCAAGTAATTAGCTTTGCCTTTGATGCTCCCACTGTTTGGAATTCACTTCCTGAAGACATCCGTGCATCACCCACTATTGCCTCTTTTAGAAAGAAGCTCAAAACCTATCTCTCCGCAAAGGCATATCCTCCTTAGCTCATTTTCTCTAATGGCTTCTCCGGGTGCCGACCTGTTTTGTCCCTGGACTTTGAATTTGCATATTGCTATTGTCTTGTTGCGCCTTAGAGTCCACTACTCAGTGGAGATTAAGTGCTTTAAAAGTCAAATTAGAATTAGAATTGATAGGAACTTCAGACAGTTAAAATCAAAACACCAAAGTCATCTTTAATGTGAAAAGTACAAACAAATTATTAGCCTTAAAGCCTGCCAGATTTATATGCATTATCAAACCTTAAAAATCAAATGTAATTTACATCGATCTATGTGTCTGAAAAAGAAAATAAACTGGAAACATCTTACAGAAAAAAAGATCAAAACTGCCTGCACTATGAACTCCATTAAGTTGTAAACTCACTTTTATTTCTTTGAGGAGTGGTTACCTGAAAATAATGGATCACATTAATAACAATATAAACAAGTGCACTGTACATACAAAACAATAGGATTGTAAAACAATATTTCGTTTCAAATTCTTTATTCCTTATCTAGAGGCTAGCGTCTCATCTAGCAGTGACAACCCTTGGTCAGAAACAGTGGGGAAGTCTCTGTAAATCTACCTTACAATAATTTGTCTTGTTAAAAGTTTGAGGACATAAATTTAACCGTTCATGCCTTCTAAAGGTTTGGTCTCCATCAGACCAACTCGATGTTTCTACACCTGGTTTCACTGTGGCATAATGGAGGAATGACCTCAAAGTTAAGAGTTTGCACTCCAAGAATTAATAGTTTGTACCCCAGGGTACCAACACCTTCAAGATAAAAGATGGCAGGAGACTATAGGAAAATATAAGTCAGATACAGAAAGCTTATACATCTTCAATCCTTTAACAGATGTAAAATAAAATTGGTAGAGGTCATACAACCAAATGTAATGGTTTTAAAAGAGGAATTGTCCAAGGACAAGTCTTCAAAATACAACGGGAAGGTACTGAATGAGATCAGCAACCTTATCTCAGGAATGCTCCCATTTTGTCCCATTTGTTCCATGATAATGAACAGAGGATGACTGAGGGCAATCCACTCATTGTACTTCACAACCCTGATCAGGTTCAGGGGGGGTAGCAATGGGGGAGACCATAGACATCAACCTTATCACACCTCAGGGTCAGGTTACAAAAAAGGGACAACAATCGCTTCAGACATTTATACCTGGAAATCTTCTGGGAACAGGGGTCTGTGCAGGCCTTTAAGAGAAAGGGGCAGGGGTTTGTCTTGTGGTTCCAAGAGTGCTAAGGAATTTTCTTCAAATAAATTACAACTACAGTTCTTGTGTGAGCCCTTTGGGGTTGGTTCAAAGTATTCAGTTTCGAAGACTTGTAAATCCAACTGTTAAAAGTTCTGTACAGTCAAATCTTTTTGCAATTCATGTACCTTCTGTGTCCACAATAGGGCAGACACAAAAGAAAGGAATAAGACCCAGACAAGTTCAAAACAGATTGCAACATGCAAGTGACTTTACTCTATAATCATGTGGAGTGTAAGATCATCTTTCCCTACTGGTCTTGTTCCAGATTTTTCACATTAATATAAAAATGCGAAATATATTACACAGTATTGGACATATTGTTCACAAAAAGGGATAGGTTTATGTCAAAATTTTTAGATTGGGAGCACACCAATGTAAAACTGTCCCTATTCCGGGATTCTGAAAAAATACATCACCAATTAAACAATTATCCTTAAACAGTTGGAAACAAAGATGGCAGTGAGCAATAATAGGGGAGTTTAGAAAAAATTGTGAATAATTACCCCACATGTAATGTCTAATATTAAGAATTGAATGAGGTTGCAATTTTTAAGCCACTATCTTACAATGTTAGACGTAATATTTTCATGGGTGAATTAAAAAAAACAGGTTGAATTTGACCTTTGAATCTAATTAAGGTTAATATTGGTAAGCAATGCTGATGTAATATTTCTGAGACATTGTAATGTTCAATTGTAATGTTATTATACCATTTTTCATTAAACGTTCAATAAAGGTGTACATAAAATGGTTTGATAACCTTCTGTTATAAATAGATAAATAGAATTCATACTCATCATTTTTAACCCTTACCAAATGTTTCCCTGCAAATGTTTAAAACATTAGAAATATTTATTGGGGTCAGACTTGAAGTTTGTTTCGAATATTTTCTAGTAGGTTTTCACTTAAGACGTTGTATAATGTGTATCGCAGTATTTCAGAAAAGTGCCGTGGATACTGAGGCCACCAACCCATCCCTAAAAGAAGCTGAAACTCAATAGATTTTGTTTACACTTAAAGTTTATGGCTACGATAATTGAAGTGTTCCACTGTCGTTGACCCTCCCCTACTCTAGGGTCAGTTTGCTTTATTTACATTGTTAGTAAGGGCCAGTTAGGGGTTCCTGGATATACTTTGTTGGTTGATTATATATAAAAAATGCTAGATATTTCATCAATCCTCCACGATTTTCCTTTCCTTTCGTTACATCAAGACAAGCCGAGAACACAGCAGGACAAGATGTATGAAAAAACCAACAAGGTGGGTATAGCAATGGATAAGCCTTCCTCTTATGTCTTGTCATTTATGGGATTTGTGCCAAAAGGTGAATTAAGATGCAGAATGAATTATTATTATTATACATTTATATAGCACCTATTCATTAATAAAACAAAGCTCTAAATGCTGTACATTAACCAAAAATACTATAATTAATAACAGAGTATAGTAAAAATAGGGTAAAAAGTTACATATTAAAAGGCTATGTATAACGAATTCTGAAAAGATGAGTCTTGATGTGCTTCTTGAAGTACAACAAATATTCACAGTTCCTAATGAAAGATGGCAGTTTGTTCCACAGGAATGGTCCAGAATTATGGAAACAGCTTGTCCATATTTTGTGTTTAATAGGTTAACAATCAGTAAGTTCCTATTAGAGTACCGGAGTCTTATGTTTGGTGTGTATGGAACAATTAGTTCAGCCAGGTAGGATGGAACAGTTTTCCAAACAGAGTTCAATGTGTGGACCAGGATTTGAAACTCAATTCTCTTAGATATTGGAAACATGGTCGAATCTATGAGACTTGGAATGACACGTGCTGCAAAGTTTTTTGATTTTCTGAAGTCTGTCCAGCTGAACATTTGGTACACCATATAAGAGGCTGTTTGCATAGTACAATTGTGATGAGACAAATGCATGGATGAGAGATTTTGTTTCATCTGTGGTCAAATATTTACGAGCCCTGTAAATTGACCGAAGGTTAAAGGTTGCAGACTGACATTTTCTTATTATGAAGTCATTCATATTCAATCTGCTGTCAAAGACACAACCCAGATTTGTAACTGATTGGCTTGAGGTTACTGAAGCATTACAAACTTTGACAGACATTGAGCTGAGGTGATTGAGAGAGTTGTTAGGACCAATCAGAAGGACCTCAGTCTTGTCATTCAGTTTTAACATATTTAGGTGCATCAATATCCAGATATCATCTATGCACTGGCCTAGTGAGTGCAACTGTCCACTGAAGTCTAGCCTGGGATTGAGAATAACATACAGCTGAGTGCCATCTGTATAGAAATGATTCATGATACCATGGCATCTAGTGATATGACCAACAGTGACAGTGTACATGTTAAAAAGAATGGGGCCAAGCACCGACCCCTGGGAAACATCAAAGTTTAAAATATTTGGTTCAGAGACCTTGTTATCAATGTGGACAATCTGGCATCTGTTTTAAAGGTAATATTTGAAACATTCTAGGCAGAAAAAAAGTGATGCCAAATCTAGACTCCATTTGTCTCAGCAGGATTTTATGGTCAATCGTATCAAAGGCCTATGAAAGGTCAAGAAGAACCAGTGATATCATTTTTCTTCGATCAAGGTCAATAAGTATGTCATTCTTTACACAAAGTAATGCTGTTCCAGTTGAATGAAACTGTCTGTTGGCAGACTACATATCCTCCATAAGGTTGTTCCTGGATAAGTATTCATTGAGACTGGTAGCTACTACTTTTTCTATTATTTTGGACACAAAGCTCAAATTAGATACAGGCCTATAGTTCTTTAGGACCTCCGGGTCAAGTGATGCTTTTTCAGTAGTGGTGTAACAAGTGCTTTCTTCATTCAGTCAGGAAGAGTGCTACTGGATAGCGAAGAATTGACGATTTTAGTTATGGAAGGGAATAGTTCCTCAATACATATTTTAAGAAGTGGTGTTGGGATAGAATCCAGATTACAAGATGCTGATGATGAAGTTAAAATTATCTTTCAAATTTCTTCTTCTGTTGCAGGTTGGAAAATTTTCAGTGTTTGATCAATCTAAAGATGAGGAAACAATTCTGCTTTGGCTAGGTTTAGTGCAGATACATCTGAGTTAGAATAAATTGCAGATCTAATTTTTACAATCTTGTCCATGAAAAAGGTACTAAAAGAACAGGCAAAGTCTCTGTGGCATCATCAATGGGGAGAGATGGTTCACTTGTCGTGTTCAGGATGCTTTTGGCTGTACAAAAGAAGGCTATTTGTCCTTCTCTGACTGTATGATCTGGCAAGAGTAGAATTCAGTCTTGGCTTTACCAAGAAGGAAGTTGAAGACATGGCGCTGTTTTCAATAGAGAACTCAGTCATCCTTGAAGCCTGATTTCCTCCATTTCCTCTCCAGGCAACGTTTAAAAACCTTAGCCTGACAGACTATTAGCATTGTACTACTTTGTGCTGTGTCTAATGATTTCTCTTTTAACTTTTTCTCTTTCAAAGGTGCATGGACACACCAGCCATCGTTTACCAGCACTGGTAGTACTCGTAGAGTGGAAAAAGAGATTTTCAGAAACAAGGCTATTAAGCAGAGTACATTTTCTAGGATATCCAGTGCCAGTAGATTGACATGCCACAACAACAATACACACCGGATAAAAAGCATCAGCAGCACACCACATCTCTTCCAACCACCCAGCAGCAAGAACCACCACAGCTGAAATAGCAGCAGCTGGTACAACCCCTGCAGCAGGATGACAATGAAGAAACTACGAGAGAAATAACCTTGTCACAGAATTAGACCAAGACTGCTTATGGGCAAGGAAACTCACTGGCTCCCAATTCTGTGTCAAGTCATATGATTTAAAATACTGTGATGCTTACCTCGTACCAACATCCCAGGTACCTTTATGCCCAAATAAATACTCAGATCCCTTCGCAAGTGATGTATCAAGTGATGATGTCTCAATACCTCTACCAACCAATCCCATACATTTGTGACTCATCAGAGGTTATCATGTCTGCAAGCACCAATGTTCAACCATCAATTCCAGGCTTCCATTACCTTTCCTGTATTGAACATGTGGATACCACTGGGGACACCAACATCATGGCTGTTGTGTCATCCCAGGGCAGCATCACACCAGATGTCCACAGCCCTCACACTCAACGGTGCAGACATCCCCCAGAATACCTGAATGATTATATTCTCTCTTAAATACTTAATTTTGTGTCACATAATCTTTTGTTTAAAGTTAACTTAATTGTGAACACTTATTTCTGTTTTAATTCCATTCTTACAACTATGCTGACTATGCTGGCACATGACATTGACCATATGAATAACCTCTGGTGCCAAAAGCTGTACTGTATCTATCATTCAACACATTGGGTTACTTAATCATATAACCAGTGTTACCATTTATGTATATCTAATAGCAATTTCTATAGGATATTGGATTACTGCATAATTCTTAAATCTAACCTTTACTTTCAGTAAGAACAATAATACCTATTAGTAATGTTCACATTTTTTTTTCGTTTTGATCATTTACTTAGTTTTTATCTTCAGTTTTATCACTCTTTGTTCAGTTTATGCAGAACATAGACTGCACCATGATAATATTCTGTTATTTAATAATGTAATTTATATGGTGGCTGTAATGTATTTTTTCATTATTAAATTAAAAAAATACAGTAAAAATCATTGCGACACGCTGTTTGCTATTACTTTGACAATACCTTCTCTCAGTATATATTTTGTGTTTGTTCTCTCTCCATGAGCCATAACCACAGCACTTGTGTATTATTAAATAAACAAATCTAGTTGTGGATATAGTTGTGTTGTTGACTTTGTAATAACCTGACACTGCTGTTTAAAAGGTATTTTTCAGGACTACTGCAAAATAAAATGTCCTCAGAACCTCAAATATTCCAAAAAATACTAAATAATCTAATCTTATCTACTGCTTTGCAGGTGCAATATCTTCCACACAAGGAAAGCTCAGAGTTTCTTTTAAAGTCAATGAAAGTCATAGGGCTAGGTGACACTTTGTGAAACTTTGAAAATTAAAACTAGAAAATTGGTTAGAAACTTGTTAGAAATTGGTGTAACATTAACTTAATAAAGTTCTAGGATAGTCCAGAAAAGGACTGATAGATGTCAGTTATTTCCGTCCCCAGCGTAGGTCCTTCTCACATCTTCAGATCCTAACATCCTGCCAAGCCAATGTAGTTGAAGTAATCGCTTTGCCACTTTGACATCCTTGAGGGATTTCTGCAGTTTTCATTTGGCCAATATAAAACCTGTTCATTTATGGCTGGCAGGTCATCCTATGGAATGGATGGGTTCCTCCTCCTTGATGTGTCATCAATATGTTGTGCAACAAAACATGCCAATACTCTGTCTCTAACAGTCTTTGATCTCCATTGTGCCGAGTAGGACCCTGAATCTAGTGATATTCCAAAAGCGTCTCCACTACCCTTGTGCCTCTTCAGATCCTTGCTATAGTTTGCTATACTCTTTTCCCTACTCAGCTGTCTTCTACCGTATGGTTTCGCTGACCATTTCATATCATCATAACCCAGAAAAAATAATTCAAAGGAGGCCCCAGGGATTCAGGTAGCAAAATTCCCAAGGTGCTATTCTCTATTTTTTTATTTAACTTGCAATAGTAAAGATTTGTGCACTGATTAAGATCCACTGGAGTCAAGATCTACCAATAGGAATGTGTATTCAGTGTCACAAATGGCTCTCAGAACTAGGAAAAAAGTTCTTGTAATTGTAAAATATATTCCAAAATCTGGTAGGCTTCTTTATGGCCAACAGCATGGCGGACATTCAATCTGTTTCAGAATTTCCTCTTGATCAGTCTCCATTCTTCACTAATGGTATGAGGTCAAATACTCTTTCTGATATTCCTTTAGGATTGCCTAGCAGACCTTTGAATGAATTTACATTTGGTTTGTCCAACCATCCAGTAATATTCTAATGGTGTATAATTTTCTCCAGTTGCCAAGTGTCTGAGTGTTCTAGCCAACTTTAAGCCCAATTCTAGAGGCTGCCAGAAATTGGTGGATTCCTTCTTCAAATGTTGATGTATGTGCTCTTCTATGAGGTCAAAAACTGCAGGGAGCGTTCTCACAAAGTTCTTGTAACCTGGAATGTCACTTTGAATTAACTCTACTAAGTAGTTGTTTTATGTCATTTCTCTTTCTTTTGGCAGATCCAAGAGAAAACCCAAGAGTTTGTGGCTTCTTCTTTGCCTCGATGGTAATGGGGGTTGTGATATAGGTTCTGAATATGTGGCAGAGGCTGGTCCTGGGTTCAGATGTTCCTGATGTCTTCTTCTTTGTTTGCAAATCAGATTGAAAATGAAAATATTCAACTCATTAGAAACAAAAGGGCCCTAAGTTTCTGTAGGAGATGTCTTTAATGTGGAGCTGGCATATTTACAATGAGAAATGATGAGTAACAGTAGCATACAGGGGTTTTATAGTAGTCCTTGGATCCAGACTGGCAATCCCGACTGCACAAATTAATTAGTCCAGTTGGTGTGAGTATGGTCACTGCTCCAGTCTTATCAGGTTGTCACTATGGCTTATCGTGATTAGTGACTTCTTGGTTTTACCTCTATTATTTTCATATTTGTTCATGTAGAAAAACAGCCCGACCCCAAGACATGCTGGATCCAGATAAGCTGGGATGTACTACATTCTGTTGTGCAGGTTCAACCAACCCTTCATTTTCCTATGTTACAATTGCTCTATATCATGCCTTGCCTTCCTGACCCTAGAGTTGGCTAGGGTCGACTACAGTTGAATCCATCAAGCTATTTTTTAAAAAGTTCTTGAACTGTAAATAGCTCAGAAAAAGACATCCTGTGTTTCCACCGGCCAGGCCGGTCCAGTACTGTGCACTCACCAGATGGCGTGTCAGACTTCCTTCCTGTCTAGACAGCATCTTTTTTCATTTGGCGTGTGTAATGTACAGACGGATTTTTGTGAGCTTCAGATGTTTGAATACATTTGCCAGATTAGTGAACTTTAGTAAATTATTTTTGTTTGATTACATTTTTCAGAGTGTATAGACCATTATGACTAGCCTCGGTCAAAACCGTGGAGGATGTGGACATTTAATGGCTGGGTTTGATTCCCACAGCCACTGCGTGAGGTGTCACGATAAAGGGAAAGGACAGGACCCATGTGTTGAAAAGCCAGACTCAGACTGTTCTGTAACCTTCTAACTACTGACCAGAAATCCCAGCTCAATACTCCATCTTATAAATTAAAAAGGTAAAGCAGGATGCCAAGAAATCTGCAACTCCCACCAAGGAATCTTCAGAGTTAGTCACTCTCAGTCCCGGCCTTGTGGACCCAACCACCGTGTCAGTAGTGGGGGTCATGGATGGTCAGGGCACTGTTAGGTCGCCTGGTTTGAGTGCACCAGCTGAAAAGTGGAGGAAAAGAAATCTTTATCTAAGGTGGGCAAGTCGGATAAACCAACCAAGTCTTCCTCTAGCTACTGCATCTACTGACTCCAGGATAGATGAACTGGATAGGAAATTGTCAGACCAGTTCAACTGGTTTGAAGCAATACTGTTGGCTAGGACTCTCGACTGACCACAGGAACTGACCTTCATCACAGTCGAGGTGGCTCCAACTGACACTCCACCAGCTAACGTGGTCAGGGCTGAAAACAAATCGGATACTAGAAGACAGGATGCACCAGCTTGGAAGAATATCTCAGCACGTGAAGGGAAAGGAAAGCACCAGTACTCATCACGACCGGCCAAGGGCCAGCAGTCATAGCAATGACAATTACTGTTTAATCAAGTTACAGGAAAGACTGCCGTGAGCCCATCATCAACACCGAGATGGACAATGAACACTTAGTTAAATTTAAATGTAAATTGTCATGCTGCCAAAGCTGTTCATACTGCACCCGGGCTTTTACCAAGGAAAGATGTCAGTCCTGGGGTAGCAGGTTGAAAAGTGTTCTTGTGTCACTCAATTTTCTTGTGTCAAACCTGTAACAAATGTACAAAATGTTGCCTCGAATCTGCTTGTAGGGGCAAGACTTCAAAACTTTTGGCAAACTTGGCTGGATCTGGGGGCGTGCCTGACAGTAGTTCATATCCCGAGAGAGGGCTACACCCTCCCCTTTTGGATCTGACCCAGACAGACAAGGTCTCCTACTATCATAAGCTGCTATGCCAATCATCACAGGAACAGCTACCTATTAGAGGCATTACATCATCTTATCGACAAAAATACAAAATCAAACATATCTTGGCCTTTTTAACCGACTTTTCTTGGCCCCATAACCCAACAAGAAAAGGAGGCCAATACTAGATCTGAGCAATCTAAACCATTTCTTTAAGGTTCAAAAATTCAAAATGGAGTCACCAAAAACCATCAGAACCTCTCCCAAACAGAACAGAACAGTCCAGGAAATATTTGAGATTTCACATCCAAAACAGGTCATATGAGTTCAAAGCACTGCCATTTGGATTGTCCACATCCCCCATGGAGTTTACTGTGAAAGCAAAGGAGGTGAAACTGATGGCCATACACAAGGGTATAAGAATTCACCAGTACCTAGATGACCCACTGAGTTTGTCTCCAGCATACAATGGAACTAGTAAAACTGTGCCAAAATTTAGGTTGGTGAATTTAGAGAAATCAGAGCTTCAACTTTGTAGGTTCCCACTTCGATCTCAAGTCCGGTCGGGTCCGACCAACGCCGGACCGTGGCATACCCTCTGACAGAAACTCCAAGAACTTCTCTCACTTCTCGGGCCCACTATCTGCACTTCTTTGGAGGATCCTGACCTGGTGCACCAGGAAACAGTTAACCCTCAAGGCCTGACACATTCCAGGCCGGTTAAATGTGATAGCAGACAAGCTATCAAGACTGGGTCAGACCATCCAAACAGGGTAGTCTCTCCTTCCAGAGGTCTTCCAAGCGTTATGCAGCAGGTGGCACCACCCTCAAATAGACCTATTTGCTATGAGGTTGAATAACAAGTTGCCTCTGTATCACCGGTACTGGATCCCCTGGCCTGGGCAGTGGATGCACTCAGCCTGCCATGGGAGGATCTGGACTCTTATGTCTTCCTACCAGCAGCCATCTTGGGCAAAGTGGCAGATAAGCTGCAGTAAAACCCTTGCCACAGACTAATTCTGATAGCCCCCGGGGGCTGAACATGCCTTGGTTCTGGGATCTAGTAACCATGTCAAGCCAGTTCCCTGTGTGTCTTCCCAACCCTACTCAACCCTTCAACCAGATCCCTCACAGAAATCTAGTAAGCCTGAATCTCTATGCATAACTCCTAGAGCCTCAGCAATCAAAGAACTGGGCTTCTCTGAGGCAGTGGCAGTGTAAATTGAGGCTCCTCAAAGCGGACCATTTTAACAAAATGGTGTCACAGTAACCAGGTGGACTTCAGGAGACCCTCTGTGAAGTCAATAGCCAACTTTCTACTGTACCTGTTTAAGGACAGGAAGCTACAGCCAAGTACCATTGATGGCTATAGATCAGTCATTGTCAAAAAATTGGGGAACCCTCACAAAAATGTCAGCAAAGATGAAAATCTCGCCCGTCTCCTGGAGAGCTTCCACAGAGACAGATCCTAAGGGAGGAGGAGCATTCCCTCCTGGAACATCTCCCTGATTTTACACCAGCTGACAAAAGCTCCCTTTGAACCCATAAAAGAGGCCTATTTGAAGCATTTGATCATCAAACCTATTGGCTTTGGGTTTGGCAAACACAGGAGTGAGATCCATGCTTGGAACAAGAATATAAGACATCAGTCAAACTTGTCAAAGGTCTCCTTGTACCCCTCACCCAGCTTTCTCTACGAGAACCAGCTGACCAAGGAGGGTCAAGATAGTGTGGCCCCCACTCTGGATAAGTCACTCAGGTCTGATAGGTCCCTCTGCCTGGTCAGAGCTTTGCGTTACTATTTGGCCAGGAGTTCAGATCACAGGCAGAACAAGGAGTTAGTCTTTGTCTCCTTCAAGAAAGGCTTTGACAAGGACATCTCACCTGCAACTATCTCCTCATGGATCAAGCAATCTGTGATCCTATGCTGCGAGTTCTCTGATCAGGAGGCCCATGCCCTACATCAGGTTAAAGCACATGATGTTAGGGCCTTTGCTGTTTCTAAGGCATTCTAATCAAGAGTCTCCTTGGAACAAATCATTTCAGCCTGCCACTAGAGGTCTCATAATACCTTCACAAAATTCTATCTGAAGGATCTGGCTTGGGCTGATTCAGAGCTATACCATATGGGCCCAGTAGTGGCTGCTCAGCAGATCCACAAATAGCCCAATAGTGAGGAGATTTGTACATATAAAAATATTTGTACATATATAAAAAAGTGACATGCTTGATTCGGGAGGTTTATTTCTTCTTATGGGACTGAACTCATCCCTCTCTTCCCCTACCTAAAAGCAGGTCTGTAAGAAAAAAGGGGGGGAGCGACATTGGTATAGCCACAGTTCATTTGAGTTCATTTGAAAGTATGCTCATGTTACACCCATTCTACAGAAACTCCACTGGTTGCCTGTTAAGTATCGTTGTATTTTCAAAACCGCAACACTTGTGTATAAATTTTTGCATAGTGGTTCTCCTTCTTATTTCGAACCGTTCTTGTCTTTTAGTAGTTGTCCCTATAGTACTAGGCATAGTCACCCAGATCGTCAATACCTTACAGTTCCTCCTTTTCATTCATCAGTCTTTAAGTCAGCCAAACATTTTGGCCATAGTTTTGCCTTTGATGCTCCTAAGCTCTGGAATGACCTCCCTCAAGATGTTCGCAGTGCAACATCAGTTGCCTCCTTCAGAAAGAAGCTTAAAACTTACCTGTTTGCAAAAGCCTACCCACCATAGCCTCTCCCGTCACATCTGTGTCTCCTTGGTACGACCTGGCTATGTCCCTTGATTAACGATAACTGCCTTGCTTTATGTTTAGACGCGCCTTAGAGTCCATCAGTGATGGAGATTAAGCGCTATAAAAGTCCACATTAGATTAGATTAGATTCATTTACATCCCTAGTAACTTACCTGCCAACCAAGCGGTAGTTACTGAGCAATTGTCCATTGGATAGGATGTATTAATGCAACAAAATGGCAAATTTCATAAGTAAATTAAATTTTTATAAGTTAATACCCTATCCAATGGACACACAAGACCCTCCCAAACCAGCCCTGCTATCAATTTACTAGGGTCAATTATCAATTTAATTGGCTTAAACAACAAGAAAATGCTATGACGTCAAGCTGTCTAGACAGGGAGGAAGTATGACACGCCATCTGGCGAATGGTCTGGCTTGCCAGTAGAAACACAGGATGTCTTTTTCTGATGTTTGGCGGGCCTGCCTTTGTCGACCAGATTAGCAATTGTCCATTGGACAACTGCTTGTCATGGTGGATTGGCAAAATATCAAAAATTTCACCGACCCTGTACGACTCTGCATCTGATCCTTGACTCTGCCCACCTAGTAACTGTCCTGTCATGGATCTCTACGGCTTGGCAGTTACATTTCCCATCTTGTTCTACACTCTAACCGTCTTGTCTTGAAAAACTTCCTGTCATGGCTTAGTACCAAGACTCCACCTCCAGACAGGCCATGAACACTTGAAAAGCAAACCAGCTTGTCGTAAACATAACCGGTCTGACTTGAACACTTCCTGTCAAGACGGGAAGTTTCCCAGTCTTCTAAGGGTAGGGTCGGTAACATCCCAGCAGGAAAAGCCAGGAAGAGAAACAGACAAGCTATAAACACAAACTGACAAGCCTGTTACAGAAAAAACCAAGAAATGTGTAGGACAAGCCAGCTTCAAGTTTATGACCCATGGTTTGTCTGCCGATAACAATATGTGACTATATACAGATAATCTGACATTCGGGGAAATATTTTGACTTTTGGAATTGACCTTGTGACCTTTGACCCTTTATGAAAGTTTATAGTTTAACCTAAGATTTGGCTGATTTTGAACTTTACAAAATCTGGCAATTTGACAATAAAATAATTTTGGTAAAAAATAAAAGCTGGGTGTTTTCAATGTTATGGGGGTTATTTTCACATATCTAAAGTTCACAATTAAAAGTTCTTGGAATAACTGGGTAGTCTTGAAAAGGACTGACAGTAGTCCTAAAAAGGACTGATAGATGAAAGCTTCTGCCCCCAGAGTTGTTGATCGACACATCTCAGATCCTGTCCTCCTACCCAGCCAATGCCCCCATGTGATTAAAATAGTCTGTCAATAGTTTTTGTTGATGTTTGGCCTCCCTCAAAGGATTCCAATAGTTCTCATCGGGCAAATAGGCAGCATGGTTACTTGCCCTGGTGAGTCCTTACCATGTTTTGCAATACATGTATAAACAATGTCTCTAACAACCCTTGGCCTTTGCTCCATGGTGCCCAGTAGTACCTGGAACCTGCTCACTAAGACTCCAAAGGCAATTTCCAGCACAACTCCTGCCTGTCAATATATGGTAGTTTGCTATTGTTTTAGTAGTTACTTTAGTAGTAGTTTGCTATTCATGGAGGAAAAGGCATCGTCACCCAGCAGGAAATAGTACAAGTCTGGCTCTCCTTCACCAAGTGGTACAGGTGTCGGAAGTCCCAAGGTGCCATACTCATTTCCCTCAGATCATTTCTGTTTAAAATCTATGCATCTGAGCAGGAACCACTAGACCCACAGTCTATCCACAGGAATCTGTATTCTGCATCCATCAGGGCCAGGAGAACTGTGGAAAAGAAGCTCTTGTAGTAGTTGTAGTAGTCACTGCCTGTTTTCTTTGACTTCTTCATGGTGATATGCTTCCCATCTATGCTTCTTGCAGCATGGGGGACATTCCATCTGGTTTTGAAATTCTTCTCCATCCCTTTCCACTCCTCAGGGGTATCAGGGCAGCACAAATATTTGTCCTGGAATTCAGCAAGGTGGCTCAACAGACTTGGGGGAGGAATTTGCAGATGGTGCTTTTGCCAACCAGCCAGTGATACTAAAAGGAGGTATAGGTCTCTCCAGTGGTCAGATGTCTCAGCATTATTGCCAAGTTCAATCCAACTTCAAGTGACTTAATGAAAGTGCTGGCTGACTTTTTGATGTGGTGGTGAATGCATTCTCTGATGAGGTCGAAAAAGACAAGTGGCATCCTGACAAAATTCTGGCATCCTGGGATGCCTGTGTATGAGGTCAGCTAGGAGTTTGCTGTAGCATCCCTTTTCATGTCTTTGAAGAATCCAGAGCATGACCATGTAGTGTATGTAGGGCAGGTGATGGGGCTGAGTTCAAATATGTCCTTCTCTGTCATTCCTATCAAGATACAAATAAAAACATTAAACTCAATAAAAACCAAAAGTGCCCTAAGCTGATGTATGAAGTCTCTATGATGTGTAGCTGGCATCTTTGCAGTGATAAATGATGTTTTTGTGAGCCATGGGAGGTTTATCTAGTTTTGATGCAATCCTGACTCTGAATCCCAACTCCAGGATTCAGTCAGTCTAGTCAGGGTGAGTCTGTAAAGTACTCCAGTCCAATCAATTTGTGACTACGGCTTGTCAGGTGTTTATGTCTTTTCCTAGTAGTTTCCCATCTTGTTGTGAAGAAAATGATACCAACCTCAAGTTAGGTCGGTATCTTGATCCAGGCAAGACATTATGCAGTACGGCTGAATAAATGACTGACAGTGTTAAAAAACTGTCTATGTGAAAGAAGTGTAAGAAAAGTACACTTAGACAGGGTAAAGCCCTAATGGCTGTCACGGAAATAATCTAAGTCCAAGGCTTAGAGATACAAAACTATTGCCACCCTAGAATGAAATAAATGACAACCTTAATGGTCCTTAACGCATAATGCAACTAATACTTAAGCTAAAGAATATAAAGACCTTACCCAAACACCCTGATGAGGTAAACCTATACCTAGACCCTGGGGTTAGACTCCTGAAGACTTGGCTGTAGCAGATGTGCCCCCCTTCTTTTCTTTCCAAGGATGACTGGTCTGAGGGGAAGCGTCTAGGACCTGTTGTGCCGCAACTACTGGCCCCAGATACAGATTCTTGTCGTTGTCTGACCAAGTAAGGTCTTTTAGATAGAAATTTGTAAATGTGTTGTGAGCTTTCTAGTGACAGGCTTGCATGACTTGGTACATTGATACCCGACTGTAAAATGCCTTAGAAGCTGCGAAGGCCCTAATATCATGCGCTTTGACTTGGACCAAGTCCACGGCTTGTTGGTCTGCTTGTTTATACCAAAGTAGAATGGTTTGTTTTAACCATGAAGAGAGAGTAGCGGGTCTGATGTCTGAGGTATGTCCTTTCTTGAAGGAGATGAAAAGGAGGGACCAAGACCCTCTCAGGTCTTTCTGTCTTCTTTGAATCTACAATGGTAGTCAAAGCAGGAATAGTTACCACAGACACACTATTAGAACCTTCTCTTGCTAGTTGGGTTTTGGCTATGAAGTCAGAAGGGAACAAGGCAACCTTTTCCCATTGGCCTAGATTAGATACTTTGTTTGCAACCCAGGCATGGATTTCGCTGCAGTGATTGCCGGAGGCCAAAACTAGCAAGAAAGCAGTTTTGAGAGTGAGATGTTTGAGGTCTGTGTCTCATAGGCTCAAAGGGTGCTTTTGTGAGCTCATTGAGAACAACAGAAAGGTTCCACTTGGGAAGGCTTCTGGAACTTTTGGGACAATCCCTGTGGAAACTGGAGAGTAAGCTGTGAAGGTCCTACATGGTGGCCCATTGGGCCCAAAGTGTCAACATTGGCAGTCTTGTAACCCTCAATTGTTTGAGGGGTGCCTATTAAGGTCTTGGTTCAGGTACATAAAGAAATCTGAGATTTGTTTCACAGGTGGATTGGAGAAATCCAACGAATTTTCTCTGCACCATTTTTCAGAAAGGGGCAGCAATTCTCTCTGCCACCTCCACAGAAAAGCCTTGTTCTTGGAGTTTTCCGCTCCTAGACATCAGGCATGGAGGTTGAGATGTTGTGGATTGTTGTGGAACACGTGATTGTGGGACTGTTTGAGAAGTGTTGTTGACACTGGGAGTTACAGTGGGGTCTCCGTGGAGAGCTGCACTAGGTCCCAAAACCAGGGCATGCCTGGTCAGCCTCGGGCTATTAGTATGATCAGGCAATGGCATTGCCTGATTTTTGGTTCACTGTGTGGATGAGAGCCGTCCGAGGGTAAGCATAAGCACTGAGACCCGCTCAGTTTAAGTTCAGAGCATCTATGTCCCAATCATTGGGGTCTGGGATTGGAGATACGTACAGTGGAAGTTTG
The DNA here is from genome assembly GCA_964017235.1 of Sabellastarte sp. h YS-2021. Classification (NCBI taxonomy): domain Eukaryota; kingdom Metazoa; phylum Annelida; class Polychaeta; order Sabellida; family Sabellidae; genus Sabellastarte; species Sabellastarte sp. h YS-2021. The sequence continues at coordinate 40,579,253 of OZ024932.1, forward strand.
TGGTTCAGATGAGTAGCAAATAGATCTACATGAGGGGTGAACCACCTCCGACAGATCTGTTTGAACACCTGAGGGTGGAGAGACCATTCTGTCGATTGAACTTGATTGGACCTGGATAGAAGGTCAGCCATCACATTCAGACACCCTGAAATGTGTCTGGGTTTTAAGGTTATGTGATAATGATGGCACCAGATCATGATCTTCCACAGGAGTGCGCACATCTCCACTAAGTGAGTTCCACCCTGCTTGTTTATGTAGGCTACTACTGTTGAGTTGTCCGTTGCAACTAGCACAGTTTGGTTCTGACACTGGTCCTTGAAACGTCGAAGGGCAAGTGAGATGGCCTTCAACTCTAGAACATTTATGTGTAGCCTTTTTTACCCGTCTGACCACAGACCCTTTGTAGAACTTTGGTTTAAGTGAGCACCCCAACCTTCGTTTGAGGAGTCTGTAAAGAGTTGAATGCTGTGGTCTTTGGGATGAAGGTCCGCACCTATCATCACATTTGTGGGGTTCAGCCACCAGTCTAGGTGTGCAGAGATTGTTTCTGTCCAGGAAAGCAGGCTGTCCAGCGACTGAGAATATTTCCAATGCTCCTTGAGATGAAATTGAATGGGCCTCATGTGAAGGCGTCCCTTCGGGACCATTTTCTCCATTGAGGCAAGCAACCCAATTAGCGACATAAAACATCTTGCAGTTAAAACATGTTTTGACTTAAGTCATAGGATTAAATCCTGAGGTTTGTGCCATCTCTCTTGAGTGGGTTTACAAGGGCTGAATCTAGGTGATATTCGTAGCCCATTAATGAAAACACCTGAGTAGGTTTCAGTTCTGATTTTCCTGGTTTATTATCCAAGCCAAGGACTACATTAGGTCTACCACTGCCTGAGTGTTGACTTGGGCTTCCTCCTGAGACTGGGACCTGATTAGCCAGTCGTCCAGGTATTGGTGAAATCTGAGTCCTCTGGAGACGACGACTGTAAAACCCGAGAGATTTTACATTTTCCACCTTTTCGATAGCGTTCTTTGACAGAAGAAACTGGATACAATCAGCCAGAGCTTGGTCTTTTTGGAGGGCCTTGTACTCTGACAGAATCAGAGGAAATCTGACCAAGTTTGGCTTTGAGAGGAATGGCAGTACGTAGCCATTGGTGATAATGTTTAACACGTTGGATGAACAATTGTTTGTTTGCCAGTCTCTGCTGAAAGAATGGAGGCGACCTCCTACTGGTGGACTGAGGGAGGCTTTTGAGGAGTCATTGGGAAGAGGGGTTTCCACGCCCCCTTCCCCTATTGTGGGTCAAAAACGGCCCCTGGAACCTCTGAAGTTTGCTTATAACCTGCCTGAGGAAATGACTGGTTACTGCTTTGAGAGGAATTGCCCCCATAGGGACATTTCCTGCAGGAGCCTCTTTTCTTGTGTGGACAATGAAAGGGCTTGTTCTGGTAGGGTCCGAAACCCTGAGAGTCTTTTGAGGTGCCTCTTTTAAGAAGGAAGTCTCCACCTTCCTTGTTTGGCTTAGACTTGAACCAGGAAGACGGCCAAAAGGATGCATTCCTGAGTTCCTGACGTCTCGTTTCCCCTAATTATGGTTGTAATAGGGTCATTTCGGCTTTGCACCTAAGCAAGCCAGTGTTGCCCATTGAGTATAACTCCCTCAGGAGTATATGGGCAAGAGATTTACTGAGGCAAGTCAAGGCCCTGTGCTGGATCAAATTAGTCTTGTTCCAGAGATCCAGATACTCACAGGCTTCCTCGCATCCACGCTTTGCTGCCTTTTCAGGATCGCCACCTTTCCTGATTTGAGACTTGATTTTCTTAAAGGTCGACTTAAGACTATACTGGCACTTTTCTAGATTGAATTGCAGGAGGAAGAAGTCTTAGCAAAGGTGGTAGCAAAGTTAAGAGTGGAGATATTCTGCCTCACTTGGTGTTCCAATTCCTTGAGAATTGGTATGGGAATCTCGCCCATAGGAGCCCCAGAGGGCTTATGAGTAATACAGATCTTTGCAAAGTCTGTATTCAGTTCTTGTATCTTGTCTTCATAACAAGGCTGTCCCACCTTGTACCACTTGGCAGTGGATGGAGGAGCTTTTATATATTTACCCTCAGGTAAATTTGCTGCTTGAAAGTCTTGGTCAAACTTATCAAAGGATATTTGATAATGGAATTAAGGTTTAGAAGCCAAAGCAGAAGTCTAATCCACCTCAACTTGAGAAGTTTTTTGCAAAGATTTCTGAAAATCTTCACGCAGAAGCTTCTAAAGCTTCATAGCTTCTAAAATATTGGCTTGAAAGGCACCCATCTTTTGGTCAAGTTGAATGTCTAGTCGAGATCCCAAGGACTTCTGCAGTTTGGATTCTAATTTCTGCTGTAAAGCAGTGCCTGGAGTAGGTGGAACAGTTTTGGCTGGAGTTTTCAAAAATAATGTCTCGAAGGCAAGAGTTGAGGGCGAGGCGGGGAGGTATATAGACGTTCAGCAGCAGCCTCAAGTTCAGAGACCCCACGAAGGATTCAATAGAATTATCGCCCAATAAATCTAAATCTTCATCATTTTTGTCAGATTTTTTGTTTCAGAACTTTATGCATATCTCTTCCTGTGTGTTATCTTAGTTTGTTGTTCTTCCATAAAGGAAGCACAGATTTCACATGGTGAAATAAACGTCACACAGGGATCATACTTACCCACTTCTCTGCAGGTAATGCAGTAGTTATGGGAGATGAACGGATGACAAAAATGATGGCATTTAGATGCACAGGGTTTGTCTTTATTGCTTTGGTGGGATGACATATTAAACATGCAATAAAAGAAGGTAACCCGATCAACAAACAATCCTAGCTGAGATGAAAATGCAAAGAAAGAAATATGGTAAAATTACTGATTCGAAAGAAATAAAATTAAGGCAAAATGATCTTTAGATATTCATAAATGAAATGGCAGAATACAGACATCCAACAAACAAAACAAACTGACATATAGTAGAAAAATGGCAGTAAACTTCATTAGAGATCCCAATATGGCGGCGGCCAACGAGAAAGGAGAAGAAAATGCAGTTGATCATGTGACGACAAGCTGAGGCTACAGCCAACTATAAATGTCTGTTTTTCTTAGACGTTTGCCAGGCCTCGTGGCCATCAGAGAACAACAATCAGTCCCACATGGTAAGATATTGTAACACATTAAAAGAACACATTTAAACAATCTATTTGAGCTATTGTTGACATCATTACTCAAATGTTCATCTAAGTTTCACACAAGGTTATATTTGTAATGTACATGAATATGGAAAAGAAAATACCATAATTTAAATTATTCTTTAAAAACACAGCTATACCCATGTATTTCATAGCTATGTGATTATTCATTTTAAACACGAGAAAAAGAAGATGTTTGGTTGAAAAACAATATTCTGTTGCACAAGATAAATCTTTTAAAGTGGACAGAACTTAACATTTTCTTATTAAAGTAAAGATGATGTTGGAATGCTCCACAAGATAATAGTGGAGAGACAGGAAAAAATTGATTTCTATTAAACAAAAAATTAAACACTTTTGAAAGTTTTGGCAGTACAAGTTTTTGTCTCAAAAGTTTAACTCAGAATAGAGTATGTCAAATTATCTTTGGAAATTTACCATGGTGATAATGCAGGCTAGCCAAAATATTCAATCATAGAATCAAAGATTACATTTTGCAAAGTCATATAAATTCACTTTGAAATGTCAAAAGGTTTACCAATGAAATAGTGTTCTCATAAAAATAAATAATACTTACCCTCTATTAACATAATGAAAGTAAAGAAAAACAAGATGAGTGTTACATGAGAAACACATTAATCAATTTACAACATGCTTGTACAGCTACAAATATCTCAATCTTAGAAAATTTCAAGATGAAGTGATTTTAATTTTATATGTATACTGATATGTAATGTACATGAATATGGAAAAAAAGCATAATGGTTTAAATTATTCCTTTAACACAGCTACACCCATGTATTTTCTAGCTATGTGAATTTTCATTTTAAGCATGAGAAAAAGAAGATGTTTGATTGAAAAACAATATTCTGTTTTACAAAATAAATCTTTTAAAGTGGACAGAATTTAACATTTTCTTATAAAAACAACATTTAACAGAATTATTTGAAAGCATTAGTTCAATGTGTACTTTGAAATGACAAGTGTTCCTTTCATGTATATAAACTAAAGCACCTCAAAATATATATTTACTTTCAAGATTGGATATCTATTTGTTTTTAAAAAATAATTAAAGAATACATTTTGCAAAGTCATATAAATTCACTTTGAAATGTCAAAAGGTTTACCAATGAAATTGAAAATTTCAATTACGTAAATGTAGCTTTTATAAGCTACAAGCTTACCATGTGGGACTGAGTGCTTTATTCGGAGGCCGCGATTCCAGCCAACAATTAAGAAAACTAACCGTTTGGAATTGGCCGAGTCTGTGATTTAGTATGTACCCTAGCAGTGCATTGTGGTCATTCTTCCTTCTTCTCTCGTGGTAAATTTAGTCCATACCCCCTCAGCTGGATTACAGCAGGGAGGTAGGGTGGGACTTTCCTCAGTCCCACATGGTAAGCTTGTAGCTTATAAAAGCTACATTTAAGTAATTAAAATTTTCAATTTTATTGCACTACAATATCTTACCATGTGGGACTGAGTGCTGGATTCAACCGCCCGGTGGCGGGATTACAGCTGAGACTGGAAAGGTGTTATTTTTCTTAGAATTTAGAATTAACAGATGTCAAAAATACCCAAATTTGGTCAAAAGAGTCTGTCTGAGTCCCAGTTACAGAACCCCAGTTCTAATGGTCGGGTCTGTAATTAGCCAAAAACCAGTAGAAGTGATGATGGTATGAATACTGTTGAGATGTTCTGAGAGAAGAGAGTGCAGCCGAGCTCACTCAGGAATAGCCCTTAAGGGCATCACTGCTAAAGTACAGACCCTAGGCCTGAATCTCATAACATTTGCCACCTAAAATTAGGGTACATTGGATAAGGGAATACATTATACAGATAAAAATTAAAGGATAAAAGACCTTACCGTGAACATCTGGAAGGTAACTGATACCTAGACCCTGGAAAAGACTCCTGAAGACTTGGATGCAGCTGGCGTGCCCCCCTTCTTTTCTTCCCGAAGATGAGGATGCTGAGGGGAAAGGTCTAGGACCTGTTGTGCTGCTACTACTGGTCCCAGATGCATATTGTTGTCGTTGTCTGACCAAGTAAGGTCCTTTAGGCAAAAATTGGTAAACGTATTGTGAGCTTTCCAGTGACAAGCTTGCATGATTTGGTCCACCGATACCCCACTGTAAAAGCCCTTAGAGGCCGCGAAGGCCTGAATATATGTCATGCGCTTGACTTGGACCAAGTCCAAGGCTTGTTGGTCTGCTTGTTCTTAACAAAGTAGAATGGTTTGTTTCAACCAGGAAGAGAGTGTAGAGGGCCTGATGTCTGAGGTATGTCCTTTCTTTAAGGAGATGAAAAGAAGGGATCGGGAACCTCTTAGGTCCTTGGTTCGATCCAAATAGTACCTCAGGACCCGTACTGGACATAGGGTCCTGTCTTCCTTGAATTGTCTATCTACAATGGTAGTGAGAGCAGGAATAGTCACCGGAGACACACTTTGTGAACCTTTTCTCTTGCTAGTTAGTTTTTGGCTATAAAGTCAGAAGAAGGGAACAACTTTTTCCCATTGGCCTAGATTAGATACTTTGTTTGCAACCCAGGCATGGATTTCGCTGCGGCGCTTGCCGGAGGCCAAAGCTAGCAAGAAAGCAGTTTTGAGAGTAAGATGTTTGAGGTCTGTGTCTTTCATAGGCTCTAAGGGTGCATTTGTGAGCTCATTGAGAACAGAAAGGTTCCACTTAGGAAGATTCCAGGAACTCTTGGGACAGTCCCTGTGGAAACTGGAGTAACCTATGAAGGTCTGCATTATGTGCTATATGTTGGCCCGTTGGGCCCAAGGTGTCAACAATGGCAGTCCTGTAACCATCAATGGTCGAGGGGCGCCTGTTTAAGTCTTGGTTCAGGTACATGAAAAAATCTGAGATTTGTTTCACAGATGTGGTGGAGAAATCCACCGAATTTTCTCTCCACCATTTTTCAAAAAGGGCCCACTTTGATTTGTAGACGGTTCTTGTTGATGACCTCTGAGGTGCAGCAATTCTCTCTGCCACCTCCACAGAGAAGCCTTGTTCTTGGAGTTGTCCACTCCTAGACACCAGGCGTGGAGGTTGAGATGTTGCGGATTGCTGTGGAATACGTAACTGTTGGACTGTTTGAGTAGTGTTGTTGACACTAGGAGTTGTAGTGGGATGTCTGTTGAGAGCTGTACACGGTCCCCAAACCAGGGCATCCCTGGCCAGCCTGGGGCTATTACAATGATCAGGCAATGGCATTGCCTGATTTTTCGGATCACCCTGTGGAGGAAAGCCGTTGGAAGGAAAGCATAGGCAATGAGACCCATCCAATTTATGTTTAGAGTATCTATATCCCAGGCCTTTTGGTCTGGGATAAGAGACACGCATAGAGGGAGTTTTTGGTTCAGATGAGTGGAAAACAGGTCTACATGAGGAGTGAACCACTTCTGACAGATCTGCTTGAACACCTGTGGATGTAGTGGCCATTTTGTCGACTGAACCTGGTTGGACCTGGACAGAAGGTCGGCCAACACATTGGGACAGCCTGGAATGTGTCTGGCTTTCAATGTTATGTGATAATGATGGCACCATGTCATGATCTTCCACAGGAGCGCACACATCTCCGCTGAGTGAGTTCCTCCTTGTCTGTTTATGTAGGCTACTACTGTAGAGTTGTCCGTTGCAACTAGAACTGTTTGGTTCTGACACTGGTCCTTGAACTGACGAAGGGCCAGTGAGACCGCCTTCACTTCTAGAACATTTATGTGTAGCCTTTTTTCCTGTTCTGACCACAGACCTTTGGTAGAACTTTGACCTCAGTGAGCACCCCAACCTTCATTTGAGGCATCTGTAAAGAGTTGAATACTGTGGTCTTTGGGATGAAGGTCTGAGCCTTTCATCACGTTTGCACGATTCTGCCACCAGTCTAGGTGTGCAGAAATCATTTCTGTCCAAGGAAGGAGGCTGTCCAGTGACTGAGGATGTCTCCAGCGCTCCTTGAGATGAAACTGAAAGGGCCTGATGTGAAGGCGTCCCTCCAAGACTATCTTCTCCATTGAGGCAAGCAACCCAATTAGCGACATCAAACATCTTGCAGTCAAAACATGTTTTGACTTGAGTCTTATGATCAAATCCTGAAGTTTGAGCCATCTCTCTTGAGTGGGTTTTACAAGGGCTGAATCTAGATGGTATTTGTAGCCCACGAGTAGGTTTCAGTTCTGACTTTTCCTGGTTTATAATCCACCCCAAGGACTGGGTTAGATCTACCAGTGCCTGAGTGCTCATTTGGGCTTCCTCCTGAGACTGGGACCTGATCAGCCAGTCGTCCAGGTATTGGTGAAGTCTGAGACCTCTGGAGAGGGCCATTAGCTTCACCTCCTTTACAATCATTGTAAAGACCTGGGGGGCTGTGGCCAGTCTGAAGGGGAGGGATGTGAACTGGAACACCTGAGACCTGTGGCAAAACCTTAGGTACTTCCTTGAGTGTGGATGTATGGGAATGTGAAGTTAGGCGTCCGATAGATCTATTGACGATACCCATTCCCCTGGAATCAGGGAGGTCCTGATGGACTCTGGAGTTTCCATTTTGAACTTTTCTACATGTAGAAAAGTGTTGAGCCTGCTTAGGTCTATTACTGGCCTCCACTTCTGGTGAGGCTTGGGTACAAGAAACAGGCAACTGTAAAACCCGAGAGATTTTACATTTTCCACCCTTTCGATTGCATTCTTTGACAGCAGAGACTGGATGCAGTCTGCCAGAGCTTGGTCTTTTGGTAGGGCCTTGTATTCTGATACAATCAGAAGAAATCTGACCAAGTTGGGTTTTGAGAGGAATGGCAGAACGTAGCCATTGGTGATAATGTTTAACACATTTGAGGAACATTTGTTTATTTGCCAGTCTCTGCTGAAAGAACGGAGGCGACCTCCTACTGGTGGACTGAGTGAGGCTTTGAAGGAGTCATTGGGAAGAGGGGTTTCCACGCCCCTGGAGCCTCTGAAGTTTGGTTTTCCCCGGCCAGAAGAAAACGATTGGTTACTGCTTTGGGAGCAATTGTCCCCATAGGGACGTTTCATGTAGGAGCCTCTTTTCTTATTATGGTGGGGACCACAAAAGGGCTTGTTTTGATAGGGTCCAAAATTCAAAGAGTTTTTTTCAGTGCCTTTTTAAGGAGGAAGTCCTCTCCATCTTTTACCAGTTGAGACTTGAAGAGAGGAGTAGGCCAGAAGGGCGAGTTCCTCAACTCCTGATGTCTCGATTCCCCCAGATGGAGATGAAGGAGGGTCATTTCGGCTTCTCTTCGTAGAAGGCCGGTGTTGTCCATAGTGTAGAGATCCCTCTGGAGGATATGAGCTACAGACTTACTGAGGCATGCTAGGACCCTTTGTTGAATGAGAATCCTTTTTTCCATTATATCAAAGTAATCAAAGACATTCTGATAGCCCCATTTGATGAGCTTCCTAGGGTCAGCCCCATCCAAAATTTGGTTTTTACTCTTCCTGAGAGAAGACCTGGCACTGTGAAGGCCCTTTTCCAGAACAGTGTTGCATGCATAAGAAGTCTTGGCAAAAGTAGCCGTGAAGTTGATGGTGGAGAGGTTTTGTCTAGACTGTTGTTCAAGTTCCTTGAGGATATGGAGAGGAACCTTGGCAACAGGGGCCCCAGAGGGTTTGGGCGAAATACAGATATTGGCAAAATCTGTGTTGAGCTCTTGAAGCTTGTCTTCAAAGCAGGGTTGTCCCACCTTGAAGTATTTAGCTGTTGAAGCTGGGGGTTTATATACTTACCCTCAGGTAAGTTAGAGGCCAAGAAATCTTGCTCGAACTTCTCAAAGGCGTCTTTGAGAATAGGGCTCAGTGGGAGCATGGCAGAAGGGCCTCTAGGCCTTAACTCCTGTTGGCCTTTCTCGTTGTCTAGGCCTAGCACAGTGGCAGAGGACCTAGGCAGAGTTTCCCTGGGGTCAGGGAGATCAAGGATTTGCCTGAAGGTTTCAACCTCCTCTGTATACTGGGAAGGTAGATCATTCATATCTACCTCCCTATAGAACACTGGATCTGAGCTGGCTTGGGGTTGAGTTTCTGGAGGAACCTTAGGTTGGGATTGTAAACCCTCGGATATGGGCAGAGGACTCATCTTCCTCTGCAGACTACTGAGATTTGTGGATGGGTTTGGATTTGTTTCCTCTTGTCAGAGTGTTTTTTGTGTTTAGGTCGTACCTGGTAGTACTCGCAATCGGAACCCTGTTCCAAGTTGTTTTGTAATGTACATGAATATGGAAAAGAAAGTATCATGGTTTAAATTATTCCTTTAACACAGCTATACCCATGTATTTCATAGCTATGTGAATTTTCATTTTAAACATGAGAAAAAGAAGATGTTTGGTTGAAAAACAATATTCTGCTTCATAAGATAAATCTTTTAAAATGGACAGAACTTAGCATTTTCTTATTAAAACAACAATTTAACAGAATTATTTGAAAGCATTAGTTCAATGTGTACTTTGAAATAAACAAATTGAATAAATGCACTATCACACACATCAAATCTCTTTGACTTAAGTTTAGAAAACAACATAGACTATAAGTAATTTCAATCATGTTTCTAATACTCAATTGGTGTTTAAATCATTTTATATGTGTCTGCACAATATTTTAACTGGATGATTTAACATAAAATAATAACTTTTTTGTGAATTTATATGTGACCTCTCCTGTAAAGATGATGTTGGAATGCTCCACAAGATAATAGTGGAGAGACAGGGAAAATTGATTTGTTTTAAACAAAAAATTAAACAGTTTTAAAAGTTTTGGCAGTACAAGCTTTTGCCTCAGAAGTTTAACTCAGAATATAGTGTGTCAAATTATCTTTGGAAATTTTCTCATGGTGATAATGCAGGCTAGCCAAAATATTCAATCAAATATTGTTTCATGAAAAACAAATCTATCAAATGTGTAATATATAAGGTTTTGTCACAAACTAAAGCACCTCAAAATATATATTTACTTTCAAGATTACAAATATATTTGGTTTTAAAAAATAACTAAAGAATATATTTTGCAAAGTCATATAAATTCACTTTGAAATGTCAAAAGGTTTACCAATGAAATAGTGTTGTCGTAAAAATAAATAATACCTACTGCCTGTTAAAGTAATGAAAGAAAACAAAAACAAGATGAGTGTTACATGAGAAACACATTAGTCAATTTACAACATTCTTTTACTGCTACAAATATCTCAATCTTAGAAAACTTCAAGATGAAGTGATTTCAAGTACTCTAATATTTACTTTGACTTCAATTTTAATTTTACACGTATACTGATAAAAGAACACATTTAAACAATACATTTGCACTATTGTTGACATCATTACTCAAATGTTCATATAAGTTTTGCACAAGGTTACATTTGTAATGTACATGAAAATGGAAAAGAAAGTGTCATGGTTAAAGTTATTCCTTTAACACAGCTATACCCATGTATTTCATAGCTATGTGAATTTTCATTTTAAACATGAGAAAAAGAAGGTGTTTGGTTGAAAAACAATATTCTGTTTCACAAGATAAATCTTTTAAAGTGGACAGAGCTTAACATTTTCTTAATAAAACAATATTTAACAGAATTACTTGAAAGCATTAGTTCAATGTATACTTTGAAATAACAAGTTTTTCTTTTATGCATATATATTATAAAATCATGTGAAAAATAAACAAATTGAATAAATGCACTATCATACACGTCAAACCTCTTTGACTTAAGTTTAGAAAACAACATAGACTATAAGTAATTTCAATCATGTTTCTAATACTCTACTGTTGTTTAAATCATTTTATATGTGTCTGCACAATATTTTAACTGGATGACTTAACATAAAATAATCAAATTTCTGTGAAGTTATATGTGACCTCTCCTGTAAGATGATGTTGGAATGTTCCACAAGATAATAGTGGAGAGACAGGGAAAATTGGTTTGTTTTAAACAAAAAATTAAACAGTTTTAACAGTTTTGGCAGTACAAGCTTTTGCCTCAGAAGTTTAACTCAGAATATAGTGTGTCAAATTATCTTTGGAAATTTTCTCATGGTGATAATGCAGGCTAGCCAAAATATTCAATCAAATATTGTTTCATGAAAAACAAATCTATCAAATGTGTAATATATAAGGCTTTGTCACAAACTAAAGCACCTCAAAATATATGTTTACTTTCAAGATTACAAATATATTTGGTTTTAAAAAATAACTAAAGAATATATTTTGCAAGTCATATAAATTCACTTTGAAATGTCAAAAGGTTTACCAATGAAATAGTGTTGTCGTAAAAATAAATAATGCTTACCTTCTGTTAAAGTAGTGAAAGAAAAGAAAAACAAGATGAGAAACACATTAGTCAATTCACAACATTCTTTTACTGCTACAAATATCTCAATTATATGTATACTGATAAAAGAACACATTTAAACAATACATTTGAGCTATTGTTGACATCATTACTCAAATGTTTATATAAGTTTTGCACAAGGTTACATTTGTAATGTACATGAATATAGAAAAGAAAGTATCATGGTTTAAATTATTCCTTTAACACAGCTATACCCATGTATTTCATAGCTATGTGAATTTTCATTTTAAACATGAGAAAAAGAAGATGTTTGGTTGAAAAACAATATTCTGTTTCACAAGATAAATCTTTTAAAGTGGACAGAACTTAATATTTTCTTATTAAAACAATATTTAACAGAATTACTTGAAAGCATTAGTTCAATGTGTACTTTGAAATAACAAGTGTTTCTTTTATGCATGTATATTATAAAACCATGTGAAAAATAAACAAATTGAATAAATGCACTATCATACAGGTCAAATCTCTTTGACTTAAGTTTAGAAAACAACATAGACTTTAAGTAATTTCAATCATGTTTCTAATACTCTACTGTTGTCTAAATCATTTTATATGTGTCTGCACAATATTTTAACTGGATGATTTAACATAAAATAATCAAATTTCTGTGAATTTATGTGTTACCTATCCTGTAAGATGATGTTGGAATGCTACACAAGATAATAGTGGAGAGACAGGAAACATTGATTTGTTTTAAACAAAAAAAATTAAACAGTTTTAACAGTTTTGGCAGTACAAGCTTTTGCCTCAGAAGTTTAACTCAGAATATAGTGTGTCAAATTATCTTTGGAAATTTTCTCATGGTGATAATGCAGGCTAGCCAAAATATTCAATCAAATATTGTTTCATGAAAAACAAATCGATTAAATGTGTAATATATAAGATTTTGTCACAAACTAAAGCACCTCAAAATATATATTTACTTTCAAGATTACAAATATATTTGTTTTTAAAAAATAACTAAAGAATACATTTTGCAAAGTCATAAAAATTCCCTTTGAAATGTCAAAGGGTTTACCAATGAAATAGTGTTGTTGTAAAAATAAATAATACTTACCAACTGTTAAAGTAGTGAAAGAAAAGAAAAACAAGATGAGTGTTACATGAGAAACACATTAGTCAATTTACAACATTCTTTTACTGCTACAAATATCTCAATCTTAGAAAACTTCAAGATGAAGTGATTTTAAATACTCTAATATTTACTTTGACTTCAATTTTAATTTTACATGTATACTGATAAAAGAACACATTTAAACAATCTATTTCAGCTATTGTTGACATCATTACTCAAATATTCATATAAGTTTTGCACAAGGTTACATTTGTAATGTACATGAATATGGAAAAGAAAGTATCATGGTTTAAATTATTCCTTTAACACAGCTATACCCATTTATTTCATAGATATGTGAATTTTCATTTAAAAGATGAGAAAAAGAAGATGTTTGGTTGAAAAACAATATTCTGTTTCACAAGATAAATCTTTTAAAGTGGACAGAACTTAACATTTTCTTATAAAAACAACATTTGACAGAATTATTTGAAAGCATTAGTTCAATGTGCACTTTGAAATAACAAGTGTTTCTTTTATGCATATATTATAGACCATGTGAAAAATAAACAAATTGAATAAATGCACTATCACACAGGTCAAATCTCTTTGACTTAAGTTTAGAAAACAACATAGACTTTAAGTAATTTTAATCATGTTTGTAATACTCTACTGTTGTTTAAATCATTTTATATGTGTCTGCACAATATTTTAACTGGATGATTTAACATAAAATAATCAAATTTATGTGAATTTATGTGTTACCTATCCTGTAAGATGATGTTGGAATGCTACACAAGATAATAGTGGAGAGACAGGAAACATTGATTTGTTTTAAACAAAAAAAAATTAAACAGTTTTAACAGTTTTGGCAGTACAAGCTTTTGCCTCAGAAGTTTAACTCAGAATATAGTGTGTCAAATTATCTTTGGAAATTTTCTCATGGTGATAATGCAGGCTAGCCAAAATATTCAATCAAATATTGTTTCATGAAAAACAAATCTATTAAATGTGTAATATATAAGATTTTGTCACAAACTAAAGCACCTCAAAATATATATTTACTTTCAAGATTACAAATATATTTGTTTTAAAAAATAACTAAAGAATACATTTTGCAAAGTCATATAAATTCACTTTGAAATGTCAAAAGTTTTACCAATGAAATAGTGTTGTCGTAAAAATAAATAATACTTACCAACTGTTAAAGTAGTGAAAGAAAAGAAAAACAAGATGAGTGTTACATGAGAAACACATTAGTCAATTTACAACATTCGTTTACTGCTACAAATATCTCAATTATATGTATACTGATAAAAGAACACATTTAAACAATACATTTCAGCTATTGTTGACATCATTACTCAAATGTTTATATAAGTTTTGCACAAGGTTACATTTGTAATGTACATGAATATAGAAAAGAAAGTGTCATGGTTTAAATTATTCCTTTAACACAGCTATACCCATGTATTTCATAGCTATGTGAATTTTCATTTTAAACATGAGAAAAAGAAGATGTTTGGTTGAAAAATAATATTTTGTTTCACAAGATAAATCTTTTAAAGTGGACAGAACTTAACATTTTCTTATTAAAACAATATTTAACAGAATTATTTGAAAGCATTAGTTCAATGTGTACTTTGAAATAACAAGTGTTTCTTTTATGCATATATATTATAAAACCATGTGAAAAATAAACAAATTGAATAAATGCACTATCATACAGGTCAAATCTCTTTGACTTTAGTTTAGAAAACAACATAGACTTTAAGTAATTTCAATCATGTTTCTAATACTCTACTGTTGTTTAAATCATTTTATATGTGTCTGCACAATATTTTAACTGGATGATTTAACATAAAATAATCAAATTTCTGTGAATTTATGTGTTACCTATCCTGTAAGATGATGTTGGAATGCTACACAAGATAATAGTGGAGAGACAGGAAACATTGATTTGTTTTAAACAAAAAAAATTAAACAGTTTTAACAGTTTTGGCAGTACAAGCTTTTGCCTCAGAAGTTTAACTCAGAATATAGTGTGTCAAATTATCTTTGGAAATTTTCTCATGGTGATAATGCAGGCTAGCCAAAATATTCAATCAAATATTGTTTCATGAAAAACAAATCGATTAAATGTGTAATATATAAGATTTTGTCACAAACTAAAGCACCTCAAAATATATATTTACTTTCAAGATTACAAATATATTTGTTTTTAAAAAATAACTAAAGAATACATTTTGCAAAGTCATAAAAATTCCCTTTGAAATGTCAAAGGGTTTACCAATGAAATAGTGTTGTTGTAAAAATAAATAATACTTACCAACTGTTAAAGTAGTGAAAGAAAAGAAAAACAAGATGAGTGTTACATGAGAAACACATTAGTCAATTTACAACATTCTTTTACTGCTACAAATATCTCAATCTTAGAAAACTTCAAGATGAAGTGATTTTAAATACTCTAATATTTACTTTGACTTCAATTTTAATTTTACATGTATACTGATAAAAGAACACATTTAAACAATCTATTTCAGCTATTGTTGACATCATTACTCAAATATTCATATAAGTTTTGCACAAGGTTACATTTGTAATGTACATGAATATGGAAAAGAAAGTATCATGGTTTAAATTATTCCTTTAACACAGCTATACCCATTTATTTCATAGATATGTGAATTTTCATTTAAAAGATGAGAAAAAGAAGATGTTTGGTTGAAAAACAATATTCTGTTTCACAAGATAAATCTTTTAAAGTGGACAGAACTTAACATTTTCTTATAAAAACAACATTTGACAGAATTATTTGAAAGCATTAGTTCAATGTGCACTTTGAAATAACAAGTGTTTCTTTTATGCATATATTATAGACCATGTGAAAAATAAACAAATTGAATAAATGCACTATCACACAGGTCAAATCTCTTTGACTTAAGTTTAGAAAACAACATAGACTTTAAGTAATTTTAATCATGTTTGTAATACTCTACTGTTGTTTAAATCATTTTATATGTGTCTGCACAATATTTTAACTGGATGATTTAACATAAAATAATCAAATTTATGTGAATTTATGTGTTACCTATCCTGTAAGATGATGTTGGAATGCTACACAAGATAATAGTGGAGAGACAGGAAACATTGATTTGTTTTAAACAAAAAAAAATTAAACAGTTTTAACAGTTTTGGCAGTACAAGCTTTTGCCTCAGAAGTTTAACTCAGAATATAGTGTGTCAAATTATCTTTGGAAATTTTCTCATGGTGATAATGCAGGCTAGCCAAAATATTCAATCAAATATTGTTTCATGAAAAACAAATCTATTAAATGTGTAATATATAAGATTTTGTCACAAACTAAAGCACCTCAAAATATATATTTACTTTCAAGATTACAAATATATTTGTTTTAAAAAATAACTAAAGAATACATTTTGCAAAGTCATATAAATTCACTTTGAAATGTCAAAAGTTTTACCAATGAAATAGTGTTGTCGTAAAAATAAATAATACTTACCAACTGTTAAAGTAGTGAAAGAAAAGAAAAACAAGATGAGTGTTACATGAGAAACACATTAGTCAATTTACAACATTCGTTTACTGCTACAAATATCTCAATTATATGTATACTGATAAAAGAACACATTTAAACAATACATTTCAGCTATTGTTGACATCATTACTCAAATGTTTATATAAGTTTTGCACAAGGTTACATTTGTAATGTACATGAATATAGAAAAGAAAGTGTCATGGTTTAAATTATTCCTTTAACACAGCTATACCCATGTATTTCATAGCTATGTGAATTTTCATTTTAAACATGAGAAAAAGAAGATGTTTGGTTGAAAAATAATATTTTGTTTCACAAGATAAATCTTTTAAAGTGGACAGAACTTAACATTTTCTTATTAAAACAATATTTAACAGAATTATTTGAAAGCATTAGTTCAATGTGTACTTTGAAATAACAAGTGTTTCTTTTATGCATATATATTATAAAACCATGTGAAAAATAAACAAATTGAATAAATGCACTATCATACAGGTCAAATCTCTTTGACTTTAGTTTAGAAAACAACATAGACTTTAAGTAATTTCAATCATGTTTCTAATACTCTACTGTTGTTTAAATCATTTTATATGTGTCTGCACAATATTTTAACTGGATGATTTAACATAAAATAATCAAATTTCTGTGAATTTATGTGTTACCTCTCCTGTAAGATGATGTTGGAATACTACACAAGATAATAGTGGAGACAGGAAACATTGATTTGTTTTAAACAAAAAATTAAACAGTTTTAAAAGTTTTGGCAGTACAAGCTTTTGCCTCAGAAGTTTAACTCAGAATATAGTGTGTCAAATTATCTTTGGAAATTTTCTCATGGTGATAATGCAGGCTAGCCAAAATATTCAATCAAATATTGTTTCATGAAAAACAAATCTATTAAATGTGTAATATATAAGATTTTGTCACAAACTAAAGCACCTCAAAATATATATTTACTTTCAAGATTACAAATATATTTGTTTTTAAAAAATAACTAAAGAATACATTTTGCAAAGTCATAAAAATTCCCTTTGAAATGTCAAAGGGTTTACCAATGAAATAGTGTTGTTGTAAAAATAAATAATACTTACCAACTGTTAAAGTAGTGAAAGAAAAGAAAAACAAGATGAGTGTTACATGAGAAACACATTAGTCAATTTACAACATTCTTTTACTGCTACAAATATCTCAATCTTAGAAAACTTCAAGATGAAGTGATTTTAAATACTCTAATATTTACTTTGACTTCAATTTTAATTTTACATGTATACTGATAAAAGAACACATTTAAACAATCCATTTCAGCTATTGTTGACATCATTACTCAAATATTCATATAAGTTTTGCACAAGGTTACATTTGTAATGTACATGAATATGGAAAAGAAAGTATCATGGTTTAAATTATTCCTTTAACACAGCTATACCCATTTATTTCATAGATATGTGAATTTTCATTTAAAAGATGAGAAAAAGAAGATGTTTGGTTGAAAAACAATATTCTGTTTCACAAGATAAATCTTTTAAAGTGGACAGAACTTAACATTTTCTTATAAAAACAACATTTGACAGAATTATTTGAAAGCATTAGTTCAATGTGCACTTTGAAATAACAAGTGTTTCTTTTATGCATATATATTATAGACCATGTGAAAAATAAACAAATTGAATAAATGCACTATCACACAGGTCAAATCTCTTTGACTTAAGTTTAGAAAACAACATAGACTTTAAGTAATTTTAATCATGTTTGTAATACTCTACTGTTGTTTAAATCATTTTATATGTGTCTGCACAATATTTTAACTGGATGATTTAACATAAAATAATCAAATTTCTGTGAATTTATGTGTTACCTATCCTGTAAGATGATGTTGGAATGCTACACAAGATAATAGTGGAGAGACAGGAAACATTGATTTGTTTTAAACAAAAAAAAATTAAACAGTTTTAACAGTTTTGGCAGTACAAGCTTTTGCCTCAGAAGTTTAACTCAGAATATAGTGTGTCAAATTATCTTTGGAAATTTTCTCATGGTGATAATGCAGGCTAGCCAAAATATTCAATCAAATATTGTTTCATGAAAAACAAATCTATTAAATGTGTAATATATAAGATTTTGTCACAAACTAAAGCACCTCAAAATATATATTTACTTTCAAGATTACAAATATATTTGTTTTTAAAAAATAACTAAAGAATACATTTTGCAAAGTCATAAAAATTCCCTTTGAAATGTCAAAGGGTTTACCAATGAAATAGTGTTGTTGTAGAAATAAGTAATACTTACCAACTGTTAAAGTAGTGAAAGAAAAGAAAAACAAGATGAGTGTTACATGAGAAACACATTAGTCAATTTACAACATTCTTTTACTGCTACAAATATCTCAATCTTAGAAAACTTCAAGATGAAGTGATTTTAAATACTCTAATATTTACTTTGACTTCAATTTTAAATTTAAATGTATACTGGTAAAAGAACACATTTAAACAATCCATTTCAGCTATTGTTGACATCATTACTCAAATATCCATATAAGTTTTGCACAAGGTTACATTTGTAATGTACATGAATATGGAAAAGAAAGTATCATGGTTTAAATTATTCCTTTAACACAGCTATACCCATTTATTTCATAGCTATGTGAATCTTCATTTAAAAGATGAGAAAAAGAAGGTGTTTGGTTGAAAAACAATATTCTGTTTCACAAGATAAATCTTTTAAAGTGGACAGAACTTGACATTTTCTTATTAAACCAACAATTTAACAGAATTATTTGAAAGCATTAGTTCAATGTGTACTTTGAAATAACAAGTGTTTCTTTTATGCATATATATTATAAAACCATGTGAAAAATAAACAAATTGAATAAATGCACTATCATACAGGTCAAATCTCTTTGACTTTAGTTTAGAAAACAACATAGACTTTAAGTAATTTCAATCATGTTTCTAATACTCTACTGTTGTTTAAATCATTTTATATGTGTCTGCACAATATTTTAACTGGATGATTTAACATAAAATAATCAAATTTCTGTGAATTTATGTGTTACCTCTCCTGTAAGGTGATGTTGGAATGCTACACAAGATAATAGTGGAGAGACAGGAAACATTGATTCGTTTTAAACAAAAAATTAAACAGTTTTAAAAGTTTTGGCAGTACAAGCTTTTGCCTCAGAAGTTTAACTCAGCCTGGGGCAATCAGAAACTTGACATGTAATATCTTCAAATTTTGATAATGAGCTTCAATGGTCACAGAAAAAGAAATGCACTATTAAAAATAATTGGAAAGTTGGAAGTAGATTTTTAAATCAATTGCTTAACATACAAATACAACATTTTCACACTTCAAGTTGATCTTAAATTACGTTGTTGGAGGATGTACAAGACTGTCCAAAAAGTACATGTGTAAAAAATATAAAACTGCAGCATATCCTGTGAAATGTCACAACCCATCATCTAAAACCAGTGTTTCTTTATGTCCAGCACACACACTATAGGGCCACTACTTCGAGTATGGCTATGTGAAAAGTGTGCAACCTGTTCTAACTAAGCAATGACACAATATTCTGCAAAAATAATCATGTGTAACAAAAAATCTGGTAAATAGGCAATGTGATATGTACATAATTATCTTGATTTATGCAAATAGTCGTTTGATAAATTAAGAAAGTTAATCAATAATTTGATACAGTAAGTAAAAAAATCAGGATAGTTATCTTGAATTTTCAAGATAGAAACTTGATAAAATAAGACAACTGCCTTCAATTACCGATAAAATAAGTCAGTAATTTGAAGGGAAAAATTTCAGGATGGCCATGATTCTCTTTAGTATTGTAGTTTATACACTGTTAAATAAATTTATTTGTGCATTCTAAAATTGAGAATTAATAAAAAGTATTAGAACGTGTTCTTTTTAATTATGTTTTTTTTTGTAGTTATATATATATTTTTTAAGCTAATCTGAGTAAATGAAATTGTTACATTAAATATCGTTTGTATCGTAGAAATAATTAGATTTTTTCTTTATTTATATTTTATTCACAACCACTTTGAATCACTATTGCATTAATAAGTGTACAATGAACAAAACATCCTATTTGTCGTGAGGAGTAACCTAATTTTGTCTGTAAAACATTTAATTTTGATAGTAATAAAATACTTCATAATATACATTACAGATTGATTTGAAATCATGTAATTAAATAAAACTTCTGATGTATATGTAGGATGCTAATACACTTTTGAATGTAACCTTTTTCGGTTATAATCATATCATATTTACCATACAAACCGAATTGCTTCGGATTGGTCTTGTCCGGCAAGATCTTTGAGGTAGAATCTGGTCAATGTGTTGTGAGATTTCCAATGGCAGGCTTGCATGATTTGGTCCATGGAACCTCCCCCATAGAAGGCCTTTGAAGCCGCAAATGCTCTGACGTCGTGGGCCTTTACCCCTACAAGGTCCATGTCTGCATTATTCACCTTGGTGTAGCAGAATTTTATAGTGTTTTTAATCCAAGACAAGATAGTAGAACACTGTATATCCTTGGAGTGGCCCAATTTGTGAGAGATAAACAATAACTGTCTACCCCCTCTGGAGTCCTTGGTTCGGTCCAGGTAACACTGAAGGGCCCTGACAGGGCAAAGTAGGATATCTGTGTCCTGAGTGTCTTGACTACACTTCAAGGCTGGTATGACCACTGGAGAGATAGATTGCGGTCCTTCTTTTGCTAACTGATTTTTGGCAATGAAGGAGGAGAGGGGGACAATTGGATCTGATCCCAGTCGCCCAGGCATAAAAGTCCATCTAGGGTCCAGGTATGGATCTCACTACGCCTCTTCCCGGAGGCCAGGTCTAGTAAGAAAACTGTCTTCCAAGTTAAGAATTTGAGACCTGCCTCCTCTTGTGGTTCAACAGGAGGTTGGGTGAGTCTCTGCAAACCAAGGGACAGATTCCACTTGGGAATGGGCCTAAAGGTCTTAGGTTTATCCCTGTGAAAACTTGCTATCAGTCTGGCAATTTCTGTGTTAGTACTAATGTTTTGTTTGGTATTCCTAAAGGCATCTGCAATGGCTGTTCTATAACCTTGAATAGTGGAGGGGCATCTGTTTAGATCATTGAATAGATGCCAAAAAAGTTGCAGATATCCCCTATAGAGGGATTCCTGAAGTCCACCTGTTTGTCTGTGCACCAACGTTGGAAAATGGTCCACTTTGAAGCGTAGATGGATCTTGTGGAGAGTCTCTGAGGAGCAGCAATTCTTTCTGCCACTTCTGCAGAGAAACCATGTTCTTGGAGTGCTGAACTCCAAGATACCAGACATGGAGGTTCAGGGATGTTAAGTTGGCATGGTAATGGTTGTTCAGTGGTTGTTTCAGCAGAGTGCATATGGGTGGGAGTTGTCTTGGGATGTCCAGAGGCAATTACACCAGGTCCCAAAACCATGGTTTTGTCGGCCAGCCTGGGGCAATCAGAATCATCCTGCAAGTTTGAGATTGAAGTTTTTGTACAACCTTGGGCAGTAGGGCAGTGGAAGGAAATGCGCAAGCAACCAGGTTTTCGACCACGACCCCTGCGACCCCTTCGACTGCCACGTCCTCCTCTGCGACCACCTTGTGGTGGTGGTTGAAAAAAGGGCTGTTGCACCATGTATTGAGGTGCCAGCATGGGTTGATAGTAAACCCCTTGTTGAGTCTGTTGACGTCCACCCCTGCCCTTTTTGTTTTTCTTATATGAGTGGAAGCGTTGCTCCTTCTTGGATCCAGGTTTCACTCCTAGGCCTATTAAGTGCTGCTCATACTCCTGCATGAGACTCCTCTCAAACAGGTCACCTCCAGAGACTGGGGCAGCGCGTAGATTGCAAACCCTGAAAGCGTCGAGGTTAGGGTGAGCATGACGTAGATAGGCATCACGTCTGAGAAGACCAGGTTTGTGAGTGAAGATAAGAAGTTGGATACCAAATCTGCATAGGCCTTGGACATACTTCTAATAATATCCAGCATGAACTGCATCTGAGCAGATTCTTGTTGCATCATATTGACGAGTTGGGCAAAGATCTGCTCCCTGGTGGGCCCGTCCGTGGTGGCATGGAACTGGTCAAACAACCTTTCTCTCCGGTCCCTTGAGAGGCGAAGGTTGTTAAGGCACGACTCACTGGCCTTTCCAAAGGTAGAGAGGAAGTTGGCAATAGAGACATTCTCGCGAGCCATATACTCCAGCTTGACTAAATCCTTCTGTTGGACTGAAACTGGGGGTCCACTCCTGTAACCAGGCTTTGCAATGTTGGAAAATGCCTGAGGAACCACCTGTGGTGTCTGAGAAAATTTATTGTCCACTACACTGTACCAGCTTTCCTTGTGTGGTGGAATACCCGGAAATTTTCCTATCTCCAGAGAAGATGATGTACCTGGTTTTACCAAATCGTCCTGAGCAGTCTGGATCCAAGATAGGTCGGGTATCATGGGAAGCTTGATAGATAGAGGTGTATCCAACTTTTCCTGCTGTAGAAGAAGGGGATCACATCCCAGTGCTGAGCCCAGCTTATAGTCCTCTTCTGCAGCTGGGTCAGGGATGGACAAAAACTCCCTAACTTTCTGGACCAATTCCCCGAATGGAAGGTTAGGGGAAGGAGCCTGTTCTCCAACTTCTGTAGGGTCTTTCTGTTTTGAGGCGGAAGAGAAGGAGGAGGCTGAAACATCAGTCCCGTATTCCTCTTGTTCCAGGGCTTGAAGAGGAGATGAGAGCCTTGGAGCAGACACAGTAGCTGATGCAGACGGATGCTGTGTAGAGGGGGTGGTAGTAGGCACTTTTACTTGAGTAACCACCACTTGAATGGACTGTTGTGCAATAGCAGAGGAGCCCTTGACCTTAGAGAGACCCTTCTTTACCTCAGGAGGGGCAGGTTGAGATGGCTATGTGAAAAGTGTGCAACCTGTTCTAACTAAGCAATGACATAATATTCTGCAAAAATAATCATGTGTAACAAAAAATTTGATAAATAGGCGATGTGATATGTACATAATTATCTTGATTTATGCAAATAGTCGTTTGATAAATTAAGAAAGTTATCTCAATAATTTGATACAGTAAGTAAAAAAAATAAGGATAGTTATCTTGAATTTTCAAGATAGAAACTTGATAAAATAAGACAACTGCCTTCAATTACGGATAAAATCAATCAGTAATTTGAAGGAAAAAATTTCAGGATGGCCATGATTCTCTTTAGTATTGTAGTTTATACACTGTTAAATGAATTTATTTGTGCATTCTTAAATTGAAAATTAATAAAAAGTATTAGAACATGTTTTTTTAATTATGTTTTTTTTTGTAGTTATGTATATTTTTAAGCTAATCTGAGTAAATGAAATTGTTATATTAAATATCGTTTGCATCGTAGAAATAATTAGATTTTTTCTTTATTTATATTTTATTCACAACCACTTTGAATCACTATTGCATTAATAAGTGTACAATGAACAAAACATTCTATTTGTCGTGAGGAGTAACCTAATTTTGTCTGTAAAACATTTAATTTTGATAGTAATAAAATACTTCATAATATACATTACAGATTGATTTGAAATCATGTAATTAAATAAAACTTGTGATGTATATATAGGATGCTAATACACTTTTGAATGTCACCTTTTCGGTTATAATTATATCATATTTACCATACAAACCGAATTGGTTTAATTTCCTCAAAATCTAAAAGCCCCAGATTTCATTAAAGAAAAACCGAAGACGTGAAAGACAGCAGAAAATACAATTAATGAAAACGACAGGGTTTTTAACACACACTGGTGGTTTATGCAGCAGGTCACCTCGGCATAAATAAAGACAACGCATAATTACATCGCTACACGTAAAAAGATTTTGTACTGGTCTGTACACAAAGAAGCGGCTTCCGCCATTACATAGTCAGAGAAACTCTCATTAATTTGTGAATATTTTTGTATTAAAATTCATTTAAACGAAAGAAAATAACTATTTTCAATTAGCTGTGTTAATGAAATTATATAGTTATATATAATACCTCAGTTATCTGTTTGTTATACTTTTTCTGATGTTATCATTTTTCTCACCTGAATCTTTCGCTCAGACACCAATCAAAGTCCAAAGTCTGTGTGGATATCTTATCTAATACAGAATACGTGGCTAATTGCTTTATCTATTGGTACATATTAAAGATAAACCGACTGACTACCAATTTCCGCCTTCCTGTTAATTGCTTTGAGGCTTTATCATTGTGCACTTTTTTCTTTTTATCATATATCCCCATTATGGTGGAAAAATTAAAGAGGGTCAGGATCAGGTATAGTTTACTGTTTTTCCGACAGAAAAGGTGTGAGATACTTTTTTAAAAAATCAATGTAAATTAGTAGTCCAGGAAAGACATGGCCAAAATAGGGTCAACCAGCCACTTATGCAATATTTTTTCTGTTTAGAAAAAAGATCATATGAAACTTTACACAATATGAGAGTGATAATGTACTTTGTGTGATATTCATATTACTGGTATTATGCATATAGTTAGAATCATAAAGTGCTGGAACTTATCAAAATTTTCATGCAGTCTCTTTTAAAATCGTGCATTTTGAACATAATGGGACCAAAATGACAAAAAAAAACATTTTATTTTCTCCTTCTAGACGCTTTATACAAGGGGATAATAAAAATAACACGAAATACTTGTGATGGGTGTGTGAGGATCTCCCTCTCTGTTGCTGCCGCGTCACAACTTTTCAGTTGAAGCCTCGTCCAGTTCATTGTGTAAATAAGTTAACATGGTAATTCACACTTATGTTCAAGGTCATGCACGTGGCCAGTGTAAATCTTTTGTTGACACAGCCAGGCCTGCCGGTGATTGAATTTAACTCTGGTTTTGCCTCTTACCTTCAGTTTTCTATTGGTTTCTGGATAAACAAAACAAAAATTTCAACCACCCACCTCCCTGTAGCACTTCCTTGCTCCACCTACACCTTCTCATAGGTTATGGTATTTCCTTCCACTCACTACACCAGTTATGTGTTCAAACTTCATTGTATTATGTATCAACATATGAATAATGTTCTGTGTATTGGGGCTCTTTGTCCAATTGTCAAGTAAATTTTAACAACTAACTTTTAGTATCTTAACCATGTCATAGTATTTGTTGTAGTGTATTGTGTATGTCAATAAAGGCTCAATTGCCCATTCTTTGCATTTAACTCATCACTGTGTTGCTCATATATCATCTCAAATCAACCTGAGTGCATTACTTATACTCTTGCTAGCTTTGCTGCAACAAGCAATCTCTCTACTGTGACCTAAGAATAAAGTTGATCTTCCTAGAGTTCACTGGACTTGGGTTCACTGCTACTCACTTAAATATATGATTTTCTTGTAGAGTTGGAAAGCTAATATTTCTTTATCCCTTGAATATGCTGATTATTGGACTTACATAAATTCATAAAATGACAAAAATATTCAGAAAATTGGCATTTAACAAAATTGGTAATTAATGAGAAAATAAACTGTGCTTTTTCAGGACAGCCAAATATTTCCAAGAACCTTTATTTAACCTGGTGCTCAAACCTAAACCCTACACCCAACGTATTAGTACAATAATGTAATTTTATAGGGCAATATGATTGCCGGTCCGCGGTCCACTAATGGATGTGTCAGGCCGATAATCATTGATGGCGGTCCATTTCTACAGCACATTGCCCGTAAAAATTACATTATTACTATTATTATTAGCTGAATTTTATATTTGGTTGTCTGTGATATTTTTTGTGTCATTAGAGTTTTCGAGCTACATATACAATGATTACATCAACTGTACTTAGGGTTAAGGCTCTAAATTACTCATATATTATCGTTTGGGTGAAAAATACATTTATAAATAATTTAGAATTAATATATAAATGATAATTTCAAACAAGACTTGTTTTATAAATGATATTTTTCTTTACCAAACAAAGAAAGTTTTTCAGTGTGAACCAACGTTGTATTTTTGGTATATATTATATATATATATTATACATTTAAACATTTTAAGAGAAAATTGATCTGTAACATTATCAGAAGTCATAGTTAATGTTTTAATACATGAAAACCCCATGGATCATCATAATGGGACGCTGTGCTAATCAAAAAATATATTGTTGTGACATCATACAAGTAGAGACTAATAAAAATACGTCATTTTGAGATTTTTGTTTTGAAATGGTTGTTGGCTGGGTTATTTTTCCCGTAAACAACTACTGTTATTTTCAAAATAAGCAGTTAACCTACAAAAACATTCTATAGCAATGAAAAGATATCCTTACACTGCTTTTACTAGTTTTTGTTTGGCTAAAATCCGTACAGTAATAAATTAGATATTGCAAGTTAAAAATTTGAAGTGAGAGTACAATATTGTAAACAAATACTCGGTGACGTCAGAACCCAGTCAATAATACTCATTATTGGACCGCGGACCGGCAATCAATAAAATACTGTTTTCAAAGACTCGATTTTACACTAATAATCTACTGGTAATGCACTCAGCTAGTAATAATAGCTGTTTACACTCAATCATACCACCCAAGTCCATGAAACATTCACAAATGAAAAATAAGTTAAAACTTTAAGTAATGTCATCCCCTTTGTTAATGGGTATTAAAAACAGATATCCTAGAGGACTGACCCACTAATACAATCGTCCTGCCAATTTAGCTACAATCCAGTTATTATCTATGTTGGAGCCCAATTTAGGAGTCAGCCCATCTTAAGATGGGCTATAGCCCAACTTAGGATCCTAAGTTGGGTAGCCCATCTTAAGATGGGCTAGAACATATTAGCCCAACTTGGGATAATAAAATTCAAGAAGGTTTTTAAATCTAAAATTTAATATTATCCTTTTAGTAGAATGTCCATAGCTTATTTTAAGATGAATTGACAGATATTAGCAAAACATTATGTCATACTTCATGGACTGTTTAATCAACCAGTTTATTTAAGTACTAAAATTTTAACTAAACAGCCTATGATTGTGAATTCCTATTGATATCTAAAGTTTCTGTTTTTTCGTATCCTTCCTAAATATTTTCTTACAGATATTAGCCCAACTTATAATATGCACATGTAGTCTTTATTCTGAAACTGAAATAATATTAACTATTTTACCTATATTTTATCCCTTTTATTTACTTCAGTATGCATTGATAGGATAAGTCTGAATTCATTTATCAGTCCAAGACAGTTAGTATGTTTGACAGTGGGGGGTCATTAGCTGACAAGATGTCTATTGTTAACTACTCCTTTGAGCTTAATTGTTTTACTTCTGGGGAGTGATTAGGCAACTGGATTACATTGTGATTTATCTATTGTTTCAAGACTCTTTTCAAGTTGAGTTGTTTGACTGTGTGTGACTTGTTAACTGGATGAGTGTTCAGATTTACCTTTTGTCCCAGCATTACTTTGTAACTTGATTTGTTTCACTTGTGCTTGAGTGACTAGCTGACAGGATTAAATAGGTATTCTTGTAAGATTCTTTTAAGGTATTTTTACATGTTTAAGGAAAACATGAACATAATAATAATTTTTAAAAGCTTAATTTCTTATGTAGACAATTACTGCTGTTTGACCAAATACATAAGATTAACTGTTTGATTAAATTGCATTTTAGTAATGATTAGTGTAATTTTGAAAAGGTAATTTGCATTTTTTTTTTGTAAAAATAAAGTGCTGTTTATAAAACTTTGCTAAATTTTATAATATGACTCACCCATAAAATCACATATGGGTTGTCCCTCATAAAGGTTTGATAGGATTAAGCCTCTTTGTGTTTTGATATTACTTTGATGATGATTTGTTTCACTTTATGATTGAGGTTTTCCCATTATTCACTTCACCCATCCCAAATGAAACAAATCAACACCAATAGAATACTGAAACAATAGCCACAAATCCAATTAAGAAATCATCCTGATATAGACAAACAAATCAACATCAAAGGGATATTGTAATGCTTCTCAGGGCTCAGGAAACTACAATTCATTTTAGTTCTGCAATTAAACACTGTTGATATTTGATAACATAGCTTTTTTTCAAAATAAAAAAAAGAATTCATAGACAAAAATCCTTCTGTACAAGGGACAGTCAAGGAGGCCAATAATATTGTCATCTTTTTCATGATAATGTTATATAATTTCCTTTCATTTGCACATGCTAGAAAACAATTCTTATTATACCCATATTAAATTTTTTTTTCTAGAATTTTATTATCTTAAGTTGGGCTGAGATGTTCTAGCCCATCTTAAGATCTTAAGACTTAGGAGTCAGCCCATCTTAAGATAGGCTACCCAACTTAGGATTCTAAGTTGGGCTATAGCCCATCTTAAGATGGGCTGACTCCTAAGTTGGGCTCCAACATCTACACCTATCAGGTAGCTATCAGCTGCCTTCCCAATAATTAACGCTCGTCGATAGGAGAGGGTTATTGTGATCAGTTTGTTTCTATCTGTCTGTCTGTGCACCGTTTCGCCCTTATAACTCATAAAAACTATAGCATCAATCAATCTCAAATTTGGTGGGAAGGTATTTCATGGGGTAGACGGATTCTTCCAAATTTGGTGTAATTTGTTTGAAAATTAAAGCCAGGAGAGAGTATTTCTTATTTTTAATTGGGAATACACAGTGCTTCTCTTCATCACATACATAACAAGATGCACTCAGAGACAGCAAGACGCTCGACTTGATGTGACCAGTCTCTAAAGTGATAAAAAATAATGTGAGGAAAACAAAAAAAAATAAATAAATAAATAAAACTGAACATGTAAATTAATTTTCAGCGGATTTCTCCCCACTGAGGAACAGATGCATACCTGAACACAAAAATCCAGATAGTGAATTAATATTTTGTAGGTATTCTATGGGTTCACGATAGCATGGCTCACTCTCTAGCTGACATTATTATAAATGTTAATAAAATGGGCATAAAGTGAACCAGAAACCACTGAGCACACACATCCACCATGGTGGTATTTCCAGAAAAAATGGAGGTTTATTGGTATCCAGAATATTAACTGGATCTTTCCTAAAATGTAATCACTTCTTCCCATGGTTAGCCCCTTCCTACTAAAAATTTAACATCAAAATTTGTTCATTACTTTTGAAGAAATATCAAAGAGAAAACCAGTCATTAAAATACATTGAAAAATGGGGAATTTTTTGTATCCAAAATATGATCCGAATATTTCCAAAAAAAATAGTAAATAAAAAAACAAAACATTTTTATAAAAAGCTGTTCACCCAAAACACCGAAAAAAAAGTAGACAAAGACAAATAGACAAATAAGAACACAAAAACATAAACTCCTGGTGGACGTAAAAACATTGGTTAAAATTAAGCCACTTCTTCATGTACATCACTCAGGGTAAATTTTTTGATGGACTATCAAGGAATTGAAACAAAAAATAGAAACAAATAAAAATAATCAATACACCACCTCCCTCTTTATTATGTTTATATGAATTTTAAGACATTAATTTGATGGGAAGAAATATTTTTATCTAAAGACAGCAAGTATCACAAGCTAGGTTTGTGACATCACAATGACATTTGTATTGTGACCTCACTGAGTAATGACATCATCGCAGAGTAAAATATTGATTTTTAACGCTCGACGATAGGAGAGGGTTATTGTAATCAGTTTGTTTCTGTCAGTCTGTCTGTCTGTCTGTGCACCATTTCGCCCTTATAACTCAAAAACTATAACACCAATTGAGCTCAAATTTGGTGGGCAGGTATTTTATGGGGTACAAACGGATTCTTTCAAATTTGGTGTAATTTGTGTGAAAACTAAAACCAGGAGAGAGTTTTTCTTATTTTTAATTGGGCTTTTACAGTGAAATCTGCTTCTCTGTCTGTGCACCATTTTGCCCTTATAACTCAAAAACTATAACTTCAATCAATCTCAAATTTGGTGGGAAGGTATTTCATGGGGTACAGACGGATTCTTTCAAATTTGGTGTAATTTGTTTGAAAATTAAAGCCAGGAGAGAGTTTTTCTTATTTTAATTGGGAATACACAGTGAAACTGCTTCTCTTCATCACATACGTAAAAATCAATATTTTGCTTTCTGATGATGTCATTACTAAGTGATGTCACAATGTAACTGCCATTGTGAGGTCACAAACCTAGCTTGTGATACTTGATGTCTTTAAGTAAAAATATTTCTTCTCATTGTATGTCTTGAAATTGACATAAACATAATAAAGAGGGAGGTGGTATATTCATCATTTTTGTTAATTATTATTTCTGTTTTATTTTCTCTTTTTTCTTTCAATTCCTTGACAGTCCATCACAAAAAATTACCATGCATGATTTTCACCAAGAAGTGACCTTTAAGCAGAATTTTTACCTCCAGCAGCAGTTTATGTTTTTGTGTGTTAATTGTTTATGTTTGTTTATTTATTTTTTTTTGTGTGTGTTAAGATTACTCCAAAACTAATGAACAGATCTTTATTTAAAAATTTGTGAGTAGGACCTGACTGAAGGAAGAAGTTACTAAAAGAAAGATCAGGATCTTATTTTGGATACAAAAAATTCATGATTTTTCAGAGGTCCCATTTCAATGTATTTTTAATGACTTTAGCTTTCTACTTGATATTTCTATGAAAATTAATTTACATGTTTGGTTTTATTTTATTGTCTTCCTTACAATATTTTATATCACTTGAGAGACTGGTCACATGGAGTCGAGCGTTTTGCTCTCTCTGAGTGCATCTTGTTTACGTATGGGATAAAGAGAAGGAAGAGGCTATATACACGCCGGCGTGTACATAACGGTCATTACTGCTCTTATATACACGCCGGCGTGTATGTTAGAGTAATCTATTCCTTATATACACGCCACTGGGGTGTATATAAAAGAGGTGAGAATATTATATGCATGCCAGCACATATTAAGAGATGTGGATGAATGTAATATTTTAAATAATGGTGACATATTATAACAGATATGTTAAAATATTTATATAGTAACCATTTTTCAGGAAATTTCATTGGTTAAAACTGCGTGTATATAAGGAGTTAATTGCCCTTATATACACGCCGGCGTGTATATAGCCGATTCGTAAAGAGAATCAGGTTTCTCTGTATATGTCTAATTGAAAATCATTATCTGTCAAGTTTGGTATCTCATTTTGGTTAAAGTTTTTTTGGACAGCAACATTTTAAATGCTGTGTTTTAATTTTCCCTTTTCTTTTTTTTTTGCAAAATCGTTAAAAGAGATTGCTTAATATAAAATAAACCTCTATAATTCAGTGGTATTGATTTGTTTATTTGGGGTTTTACGTCGCTTTCAACACTGTACAGGTCATATCACGACGGGTAGTTGGAAGGGCAGAGGAAACCAGTACATATAGTTCGCTAGGGTTCTGTACTGTAAACTGCCGACCAACGGTAAGCAACTACCAGCTTTCCCACTTATGGCTATGACGGGGATCGAACCCCGGCCACAGAGGTGGGAGGCGAGAGTGTTACCACTCTGCCACCGTGGCCCCCTTGAGTGGTATTGAACCCCAACCACAAGATTATAAGTTCTACACATTACACTCACAGCCATAAGGGATTCTGACTGTACAAAAATTCATGAGGAAGAAATCCTGTCATGATATTGATTTTTTACTTATGTCAACAAGAAGCAGATTTCACTGTATATGCCCTATTAAAAATGAGAAAAACTCTTTCCTGACTTTAATTTTCATACAAATTACACCAAATTTGGAAGAATCCATCTGTACCCCATGAAATACCTGCCCACCAAATTTAAGCTTGATTGGTGTTATAGTTTTTGAGTTATAAGGGCGAACCGGTGCACAGACAGACAGAAACAAACTGATCACAATAACCCTCTCCTATCGTCGAGCATTAAAAAATCAATATTTTGCTTTCTGATGATGTCATTACTCAGTGATGTCACAATGCAACTGTCATTGTGAGGTCACAAACCTAGCTTGTGATACTTGCTGTCTTTAAGTATAAATATTTCTTCTCATTTTATGTCTTGAAACTGACATAAAGATAATAAAGAGGGAGGTGGTATATTCACAATTTTTATTAATTATTATTTGTGTTTTATTTTCTCTTTTTTCTTTCAATTCCTTGACACTTCATCCCAAAGTTACCATGCGTGATTTTCACCAAGAAGTGACCTTTAAGCAATATTTTTACCTCCACCAGCAGTTAATGTTTTTGTGTGCTAATTGTTTAATTTTCTATTTGTCTGGGGGTTTTTTGGGGGTTTTTTTGTTGTTTGTTTTTTGGTTTTTTTTTTGTTTTTTTTTTGTCTTTTTTTGGGGGGGTTGTGTGTGTGTGTGTGTTTAGATCACTCCAGAACTAATTTAATGAACAGATCTTTATTTAAAAATTTGTGGGTAGGACCTGACTGAAGGAAGAAGTTACTGAAAGAAAGATCTGGATCTTATTTTGGATACAAAAAATAATAATTTTTCAGAGGTCCCAATTCAATGTATTTTTATTGACTTTAGCTTTCTACCTGGTATTTCTATGAAGATTAATTTACATGTTTGGTTATATTTATTGTCTTCCTTACAATACTTTTTTCACTTGAGAGACTGGTCAAATGGAGTCTAGCGTTTTGCTCTCTCTGAGTGCATCTTGTTTCAAATGGTTTGAATTTATCATAAACTTTTCCTGATTTTAATCTGATTTTGTACTCTCCCTGCAAATGTTCTTTCCAAAGTCAAAGACTACTTGTAGGAAGCTGACACACATGAAGTTGGGACAGGATACACCTCTGACTGACCGACAGAAATGGCTTAAAACCAACTTTGGCTCCCTCAACACCCACATTGCCAGGCAATTTTATTCCAAGAGTGCTTTATTGGGGAGGAAAACAGCTTAATTAACTGAATTTTTAATTTATTGTTAATTTCATAGTTAATCATATTGTTAGGTTATGTTGATAATTAAAAAGGCTCAAAAGAACATGTGAATTATATAAATCAAGATGCACAACAAAAAGCAGTTAAATATCAGTAAGTGTTTATATGTAAGAACATACAAGTCTGGATAATCTGATCAGTTTGTATTATTTTTATGAGATTTTTGTGCACTGCTGTCCTTCAAACACATCTCAAGTTTTCAGTGTGAATATTAGTAAAGCATTCCAGTGAAGTGATCATTAAAATATGTAGTGTTTATTTTAATACAATGCAGACCATGGTTCAGAGGAAATAGGTTCCATAGATCTTAGGTCACATGACATAGCTTATTAGGAAATAAAGTAGGGAAGCACAAGTAAATCTTCTAAATTTGTCCAGAACATAGGTCATGTGACCACCACTTCCTCTCACATTCCAGAGGTTGTAATTACTGTGAGTCATCTTTGGCATTCCAAAGCTTAATATAAAAGTAGCAGCACATGCAGTCAAAACTCAGTAAGAACAAGATGTAGTAACAACTAGAAGAAACAACTAGTAACAACAAGCAGAGGTAGCAGAGGTAGAGGAAAGATCAGAGAAACACCATGCAGTAGATACAGAAAGTACAGCTATGTGCAAAAATGCTCTTAAAAGAGTATTTTAACATCTAACTCCAGCATGTTGCAACAACTTTGTTATGCTTTTGTTGTTGATATTTTAAAATAAAAGAGAACCCAGAATATACTGCATTTTAATTAGGGATGGGTCGGTAGTTCCGGTATCTCGGTATCGAGACCAATTTTATGAAATACCGTGATCAGATTTTAAAACCGCCACTTCGCTTATCAGCACATATAATGGAAAGGAGAGTTAAAATATTGTATCAAAACCCAAAATCTGAAGAAATTATAAGCTTTTATTCCCATATTTTCGTGCATTTTGCAGAGTTTATACAGTACTAGTGATTACGTTGAGCAGAACTGCCATGTTTTGGTTACGGTAATTTATAACCTTAATCTCGCTTGTCGACACATATAATTGAAGGAAAACTTAAAATATTGGAAACAAACCAGAAATCTGAAGAAATTCCGCACTTTTCTCTCTTAAATCGTGTATTTATGGACTTTTATTGTGATGTCGTTAAGAGGAACGTCCATGTTTGTTTGGGGTGTACTAAAAGGCGGAATCCCAGAATTGGTACGGTTTTGCATTGGCGACATCCCGATGTACACATTTTTGGTACCGACCCATCCCTAATTTTAATACAAACACACTAATTGTCAAACTCTACACCCGACAGCTTTCAAGCCAGTGTACGAGACCATGGTTTTTTGGCCACCAGATGCTATCGTATCAGAGGCATCAGACTAGCTCACAATGTCAGAGCCCAGTTCAGTGGAGATGATTCCAGTTCACTCTGGACGTGGGTTAACAAAGTGAGCCACTAAGAGGCTCAGTCATCTACCCAACCGTTTCCCCCCCAACCCCCTCCCCCAAGTGTCGCCACCCGCATGAGCAGGCCAACTTTCACAAATAATTCCAAGAATATTAGAAGCACTAAATGGATAATCTTGATCTCGTGACATACCCCAAAAACCCAGAATGGACCGAAAGCTACCAAACTCAAGCACCTCTCAAATTATTCCTTTTAGGTTTATTGCGTGGACACATTTAACTGACATGTACCTTAACATATAATTATAAGCAGCAGCAGGAGCAACAGAGTTTACACCATCAAGCCATCTGCACCACATTTGAGCTCACTGCCACATTCGCTCAGCCGATACTTCCACATCAGCCAATGCCAGTCCAGCATCAGCATTGACCACAGCAGATGTTTCAGCAGCACACACTGCAACACCAACCCATGCAACATGCACATCCCATTCAACTGCGGATGAGGCATCCACTTCCACAGTGAATGCAGCAACCTGTTCAACAGTTAATGCAGGAGTCTGTCTGACAGCAAATGTAGCAACTCCATGTTACACCACAACATCAACCTGATCCAAAAATGCAGAGCCCAAAAACAAGCCACCTATCATCATCAGATATGACAACTGCACCCACCTTCCACAGCCTCATGCCTACAACACCTTTGGACCCACCCTCAGTGGCCTCAACAAACACTTTATTTGGGTCAATTATCTGTGCCTTATTAACAGAGATGTCAGCCACAACGAGGAGCACTAGACAACACCCAGAAAGTGTTATTAGTAGCTATCATTCAGCTTTTAGCTGAAATTTTTATGCTTTTTTTAGGGTTGCCAATCATCTAAAATTAATTAATGAGCTTAGTGCTTAAAAGAAAGATAACTTTGAAGTTCGAAAAAGGAGGTTCCAACACTTTCACACCTCTGTGATCCTAAAACAAACAAATATAAAGTTTTTTTTTAAATTATAATTATTAAATATGCAGAAAGCATTAGCATCAAAAGAAAAAATGGCCAATACATTACACTTTTGCAAAGCATACATTTCATCAATTTTTCAGAGGTAGCTATGGGAACTTATCACATGCAATCAAAAAGATAATGAGAAATTTATTAAACAATAACAAGGCCGAAAGGGGTTTTGGTCTATTAGCACGAGCTAGACAATATGGATTTTAGTACAAATCCAGTATGAGTATGAAATTTTGTTAGATTTTTTCCATGTTTTATTTGCTTTTCATATATATCCTTGTATTTTGTTATATCATTTATATGATGTTTTTGCTCACTTTTGAAAATGGTATTTTTATGACTAAAATTGCGAGACAATGGCTTATAAATCGTGCCCCCATTCAATTCTTAATTTTAGGGATTGCACGTCCTGAAACTTCCCTATTATTGCTCACCAACATTTTTGTTTAGAAACATTGGAAGGTAAACATTTAACAAGCATTCTGAAAATATGGGTATAAAAACGCTTGTGATAGAATGTTTTCAAAACATTTGTTAAAAGACATTTCAAAAATGTTTAAAATGACGAGTATGAAAACTAGTTGCTATTACACATTTGTTAAACATTTTCAGAGCATGCATTCACAACTGATTGTCAATTAATGTTGTTTTATGCAATGTCTACACTACCTCCACATCAACAGCAGTAGCCAACATCACAGTAGCTCCACCAGTCTCCAGTATGGGCTAAGCTAGTACACCTCAACACTAACAGGTTCTTGTCGGAACCACCCAAATCATACAAAAAACAATTATATCAGCTTATGTTCCTTACAAACCAATATACATAACATATTTCCCTAATGTGGGTGTTCCACCACACAACTAAGGCTCCCGATTAAGGGTTTTTGGGGGTCGGTTTCAAATATTTGCTTAGTCCCAGACCTTCTGTAAGGGTTGGTTGTGGACGGTTGAGGCCGTGAGGAAAATCAAACATGTTTGATATTTCTCACGACTCCAACCGATTCATATTTCCCGCCCTCAACAAAATGTCCAGTCCCAGGCGTCCTCAGGCCTCCTCAGACCCAAATTTACACAGTCCTATGCTGTCCCAGGCCGCCTGCGACCCTTAGTCCCAGACCTCCCTAGCTTAGTCCCAGGAAGCTGGTTGTTAGTCCCCGACTCATATATGATGTAGTAATTTCATGCGTCTGATGTGAATCGTTTCCATTAGTCCCAGGAAGCCTCAGACCGTCTGCGGTGTCCTGGGACCCAAAAATCAAGGTCTGGGACTAAGCCCCGACTAAGGGTAACCGACCCTAACCGATCCAAGCCGGCGTCCTCAGGACGCCTGGGACAACACAAATTTAGTTTGCAATGGTCTGAGGACGCCCCAGGAGGCCTGGGACTAACAACCGATTATGAACCGACATTTTTCCGCGCATCGGAAATTAAAACGAGGCAATGAGGAGGTCTGGGACTATATAAGCGACCGTGCACACATTCTCATTGTTACTGACTGTTTGGCTACTGAGAGACGTGTCACTGTTTTGTAGGGGTTTTCAATTTTTTAAAATATTATTTAATACTTGAGGTTAATGCAAATTTCACAGTTAGGAGACAGTATTATAAAGGCGCGCATTATAACAATCCAAAGTTAACCTGAGGTGCGGTTTTGAGCTCCTAAAATTGGATTTCCAATTAAAATTAATGGGAGTGGTTAACCTGAGGTGCAGTTGATTTAGGAGCACCTCAGGTTAACCAAGAGTGCGCATGCGCACGGAAAAGATTAGTGGAGAGCGCATGCGCGCGGAAAAGATTAGGGGAGTGAGGCTGCGCGTGGAAAAGATTAGTGGCGTATAAAAAAATGAGTAAAATTTTGAGGAAGGATAATATTTTGATCATTTAAAAGATGGGTACGAAAGTGGAAATAGATATTGGTT
This sequence comes from Sabellastarte sp. h YS-2021, assembly GCA_964017235.1. Lineage (NCBI taxonomy): Eukaryota > Metazoa > Annelida > Polychaeta > Sabellida > Sabellidae > Sabellastarte > Sabellastarte sp. h YS-2021. The sequence continues at coordinate 40,616,672 of OZ024932.1, forward strand.
ACAAGGGTTTTGGAGAGCATGTATTAAGTATAAGAAGATTTCGTTACGAAAACGGGAAAATAAATTTGAGTATGATAGAATGTCGACACAAACTTTATGATAGATTACATGAGAGTATAGGTCAAATTAATCAATGGATAGAAAAGGGTATTTTTGAAAAAATGTGGTTAAATGAGAATGTTTGCGTAGAAGTATTTAAATATAAAGGAGAAAGCGAAATTTACATTAGGAATACAGATGATGGTGTGATGTTGACTAAAACACTTTGGGAGAATTTGGTACGTTTAATGCAAAAATATATAAAAACAATAGGTTTCGATAGGTATTTTGGAGTATAAGCAAAAAAGTATAAAAGGGCGTAAATTTTAGAGCGCGCATGTGTGACGTAAAATTTAGAATGTGACGGAGTGCGCATGAGCAAGAAAAACTTTAATATAAAAATACGTTCGTTTTTAAGACGAAGGCATAATTGACAAATGAATCCAGCAGATCATTTCACGCTTAAATCTTTGATTTTATTTGTGGTTCAGGTCTTGGTGTTATTTCTTTTAATTGCTACTGCTCTTTATAATTTATCGAGAGGAGCAAGTGAAAAAGATTTATGGATTAGTATTCTTTCTTCCAGCAGTGGTTATTTGCTTCCCAATCCCAAACTGGAAAGAAAGGCTTTGCAAAAATGAGCAGACAATGTCCACATTGCTTCAAAACGTTTGCGTGCTCTTTCAGTGAAAAAAGACATGAAAAAATATGTTTAAATTGCAGGCTAAAACTAGGTTACATTGTTATATTTGTGGTAAAGGTTTTGTGAATGTGCAAAAAAGGGTAAAACATGAAGTGGCCTGTGTAAATGTAGGGGTGTACGCTTTGCAAGATTTAAAAAAATTTCAATGTGAAAAATGTTTTCAAACATTTGTTTCGAAGCAAAAAAGTGAGCAGCACTTTTGTAAACTTAAACAAAATATTATCAAACAGATTGTTAATGTTTTGTGAGAAGATATTTTCCCGATTTTAAGCCAGAGGTATCGCATAAATATTTGGATATGTATGTTTGGATGGATCGTTTGGCCGACGTGGGAAAAGTCAGCATTGAACACAAGTTAAATACCGATAAAGAAAAAAAGAATTGGTAAATATTTTTGCGACGGTTTTGACGGTGAGAACAATGTGGTCTATGAAATGGATGGATGTTTTTTTCACGGACACAGGTGTCACTTAACGGAAAACGCTTGGAAATCGAGTCCTAAATTGATGAAAAAAAGAGGAAAAAAAACAAGGGAAAAGGAATAATATTTAAAAATAAATATTTACAGAGTGGAAAAAATAAGGGAATGCGAATATGTGAAGCATTTAAGACCCTGTTTAAATTATGACAGATATTTACCCGCTTATTATGGAAAGCACAAAGGTTCACTCAGTGTTAAAACAATATTGAAAGATATTCAGGAAGAATCTTTGTTTGGTATGGTGGAAATGGACGTGAAAGTACCAGATGATTTATACGAATATTTCAGTGAAATGTCTCCTTTATTTTGCACCTGTTTGATTCCTTTTGATGCGATGGGTAAATATACTCAGAAGCAAATTGAGGAACTGAATTTAGGAAAACATCCTCGCAAATTATTAGTGGGTGGTATGAAAGCCAAAAGGTTTTTGCTATTATCCCCTTTATTAAAATGGTACTTAGACCACGGTTTGCAAGTCACACACGTGTAACAAGTCATTAAATTTTCTCCAGTTTCTTGCTTTAAAGAATTTCACGATAAAGTGAGTGATGCTCGGAGAGCTGTTGATGTTCACGAAGATCAAAGTATTATAGCAGATACAATGAAATTAATTGGAAACAGTGGATCTGGATCTATGATTATGGATCAGGAAAAACATCAAAAAGTCATTTATGTGAAGGGGGATAAAGATATTCAGATGAAAGTAAATGATCCCCATTTTAAGAAACTGACAGAATTTTCAGAAGACTTTTGCAAAGTGGAAATGTCCAAGTCGAAACAGATTTTAAACTTGTCCATTCAAATCGGTTACAGTATTTTACAGTATGCAAAATTGAAAATGTTGGAGTGGTATTACGACTGTTTAGACTATTATGTGGAAAGAAGTGATTTTGAATATATTGAAATGGATACGGACAGTGCCTATTTTGCCATGTCTGGAAAAACACTGGTTGACATTGTAAAACTGCATTTAAAAGAAGAGTTTTTGCAAAAGATATTTAAATCTTGTCATTTAAAGGAAATGATTCCCAATCCTTATTGGTTCCCCAGAGAATGTTGTCAAAAACACAAAGCTTACGACAAACGCCAAGCTGGTTTATTTAAAATTGAAAAGGACCATGGGCAAGAAATGGTGGCTCTCTGTTCTAAAACTTACGTGTTAGAAGACAAAGATGGATTTTGTAAAACTGCTTTAAAAGGTGTAAATAAAGGTGATATTGGAAATCCTTTGGAAAAGTGCAAAAAAGTTTTACTTACGGGTAAAACTGATGTGGGAGTAAATAAAGGTTTTCGTGTAAGAGACAACACTTTATTTACCTATGAACAACTGCGAGCTGGCATTGGAAATTTTTACTGCAAAAGAGAATTGGTGGATGATATTCACACCAAACCTTTAGATAGTTCTGTGCCCCTGGGAAGAACAGCAATGCACAGAAATTACAGATGATATTTTATCTCCTGTTTACCCTTTTAGTTTTAGTGTGGGAACTAAAAATTTTCAAAACATTTATGCCTACTGTCAAACTTTAAAACGTTTGTCTGTTTTTGATCAATATTATTTAGTTAAGTTGATTTTAAAAAAAAAGATGGGAAGCAGATCAAAGTTTTAAAGATTGTTTAAAACGACAAAAAAACAAAACTTTTGTGTGGGTGCACAAAGATATATTTTGGGGATGCGGATTAAGCAAAGTTTTATTTAAGGTCACTGAGTTAAAGCACATGCCTGGAGCCAATCAGTGGGGAGAACTTTTAAGTGAACTGTTTTCGACATAAATAAAGTTTTTTTTGGAAAATTGAGTTATTTTTATTTTGCTTTTAATATAGTCACATGATTTTATTTCACATCCCTTCCACCTTTATTTTAACAGGGGCCAGTGGTTCTGGAAAGACCACGTGGTTGCAAACTTTAATTAAACATAAAAATAAAATTCTCCCCCTACCAGAATCTTGTATTTTTACGGCATTTGGCAGCCTTTGTTCGAAGACATGGAGAAAGAAGGCGTTGAATTTTTTCAAGGTCTTCCAAGTCAAGATATTGCGAATTCGGACGGACAGCACTGCATGGTTGTTTTGGATGATTTGCAGCAGCAGGCAGTGAACAGTGAATTTGTAGAAAAATTTTTTACTCAAGGCAGTCATCATAAAAGTTTGTCTGTGTTTTACTTGACACAAAATCTCTTTCGTCAGGGTAAAAATGCGTGTAATATTACCTTAAACGCCCATTACGTGATTTGTTTTAGAAATCCCAGAGATGTAGGTCAAATGGCCTCTTTCGGGAGGCAGCTGGGACAAACAGAATTATTAAAAGAAGCTTATGCTGATGCAACCTCAAAACCTTACGGCTATTTGGTGGTTGATTTAAATCCTCACAGCAATGACACATATCATTTTAGAACTCATATTTGGCCTGATGAAGATACACTGTATCAATCCTGCTGAGTCAAAATATCTATAAAAGGTGGAATTTTTTAAAAATTGAATTTAGTATTTTTTGGAAAACCATGGAACAACATGTCTAATTTAAAAAAATCGGGAAATTTTGTTAAATTTTTGGTGGATGTAAAAACAAAAAAGTAAGCCCAAGCTTTGTTGCACACCTTAACTCCAGCTCAAAATTTAGCCATCAGAGAAATTATTTATAACGTCTCCCGTCGATATCCCAATCGTTATAAAAGGCTTGCTAGAAAAGTGCGCAAACCTTTAAGTATTCATTTTTTAAAAAAATACTGGGAACAATTGTGGAAATTTTTGCAAGAACATTCGACTTTTATTTTAGAGCATCTCAATGAAGAAACACATACTAATACCGTATGAAAAGTATCGCAGGTTCTTTTCATCCCCTGAAGAACATTCAGAACCCATGGACACTTCCACAAAAAAAGAAAAAAAATTAACTGACGAAGATATTTTGTCTTTACTCCCTGAAAAACTTAGAGACAAAGGCAAACAATTCCTCCATTTTTTAAAACTGAACCTTCCATAGATTGCGATGAAAAAGGAAGGGTTATTATTGACGGAAACATTTTAAATTTTTCACATATCACAGATTTTTTAAAAGATACCTTGCAACCGAGAAAACCCATTGAACATTTAGAAAGTTGGTATGCAAAACTCTCTGATTCTGTACCGTTGTCTTTAGTGCATGCACAGAGACGAACTTATGTTATAAAAGGCAGAGATTTGGAAAAAGTTGAAAGTCAAAAAGGTTTTGGAGATCAAAAAGCTGAAACCAATTTGAAAGAACCTCAAGAACCTGTTCAAGAACCCTCTCAAAAACCTGTTCAAGAACCCTTTCAAGAACCTTCTGAAAAAGTTGTTCAAAAACCTTCTCAAGAGGCTTTACAAAATTCACAACAAAACTCGATTCAACAAATTGTCATTCCCCCGGGAATACCAAACAAATCACCCCAAAAAGTTAATTTTAAAATAAAATGGCAGACACTGAGTACTTAGAATCTTTGTTTTATGACCCCGGAAAAGCCGGCTCGTTTAGTGGCATTCAAAAACTTATGAAACAAATTAGAAAAGATGGGAAAAAATTAGCAGAAAACAGTTGAGGGACTGGTTTGGCTAAACAAGATACTTATACATCTCTAAGAGGTTTGAAGTGAAAATTAAAACATCCCAGAGTTTTTCTATACGGGAAAAATAAGCAATGGGATGCTGATATGGGAAATTATGCCAAACGGATTAAAGAAAACGAAGGTGTGGGTTATTTTTTACTTTGCATCGATATTTTTACCCGTTATGTATGGACTCGTCCTTTAAAAACCTTGCAGGGAAAAGAAATGGAAAAAGTTTTAGAAGATTTATTCGAAGAAGTTCAACCAGAGGTTTTTAGAACCGATGGGGGGTCCAAGTTTAATAACAAATGGGTGAAATCACTTTCTTTTAAAAAATCAAAATATAAAGCACATGGTGACACTTAATGAAATCAAAGCCAATTACACGGAAAGGGCTATTAAAACCATTAAAATGAAATTGTGTAAATATATGTACAACGAACAAACAAGGGAGTGGTCTAAAGCCTTGTCAGAAATTACTTCTAGTTACAATGAAACGTATCATCAAAGTATTAAAATGTCTCCCGCAAAAGCTATGACCATGTCGGATGAAGATTTATGGGTAAAACAGTATTTGGAAGAAAAAGGAACGCATCTGAAAAAGAGGCCTTCACGTTCAACTCCCTACAAATTTAAAATTGGAGAGCAAGTCAAATTAAGCTTTTTAAAAAGACCTTTTGAAAGAACTTACGACCAAACCTTTACGGGTGAAGTTTTTCATGTAACAGAAAGAATGATGAAACAGGGTATCCCAGTATACACTTTAAAAGATTATAACAATGATCCCATTTTGGGTTATTTTTACGAAGGTGAAATGCAAAAAGCACTCTACCCAAAGCTTTCGACTAAACCATGTTTGTATATTTAAGTTCCACCGATTCTCCAGAATTTTATCCGCAAAATGACCCTTATGAATTTACAGTTGAATTACCAGAAATTCTTAATTTGGAAGGAAATTGGCATTGTGCCCTTGTTAGCTTTTCTCAACCCACCTCTGAAGATGTAACTATTTTCTGCAACATATTGGATTACAGTTTTGTACAAAATACCTATAAACCAGTGCTGCGTCAATTATCGGAACAAGACATTTATTTTGCAGATTTTCAAAATCTTCATTACATGAAAGTTAAAGATTTCGCTATAAAGCAAATAAAAATTTCTATTTTAAAGTCGACAAACTTGACACCACCTAGTCCAGCCCCGGGAGATTCACGTACTCAGCTTGGTTTGCATTTTAAAAAGCTATAAATAGAGGTCACTTTACATTTTTTACTTTATCTTCAGTTTAGTCATTCAAGTGTCAACATGGAAGGGTATTCTTCAGACGTCGCTTTATTTCAAAAACCTTTGGTGGAAGAGGGGATAGAATCCTATCAATTTGTGGAATATAGACCCTCTTCCACTTTGTCTGAAGGATCTTCCTTTGAATTTCACATTCCGGGTTCGGGAGCTTTGTACACCGATTGGACCACTACCCGCCTTGTCCTTAAAGTAAGAATGACTCAAGCAGATGGAACTCCACCACCCAACCCCAATACTGGAGCCCCTGTTAATTTAACCTTGCAATCTTTATTTCGTCAAGTCGATGTTTTGGTGGGTGGAAAAAATATTACTTCTGAAGTTGGAATTAATTATCCTTACAAAGCTATCATGGATGTTATTTTGTTTTTCGGAATGGGCGTCAAAGAAAATGAATTACAATCGGAAATGTACTTTGAAGACGTGGCTCAAATGGATGCAGTCCCCCCTGGAAATAACAGTGGATTAATGTCTCGAGCAGAATTCTTTGGCACGGGAGCAGAGGTGCAAATGATGGGTCCTCTTAAAATTGACCTGTCTCAACAGTCCCGTCTATTGCTTAACGGAGTTCTGGTCATTATTAAAATGTTTCCTTCCAACAGTAGCTTTGCGACCATGAGTCCCTCGGGTACCCCATACAAAATGATCATTACAGAAGCAAGCCTGAAAGTACGTCACGCAAAAATGAATCCCAAAATTATTTTGGCTCACAATGAGGCTCTGAATCATGGAGAAACATTGTATCCCTATTGGAAAAGTAATGTCAAAGCTTTTTACATTCCATCAGGTGTAAGCAGTTATAGTATCGATGATTTGTATAACGGAATGAAACCAAGTCGTCTTATTATTGCCATGGTGGGAAATGCTGCTTACACTGGCAATTCTGAAAGAAATCCTTTTAATTTTCGTCATTACTTGGTAAATTTTATCCAGTTTACAGTGGATGGAAATAGCGTTCCCGAAAAAGCTTTTCAACCCCATTTTGCTGGAGCTCAATACACCGATGCTTATTACAGAATGTTTTTCGATAAATATCCCGAAGAGGGAGGAAATTTTATTACTCTTGAAGATTTTAATTTGGATGGACAGGGGTCTAAAGATGTGATGGTGGAACAAAAACATGGACAGTGTCGATTGGAATTGTCAATACTGCTTTGGCAGAAAGCGTCACTTTGATTGCCTATTCTCTATTTCCCTCCATGTTTAAAGTTGATAAAACCAGAAATGTCACTTTGGTATAAATACGTCGCCCACTCCATCGTCGGCAAGTATTTTCAGGTTTGAATTGCAGGAATTCATGTTAGAAGATCCATGCGTAAGACGACATTATGGAGGAGTTATTGCTTTAGATGAAATACCCAAAGTAAAAGTTTCCAATAAAACTGTATGCATTGTAAACACGGATCCTTCTTACAAAAAAGGGACAGCACTGGATTTTAATTTGGTACCACGACATACCCGAATATTTTGATCCTTTGGCTCATTTCCCATCTCCCCAAATGCAAGAAAGTTTGTTTTTAAAGAAATCAGCTTTTTACAGAAGTACACGTCAAGTGCAACCGTCTTTTTCCGTAACATGTGGAGAATATTGCTTGTTTTACGCCTACTATCGTGCCAGAGGTTACAGCATGGAAAAGATTATGGAAAGGTTTTATTCATCCCGCCTTAAATTTAATGATTTAAAAGTAACTGCATTTTATAACAATTACAAATAGCAAAGCTTCCCAGTAAAATACATGTTTTATAATTGTAAAAATTTTCTTAGTAAAAGGTTTGTTTTCATATTTGTAAAAGTGACTGCATTTTATAACAATTACAAATAGCAAAGCTTCCCACTAAAATACATGTTTTATAATTGTAAAAATTTTCTTAGTAAAACGTTTTTTTTTCATATTTGTACAAATAGTCAAGATGTAAGTAAGTTATGCGTAAACAATAAAATAGTTAACAAAATTGTTTCTTTTTAACGTCATCCCAAGCCCAGGCTATGTACAATCGTGTCCTTTCGTTAGAATATCTTGCCAGAGTGGTTTTGAGAAGAAATCAAATGTCGATTCCTTATCAACATTTGCAGGACAGCTCTTCATCAAATTACTTTTAAAATATAAGCCATCAAGGGGAATTTTCATTCCCCACCATAAAAAAAAATTCAAGATTTAATCCACTTGTTTTATTCAAATACATTTTAACGATAAAATTTTTTTAAACAACTAAAGCCATCACAGGAAATTTACAATAAATATTTCAATTTCATAAAATTTTTAACCAATTAAAAACGTTTACTTTTTTAAAATGTTAAAAGAAATTTTTAAACTTTAAAATGCTAACAAAAAACAAACTCTTAATTAATAACACTCAAATTTTATAATCACAGAAAATTACGTAGTTATATTTACATCTTCATGCAGTAAAACATGAAATAATATTTTTAAATTCAAACTTTTTATCAATAAAAATTTTTTTAATTTTTTAAACGCATAAAGAAAAAATTTGAAATAAAATAAAGTCTAACGCCATTTTTGCAGAATAAATATTTTATATTATTTTAGACTTAAAAATAGGATATCTTATGAAATTAATATTCCGTTAAAAAGTTTTCAAAGAGGGGGGACGTGACGTTCTTATTACCTTTACAGTTTTCACACTTTAAAGCTTTTTACCTTAAAATATAATAGATTTTACATTTGAAAAGCTTTGAAAAGCTTTTTTAAAAAATGCGTCAACAATGATCACCTTTACGGATTTTACACGTGAAATGCAAAACACAAAGCAAAAGTCACTTTAAGTCAGATAAATTAACTCAGTGAAAAGAATTTATGGGAAAAGACACTCAATTCACAAATGATGTCCGACTTGGAACAATGCTTTAAGAAGAATATTTATTGCTTACGTTGCAAGAAAATGGAACTGTGTTTATTTGTTTATTTGGGGTTTTACGTTGCTTTCAACACTGTACAGGTCATATCACGACGGGTAGTTGGAAGGGCAGAGGAAACCAGTACATATAGTTCGCTAGGGTTCTGTACTGTAAACTGCCGACCAATGGCAAGCAACTACCAGCTTTCCCACTTACGGCCATGACGGGGATCGAACCCCGGCCGCAGAGGTGGGAGGCGAGAGTGTTGCCACTCTGCCACCGTGGCCCCTAAAAAAATGGAACTGTGGTAACCATCTATCAAAGTATTTAGCTAATTTGAAGTGGAGTTAAAATTAAATTTACACAACCATCATTCGAGTTTTATTACAGACTTTACCCTTGAAAAACTTTTTTTAAGAAAGACACGTCTCTTGGAGACGCGAAGACTGACTCATTACCTTTACAGACTTTACCCTTGAAAAACTTTTTTTCGTGTCTTTTGTTGACGTGAAGACTGACTCATTACCTTTACAGACTTTACCCTTGAAAAACTTTTTTTTAAGAAAGACACGTCTCTTGGAGACGTGCAACACTAGTGACATTTTATGCACATTTACATATTAGAAAAGCTTAAAACGTCACATTTTTAAAAGACGTAAAAACTAAAAACGTTGTTTTGTACAATAATTATCCCCATTTTAGAAAGGTTTTAAAAAAGCTTTTTAAATCTAATTTCTATAAAGGGGATAAGGTAAAAAAAATTTCATGCTTGAAAACATTACGTTGTTCCCTCCACAGAATATAGATTTGAAAAGACGTTTTAAAACCTTTAGTAAACTACAAATAATTCCCTGCAGGCAAACAAGTCTTGTCATAAGACATTTAAAACGAATCACGCACTTTGAGAATGACATTAACATTCTGCAAGAATATTAGCGCACGCTTAACATTTACAGCGTGATGAAGCTTGAACGAATAAAAAAAAACAATTTAAAAAATTACTTCTAATATTCAAACTTTTGTACCCATAATTCATAATATTTTTACACGTGGTGTAAATTCTTTATTATGCATTATTTATATATATTATTATTTTTGGACGGTTTTAACGATAAGATGTTTTTTTTGCCTGCTGGGACTGTACAAAGACTCTGCTTTTTAAAAGCAAACGACGCAAGTTTGAACAAATATCTCAACATCTTTAAAAGACAAGAAGGGTTATTTAAAAACACACAATTCTCATACCCTTCTATTTCCAAAGTAGGAAAAGTCTTTCGGTAGAAAACACACCTGGAAACACTCTGAATCCTCGCTGTTGTTTTCAAACGCATAGATAAAAGTCCATCGGAAAGTCCCTTGGAAAGTCCCTTGGAAAGTCCCTTGGAAAGTTCTCTTGGATAGCTTTTTTGACTAATACAATTCACATTCAAAACCATTGAAACATGTGGTGCATTTGCCAGTCTTCCCTACTTTGACTTCAAATTCCCCGTCTTCAAATTTCATTTTCAAAGTGGAAAGTTCTTCGAATGGATTACTGACAATTGGATGAATCACTATAGGTTCGGGAGCTTTGACATTCGCCTCCACAAAAGATTCTTCCGCTGTTTGAACTGCAGCATCACACGCAAATAGGGGGTAAGGAATCTCGCCATCCAGATAATCTTGCAGCTTCTGATAAATGGAGCCTCATTTGTCCCCAATCTAAAGCACTCATTTTCTTTTGACTGCCTTTCAAAGGGTGATTTCCACAGTGGAATACATGCATTACAAGCCCTTCGGGATCCTCTTTATTTAAAAACTTTAGGCACCATAGACAGAAAGGCTGGTAGATTTTTTTTACTGGATGAAGATATTTTTGACATTTTCCACAGTTCAAACTCGACATGATGGTAATGTAAGATGCCACGTCCCCCCTCTTTGACTGCTAGAAATCAAATGACACATAAATAACTTTTTTAGCTTAATGTACGTTGCGTCGTCAAGACGACGAAACCACAACAAAATCCTAGTTTCAAAACAAAAAACAAAAAATTTAAAAAGTCTTTATCCTTTACACAAAATAGATACCAAATGCAAGTTTTAAGTGAAACTTCCTTTTTAAAGTTCACGATTATCACTTTTCTACAAAATTATTTCTCCGTTTTCAATTTAAAAGATAAATTATATAATGATGCATCTCTAAAGACAAGGTTAGATAAAACGTCATACCTTTTCACGACGTCACGCAAATTCTTCCAGGCTTGTGACGTCACACACTAAAACACAGCTCGCAAGACGTTTCATGACAGTGACAAGCTTGTTCTTGAGACTGAAAGCATGTCAAGCAGATATCTTCTAATTCAAAAAGGAAAGGGTCTTGATTGGTGGTTTGCATGAGCTCCTCGAAATAATTCATATTTTCTTCATTTTCTTCATTAGAGAGATCTGGTAATAATTGGTCTAATTCTTCAAAAAGTGACTGTGAGCTGGTCCTTTCCAGAAGCAGTTCGGAAATGAGAGGATTTCTTGGTAGTGGAAATATTTGTTGGAGACTCGATTCGGGTAGAGGATCCGGAATTTCATGCATAAAATTGTTGGGATCTCGAAAAGAAAATATCTTCCGCCATGTCAAAGGGTGCAGAGGATTTTCTGGTAAATACTCTGTTTCTTTAGGCAAGGTCACACTTGGAAAATGTTAAAATCTTCACTCAAGTCACCCATATAAAAAGGCATCAGCATTTCATTTCTTTTCATTGCTCCATTCACCCAAATAAATTCCGCTTGACCCAATCCTTTAGATGTGGGGGTGAAGTTTTCATTAATCACTTGAGTCTGAAAGCTTTGCTCTAGGGGTTTAAAGTAGTAGTTCAGCATCGCTGGAGAAGATTTACAAATTTCAATGGCTTTGGCGTGAAAAGGGAGTCCACAGGCATGGATAATTTCTTGAAATGTCATCAGTCCCACATTGTTGACTTCTAAAAACTTCTGCAGCTGCACCACACTTTCTTTCAAATTCAAATAGGATTTTATCCCAAAAAAACCTCTATGCGTAACCTCTATATTCTAAATTTGAAAAATCTACTTCAACCACTTCAAAAGATTTAAAGTCATATATCAACTCAGAAGGAAGATTTCCATCTTTCAAAAATTTTTGTAATAAAGTCTGTTTTTTTAGTCAATTTTACTGCTAAGTATTCTTTGTCTTGTAAATAAGGTTTCAATTGTTCAAAACGAGGATAGCCCTCTTCCTTCTCACAAATCTTAAAAAGCACTGTTATCCCCATCCTGTCTCAATTGCAAATGATTCTCTTCAAGAAAGTTAAGCTTAAATTTACTCCGTTACTTAGTAACTTTAACTTGTTATGGCGACGGTATCAATAACATTTTTTTGCTTTCACTACCCCCCATAGAGACGTCTTGACGAACTTTACCACGACGTCACATTTTTTTGTTATGACGACAACCTTTACTATTTACAAAGAACGTTTAACTACTTACAAGTTTAATGCAAACTGAAAACACTTTTATTCAAAAGTTACGAAAGGTTTAAACAACATTTCATATTCTCGAGGAAAATTTACAGGTCTTACTAGATCCAGCAAATCTTTCTCATTCAAATCCACTGGTTTTTCATACACTCCATCACTTTCCATTCCCAAATTCCCCAATACTTTAACAAAAAATTCTGCGACTTCTTTTGAACTCAAAGAGGATTTAATGCGATGGAAGTACCCGTCCACCTGATCATACCATTCCAAAAGACATAAATTGTGATCTGACTGACTCATGTATTGAGAAATGCATCCCTCACAATTTTGAACCAAATAATGCTTCAAATTTTCTTTAATTAGATAACTCAGACCCATTAAAGCAAATTCATATTTGGAGGGAGTGGGTAATTTCTTTTTTAAAATTTTAGTATCCTGAAAATCAGCAGCTGCCGCTGCTTCGTGAAAATAATACACCTTTTCCCCATGCTTAGGAAAATAGGGAACAAAGTCCCTTTCTCAAAGGTTTCTAATCTCGGATCCAACTGACCCATAATTTTCACAAACATCTTATGAAAATTAACCCATTCCATTCCATTTAAATTAATTCTGTTTACGTAATCCCCATTTTTTTCTCAATGCACATATAATATTCACCCTCAAAAAGTTTAATTGACATAGTGACTGTTCCCATCTGAAGACATTCCTTGGACTCTCCATTTGGCATCCATTTCGCCATATCTTCTTTCATTTCAAACATTTTTTCAAAACAATTGCGACTCAAATTAATCCACCATGATTTGCTGTTTTTTTCTCTAAGCAACTTTAAGTAGCTGCTGAAACCCTGTTTTATGGATATATTCAGAGTGGAACTCAACTCCATTTTCTTCTGTGTACACACTCTCGCTTCTTCAAATGATACTAAATAAAAACTTTTACTTCCCTCCCTAAGAAAGACTTTTTTTCTAAAATTTACGATGCGCATGCGCATTTAAATTTTTTTATTTAACCTATAGTCTAAGAAAAACAAACTTTCCAATTTTTTAGGGTGCGCATGCGCTTTAAATATTTTTTTTAATTAATGACGACTCATTAACTTTTACGACGCGCATGCGCAGTTTAAATTTTTTAGTAATCCTATAAGCTTTTTTCTTAAAATAGACATTTTCAATTTTGTGCGCATGCCCTCTGTTTTTCTTTTTTAAATTCATGTCTGCCCATTAACATTTATGACGCGCATGCACATTTTTCTAAAACCCCAATTTTTTAAGTTGCGCATGCGCTTTAAAATTTAGTTTAAACAACCAATACCCTTCTCCCTAAAATAATCCTATTTACACCCAACGCTTTGATAACACAAATCCCTTGTGCTTTAAAAAGAGTGAAAAAATTTCCCAAAATTCATTTTCATCTTCAAGATCATAATTCAATCCCTTTTGTCGCACACCGTAAACTAAACAGGCTGTGTGATTGGCATCATGCACCAAATAAGGAATGTCCCTAGATAAAGTGCTTCTCAAAGTGCAATATTTTACACTTTCCGGTAATAACATTTGCTCTTTTTCCCCCAATTTTTCCATGCATAAATCTTCCAGTATTTTCGGAGAAAAGGCATGCATAGCTCGAAAAATCTGGTTCTGAATTTTCAAAATTTCCAAAAGCATTCCGCCAGTCACCTTATCTCCCACATTCACTTTTAAACCATTTTTCTCAAACGCGTCCATGTGCTCCCAAATAAAAATATTGTAATCACAAAAGTTGCAATCACACATTTTTCCTGTTTTTTCCTCTCTAAATTTGATCACATAAGCTTTATAATGATTCTGAAGTAAACCTAATAAATGCCCAAAACTTTCACTACTTAAATCCAAAACTGGCTGCAAATAACAAAAGACGTGCAAAGACCCCGTTTTGGAAACACAACAAGTCCACCCGTCGGACAATCTAATTTCTCTAAATTGTTTCAAAGAAAAACTTTCTTTTAACTCTTTTAAAGCAGGCTTTAAACGCCTTACCATACCCATTAATATTAATTCTCTATTTTCTTTAAAAAATATTAAATCCTTCTCACTGGCTAACATTTCAAAATTTATCCCCAAAGTTCCCGATTCATCAGAAAAATAACTCATCCTGAAAATAATTCAAAAAACGTCCTGACAAATGAAATATTATGCGACTTAATTTTTTCAAAGAAAAGTCGTAATACAGAGAATAATAAGAATACGCAAAAACTATCCAAAGCCTTCCAGTATTCTTTAACTCTACCTCCCGAATCACTTCTACAACATCTAATTCTAACGATTCTTTGACCAGTCGCTTTACCTCATTCATCGAAAATAATACACACCTTTTTCTAAACTTCGCCAAACAGCAAAAACTTGCTCCCACTGGTTAGCCTCTAAAATTATTCCACCAATGTTTATTACCCTTTTTAAAATAACTGTAAAACCCGACCAAGTGGGACCAAATAAATCTTCTTTCTTTTTTAAACATCCGTTTATCTTAAACGTCTTAACAAATCCCTATAATCTTCATTTTCAAACTTTATTTTCTTGCCGTTTTATTGTAGTTCTACCGCGTCGTACTCGTCTTCATATATTATTGAAGCTTCAAAATCAGTCACTCTGTCCTCTCCCTGTAACTTTCTCAAAACCACCAATTTCTTTTCCTCCTGCTTCCTATTTTTTCAATATTATTAAAATACTTTCAATTTATACCCGTGCTGACTAAATATTATGTCACACATGCGCACTCTCTGAAATTTAAAATCTTCCCTATTCTTTTCCACACGCATGCTCACTCCCCTAATCTTTTACGCGCGCATACACTCTCCACTAATCTTTTACGCGCACATGCGCACTCTTGGTTAACCTGAGGTGCTCCTAAATCAACTGCACCTCAGGTTAACCACTCCCATTAATTTTAATTGGAAATCCAATTTTAGGAGCTCAAAACCGCACCTCAGGTTAACTTTGGATTGCTATAATGCATGCCTTTATACTACTGGAGACACATTTTACTATTTTTTTATTATTTTGTCAACTGGATTATGAGGAAAGAGAAAGGAGGGAAGAGAGGAAGGAAAAAGATGGATGAGAGGGAGAAGGAAAGGGATTGAGAGGAGAGAGGAGGAGGAGATTGAGGAACGTCCAGAAGCTATTGAGGAAGCTGTGGAAGAAGAAGAGAGGTGTGAAGAAGATACAGAGTGCCATTCATCAGCCAAGAGAGCCAGGGTGTGTGCAACTTTTACTGACAGTCAGGAAATTTCCATTGCAGAATTTGTAAAGCAGCAACCAGAACTGTATGACAAGGAACATCCACGTTTCCACAACAGGAACAGAAGAGAGGCTCTCTGGGCAGAAATATCTGCAGAACTGAAGCTCCAGCCCTTTGATGTCAGACGTTGGTTTGAGTCCCAGTCCGTTATGGCAAGCTGTCCAAGCTCCAATCTGGCCAAGCCCCGAGGGAAATGACCAAGAGACAGTCCTGGGTCTACCAAAAGATGGGTTTCCTTAAAACCCACATCAGACGAAAGGGGGCCAACAGAAGTTCAGGTTTTGAGGCCAGTCCAAATACCAGCAAGCAGGACGAATCGTGTGGCTCTACTACTGATACAGAACACCTTGACTCCAGTGTCCTGAGGGAGAGGAGTCAGTCCATCCTTACATCTACACCTGTTTCAACAACAGACTCCAAGATTCTCGAACACTTTAACCAGATGAGGACATTGATCTCAGGTTTTCTGCAGCAGAAGTCAGACAGGCAGCCCTTCTTTGACTACATGGCATCAGAGGCCGAAAAGATGACCCAAGAAGAATTTGAAGACCTAAAGGGCAGGATATTTAGAGACATTGAAAGTATTAAGAGCAACCGTAGATGTCCATCACTGCCCAGAAGATCAGCCACTATTACCACGGAGTCCTAGAGGGTCGGGCTACTGCCAACAACCACTCAACAGGTGTCTAGTTCCACTCAAGCAGCAGCTGGCAGCAGTTTTGTGTACTATACACCAAGCCCCATTGGCTTCAGTAACCCTACATCAGTCCTAACTGTACAGGACGAAGGGAGCAGACACAACTTAAGCTGGAATATTAAGCCAGCTCCCAGATCTAACATTAACACAGATCATCGAGCAGCCTCAGCAGCAGCAACCGCAGCAGCAGCTCTTTACTATCACCACTTCAGCACCGCCTCAACAGCAGCAGCAGCCTCCTCAGTAGCCATCTAGTCAGGGCGGGTCTTTGACCTGCCAGGCCCTTTTCAGGGCCACCAAATCTTCTAAAAACAATTTATTAAGCTACATGTTATTCATATCCCCCTCCCAAAATAAAAAAATCAGTACAAATACTTATCACAAGAAAAAAAAAGCCCAACACTTACACCACCCCAAACATAAAATAAATAACCCGTGGTAATACACTTAACAACATAAGGCCACATATAAAAAAATATTGATAAATGAACTCCAATTACGGCCAATAATATGCCCATTTGTAACTTAAAATCCATGGGATTGTTTTAACTTTGTAAAAACAAAGTCCAACACTCACACCATCCCTAGAGTTAAAAATTTTTGGCTATCACATAGACACCAACCCAAAAGCAGACAAACCCACTAGTGAACATAACCCCCAACCAAGGAACTGACAAACTAATTTGCAAACACAATTATCCCACCCCCAAAAAAATCCACAAACACATAAACTGTACCCTGAGCACAACCATTTGGGTGATATTTTATAATTTTTGTGAAGCAAGGAAACAGATTTTATTGGGACATTTGTAATATTTTAAAAGATATCATAAAAATTCTCTCTTACTTTCAGTTATTTGTCTATAATTGATTCTAAATTTAAGGCAAATTTGGGTGTAGTTTTTAAAGATTTGAGAGTTATGTTTAGCATTGGGTTTGTCTGTTTGTCTGTCTGTACAAGTTATATTTAGCATTGGGTTTGTCTGTTTGTCTGTCTGTACAAGTTATGTTTAGCATGGGGTTTGTCTGTTTGTCTGTCTGTATATATAAGTTATGTTTAACATGGGGTTTGTCTGTTTGTCCGTCTGTACAAGTTATGTTTAGCATGGTGTTTGTTTGTCTGTCTGTACAAGTTATGTTTAGCATGGGGTTTGTCTGAAGCAAGCATAGCTCATTAATTGTTTTTGGAATAATTGGTAGTCCTGAAAAGGACTGTTTCTTAGTCCTGAAAAGGACTGTTATAGTTAGTCCTGAAAAGGACTGGTTACTGCAGCAGGACTTATATTCTGCCATCTTGCCAGGCCACTGCTCCCTCATTATTGAAGTAGTCCTTCAGGTAATCGCTCTGTCTTTTGGCTTCTCTAGCAGGGTTTCTGTCTTGGCCACCACCAGCAGCACCACCAATCAATCCACAATCACCAGGCACATCATCATCATCATCCTCCCCAGGCTGCTGACCACTATGTTGACCTTGATACTGGCTTCTCAGTATGTTGTGCAGAACCACACAGGTAAAGACCATTTTCCTGGCTGTTGCTGGGGGTAGATCAATAGCGGTCAACATCACTCTGAATCTTGAGACCAGGATGCCAAAAGCGTTCTCAACAACTCTCCTGCCCCTTGATATTCTATAGTTGGCAATCCTTTCCTCTCTTGTAAACATCCTTCTGCCATAGGGTTTCATGAGCCAGGTCTTCAGGGCAAACGCATCATCTGCCAGAATGAAGTAGGGGACATCTGGACCACCCTGGGTTATAGGTGCTGGGAAGCCTATCCTGCCATCCTCAATCCTCCTCTTCAGCTGAGAGGCATTAAATATCTGGGCATCTGAGCAAGATCCAGCTGTACCAGCATCCACCCATCTAAACTTATACTGTCCATCTACCAGGGCCAACATCACAATGGAAAAGAACCCCTTGTAGTTGTGGTAGAGGGCTCCAGTGTTCTTGGGTTTCTTCAGGGCCACATGCTTCCCATCCAGGGCTCCCAGGGCATGTGATCCTGAATTCCCTCCCCAGTTCTTTCCACTCATCTGGAGTACTAGGGCATTTCAGGTACTCTCTGCTGAACTCATCCTGGATTGCTGCAGACCTCTGGTAAAAACTTGGAAATGGTGGATCTCCCAACCCTGAACTGACAGGATAATGATGTGTATGACTCTCCAGTGGCCAGATATCTGATGGTGAGGGCTAACTTCTCTCCAACACTGATTGGAGCTCTGTAGTTGTTGGCCTGCCTGGCTAGACGTGGTTCCAGTCTGGTCTTTATCATTTCAAAGAATTCTGGGGTCATCCTCATGTAATTGGTGAAGCCTGGAATGTCTGTGGCATACAGATCAGCCATAATGTTGTGAAAGGCCCCTCTCTCCTCTCCAGTAGCCATGGCCTGACCCACATGTTGTGCCTTCTTCTAGGTCTCTGAATGGCTGGTGGTGGTGGTGGTGCTGGTGGTGGTTGCTGTGGTCGACGTAGAAATAGGAAATACATTATTATTTGTAACTGAATAAAAACCAAAAAAGCCCTAAGTTGTTGTTGAAGTTGTCTTCCATTAAAAGGTGGCATCCTGCTGTGTTCCTAGAAAAGCAATGGTGATTAGATCGCGCATTTTATATATATATACCCAGAAAATCCAGCAAATTTGCAAAACAAGAATCGGCGATCCTGGTCTGGGGAAGACTGTGGAGGCCTGAGGATGCCGGGACTTAATCGTGGGTTAGTCTGGGCTTAGTTCCAGGAGGCCTGAGGCGTCCTAGGACCCAGTCGGTATGTGTACGACAGGATCGTGGTTGAAACTGACCAGAAAACTGGCTTAGTCGGTTCTTAGTCCCAGACCAGTCGGGGACTGTCTGGGGCCACCTACGGCGTCCTGAGGCTTCCTGGGGACGATCTGTACTTAATCCCAGACTTCAATACCGACTCAGTATTCCCGCCCATTTTACCTTTTTTGCACCGACTGTCCACGATTAAGGGTCGCCGACAGGATCGGGGCTTAATCCTTTGGTGGAACAGGGGCATTAAAACAAAATCACACACGTATACACAAAAAATGTCCCAAAGTACAAACTCAACTTACTTGGGTTCAAGTACCCATTTTCACATTTGAATGGGTCTGAATTCGAGTCTGGTGTGGAGTAATGAAGTATTTGGGTTCCAGTATTTTAAGGAGCCTTGGTTAGGGTCTACTATTGGGCAATGAAGTGTTTGTATTCAAAACTAATGTATTACAGCCATAGGACTGTTCCGCTATTGCGTTTACAAGTAAATGTTTACACTGTAATGTTTAAAAACATTTTCATAAACATTCCCTATGCAAATGTTTTTGCTGAAAACATTTATTAAATGTTTACAAAGTAACTCAAGAAAAGAGGTTAGAATGGAAATGTATTTTAAACATTTATACAATGACTGAATAAAAGAAGGCTATGCTGGAAATATTTTGTTTCAAAGATTCATCATGAAATGTTGATAAACAGTTTGCATAAAGCTGAAGGCTCTGTATGTGTCTGTGCAGATGTGTCTCATGTGGTCTATGGTGTGATGGGTGTCGGTGTGTACAACTGTGGAAAATCTGTGGATCCAGTGTTGGTGGCAAAATGCCTGAAAAGGCTCGATGCAATGAAAATGTTGCATCTTGCATTGAAAGTCACAAAACAGATCCAGCAGATGCAGTATTGGGAATGTTTTTCTTGGTGAAACTACAAGTTTCCCAGGTTCAGATGTATTCAAAGTTAAGATTAAGTAATGTCCAAAGCCTTAACTTACATGAGATCAAGTACTAGGATGATACTATTCATTACAAATAATTTTAGAAAACTCCCTCTGCAAGGTAGGGAAAACTTTGGCCTAAAGTGGTAACATTTTCACAAAATAAATCTGCTGTTGTTGCTGCTGGGGAGATGGCTATTGTTGAAGTGTCTGTTCTTTGGCTGAACAAAAAACCTGTTGCAGTTGCTGGTCAGGAATTGTGAGCTCTTGATATGGCTTATGTGGGTGTTCCACCACACGACTAAGGCTCCCGATTAAGGGTTTTTGAGGGTCGGTTTCAAAAATTTTCTTAGTCCCAGGCATCCTGTAAGGGTCGCTTGTGGTCGGTTGGGGCCGTGTGAAAAATCAAACATGTTTGATATTTCTCCCGACCCAAACCGATTATTTTTTCCCGCCATAAACAAAATGTTCAAAAAATGGTAAAGTAATACATCATGATGAATTGGATTAAGGTTTTCATTAAATGATTCCATTATGATGACTCAAGTTCAAAAGAGTTTCCTGAAGCCTGACATGTTTTTTTAACTCTTCTTTTTTATTTGTATCATTGCTCAACAAGAGTTGTTCTTGATAAGGGAACTGGACAATTCGATCCTTTGCCAAATCGACCCCAGGAAAATAGGCACCCTAAAAACTCGACCCTTTGCAAATCAGCCCCATGTAAAAATATAAAATGTAATGCAATTAGAGAACTTTTATAGCGCTTAATCTCCATAATATGACAGACTCTTAGACTGGCAGATATTTTGTATGCACAGTACATCAGGTGAGCATATATTAGGTTATTAATGACAAGAAATGGCAGATAACTCTTTGTATTCATGTTATGTTTGTTTCATAAGGGTGACAACTTCTAAAGTGATATTTGCAAAGTGTAACATATATCAAATATATTTGGATGTTTCATCAAGTTCTTTTAACTTATGTCCTTTAGACACTTCTTTATAATAAAATAATTAAAGATTGTTAATCACATAATCACATAATATCAAAGGTGATAATCAGTTGAGAGATATATTGAGCGAAAGTGTAATTAACATATTTCAAAGATTTTGGATTCTGTAATCAATGCCCTTTATCCCCTGTCCTTTACTCACTTATTTGTGTTAGATTTATTAAAGTGCAATTAACATGTATCAAAAGTATTTATTAGATCGAGTCCTTAGTAGATTGTGACTTTTGTCATTTATTTAATATATTCTCTTTTAGAGTACAGTAATTTCCAGGGGGGCAGTTTGACTAAGGTAATTTCTTTTGGGGACCGATTTGACTAGGGTATTTTATTTTTGAGAACAATTTGACAGAGGCTGATTTGGTAAAGGACCAACTTCTCTATGATTTCTTGATAACATACCTTTAGCTTCATACTAGGCTCAGGCTAGGCTTTTTATATCACTGGTCATACAAAAATGTAATATTTTGTTACCAATATTAAAGTATTGATAGGAAGAAAACACATGTAACTGTCATTGTTTAAATGCCCTGGAAGAATTTCAAATGGTGCTTGACTCGTATGTTTATTTAGTACAAGATCCAGACAGTTAATTAAATCTCTCCACAGTTGTCTCACAATTTCACATGTTATGTATGAATAGATGGGTGGTAGTACCAGTGGCTGATTCACATATCCAGCATGTATTATCTTCAGACCTGCCAATCTGATGTCGTAGTTTATTTGTTGCTAATATCCAGTATATTACTTTGTACTGGAACCAAACTTTTTGTCTAATGTAGTAAAACATAAATGGAATATTCCCTTTGCAAGTTACGTTATCTATTGTTATGTTTAATTCATGGTTCCACTGGTTTCATTAGTTATAATTAGAATCCCTATTGTTTAAAATATTATATATGTTTTCAAAGTCGTTTTTGCCGAATCAAGAAAAAATAAGTAGTTGAGAATGTGTGATGTTTCAGGAATGCATTTCTCACCTTAAAATAGCCAAGAAAACGCTTTATTCTTGAAGTATACTATTTTCAATTTCTGTCTTGAATTTATTTTTGCAGGTATTATAGCTAATCAAATCACTAACCAAAGTAATGCCATTTTATACCATGTGGCTTTGTATAGTAATCTTTTCTCTTTATGTGCTGACCGGATGTTCCCAGAAAAGCTTGACAGGTCCAAGATACTGTGTCCTGCGTCTTCTCCCACGCCTGAGGTGACAAACTGTGAAACAGACTGTGTTCCTAGTTGGGCAGATCAACAAATGCACTACCATTATGTCCCTGGCACTTGTCCATCAACTACAAAATAGGAAGTCTGCTGTGTCCCTGACTGACCCATTGGCTGCTACTCCTGACACTTGTGCAGGTCAGTGTTCAATTATTGCCATTATTAATAGGTTATGCCCTAGACTGCCAAACATCAGGCGCTTTATTCATAGAGGTGGTGTGGGGATGGATGGCTCTGTGCCTGTTCACCATATATGGCTAGTTGTAGGCTCCATAAATATTACTAAAAGCACTAGCAGTATTTCTTTATGGTGCTTTTGACCTACTGAATATATTGTAAACCTTGCTCCCAATTGTGAATTTTTAATGAGGTAAATTTTCTGTGATTGGAAGCATAGCGGATAGTAGCTTGCAACATTTGGAATGCACCTCCCAATTTGATTCTAGGTTTTGCGACCACTATGATAGCTCCTCGATAAGGTTTGCCATAGGATCCCAATCTACCAAAAAAGTACACGATCACTATAATACCTGTGTAATAGGTACACAACAGACCCTAAACCAGGTTTTTGATTATCATGGTGGGTATACGATGAAAAAAGATTGGGTGTAAAATCCAAAATATCAAAAAAAGAGCTTAATGATAAGTTGTCAATAATTTTCCAATTTTCCTCACATCCAACTTGGATCCCTAAAAATAGGGTTCTCTTTATAGGTCAGATTCATTGAACTTGATATACTTGTGATGTATTGTGTTGGAATCACAAAATTCTAAACATAGGAAATGCGATTTTTGTATTGCATTTATTATTGTAAAAGTGTGACTTAATTGGTGGGGGATTCAAACATCTCCAAATAAAGGAAGCCAATCTGAAAATAATACACCATAGTACAAAAAGGTCTATTTTTCTGATTGTACCAGAAAACGGATAAAACATGACATGACTCCATTTCAAGTTTCTGCCTGTATTTTGTCCTAACTTTGAAGTGACCATTGTGGCTTCAAATATCCAACAATGCTATTCTAACCAATTTTTAAAGATAGATATATATACATGTGTTCAGCAATTATAGTATTTTACACTTTATCAAAAAAAATTGTGACAAATGTATCATTAACAGTCATGAGTGTATGTCTCCCACAAAACAGAAGGAGTAACAACTAGAAAGCACTCACAGAGAGCAGACCTCTGCCAGGTGGCATTTCAGAAAATTCTTGAGAATAAGATCTGGATATTTCCCCTAATTTAATCACTCCTTCCTTTGGTTCGGTCCTATCAACATAAAAAAAGAATTCAGAATGATACGTTTAGTACTTCTGTGGCAATCATAAGCACATCAAGACAAACATAACATGAGCAGTATACAATTTTACATGAATAGAATCAGAAAAAAATGTTTTTTTTTATTTTAAACACAATATATAGGTGAAGAAGCTACTTTAGTCTACAAATTCATATGTCCATTTGAATGGGGACCTATATATTTACTGGTGGAATTATTTACTAAATCTGCAAACTTGTAAAAATCCTGCTAAAGGTATCCATTTCTCTATAAAAACTGCAGGTGGTTGTTGTTTCTTCCTGAGTGTCTAGGCACTCGGGGGGTCAGTCCCTCTGGCCCTCCTCTTGGTGTAGGTCGGGTACCAGACTAGAGGGTCATGTCTTAGTAATTACCATATCCCTGGTGATGATCTGATTTGGTTTTAAATTATTGGGGGTCTTTGGAAAAGTGCCAAAGGCGGGAATTCTCTCATGTATATTCATGAGGTCAAGTAAAAGTCAATTCTAGGAAGTTGTGTCCTGGCCCCTGATTGGCTGGGCTAATGATGCTAGGGTGCTTGTGCTCAGTTGTGGTCATAAAATTTCTGGAGCCAGAACTGTCAAGTCTAGAAAATTTTGTTGGCTCCCAATGTTGTTATATCTGATTGGAAACTTTTATCTACGTTTTTATGTGTTTTTAGTCATTTTAAAATCACTTGTTCTTAATCAGAAACATTTTAATGACTGTGCTATGTCATGCTATGATTGAAATATGGACTTACTAATATGATAGTGGACTTGTGTTTGAACTGCATCTGCTGTTTCTGGTCTATCTGAGCGCTGTATAAACAACCTTAAGCCTGTTTTTCTGCCACATGAGGGACGGTCTAACCTTGTTATTCTTGCATGCCATGTTGGCTGAGATTTGATATTTATTCACATTTTACCTCGAGTTAAAGCAGGCATAAGTTAGTTTATACAGCGCACGGTTCCTCTTTATATTTCCAGATTCTTAGGACATTGACTATAAATTAAAAGGGCTTGAAAATGCCAGTACCAAATCAAAATGCAGTAAGTGTCTTGGGAGGCATGCTATGATTGAAATATGGACTTACTAATATGATAGTGGACTTGTGTTTGAACTGCATCTGCTGTTGTCTGGTCTATCTGAGCGCTGTATAAACAACCTTAAGCCTGTTTTTCTGCCACATGAGGGACGGTCTAACCTTGTTATTCTTGCATGCCATGTTGGCTGAGATTTGATATTTATTCACATTTTACCTCGAGTTAAAGCAGGCATAAGTTAGTTTATACAGCGCACGGTTCCTCTTTATATTTCCAGATTCTTAGGACATTGACTATAAATTAAAAGGGCTTGAAAATGCCAGTACCAAATCAAAATGCAGTAAGTGTCTTGGGAGGCATGTCCCACCAACTGGGAAGAAATGTAAATATTTACTGGCTGATGATGTGGATGAAGTGCAAGGTCACAGTTCAACTCCAGTGTCACCTGTCAAGCGTCAGAGCTCTGAAAAGGCGTCAGATGTGCAGACAAAGATCTTGGAACAGCTGGAAAGGGTGAATTCAAGGCTTGATCACATGGAAGATGAAGTAGCTCAAGTGAAACAACATTCTGCGAAACAGAAAAAGATAAGTAGTCTTTCTTTGGCTAGTAAATCATCACCTGTTCAAGAAAGTGACTCTTCTTCTGATGAATCTTTGGTGCCTAGTCTGAGTATGTTAAAATCAAGTAAAGACATTCAACAACAAGTACATTCCAGACTACGTGAGCTGGAAGAATGTTCTTTTGTTCAAGGTAATCAAAAACAGAAGTTAAAGTCAAAAAGAGGGGGCAATGTTGATTGTATTGTGAGTATAAAAGTAGCTTGGCCCCATGATTCTATCCTTGGTGGTACTACTAAACAAAGGTTGTCATATGACCAGCTTACTTGGTCACAATGGGTCCAGGGTTTTGCCAGAAACATTCTGGATGAAAAATCTCAAAAAACTAGGAAGATCATGCTCACCTATCTTTCTGATTTGATGGAAGACACCACTGGCAGGGGGCTAAGGCTTCACATGCCATTTTATTATGTGAAATGGAAAGGGGGGCTGTAACTTGGAGTGATACTGGTCGAATTGACCGTATAAGAAGGGCTCATGCTCAAAAACATGTCACAACTTCAAGGTTTTTTGGTAGAAGTAATGATTCTGGCAACAAGCGTCCCTGGTTTTGCAAGTTTTTTCAGTCAGGTACATGTAGTCATAGTAAAGATCATGAGACTAATGGTAGACTTCACAGGCACATATGTGCTCATTGTTTAGAAAATGGTAAGCAACTTAACCATTCTGAAAAAGATTGCAGAGCAAAAAAGAGTTCAAAAAACGAGTAAAAAGCTGCACTGAGAATCTAGCTCTCAGTGGCAGCTATAAATCTAATGATCTTGCTACTTGTGTACGAAAAAGTATAAACAGTACTGCAAATGTGAGGGTGCCCCCAGTTAAAACAAAATATAACACTAGATATGTGACAAATTCTGGGTTCAAATCTTCAGAGGTTGAGGCTCTCTTACGCATACCAAAGCAAAGAGTGATGAGTTTGTGTCAAGACAGTCATAACAAGCATAAGGCCACTGTAATTAGCAGTTTTGCCCAAGATGGCGGCATCTCCTCAAGCAGTCATGTAAGTATTGTTCTCGATGATGGTAGATCTTATGCTGATGCAGTCAAGGGCTGCGCCTCTGGAAAGGCTTACTTGTTTAACACACATTCACGGCCTCGCTGTGGCAGTAATATTGACAAGCAGAGTGAACCCAATACTGAACCACGCATTGTAAACACTGCATATGATCATAGTAAAAATGCTGTGCATGAAGAAACGTGTGTTACTGCTAGGGATAATGATAACATGAAGGTGTTTGAAATCAACGGACTTGATGATAAGTATTTTAGTTCTATACTGATAAAATCTTGTTATGAAGGTAAATCAGTCCCGCCTTGTAATGTAATAACACATGAGCTCTGGAAAAGTCAAACTGATTTCAACTTTGGTTTTATTCCACTGAGTGATTTCCGTTTGTCAGGCAGTACTGAAATCAATAACATGGAGAATTATTGTCCCATCACTGCTCATAAAATTGTTAAACAGTACAACAAACCCAACTATTTGGGTGCAAGACTGAAAGTCGACTCTCAACTGAATCTAGATGAATGTAAAAAAGAATTGGTCGGTTATTGGGACTCCCAACTCATTGACCTGTTATATTTTGGGTTTCCATTGGATTTTAATAGGGGTTCACCCCTACAGTGGGAGGGTTCGAATCACAAGTCAGCCATTGAGTATCCTGGGGACATTGAGGTTTATCTGACTGAAGAATTACAGTTTAAAGCTATTGTTGGCCCTTTTGATCATCACCCTTGCCCTGGAGGTCACATTTCACCATTTGTAACCAGAGAAAAACCTAATTCTAACAATCGCAGGGTCATTGTTGACCTCAGTTGGCCTTTAGGTCAATCTGTCAATGCAGGTATCGACTTAGGCACTGATTTTCTTCTCACCCTCCCCACAATTGACCACATCACTGATCAGTTAAAAATCTTAGGAAAAGGTTGTCACTTATACAAAATAGACATCTCAAGAGCGTTTAGACACATAAAAGTGGATCCATTGGATTATGACCTTCTAGGGCTCTCCTGGCATCACGTTTACATCGATACTTGCATACCTTTTGGGACAAAACATGGTTCCCAGATTTTTCAGCGTTGCAGTGACGCTGTGCATTATATCATGCGTCAGAATGGTCACAAAATAGTGGGGTACATTGATGATTATGTGGGGTTTGGCGCCCATCTGAAGCTAGGGCTTCCTATGACTTTCTGTACCAACTACTGGGTCGTCTGGGTCTCACTATCAGCAGTAAAAACTAGTACCTCCTAGTACTAAGGTCACTTGCCTGGGCATTGAAATTGACACTGTGGCAGGATCTGTCTCCATCCCTGAGGAAAAATTACAAAAAATTAGTGAAATGGTTCATGAATGGACTGGTAAAAAACAATGTACAAAAAGACAACTTCAGTCCCTGCTAGGAAATCTCTTGTACATTCACAAGTGTGTAAAACCTGCTAGGATATTCCTAAACCGTATGTTGCAAGTCCTCAGAAATGCTCATGGTCATACTCGTATTACTCTTGACCATAATTTTCACAGAGACCTCAGATGGTTTCAAAATTTTCTACCAAAGTTTAATGGCGTCTCCCTTTATGACCATAAACCAGTTGATTTTCAAGTGCATCTTGATGCATGTTTACAAGGGTTAGGAGGGGTCTTCAACAACTTGGTGTACCATCTCCCCATCCCCCTAGGGTACCAAAACCTAGACATTGTTCATTTGGAAATGATCAACATACTGGTTGCTGTTAAACTGTTTGGGGTATACTGGAAGAGGAAAAGAGTAAAGATTTTTTGTGATAACATAGCTGTTGTATGCGTGTTGCAATCAGGCAGGACCAAAGACCCTTATATGGCTGCCTGTGCCAGAAACATATGGTTGTGGTCTGCAAGTTTTGATATAGACTTTCAGTTTGTACATATTGCTGGTAGAACTAATGTAACAGCTGATTTATTGTCCAGATGGAATCATTGTGTAGATAGTGATAAAAAATTGCATAGTCTGGTTCCCAATGCCCAATGGCAACATGTGTCATTAGGTCACCTTGACCTTAATAATGATATTTAACTGATGCTATACTTTGTTGTAGGTCGCTCCAGAATAAAAGGTCTGACAGAGAAAGCGTTGTCAAGATTGCATTCTGCCTTCAGGCCAAGTACACAGGCTGCCTACGCCTCAATGTTCAGGGTTTTCCTGGCCTTTTGTTGTCACATGGGTATTTTGATGTCAGGTGTCAATGTAAAAGTTTTGCTTGCATTTTTAGAATGTTTAAATGAAAATGGTGTTTCTCCTAACATGTTGAGCAACTATGTGTCTGCTATTAAAGCCAAATTCGTAATTTATGGTCTTCCTACTAAATGTCTAGAAAGTAGAAGAATCTATTACTATGTTAAGTCCCTCAGAATAAATAGACCCCTTAAAATCTCTAGGTGCAATATCATCAGTATTGAAGACCTATATTCCCTGGTGGCTCACTGTGATGAATTATACATGGGCCAAGTCTTCAAAGCATTATTCCTCATGGCCTTCTTTGGGTTTTTCGCCTCTCAAACCTCTGCCCTCACTCCTTTGATTCCTATGACTTTACCAGGCATTTATCTGCAGGTGACATTTTTTCCAGGGTAATATCCTAAAAGTCCTGTTAAAATGGTCAAAAACCATTCAGTCTCGTGACAAAGTAAAAATAATTTCATTGCCTGGCTTAGGTAAAACTAAAATCTGCCCCATTAAAGCAATGAAAAACCTATTAACCATGTACTTCCCTGTGAAAAATCAACCATTATTCCAATATAAATACCCTTCAGGCTGGAAAGTTCTGATCGATTCTAAGGTCAGGAAGACTCTGACCTATCTGAATACTAAGTTAGGCTACCCACCTCATTATTTTACTTTTCACTCTTTTCGAAAATCTGGAGCTTCATTAGCTTTTTCCAGCCATGTCCCTCTTCAACAAATCAAGTTTCAAGGAACCTGGTCTTCAGACTGTGTCTGGTCTTACATACATTCGAATCCAGACAATGCTTCTCAAGTAGCAACTACTTTTTCCCGCCTGTACTCTATGTAAAAATATTCCTGAACATATTGCTATGATGCTTGTTTGGGTTTGAGGTACTTTTATAATGTCCCCTTAAATAATTTTTCTGTCGTATAATGTACTCCTCTTCAAAAAATTGTCTATACATTCATATTATTTATCATGAATCTACCTGGGTCACCCTGAGTGGTTAGTGTTTTGGGGTACTTTTTGAGTTCAGTCTACTTGGGTGATCTGGGTTCCTCTTAGGTGTAAATTCATCTCTCTCGGGTATGTAACATAAAACTTTAGTGATTCTATTGATTCAGATTACATTTGGTAATTTATTCTAACATATGTAATTCCAGAAATGATCATGTATTCATTTTGGATCATGTATTTATCAAATGTGGATTATGTATTTGTCTGACGTATTTATATTTATGGTTAGATATTTTCACATATGTAATTCCAAATTATCATGTATTTTTGGATCAGTTCTGTGTTGATCTTATGTATTCATATTTTTGTGGAAAGATATCATGTATGAAATCATACTTCTTATAGTAAACCTTAATCTAACGTGAATGTTTAACACTTGTGTATCTTCATGGGCATGTAAAAAGACTGTAGTTTTAGTAATTGTATACCATATTACTTGTTATTGTATATTAAATATTATTACCCTCTGTCTGTTGTCTGGCTGTCTTTGGGGGGGGGGGGGGGGGGGTCATTGGGGGACTGCTGATATTTGGGCATAAAAAAGAAACCGAAAAAGTAGCTGGATAACTTTCTATTCCAAGAAAACAATAAAATCCTGACAGTTTCTGAGATAATAACTAAGTTTCCATTTGTCTCCAGTTTGGCCCATAGAGGAGAGATGCATAAAGAAATGTATAAAAGCAGAAATGAAGCGATGCAAACAATAAACAAAATACTGCCATTTGATAACCACAGTTTGACCCACAAATATAAAGGACACCTAGATTGGGAGTAAAACTGACCGACTTTCTAGACTCCCTGTATATGGTTTCTTAATACATCCCACTACATTCTAAAGCTCTAAAAGCAGTACTAAAGGAGATAAAAGCCAAAAATACAGAATGTAGAAGTTTACAACTTCAGTTTAAACCATGAAGGGGATGGGGCTAGGTCGTAAATCAGAATGGCTTTCCAGACTCCCTGTATACGGTTTACTATTATCTGCCAATATGTACATTGTAATGCTGTGAAAATAAAAAGACATTAGATATAAGCCAGAAAGACAAAATCTGCCATTTAGGACTCCAGTTTGACCAATAGGGGAAATTTGATCAGTTTTCTAGACTACCAGTATATGGTTTCCTATCAAAACATCCCAAAGCTCTAAAAGA
This sequence comes from Sabellastarte sp. h YS-2021, assembly GCA_964017235.1. Classification (NCBI taxonomy): domain Eukaryota; kingdom Metazoa; phylum Annelida; class Polychaeta; order Sabellida; family Sabellidae; genus Sabellastarte; species Sabellastarte sp. h YS-2021. The sequence goes on from OZ024932.1 coordinate 40,647,310, forward strand.
AACAATAAAGGAGATATATAAGCCAGTCATATAATCTGTGATCTTACGACCCCAGTTTGACACTAAGTGATGGGAGAAAGGACCAGGGGTAAATCTGGGTCTTGGGCTGATAAATCCAGGAGAAAAGACCTACGTAAAAAAGCTCTACAGGAGACAAGCCCTACAGTTTTTGATACCCGTGGAGGGCTTTTCTCAGTAAGGCGTGTTTCTCTGTAGGGTTTTTCTGGTCTGATGGGTCTTGGTCCAAGTTTAATCGCATTAAATTTTGAGAGTGATCAGGATCACCATATGGATATAAAAAGTAAACTGGATCTTCACCATACGGATATGACAAAGTAATCTGGATTTTCCATTTACTTGTTATCAGTGCCTTTTTTCAGGATTACGCAAATAATACTGGTTGGATCTGTTTTTTTTTTTGTTTTTTTTTTGTCTGTTTGCTGACCTGAAAAATCAGAACAACATACTTATATCCCATTAAATTTTGAGGCTCATCTGGATGACCATCGAGATATTGTCTGGATACAAAAATTTATATGGATTTCCCCATTCACTTATTATTACGTGCCTTGTTTTCACAGGATTATGCAAATACTACTGCTTGGATCTTCTTGAAAAAAATCAGAAGATAGGTTTTGCTCCAACTTAGATCCCTTTTAATTTTGAAAGTACATGGATCACTGTCTTGATAAAAAAATCCCGATTTTTTGCCCCTTTGTTTGTCTGTTTCTTAGCAGTATGTATGTAAACTTTGTTTCATCCAGATGAGGGATCTTAGACAAATTCGACATTACTTGACTCGGGATGCTGCTCTTATGGTTGCAAACGCACTTGTGGGGAGTAGTCTTGACTACTGTAACTCCTTGTTTAGGGGTCTATCTGTTGCTAATCTACGCAAGCTACAATGCATACAAAACAGTCTGGCCAGAATTGTTTGTAGAGCAACATGTCTTTCTCACGCCACTCCACTAAGAAAAGCCCTTCATTGGCTACCCATAAGGCACCGTTGCATCTTCAAGACTGCTTTGTTGGTATACAAATACCTACATACTAACTGTCCAAAATATTTCAGCCCATTTCTCAAAGTTAGACAATGTGCCTATAATACTCGGTTGAGTCAATCTGATGGTATAATTCTACATGTTCCTCAATACCAACCATCTATTTACAAATCCACAAAGCAGTTTGGTTTAAGCTTTGCATATGATGCTCCCAAAATATGGAATGAACTCCCTGATGATGTACGATCTGCCACTTCTATTGGTTATTCCACTTCAAGGCATACCTATTCTGCCAAGCTTATCCTCCTTAGTAATTTCCACCTCATATGGCGTTCTCTGTGATGTCGACCATTGCGAGGATAAGGACAATGATTTTTGTGACTATGCTTATGATGTTGCGCCTTAGAGTCTGTCACTTTGGCAGAGATTAAGCACTATAAAGGTTGAATTGGAATTGGAATTAGCAGGATTATATAAATGCTACTCATTGAATCTTCCTGAAAAATTCAGAAGGTGGGTCTTGGTCCAACTTAGATCCCATATTAACTTTTCACTCTCTGCATACAAAAAGGTAATCCAGATTTTCCATTTACTTATTATTATGTGCGCTTTTTTGAATATTAAGTGTCTGATACATTATGGTACATTCACGGGGCACAGTTTATCTAATTGATGTACTTGTTACTTGCCATTTCAAAACCTTTGGCCGTTTCGAAACGGCCACGACCGTTTTGATACCTTTGCAAGGTTTAGAAATGGCTTGGCCGTTTCGAAACGGCCAACTTTTAATCTTGGCCGTTTTGATACCTCACCAGTTTGACATTGGTGGACAAGTTTGTTCTGTTGCTTTTAAGTGTAACAGTTGTATTACAATAAAAACAGTATATTTATTAAAACTGCATTTGGTATATTATGAAACATATATCTAACAGAACATATAACAACATTTATTGGTGCATATAAACACTTTTTGTAAAGACTATAATTATTAATATATATCAATATTAAGAAGAAAAAAATGAAATAAGATTAAACAATATTTCATTACTAATCCCTTTTATGCACCCCACCCATATGCAAATGAAACAAATCAACATCAAGAGATATCTTCTAAAGTAATAATAATACAAAGCATTATATGTCAGTATTAACTGAGTAATATTAAGTAAAAAAAGGTACCAAAAAGCAAATCTGTTCTAGATCATCTACAATAATTCTTTGAAAAGTTAAACAATAAATCCCTCCTTGATTGATCTTCCTGTTATGTGAATTTGTTAAACCTTTCATATTGACCTTTTAAACATCCCACTAATATTTAAGTGAAACAAATCATCATCAAAAGAGAGTTGCAACAATAGGAATAAATCCAATTAAGCACTTCTGACAATCAATGGCAAACAAATCAACATCACAGAGTTGATATTTATCATGGCTTCTTTATGGCTTATTAATTAATCTGGCAAGTCAAACAAACAGGTTTAAAGATACAGTACCTTCATGCAGATAGATTGATGAGATAATTTTTATGATGCAGACAAAACAACAACAAAATCCAATTTGTTTAAAGAAATCTTTTTAAGTAAAAGGACCCAATTGAAGATCTCAGGTTAACTGCAGCTACCCCATACCTGAGTACCTACTCCACAAGTTATGATTATAGAAAGTTGCTGAGTAGCCCATGCTCAGGAATTTTTTTTAGAATCAAAGGACAGATTTGAAGTTCACACAAAAACACATGCTATAGAAAAATGTAGAAATCAGGTGAGGTTTCAAAATGGCCAGGTTATTGATTTGGCCATTTTGAAACCAGGTTTTGAACTGGCCAGGCCGTTTCAAAACCAAGGAAGGTTTCAAAATGGCCAAGTAAATAATTTGGCCGTTTCGAAACCCTGGCCGTTTCAAAACGGCCATTGGCCGGGAACATACATATGATCAAGCAAGGGACTTGTAGTGGCATTCTACCAGTGAACGCCAGCCTACCAGTGAACGCCCGCCTTATATATCTTTGTTAGAGGTCAAGGACAAATGCTTCTATTTGCAAACAAACTGGGCGTTGACTGGTATTTCCGGTTTTCCGTAAAAACGGCCGATAATAGAGATATATTGTCAAAATACAACACTTTCAAAGAAATATTGAACAAAATAAACAAATCATTAATTGTACTGCATGTCATTTGATGATTTTGATTAAGAAGAATGTAACCTAAATAAACTAATATAGTGTAAATTTTAAATATTATCTAAAGGACGGGCGTTCACTGGTAGAAAGCCACTAGGTGCTCTAAATTTTCCCATTCACTTATTAGTGAGGGGTATGTAGATTTCATGACTGTTTATTTGTCTGTTTGTTGTTTGTCTTGTTTTGGCTGCATTATGCAAATACTGTTGCTTGGACCTTCGTGAAGAAAATAGAACATGAGCCCAACTAAGATCCCAGTAAATTTTCAGACTGATCTAGATCACTATATTGAAAATTTTATATTAAATGTAGCTTTTATAAGCTACAATACTTACCTATTGAAACAGTATGCTATTCCGTTGACCACCGGAAAAGCTACCAATGGGTTAAAAGTTGGAAACTTTCCCGGCCGAGTGCGGGGAGAGGTCTCCCCGGAGCCGGCTCACTTCACCGGAGACACCGGTACTGAGATGACCGGTTATATGACGACTGCGCAGCAGATCACGTGATTCTTCCTTCTTTTCGTTGGTGACCATCCCCGGCAGTGAGGTGTCGTTAAGCGGGGACGGACCGGGAGGGCTTCTATCTGTTTCAATAGGTAAGTATTGTAGCTTATAAAAGCTACATTTAATATAAAATTTTCAATTTTATTACGCTACAATAGACTTACCTATTGAAACAGTATGCTGAATTCCAACATCTTGGATGGAGGGAAGACAGCTCACTGACTTGGTCCTGGTGAAGAGCCTTATCTGGTGAAGGAAGGAGACCCGAATTCAGCATCCGGCCGGTATGTTGAAGATCAGATCTGAGGGGTGTGCTCTTCTGGAAATCTAGAAGAGGGCTCCGAAGGGAAGCTGTCCGGCGAACTGTAGCCCGTCAGTGTAGCACTCCAATATGGCTGCAAAGACAAAGAGATAAAGGAGATTAGGATAGAGGAATTGAGGTTAATGAAAAATTAACAGTAATTCCACTGAGATAATGAGAAAAAAAACATCTTTTTTTGTAAGAAAACACCTCCAAGAAAAACTCAGGTTAAATGTAGGAAAAGGGTAAATATATATATAAGTGATTATGTGGTTACAATTTTTACCTCGGATGGTAGGAAGCCATGCTCTACGCGGTCAGGGTTCCGACCGGCCCCATCTGCTGAATGTGTCGTCCTGTCCCCCCCCCCACCCCCCCCACCCCCGTTTTTTTGAAGGCGATGCTGCTAGGGAGGAGCCACCACTTGTTGAGCAGCCACGAAGGATCCTAGGTGGAAAGATAGGTCTTTTTGGTTCTGGCCAGATAGGTCCTTGAGATAGAAAGATGTAAATGTATTGTGAGATTTCCAATGGCAAGCTTGGAGCATTTGGTCCATAGAGACACCCCCATAGAAAGCTTTGGAAGCAGCGAATGCTCTAACGTCATGGGCCTTGACCCCTAACTGGTCCATGTCCATGTCTCCCACTCTAGAGTAGCAGAATTTGATAGTGTTTTTAATCCAAGATGATATTGTCGAGCATTGGATGTCCTTAGAGTGGCCCTGTTTGTAAGAGACGAATAACAGAATTTTATCCTGTCTTAACTCTGAAGTGAGTTTTAAGTAAATAGAGAGGGCCCTCACGGGGCATAGTAGGATATCCTCATTGTTGTTTTGTGTCCTTTTGGGAGCGGGAATAACCACTAGTGATACTGCTTGGATTCCTTCCTTTGCTAATTGCTTCTTGGCAATGAAGGAAGGTGAGGGGGTGAGTTGAATTTGGTCCCAGTTGCCTAGGCACAGTAATCCGTCTAATATCCAGGCGTGTATTTCGCTCCGTCTTTTCCCGGAGACTAGGGCTAGTAAGAAGACTGTTTTCCATGTGACATATTTGATTGGAGCCTCCTCTAAAGGTTAAAAGGGAGGTTGCTTGAGTTCATGAAGGACCAGGGATAGGTCCCATTGGGGTAGATTCCTGGTACTTTTCGGCTTATCCCTGTGAAAACTGGCAATAAGTCTAGCTATTTCTGCATTATTACTGATGTCTAATGGAGCATTTCCCAAGGTGTCAGCGATTGCAGTCCTATATCCCTCAATGGTGGAAGGGCGTCTGTCTTTCTCGTTAAAGAGGAAGCACATGAAATCACAGATGTGTTTTATAGAGGGAGCCCTGAAGTCCACCTGTTGTTCGATGCACCAACGTTCGAAAACTGCCCATTTTGAGGCGTAGATGGCTCTAGTAGAGAGTCTTTGAGGTGCAGCAATTCTGTCTGCCACTTCTGCAGAAAAACCTTGGTCTTAGAGGATGGAACTCCTAGATACCATGCGTGGAGGTTGAGGGACTCTGGGTGAGTGTGGAATTGGTTGTTCAGTGGTTGTTTGAGTAGTGAGCGAATTGGTGGGAGTTGTCTTGGAAGGTCAAGAGACAGTTCCACCAGATCCCAAAACCACGATTTCATTGGCCAGCCCGGGGCTATCAGGATGAGCCTGCATTCCTGGGACAGTAACTTTTGGACCACTCTTGGTAGTAGTGCTGTGGGGGGAAAGGCGTAGCCGATCATGTTTTTCCAGGATATATTTAGAGTGTCCACTGCCCAAGCCTGTGGGTCCGGGATCGGGAACACATAGGTTGGGAGTTTTGTATTCAGGTTTGTGGCAAATAGGTCTATCTGAGGACGTTCCCAGAGTAGAGAAATCTTCTTGAAAATCTGGGGTGCCAGAGACCACTCTGTGTGTTGTATTTGGTTTCTCCTGGAAAGGCTGTCCGTAATTACATCGAGAGAGCCTGGGACGTGCCTTGCCCTGAGGGTTATCTGGTTTTTGTTGCACCATGTGAGAAGCCTCCACATGAGGGCACAAAGTTCGGGTGAGTGGGTTCCCCCCTGTTTGTTTATGTGGGCTACTACCGTGGTGTTGTCTGATGCTACTAACAGCTGTTTCTTGTTGCATTGTGGTGAGAAATGTCGAAGAGCTAGGATCACTGCTTTTAGTTCCAATACATTTATATGTAGTTGTTTTTCTACCTGAGACCATATGCCTCCTACGGAGTCGTGATTTAAGTGCGCGCCCCAGCCTGCGTTTGATGCGTCTGTAAAGATTAGAATGTCGTGATCTCTCGGGTGTAAGAATTCTCCACTTAGAACATTTTGGGGGTTTAGCCACCATGTTCCGTGTTGTTTCATTTTCTGAGTCCAGGGAATTGGAGAATTCAGAGGCATTGGGAATCTCCAGTGGGTCTTGAGGTGCCATTGGAAAGGTCTCATGTGTATCCTGCCCAATTTTACTGTTTTCTCTGTGGACGCCAGTAATCCAATGGTGGACATAAGAGTTTGTGCACTGAGGACAGATTTCTTGAAAATTCTGTTGAATGAAATTTGGATCTTGTTCCATCTGTCGTTTGTGGGTCTGACAAGACCTTGGTCCAACAAAAAACGGTGGCCTATGAAGTCGAACCTCTGCTGGGGTTTGAGTTCTGACTTCTGGAGGTTTACTATAAACCCTAGGTTTTGTATCAGGGAGAGAAGCTTGACGGTGTGTTTCTGAGCTTCGTCCTGGGAAGAGGCCCTGATCAGCCAGTCGTCTAGGTACTGATGTAGACGAATGTCCTGCTTTAGAGCTAGGAGCTTTACTTCCTTCACTAGCGAGGTGAAGACCAGAGGGGCCATGGCCAGACCAAAGGGCAGGCTGGTGAACTGATACGAGGTTTCCTTGTGGTGGAACCTGAGGAACTTTCTTGATTGGGGGTGAATGGGAATGTGTAGGTATGTGTCTGAGAGATCTGTCGATGTGACCCATTCCCCTTGTCTGAGCGATGTGCGGATTGATTCTGGGGTTTCCATCTTGAATTTTGAGACCGTTAGATATTGGTTTAGGGAGCTGAGGTCTATCACGGGTCTCCATCTGTTCCCTGGTTTGGGAACTAAGAAGTCGACTGTAAAATCCTAGACTGTCTTGCTTGTTTACTTCCTCTATGGCATTTTTGGCCAGGAGGTCTAGTATAGAACTCGACAAGGCACTGTCTTTGTCGATTTTGTTGTATCCGCTGTGAATGCAAGGTGTTTTGGACAGCTTGGGATGATCCCTGAATGGTAGGCGATAACCCTGTTTGAGGATGTCTAGATGAAATGGGTGAGCGCCCTGTTGTTCCCATTGTTTTACAAACCACTTTAGCCTGCCTCCCACTGGGAGGTCTTTTATGTTTTCTTGGGTATATATAGATGCCTTGCTTAACTGTACACACGGAGTCTTTGCACCCTCCGGTGGGGTCTGGATGCTCAGAGTCTTTGGCCTCTCTGGTAGGCAAGAGCTCCCGGATTGAACATGTGGTTTGTTGAGTACCCAGTGAAGCTCTAAATTGGTTGAAGGAGGCTGTCCACGATTGAGGGGGGGGGGGGGGGGGGGGGGAGAGAATTGAGGAATGTCATTGGTTTTGTTTGTTGCTGGTTTTGAGAGCCACTGTTGCTCTTGCCTCTGCCCCTGCGGGATCCTCTGCCTCTGTTTCCACCACGAAAACCACCCCTCTGTGGTTGCTGGGGGTAAAACTGTGGTGGCATGACGTACTAAGGAGGGGGAACAGGGTAAAACCCCCCTTGTTGATACGCTCCTCTGCCTTTGCCTCTGGGCTTTTTCTTGTGCTTACCGTAGGGGTGAAACCTGGTGCTCTGCTGGTTTCCGGTCTTGACCCCCAGACCTATGAGGTGTTGTTCGTATTCCTGCATTAATGACCGTTCAAATAGGTCTGGTCCAGATATGGGGGCTGCCCTGAGGTTTTTGAGGCGGTAAGAGTCGAGACTGTTATGAGCGTTCTTGAGGTAGGCGTCTCGACGAATGAGCACCAAATTGGTTAATAAGTGGAGAAATTTCTCCAGCAGGTGTTGGTAAGCTACGGCTGTGCTCCTGCTGATGTCTAGCATAAACTGCATCTGTGGGGTGTCCTCTATTGTTGAGAAGAGCAGCTGTTGGAGAAACTGGTCCCTATTATTGGGATCTGGTTCTGAGGCCAATAACGTGAATGTCTTTTCCCTTTGATCCCTGGCTGCTCTGAGGTTATTAAGGGTAGACTCACTGGCGGTTGAGAGTGTGGATAAGAAGTTTGAGGTTGCGATACATTCTCGAACCATTAGTTCCAGTTTAACCAGTTCTCTCTGGTTGATAGAGGCTGTAGGGAGGCCCTTGTACCCAGGTCTGGCAATGTTAGAGAAGGCCTGTCGTACTACTTGTGGTCTCTGTTCAAACTTTTCCCCTGCCACCGGATACCAGTTACCTCTATTTGGTGGGTTGGAGAGGAATTGCCCAATATCCAAGGATGTTGATGAAGAAGGGCCTGGTTTGACCACTGCATCCTGATTTTGGAGAAGTTTTGCAATGTCATCCATTAGGGGAAGTTTCAGAGACGGTGGATGAGAGGATTTCTCCATGCGGAACATGTTTGGGTCACGGCCGAGTCCTGAGCCAAGTTTATAATCCTCTGTCTTTGCCGGGTCGTCAATGCCAAGATATTGTCGAACTCGATCGATGAAGGCATGGAAGTCTGCCTTGGGGGGAGGGGCTAAATTCTCCGGTTCTGAGTCTTCTATTTGTGAAGCTGCAGAATATGAAGATCCCGTCTCCACACCATAGTCTCCCTTCTCGAGCCTTTGGAGGGGGGACTCAGATTGAGGTTGCGGCTGAGTTGTTGGAGGCGGGGGAGGAGAAACTATCGCCTTAATGGTGGAAGGTGCGATGGATGCTGAGCCCTTCACCCCTTTTAGTCCTTTCTTGATAGTAGTGTGAGGAAAGGAAGTATCCATCGGTTCTGGGGGATTTGGAACTGGTTGGTTAACTTGTTGTGTTTGGTCGACCTGGCTAGGTTGGGCCTGTACAGATGAAAATGTTGCTGCACTATCTGGAGGAGCTGGGGAGAATTTCTTAAACATTTCCTCCATGGAGGAGGTCAGAAACTGTTGAAGGCCTGATTGAAGTTGTGAAGAAAGGTCCATCATTTGCTTCTGATTTTGTTGAGATAAATTCTCCATCATTTGCATATTTTGTTGTTCAAAATGTGCTTTGAGCATCTGCGTGCGTGGGGTCAGAGGTGGAACCAATCTTTGTGGATCTGGAGCAGATGAGAACATAGGATCCTGCATAATGTTTGATCTGACTGGTGCCGGAGTCTTGAAAAAGACTGAAGAAGTGGTGAAATGCTGCAGACCTCGGAGGTGGCATTGATGGTTGAATAAATTGGGACCCGCTAGTAGATGAGGCCGGTTGTAGTGGAGATAGGCCGGCGGGTGCTGATACTCCGGTCGGTGACACATATCCGGTGCCGGAGTCCTCCGGGTTGAGATCCAAGATTGAATCGTCTATTTCACCGGCCTCCGGATCCTCATCATCCGGTTCCGGATCGGCCGGTACATTCTTTGATGCACGCTTTGCGCTCCTTTCTTGAAATACAGTCCGGAGGTGATTCCACTCCACCTCTGAGAGGGAGGAACATGAAGAACAAGCCTCTAGAGGGGCATATGAGGCACAAGGGTCTTCCCCTTTACAATGCATTCTACAGCTATAACACCTCATGTGTTTGTCAAATGCTGGCATCCAGTGCCCACACTTTCCCCTCTTCTGGTAAGGGGGAGTACCTACCATGATGGTAGTATAAAGTGTCACAATGTAAGAGACACACACAAAATAAAAAGTAGCAAAGTATATCAAAGTTGTCTATAAACAACGGTGAGATAATAGAAATGAGAGAAAGAGTAAAAATCCCCCTTGAACTGTATAAAAAACTATCACAAAGTGAGAGTTCTAACAAGCCAACTGACAAGATGGCTACCAACGGAAAGAAGGAAGAATCACGTGATCTGCTGCGCAGTCGTCATATAACCGGTCATCTCGGTACCGGTGTCTCCGGTGAAGTGAGCCGGCTCCGGGGAGACCTCTCCCCGCACTCGGCCGGGAAAGTTTCCAACTTTTAACCCGTTGCATGGTAGCTTTTCCGGTGGTCAACGGAATAGCATACTGTTTCAATAGGTAAGTCTATTGTAGCGTAATAAAATATAAGATTTCTGAGTGCTTCTGTTGATCATGTGACCTTGACAAGGTTCAACTTTTGCCATGTTGATTTTCCCCCAAGGTTTCTAATTAAGTACCAAATAGGATTAGAAAGTGCATGCTTAATTAAATCAGAGGGGTATTCAAGACCGACCACAACCTAGCTGCAGCGGTAGCAAGGAAACTAAACACAAAAACCTTTTCAAGAAACGCTTAATTAATAACATGAAAAATTGTTTCTTTCCAAAGTTTATTGATGCACTCGACTAGATCGATATTGTGATAATTTACGTTATACAGTAATTAGATCTATACGAGAAGCACTCATGAATATTCATACATGACGTTTATTTGCTGATTGTGCGGAATTCCCCCTGTATAAACACAAGAATGGACCCACGAAGAATCACCTTGTTCAGACAGTCTCAAAGCGGAGTTGTTTATTGGAATGACTGAGCATAATTGAGGTATTAATACGATTGACTTAATGTTGTTGACACTCGCACACTTGACAATATATATTGAGTGATAGTTGTGCTGTGACGTTAGAAACGGAAGATTTATTTTTTCTTTGATATTTTAAAGGAAAATAACATGCTATATTGAAGAAGGGCACATTGTGGAATTGCACTCTACTGTATGGACTGAAGAAAAAACAGTATCAGTACAGTATCATGTAATATTATTTTTACCAGGATAAACATTTACAATGGCATCTAATACAGCAAATACCAGTGGATTTGAAGATTTCTGTGGAGGAACATTTTGGGTATGTATAATGTGTAGTACGTTCCGAATAAAAAGCAGTATTCAGTACCCAGTAGGCCCATAATTTAGTACTGGTCTTTAACTATCATGCGTGTACTGAATGCCCTGCCTACTGTTATCCCCAAAGTAAATTAGGTACATCAGTGTATCTTATACATGAGGCGTTTTAATGTCGGAGGGGGGGGGGGGGGGGGGGGGGGGTTCCTGCCAGAGTTTCACGTGTACTCTGTATATTCTCTCTTACGGAATAGCAGAAGTGCCAGTATGATATATTTTTTTCTATTTGTGGAGTAAATGTCTCAATAAATTAACTTAGGTATCTCAACTTACTAACTCAATGAACTTGGGTGTCTCGATTTGTATCGACTTACTAACTTGATAAATTGACTTAGCTAACTGGATGTATCAACTTAATTACAAACTCAATAAATCAACTTAAATATCTTGATTTATTAACTTTTTACAAACTCGCTAATTGAAGATGGCCATGTCACTTAGCTAGTTTATAAAGTATTACGTTAATAAATCGAGATGGCTATGTCAATTAGCGAGTTTGTAAAAAGTTAATAAATCAAGATATTTAAGTTGGTAAACTGAGATTGAGTCACTGACTCAGTCTCAGTTTATCAACCTACTATCTCGATAAATTGACTTATAGTAACTTTAAAATTGATTTAGCTGTCTTCATGTTACAGAGCTGTTTCACCTTGAATATCTTCACTCAAAGTCATCTATGTCTCGTATGCTAAAGTTCAGTAGAGAAGCTAGTTTTAAGCTATTTATGGAATAATAGACAAGTGGTCCACCAAATCAGCCAACATCAGATTGGCCCCCAAGATAAAACACCCTGGTCAAATAAGCCTTCAGGAAAAATACCCAAGTCAAATCAGCCACCAGAAAATTACTGTGCTGTCAAAGAGAATGTGATACACAAAGGTCACAGAAGTTTGAACTCTGCTGGTGAACAGAAGCCATGAGTGTGACCTAACATATACGCTCATAAAACTTTTATATCACTTAATCTCCATCAAGGCAGTCACACTTTTAATAATTCTGACATAAATAAGTGTGTAAAGGACATCTGTTAAAGGATGTGAATGTGATTACAGCATCCAAATATTTTTAATGAATGTTAAAAAACACAGGGATGCTAAAGTGATATGTGCTTATGCAATGTACTTTTTATAAATAAACGTTAGCCCTAGAGTCTGTCATTTAATAGCAGTTCAATAACAAGATGAAAGTATTATTATTGCATTACAATACAACAAGGGCAGAGTTTGCAGGAGCTGAGGTTAAATGGGGCTGATTTGCCAAGGGCCAATTTTGCAAAGGGCTGATTTGTCCAGCTCTCTGTTTTTGAGTACTTACTGGTAAATCCCCTATGTCTCCTTTATTATTAGTCCCAGAGGATTGGGATGTGAAGACAACTTTTTGGTAATCATTCGACCTGAATGTTTTGATGGGTTCACATTTGACATTGGACCCCCTCCTTCAAGCCTTATTGTTGTCCTTGATAGTTATAATGATACTTGATAATTTTAATCAAGATACATATACATAAGTTGATTCATGGAATTTGTAAATTGATAAATCAAGATACCCAAGTCAATTTATTGAGGTACCAAGTCCATATGTTGATTGTTGAGATTGAAAAAGATAACAATGCTGGCCCTTCTTCTCTTTCCTTCATTTTGCACATAAACTATACTGTATCATAATGTCCTTAAAGCTGTGGTTCCATAGTTTGTACCAACTGTTTCCCATTTTAAATCAGGACCAAAATTTCTACAATCAATAAGAGGTGAACAGGCAGGATAGCACAACATAGAAAAGGTGAAACTAATCATGTATGTTATGACTGTTCTGTTCGCAAGACTGTCCACCCCTGTATAGCCTAGGTTGGGAAGCAAAATTATGAAGATCAGTAACAAGTCACGAGAATGTCAAAACAATTTTACTTCCTGACCTCCAAAATTTGAAATCTTCAGCCTGACTTCTCTTAATATCATTGAGTTATATTGTAACGTTCTCACTCCAGACCTACTCTGTCGGTAATAATTCTGATCATATTGCTGTTACAGTACAGTGGCCTTTTTGGCACTTTTTACCTCTAGCCAATTTTAAAGTGTAGTCCTCTGTTCGGGCATTACTTGAATATGGAACCAAGCCTTGAGTTTTGCCCTCCTCAAAAATCTAATCTCATCTAAACTAATCTACTCCTTTGCGCAATAAGGTGAACTCATTGTGCTAGTTAACAAAAATCATTTCTAATAAGGAGAGTCGAGGGGTGTTCAAGGTCAGTGTTCCAGAGTTGTGGGTGAGACCGAGAGGGAAGGAGACTAAGTTGGGAAACTAGAATTAAAAAGGTGGGTTTTGACTTTTGAGGTGTTTTCTGAAAGATGCGACAGAGGGACTGTTGCTTTCAAAATCTACCAGTTTGTCTACCATCACTGATTATGCAATGGGGTGCACAAGCTTGTCACTTTTGAAGATCAAGTTCATGATTGTGGCAAGTGGAGATGCCTGACACTTGCTTCAAAAGTATGTGAAAACCTTTATGGGTGGTTATATACGTTATGAATACTCATGCTACATCCCCGTACCTTTAGAGTGATACAAGTTTTCTTTTTGATGAAAACCTCAGACATAGATTGATTTTTGGACATTTGAAATGAATTATGAATAAATATTACCAGATTTGTTGGGACATGGATGGAATATCACTGGATGCCATGTGGGATAAAGTGCTGTTGAAACAGTTTATATAACAAAACTTCATATAAAACATTGTGTCATTACATGTATTATGAAATTCTATAACAAGAAGCCATTAATCAGCCGGTGGTAGGAGAAATCTTTTAATAGTAGCCACATTTCACTCATTTGATGATAGAAAACTTGCTACACAAAATTTTCAGACACACAAGTCAAGTAACATTATGTTGAAGAAAATATCTACCCAAAAACCAATTTATGGATAGTAAAAGAGGTATTTAATTCAATATATAGTGCAGACATAGACAGGAAATATTCTCAATGAATTATTCTTGTTTACATCCAAATTTCCCTAATTCCCACCAGTGAGATCTGCATTCCTGTATTTTTTAACATTTATTAATAATAAGGGTGGCTTTTGGTGCTTGTCAGGACACCAATTGTATGGATACATTGACATAAGGACACAGTTCTAAGACCCGTTTGGAAAAGGAGATACATCCGGATACCCTAGTGGGGAAGTGTGAACCCAGACTTATGCATAGTTATTAAGAGGGATGTAAACTCTACATGTAGCTTTTTACCCAGGTATATACTTTGTGATGTGATTACTTTGATTAGAAGATAAAGATTCTCAAATTATGTTTTCATTTACATCCAAAATTTGTTACAGAAATTTACTGTGTAATGTTTGATTACAAATTCCCTCTCAGTTTTTATGATGTAATAAATAGCATATCATCCTTATAATACTATCATACAGTATAGGTAATCAGCATATATGGATAAAACATAGATAATTGGTTAAATATAGTTTTATGCAAATTCATTTAATTTACTCTAGAGGAAACTAAAGCAGTCACAGATCACTAAAATCTGCGTAGTCAAAGAATATAATTCTACATGGAAAATGACAGTCACTCTCAAACTGCACATGTATATGGAAACATACACTAAAATACTAGTAGAACCAAATGAAACCTCCACACATAGAAAGAAATGGTAGAGGTGACTCCATGTACAGCTATATACTTGTATGATCAATAGTGATCAAGTATTCCCATATCTTCCTATAACAAAACATGACACACTAGATGACACTAGATTGCACTTTACCTTTGTGCAGAGCATACCTGAACAATATAGTTTTTACCCTTGTAAATCACAGATGGCTATTTTTAGATCTTATGCAAGGGGTACTTATCCATTTTGAAAATGAGTTCAGAGTTTAGGTCTCCCACTTTAAGTAGATCTATTAATATAGATTCTATATGTAGAATATATGTGTATAAATATAAACTACAGTAGAAAATTCAATGCGTGAACCAAAATACCAAACATAAGATTAGCAAAAAGAGAACATTTTGTGTTAGACTAAGTACATTTGTTTATATATTTAATTTTTAATAATATTTAATTAGTGATTTTTCTCACATAAAGAGCCCCTCCCCCCAAAAAAAAATTACATATAAAAATAAAATTTATTAAGAGATTTAATGACTTTTTGCGGTTCAGGATGCAGTGCTCAAAATTGACCAATGCTGCAAAGAGGTAAAAACATGGATGACTTCAAACTAATTGAAATTGAATGATGACAAGACTGAGGTTATAATTGTTGGTACCAAAGCACAATTACAGAAATCAAACATCAACACAATAGAGGATTGCAACTCAAAAATTGCAGTCAAAAACAGTGTGAAAAACATTGGTGTCTACATTGATTCTGAACTGACAATGAAGCATCACGTCAATCACATTTCATCAGTGGCTTGGTGTCATCTCTGAAATGATCTTTTCAGAATTAGAAGATCCATTACCACAAGTGCATGTGTCACCCTTGTACATGCCTTTATTACCTCTCACCTTAGTGACCTCTACAACTGTTTGCTCAACAAATGCCCAAACACCATGAAAAACGAGCTCCAGCGAGTCCTCGGCTGCTCAGCAAAACTCATTTTTCATGGAAAAAAATATGATTCTGTCACCCCACTATTGAAAAAACTACATTGGCTACCTGTGGAACAAAGGATACAGTTTAAAATATTTTTAACTACCTTTAAGTGTCTGAATGGAAAAGGTCCAGGCTACCTTACTGATCTCCTTACACAACACACTCCACACCGTATACTTAGGTCTTCTGGCAATTCATTGCTGACAGTTCCAAGAACAATCTTGACTGAAAAACTATGGTGACAAAGTGTTTAGCAGCTTTTTTTATATAATGCTAAAGCTGCCCCTGAACTCTGGAACAACTTACTAATTGACATCCGATCTTTCAATTCAGTCAACTGTTTCAAGAAAAAGCTAAAGACAAATCTCTTCAAAAAAACTAATGGAATATAACTGTATGTTATTTGAACACTTTATTGCACATATCCATTTAATACATGACTTGATTTTAAATATTGCCAAAGCGCTAATGAACAGGACAGTTCTGAAATCAGCGCTATAGAAATGTATTTATCTATTTAGTATGTTTTTATCTGTATTTGGGTAATGTTTATTTTTAGGGGGATTTGCTATAATAATTGTAAAAATGACACGCTTCTGTAGAAATCATTGTGGAAATACAAAATAAGAAGTTATGGCCACAAGTGGAATATCATTATAATGGAACCATTACATTATTATGTCAGCTGACTTGTCAGTCAGTTGACATTATGGCATCGTTCTGTGGCATCCGCATGAACAACTTCTCCTCCAAAAGTACAAGGCCCAGAGACATGCTGTTATGTTTAAAAGATACCGTATCTATCGAGGATAATAAATCGTAAAATCCATGCAGATCTGTCTGTTTGTCTGTTCCTCAGAGCTGTCAGAAGAGAGGTACCCCCACCCAAAATTGCTTATATCTCCCTTATTATTGGTCCTAGGGGTTTGCAATGTGAAACCAGTCTATAGGAAATCTTGTGCTGCAAATCTTTTGATGTGGTCAGATTTGACCTTGGACCCCTCCTTCAAGGTCAAACGATAGCCAAACTTAAAAGTGCTTATAACTCTTTTATTATTGGTCCTAGAGGTTTGGGATGGTAAACCAACCTATAGGAAATCATGGGCTGGGAATCTTTTGATGTGGTCAGATTTGACCTTGGAACCCTTCTTCAAGGTCATATGAGGATAGCCAAACTTAAAAGTGCTTAAAAGTGCTTATAACTCGCTTATTATTGGTCCTAGAGGTTTGACATGTGAAACCACCTTATAGGAAATCATGGGCTGGGAATCTTCTGATGTGGTCAGATTTTACCTTGAGCCCCTCCTTCAAAGTCAAACTAGGACATCCAAACTTAAAAGGGTTATAACTCGTCTATTATTGATCCTAGAGGTTTGCATTGTGAAACCAACTTGCAGGATATTGTGGGCTGGGAATTTTCTGATGTCAGATTTGACCTTTGGCTCCTCCTTCAAGGTCAAACGATGGTTCACTGGCTTTGGTGAGTTGTCTTTCCGGTGGATGGTTAGTTCTAGTGGGAAATCCTCGAAAGATTGCTGAAGAGTGGGGAGCATGTAAAACTCAAACAAATTTTGGATACCATGGGTGGTGAGGACTATTTCTACTAGTTTAAAAGATACCTTATCTGGGCCTGGATCTGTCTTAATTATTTTTTTGTGAATTTTTAAAATAATTTTGAATGCATTGAAATTCATGAAATCATGTACTCAATCACTTATAACGTGAAAAGTTTTGCATTTAGAGCATTTTGTTAAAATATGTTATTCAGCTAGTTTTTCTATGGCTACAACATGATGAGTAACTTTGGAGTCTGTCCCAATAGCTAAGTGAGTAATAGCTAGTTTTTGACTTTTTAGTACCTTCCATAATGAGTAAAATCACTTGTAATTTGAAAACTGTTGCATTTACAGAATTTTGTACATGACATATATGCTTTTCAGCTGCTTTTGGGTCAGCTATAACAATAAAATTGCAGACCTGTAGCGCATTGCATTGCTGAGCAATAGCTACTGTTAGGTTCTCACTATTGAGTAAATCAGTTGTAACTTTAAAATATTGCATTTAGAGTATTTTCTTTAAATACCGTAAATGACCTATTTAGCGCACAGTGCACTAAGCAAAGTCTATTTTTATTCAATATTTGTTGGGGAAAAATGTCCCTTTTAGCGCACCCATCATGAAACACTTTCCGGGATGAAGTATCGGTCAATCCGGTAAAAAAAACGGTGTTTCGACATTTAGAAATACCCACTTCCTGTAAATATGGCGGTAGATGAAAACAAACTCGAAAGTCATGACAAAAATGTCAATTTATTAAGTAAAAATACGTAAATTATATAAAAAATATGTGGATATTGAGAAAAATTAAGAAAGGTAAGATTTAAGCTGAATAATCTATCATTAGTAACCTTTTATTTAACCAACCGCGAATGTGCACTGTCACTATCTACTCGTTCGCCCACTAGAAGTTGTCAAGTATATTGCTTTGAAAAGAGATAGGGTGCGGTTACAAGGGCGGATGCGCTAAATAGGTCATTTACGGTATGTTGTTCACCTACTTTTTGGGCAGCTGTAGCGTAGTAAAATTGCAGACCTGAAGGTCATGGCAAAGCTGAGCATGCAATAGCTACTTACAGGTTCTCACTGTTGAGTAAGTCAGTTGTATCTTGAAAATGATTGCATTTAAAGAATTTTGTTTAAATATGTTATTCACCTACTTATGGGTCAGCTATAACATAGTGAAATTGCAGACCTGTAGGCTGTAGCTCATTGCATAGCTGAGCAATAGCTACTTTGAGGTTTGCACTGTTGAGTAGATCGCTTGTAACTTGAAAACTATTGGTTTTAGAAAATTTTGTTTAAATATGTTATTCACCTACTTTCGGGTCAGCTATAACATAGTGAAATTGTAGACCTGTAGCTCATAGCATAGCTGAGCAATAGATACTTTGAGATTCTCACTATTGAGTAAATCGGTTGTAACTTGAAATCTATTGCATTTAGAGTATTTTCTTTAGATAGAAGAAAGAATCAGTTATGATCCTATATTTTGACACTTTTTGAACTTAAAACCTCCATATCTTGACTTTTACTCAACATATTTTAACGTGTAATAGCTCATTAGATAGGTAGGTATCTTAGCTATTATGTACTAAACTTTTATCCGAATCATTATATTGAAAATATATGAAAATCATAATTTTATCATGATAAGTAGTGCAATACCTGTGCAGTGTTCATTTTACTACGCGTTTCCGCGTCTTTTGTCGCTATACTGGGGCGAAAAGACGCGTACACGTTATGGTCCCGAGTCGCGGTGACGCATATATCTTGCATTATCGCCCGCGTTTTCGCTGTAAATATTGGGAAAGGACACATATATTGTCTTTTTAAACCCAATTCCTCCATGTTTCCTTGCTTCTAAATGCCTTAATTTGATTGGTCGAGCGGAAACGGCACTGTCCAATCATACTTCGTTTAACAAAAATTTGGTATTTATCAATGGAAAACACGTTTATAGTAAGTGATGTAAACTCACCAGTGGCTGTAAATTTCCACTTTTTTCACAGTTTTGTTAAATATATATAGAAATAAATATCTATTGCACAACAAGATTTTATTATCCAGTTTTTAATATTTTCACTTTTTAAAGTATAGTTTTGCATAATGCACTCTTACAAGTGACTTCAAAGACAATTGTTAACAAGTAACAACAAACATTTTAAACTACTGTGGGACAAACTTTTAAAAAATTGCATCTATGTTAATAACAAATTTTCGACTGGAAAAAAGTTAAATAATAATTTAACTTAAACTTTATATGGTATGTTATTGCTTTAAAACCAGTTTTTTTTTCTTCAAAAAGTGGCAAATCTATATCCATTTACATAAATAAATGTCCGGAGTTTTTTTGTATGAAATAAAAACAACTCCCTGAGTGAACCTATGTCAAGGTGAGTTAATTTTTTTTCTAGTTTTAGATAGTGCAGGGTTGGACCATATTTATTGAAACAAAAAAAAAAAAAATGAAAAAAAAATCAGTAAAAAATACTTTAATTATTGCAAATCATGTACATCATAGGAAATCTTGTACATCATGCTGACTAAAAATATGTCTTGAATTGAAATAAAGTTTTTTTCACAGTGAGTAGAGTTGAACTTGATTTAGTATTGCAAATTCATTTTGAAGATAGACTAATAGTACTTTTTTTCTCCTATTTAAGTCAATTTGCTCAACTGTAAGGTTAATTTTGGTCATTTGACTCATCGCATTTAGTAAATGTCTCACCAAAATTGAGTAAAGGAGTCATTTGACTCAAGTAGCTCCAACTCTAGAATGAACACTGCCTGTGCATCAATTAATGAGCCTAATTTGCACTATGTGAACCTTGGCTGTGCTGTGTGAGTTTTTAATGGTAAAATCAAGTGGGGTTTGATTCCTCAATGTGTGAACACTTGTTCAAGGGCCTTTGTAAAGAAAACAATGTATGCAATCACATTTAATTGATCAATATTAAAAAATATAGCATTCCATACAAGTAATAAATCAAGTAATTACAGTTACAAACGCAAGGATTACTTTTATACCAATGAAAATATTTAATAGCAATAAAGTAATTTTTTTAAAAAAATATTGAATTCAAATAAAATTATGTTGAACTTATATTAAGAAATGCATTTTCAAAAACTCCTTTACTTATGTGAAATAGGGTTTTGGGCTATTTTCAGCTAATTATTGTTCATTTTAGGTGACAGGATATTTAGTCTATTTTATTATTCCTACATAAGTCATTTCCATCTTATCTCTCCAGCAAAAGTACTTTTTAGATTTCAGTTGGTAACATATTGACATTTAAGACTTTTTCCAAGACTACTTCTGAATGAACAAGAACATACCATAACATGGATTAGAATGTACGATAATACAAATATGTGGCTTTCCAGGACTATAATTCATTATCACATTCATTGACATGTATGCGATACCTTTCATTAAGTAATCTTGTTACAGTTTCCCTAAACCAAGTTGGGGATGAAAGTCTACCACTGTTGGCAACAAATTTGGCAAAAGAAACTAGCTGAGCCTCATCTCTCTTGGACAGAACTGTACAAGGGCCTGGTCTGCTATTGGAGGCTTGGGCCTCTAATTGTCATTTAAAAGTGTCCTTTGATAATCCCATTGGGGGCTCGGTGGTATAGTGGTTAGAATTCTCGCCTCCAACCTCTGAGGGCACCGGTTCGAATCTCGGGCCGGGAGCTTCATGTTGGAAAGTTGGTAGTTACTTGCCGCTGCCCGGTGGTTTACAGTGCAGTATGCACTGGTTTCCTCCACCTGTAAAACTACCCGTCACAATATGACCCTGGCTGTTGAACGTGACATAAAACAACAAATAAATCTAAATCTTGATATTCCCATTGATTTAGCAGCTCGATATACTGATGTTCCTTGTCGTCATACAATCATTTTGGCCTTTTCTATGGCTTCTGCAGTATATTTCTTCTTCTATTTACCCATATTTATTCCTGATCTAAACAGTCTTAACCTTTACACTTCAAACTAATAAATCAGTTCTATATATGTGTGTGAACCAATATTATGAAAAATATGTTCATCCCACATAGTACAATACTAAATCTATTCAGGTTTCCATATAAAGTGTTCATGTAAAGTGTGAAAGTCCATTAAAAGCTCACACAGCATAGCCCAGGTTCACATAGTGCAAATAAGGCTCATTAATTGATTCACAGGTATTGCACTACTTATCATGATAAAATTATGATTTTCATATATTTTCAACATAATGATTCGGATAAAACTTAAAAACATAATAGCTAAGATACATACCTATCTGATGAGCTATTATACATTAAAATATGTTGAGCAAAAGTCAAGATATAGGGTTTAAAGTTCAAAAAGTGTCAAAAAATAGGATCATAATTGACTCTTTCTTCTATGTTGTTGTTTTATTACATACTTTTGCATGAGCTATAACATAGTGAAATTGCAGAGCTGTAGCTCCTTGCATAGCTGAGCAAAAGCTACTTTGAGGTTCTCACTATTGAGTAAATCAGTTGTAGCTTGAAAACTATTGCATTTACATTATTTTGTATAAATTGTTCTCCACCTATTTTTACACCTTAACAGTTAACTTGGTACTTTACTTCTGAATACCATTTGTAGGGCACAACTTTTGTGTCCTCTTCTTTCACTTCTACTCTGAAACTCAAAACACGCAGTCAGCTGACACAGAGCGCGTTCACAGCCACTGATTGCTTGTTTTATTTTGTGTTGTAAATTGGTGGTATAACATTTTGTAGTGAAAATAACATTTATCAATAGTACAGTTTCATACCTGCAGGATCATTTGGAATAAAAAGGGCTGTAATAAATCATTCTTACACCCTTGACATTGTCACTTGTGGATGTATTTCTACTATTTGAGACAAATGTTAAAAACCTGCTTTGTGGTTTGGATTAAAAGGAGAGTACAGCTGGGCTTGTATTGAACATGAGCTTTTTATTACTGTAATTACTGTAAGAACAAATACCCTAACATCCTGTTTTGATTAGAACAATTGATAAAGTGAAGTATTAAATGCTGTAAATGTGAAATTTTCAGCCAGACATGAGTTTAAACTGTAATTTCTGTTTTAACCAGTATAAGCAACAAGAGTGAAAGTTATTTCAGATTTCTGTATCAAGTTATTGATCTGTTACGCACAGTAAAGCATCAAAGTACAGTGTTAGTTTGTAAAGTCAGCAGACATTTTGTCCACTTGGGTTTCCTTAAATGTGGCCAATTTTTATATAAACAACTAATTAAATAAATTTCTAGTGCAAAACACATTGATCATATAATGTATTTATGTAGATTTCAATCATTTCCATTAAATTTCTTACTTTTTAATCAACCAATCAGGTGACATCAGTTCTTGTTTTCCTGATAAATACATACAATCATGTACATGACTTTATAAGCTGATATAACCCAGTTGCGGTGGCATAAATGTATGATGTGTAGTCAAACCTGTTAAACTAGAACTCTATGTTATAGAAATTTCTTTTTACATGGAGCTGAACATCAAAGCCCATATTTATTAATTTCTTATTCTTAGAATAAGATTTTTTTTTCAGAATATAGGCAATTTCTTAGAATAAATTCTTAGAATAAAAACCTCTCAGAATAAGAATTTTATACAATTTTCATAAATATAGACTTACTTACTAGGTGCAAAACATAATTTTTCCACTAATAATACCTTCATGTTGATCACAAACTAATATACTGGCTAATCTTACTGTTTATACACAGCTGCTGTATACAATTTGTAATTAAAACCTATAAAATTAAATCCCAAGAATTTAAAATTTCTTATTCTTAGACATTTTATTTTCATTATAAGATTTGTTTTCTCAGAAAATGGTTTGTGTTCTTAACCAAAAAGAGTTAGAATAATTTTTCTGAATCATAGTGAATATGGACCCAGGTCCATCGAGTGAACTCTGTTGATCAGGTTTTCTCTTACGTAGGAGTATATTTCCAATGTCATCAGAGTCATGGACATTTCCCATGTAATCTGGAGGTCTCGTGTAAGCAGAAATACTTTTTCGGATCAGTTTTAGATTCAACTTAACAGTGATTTGCTCTGCATCAGCTTCAGTCCCAGTGTGAATAGATTAGTCCCAAAGGGAATGGGCAAGTGTATCGTAATGGCATTTGATTGTTTGTCTTTGCACATATCTATATAAACACCCCCTTCCTATTAACCCCCCCCCCCCCCCCCCCTTGCACATCCTCCCCAATTTTGCAATTGTGGGATTCAAAAAAAAAAAAAATGCATTTTTAGTATAATGCCCATCCACTAAACAATAAAGGGAATTTCAAATAATATGAAAATACCCCCCCACCCTGCCCCCATTTGAGAAATGCATCATGTCGAGGGCGCTTATTTGGATAAATACGGTAACTCGAAAACTATGCATTGGATCAGGGTCATATTTTCACACAAGATTGGGTGTACCCACGACACAGTCCTCAGGGATAATCCAGATCTGCATGGGAACTCCTGTAGTTTTTAGGGTTTTTACGAATAAACCCAGGTGAGAGTTTGTGCTCCAGGAACTACTCCTTACATGTTGTGGAAGTGATCACTTATCGATATTTCACTATTTATCGATGTAGCTTTTTAAATTTCAGTGTCAAAAGTACTTGTGTCATTTTGAATGTTGCTGTAAGTATCCTACTAAGATTGTATTATTTTGGCCATTTTTTCACATTTTGGCCCAGTTCTCATATACAGAAAATTAGATCATCCTAAGGCTGGTACATAATACTACATATAATACATATATATGTCCTCTGTAAGCACTCAGAAATTTGACCTTGAAGCTTTTCATTCAAGGTCATCCACAGACTGCCAAAGTACCTCACGGGGTTACTTTTTTGGCCTTTTTGGAGATATTTTCACACTTAATGCCGACTATATTGCATGGAAACTATTGAAAATGGCTTTGGAGGTTGAGTACATGATGAAGTACTAGCATGGAGGCTTACCGGTTATAGAGGATTGTTGGTTACAGAGAAAATCTGCTGATTCCACAGTTAAGGACAGGAAGAAGGCAGTTGTTTTTATATAAGCGTACCCCTGCTGAGACATAGTCTAGGATATTGGTTAGGGGGTGTAGGTGTGCAATGTCATGGTGTGACCTTGATTTGACCTTTGACCTTGCCATAGTGACCTTGATCTGTAAAATCTTGTCTGGGCTATATCTCAGAAACTGTAAGGTGTATGAAGATGATACATGGTAGGGACATTGGTTAGGGGGTGTAGGTGTGCAACATCATAGTGTGACCTTGATATGACCTTTCACCTTGCGGTAGTTACCTTGACCTATAAAATCTTGTCTGGGCTATATCTCGGAAACCGTAAGGTATAGGAAGTTGATACTTGGTAGGGATATTGGTTGGGGGTGTAGATGTGCAACATCATGGTGTGACCTTGATTTGACGTTGCTGTAGTGACCTTCACCTATAAAATCTTGTCTGGGCTATATCTCGGAAACTGTAAGATGTAGGAAGTGGATACTTGCATGGTAGGGACATTGCATAGGGGTGTAGGTGTGCAAAGTCATGGTGTGACCTTGATTTGACCTCTGACCCTGCCATAGTGACCTTGATCTGTAAAATCTTGTCTGGGCTATATCTCAGAAACCATAAGGTGTAAGAAGTTGATACTTGGTTTCACATTTGACCTTGGACCCCTCCTTTAAGGTCAAATGTGGTTCTACATCCCTATAATGGCCTTATATATAATATCTCCCTTGTTATTGGTCGTAGAGGTTTTGGATGTGAAGAGAACCTATAGGAAATCATGTGCCCCAAATCTTTTGGTGGGGTCAGATTTGACCTTGGAGCCCTCCTAAAAGGTTGAATGTGGTCCTTCATACCTATAATGGTGTATATTACTCTGTATGTCATGCTTCAACCATGTCCCATCCGGGGATACACTGCGTCAAGACGCAATGTCTAGTTTTCCATTGTAAAAAGAATTGAACATTTTGACTGTTGCTGTAAATATCCCACTAGATAGTAGATTGTACATTTATAGTTAAATATTCTTTTGGTTTTCAGGACTTTGTACCTTATTATCCATACACAATGTATGAAGTTTACTGCAAAACTTTTCAGGTCCACCAGACCTAGAATTCAGAAATGTAACGGGCCTGTAGCAGAAGTTACCAGTCTGCATTTCTATTTAGTGGCAATTGCTAAAGAATAAATGATTGTTTAATGTTATTTTCCATTGTAAAAATTTTTTAAAAATCTTGCTAATTTTGGCAATAAAGAAGATATGTGAGTTTTCATGAGCTACAGGACAACCGAACCTGTAACTATAGAAAGATGCAGGTGCATGACAATCGTCACCAGTGTCTGAAAGGCATGATGGGTGAGGTTAAGGTCACATAGATGTTAGATTCATTCACTGTTCAAATATTAAAAGATTTATGTTGAGATTCTTTGGGAAATTGAAGTGCTTGCATTGCCAACTGGCTTTAAAGTTTTCATTGTTTCAAAATTCAAATATAGTCAGATCCCTTTATGTAGAACCCTGATAAGTTGAACTTGTTTACTGAAGTAAATGTCGGGTGATTCGGGTCCCAAGATGATCTTTCTCCATTGAAACTTACCCTGCTGGTTAGAACTGGGCCCATATTTACAAAGATTCTTAAATTTAAACTAAAGTTAAAATTCACTCATAAAAATGAGTTTAAACATAAATTTAAACTTTTCACAAGATAGAAAGTTCTTGAACTTATCTTAAAACCCACACATATACTCATTTTCTGAGTTTATACTTAAACTCGAATAGAACAGGTTTAGTGAATACAGACCCAGTTAGTTGCCTTCTTTCCTTTGTTTTGGGGTCTCCTTGTGTGTATATTTACGAACCAAGGCCCCCAGAAACAGATGACTTTATGACAGGAAATAACAAGAGGTAGATTGTCTACTGGTGAATTTTATAGACTCTAAAATAACATTTCAGTGTACAAAATTTATTAAGCATCCCTGAAAGGGCACTTGTTTGTTTTTGCTTTAGTTTCCTCGCCGCCCCATTATGGTCTCCCTTGAATATCTCCCTTATTATTGAAAGCTTTTTAACCATAATTGGCAGTTATATACCTTAGGCATGGGAAACTTTTTCCACATTGACCTTTGATCTTTATCAAGGTCACATGATCAAAACATAGTTTTTATGGGTACACCCGTCCGTCATCACCGCTCAGCAAAACCTACTGACCACAGAGGCTTGTAATTTTATACACATGTTTGTACTATGATAAACGTGAGCTGATTAGATTTTGGAAGTGATAAGATGAAAATGACTGATTTATGAGCAATTTTCTCACAGCTACCAACCAGAAAACATTTAGAGCCATAAAATATATTGGGAGGTAGTAGGAAAGCATATGTGGAGAGTCTAGAAAGCAAGTCAAATTACCCCCCTCCAACCCTTCTGTAGGGGTGAAACGGAGGGTCATGAAATAGCCGATTTTGACATCTTGCCTGATATCTCCTTTATTACTGCATTGGGAAACCATATGTGAAGAATCTAGACAGTTGGTCAGATTTACCCACTGAGCCCCCCCCACCCGTGGGTCAAACTGGGGGCATAAAATAGCCTATTTTATGTTTTGTCTTGTATCTCCTTTATGAATGCTTTGCAGCTTTAGAATGTATTAAGAGGTATTGTGAAACCATTTGTGCAGAATTTGTATAGCTGGTCAGATTTACCTACTGACCCCTCCTTATGGGTCAAACTGGGGTCATAAAATAGCCTATTTTGTGTTTTTGCTTTATATCTCCTGTATTATTGCTTTTACAGCTTTAGAATGTATCAAGAGGTATTGGGGAACCATATGTGGAGAGTCTATTTAGCCAGTGAGATTTACCGCCTGACCACCCCTTATGGGTCAAACTGGGGTCATAAAATAGCAGATTTGGTCCTTGTACCTTATATTTCCTGTATTATTGCTCTTACAGCTTTAGAATGTATTGAGAGGGAATAGGAAAACATATACAGAGAGTCTACACAGCCAGTCAGATTTACTCCATGCCCCCACCCCAATCCCACCCCATTTGTGGGTCAAACTGGGCTCATAAAAACGCAAATTTTTTGTCATGTATCTCCTTTATTAATTCTTTTATAGCTTTAGAATGGATTCTATATGTGGAGAGTCTATAAAGCCAGTCAGGTTTACCTCCTAACCCCCTCTTATGGGTCAAACTGTGGTCATAAAATAGCAGATTTTCTGTTTTGTCTTGTATCTCATTTAACACTACTCTTCTTGCACACTATAACATTTATTATGTCAGCTGACTTGTCAGTCAGCTGACATTATGTCATCACTGCGGCGTGGGCGTCCGCGTCCGCGTGAACAACTTCTTCTCCAAAACTACAAGGCCTAGAGACATGCTGTTTTTTTTAAAAGATACCTTATCTATCGAGGATGAAAAATTGTTCAAGGCATGCAAATCTGTCTGTTCGTCTGTTTGCTAGAGACATTACAAGGGGGGTACCCCCACCAAAAGTGTGAAAATTTCAACTTTTTATCACAATTTTCTCAGTGACTATTGCAGGGATTTCTCTCATATCTTGCATATATGTACTAGGCCAGAGGTAGATTCTCTTGTGTGAGTATGAGACCTGGATCTGTCTTACTTTTTTTTTAATAAATTTTTTTAATAATTTTTAATGCATTAAAATTCATGAAATCATGCACTAAATCACTTATAACTTCAAAAGTGTTGCATTTACAGCATTTTGTGAAAATATGTTGTTCAGCTACTTTTTTCATAGCTACAATATGGTGAGTAAGTTGGGTGTGTGTCTCAATAGCTAAGTGAGTAATAGCTACTTTTGGGCTTTTCAGTAACTTCCATTATGAGTGAAATCACTTGTAACTTAAAAACTATTGCATTTAGAGAATTTCGTATAAATATGTTATTCAGCTACTTTTGGGCCAGCTATAACATAGTGAAATTTCAGACATGTAGCTCATGGCATAGCTGAGTAATAGCTACTTTTAGGTTATCACTGTTGAGTAAATTGCTTATACCGTAAATGACCTATTTAGCGCATCCGCCCTTGTAACCGCACCCTACCTCTTTTTCCCAGCAATCTCGTCGGTGACAGTGCACAATATCCACATATTTTTCATATATTGTACGTATTTTTACTTAATAAATTGAATTTTTTGTCACGACTTTCGAGTCTGTTTTCATCTACCGCCATATTTACAGGAAGTGGGTATTTCTAAATGTCGAAACACCGTTTCTCTACCGGATTGACCGAAATTTCATCCCGGAAAGTGTTTCATGATGGGTGCGCTAAAAGGGACATTTTTTCCCCAACAAATATTGAATAAAAATAGACTTTGCTTAGCGCACTGTGCGCTAAATAGGTCATTTACGGTAACTTGAAAACTATTGCATTTAGAGTATTCTGTTTCAATATGTTATTCACCTATTTTGGGGTCAGCTATAACATAGTGAAGTTTCAGACCTGTGGCTCATTTCATAGCTGAGTAATAGCTACTTTGAAGTTCTCACTGTTGAGTAAATCAGTTATAATTGGAAAACTATTGCATTTACAGAAATTTGTGCAAATATGTTATTCAGCTACTTTTGGGTCAGCTATAACATAGTGAAATTATAGACCTATAGCTCATGGCACAACTGAGCAATAGCTATTCTCAGGTACTGACTGTTGAGTAAATCAGCTATAACTTGAAAAATATTGCATTTGGAGTATTTTGTTAAAATATATTGTTCACCTACTTTTGGGTCAGCTATAACATAGTGAAATTACAGACCTATAGCTCATGGCATAGCGGAGCAATAGCTATTTTCAGGTTCTCACTATTGAGTAAATCAGTTGTAGCTTGAAAACTATTGCATTTACAGTAGTTTGCTTAAATATGTTGTTCACCTACTTTTGGGTTAGCTATAACATAGTAAAATTTCAGACATGTAGCTCATTGCATAGCTGAGTAATAGTTCCTTTGAGGTTCTCACTGTTGAGTAAATCAGTTGTAACTTGAAAACTATTACATTTAGAGTAATTTGTTAAATATGTTATTCACAGAATTTTTGGTCAGCTATAACATAGTGAAATTGCAGACCTCTATGTCATGGCATAGCTGAGCAATAGCTACTTTCAGGTTCTCACTGTTGAGTAAATCATTGTATCCACTGGATAGCCGCAGTGTGTAGAGAGAGATTTCACCATTACTGCTCTGATGAAAAAAAATATTATAGCTAGCTTTCTTAAGTTTGCAGTATATATTAATAACCATAAAATGTTGTCTGGGAATATTTTTGGCCTCATTTTGAGAAACAAGATGGCCGCCACAGGTGTTTTTTGTCAGTCATGAAAAGTGCTTATATCTCCCTTATTATTGATCCTACAGGTTTGGGATGATAAACCAACCTGTAGGAAATCATGGGGTGGGAATCTTTTGGTGTGGTCAGATTTGACGTTCAATGACCCCTCCTTCAAGGTCAAACAAGGATAGCCAAACTTAAAAGTGCTTATAACTCGCTTATTATTGGTCCCAGAGGTTTGGGATGGTAAACAGACAGGAAATCATGGGCTGTGAATCTGTTGATATGGTCCAATTTGACCTTGGAACCCTCCTTCAAGGTCAAATGAGGATAGCGAAAATTGAAAGTGCCTACAACTCGCTTATTATTGGTGAAAGAGATTTGGGATGGATAGGAAATCATTGGCTCGAAATCTTTTGGTATGGTCAGATTTGACCTTTGGACCCCTCCTTCAAGGTCAAATGAGGACAGCCAAGCTTAAAAGTGCTTATAACTCATTTATAATTGGTCCTAGAGGTTTGGAATGGTAAACCATAGGAAATCATGGGCTGGGAATGTATTTGTGTGGTTAGATTTGACCTTGGACCCCTTCTTCAAGGTCGAACAAGGATATTGCATTTGTAGTATTTCTTTAAATATGTTTTAACCTATTTTTTACACTTAAACAATTACCTTGTTATTTTCCTTCATAATACCATTTACAGGGCACAACTTTTTTATCCTTTTCTTCTGTCAGCTTCGGAATTTCTTTCGAACTTGCTGTTCAGTTACCATTTACTGTATTTCTGTACAGCCCTTTTCCTGATAATTATTCTGTCCTCTAATCACCTTCACAAATCAAAAACACTCAGTCAGCTGACGCAGTGCCTGTTCACGGGCACTCTCCTCTTGTTAAATTAACTTTTCACAATATATGATCATAGAAAACAAAATAAAGCTTACATTTTCTTTGATATTAATGCATAAACCTCCACACTGTCTGCTTAAATTTCACTTCTTCTCTCAGCCCTGCATGTTTTTCTTTTCAAAAAGCTTTTTCTGCGTTATACTATATTGCATCTAACCTTTGCGGACACTTTGTTTTTGTTAGCAAAAACTTTTTTCTAGTTTATATCAATAATGAAATTGTATTACAATCTACACTCCATTAATGCAGACCATATGTGACTCATAATTAACTGTATGTGGTAAAATGAGAAGTTATTGATACAGCATATTTCATCAGAATATACAAGTATTTTATACGTTAAGTATTTCCATATATGGTATCAATTCATTATCCAGTGTTAGACATAAAAATGCTTTGTCATCATGAGGGTTCATATTGTACATCTACCATATTTTCCCAAAGTGTAGGATATAGGGGATTTGCTTTTAAGTTAAAGCTTGTTCAGTATGATTTATTGCACAGATTTAACCCAGAATACAATTACAAACATACTAATTGTGACTTTACATCTCATTTTCAGCCTTTGTGGCCTCAGTCTTAAATTCTTAATTTAGTAACATCCACTCGGTATTTTAATACTCAGTGCCTATATACTCAATACCTATATTGGCATAAATGTTTTTAAACAGGATTTTGACCAAACTTGGAACAATCCCAATGGACCAGAGTTCACACTGTGTTTTCAAATCACTGCCTTAGTATGGGTGCCATGTGGGTTTCTATGGTTATTGTTGATCCCATATGCCCACTACCTATCACAGATAGAGTCACAGATACTTCCTGGATCAACACTCAACCGACTCAAAATGGTAGGTGTGTCAAATATAGATGTTGTAATGACCTGAAACTGTAGGTGTCTCAGTCCATGTCGTTTGTATCAATTTTCTCATTATGGCTCAAAACAGAACTTACTTTATTTCAATTTTCAAAATGGCGGGTGTCTAATGTGTAAATACACAATTGACTTGAACTGGTATATGTCTCATTTTTTAAATGACTGGAAATAGCAGGTGTAATATATCAGTACTTGCTTAGCCTAAACTGATGTATTATAACTCAACTGAGTTAAAAAGGTAGGTGTTTCGTGTTTTAATACCCAGCTTATTTGAACTGATAGCTCTGTCATGTGTTTAACTGACTTGAAGTGGTTAAGGTGTCTCATATATCATTACTCAACTGACTTAAAATGATATGTAAAGGCATAAAACTTTAATGTAGCTGCAAAGGAGTAATTGTTTTCACTGTTAAATTTTATTGTAAATTTTTTAAAGTAAAATAGGAAAAAAAATTACATAACTTTATTTATTATGTTAAATACCAAATAACAGTTACACTTGTAACTAACTGATCATTGGGTGAACTTTTTAAATTTCATATAATTATGTCATTTGGAGTGTGTGTAATAAGGGGTACAAAAAAAAGTAACTGGACAAAACATATTGGCCCAAAATTGACTAGGACACAAAGTAACTGGACAAAAAAAGTATTGCACACTAGGACAGAAAGTATTTTATGTTTTTATTTGAAACAATTGGAACATATGTTAGTACTAACATTAAAAATACATTTTACAGTAACATTTTTAACTTTGAACACATACATCAGCTGTCCATCTTAATAAAGCATTATAGTATGCCCTACTCCCTTGAGGAAGTCTTCCATCAGGGTTGCCACATCCTTGAAAATCCTTGAAAAAATTGCTTCATTTTCAAGGCCTTGAAAGTCCTTAAACTTGACCGAAAGTCCTTGAATTTGTTATTGCCCAACTTTGTGCATCTGCATCTTCTAGCTTTTTTACGGCTATGGTCAGACTCAGCAAAGCAAGTATGATCTAAGAGAAAATTAAAGTGAATATCCTTGAATTATATATGGCTTTTTCTATAATCTCTGCCAAATTACATTTAGCAATCACTCTCTTGTCATTCAAACTATGCTTTCATGCTACAAAGACAACAACTTTTGCTTTGATGCCACATACTACAGGGAAACCACAGCCCAAGAACTTGTGTTAATCTCTAAGCCTAACATAAGATTCTTTGTTGACCCCCTTTATAGTATATGCCAGTATAGTAAATGTCACATATTCAAAATATAAAACTTACATAAAAATATCTAAAGTACATATAATACATCATTTAGTTTATAATATTATGTACAAAAAAGTTCTACATAAAAAAATGAAATACCTTTTATCCTGTGTCTGATACTTATTTTCTAGTTACTTTTTGTCTGGGTGCAGTACTTTTTGTCCAGTTACTTTTTGTCCTACAGTCGTGTAATAAATATTAACAATGGACAAAGTAATGTGAATCTTGGTTTTGGTTGGTTCCCTTGGTTAAATAATAAATAAATTGGTAACCAATCAATAATTCTATGGTGTTAGAGACATTTTGTGCTTCTAGTTGATTGCGACCCTACTGTTTCTTACTGCTGCCACTGACACAGTAAAAGGAGGGATTGATTACCAGAATGGAGATAGACCAATGGCGTACGTTGTCTCTCCAACTATTGCTTGCATTACTCTGGTGAGTATGAAAAATTGTCTATTTTGTGATTTCAGTGAAGCATTTGAGTTAAAATCTTACAGAATTGAAAGTGTGTATAGTGTTTACAGTGCAAAGGCTTATGATCTTTCAAGCCATTCTCAGTTAAATACACAAAAGTTTGTCATACAACTCAGTAGAGGATTTGATTAAAATAGACCAATACACAGTGGTATAAAACAGGCCATGTTGTCTTTCCCATAATTATATCTGCACGTTGGTGTAATATATAAATAACTAACAGTCCGATTTAGTGATTGTAACAAACATTTTAATTGAATTTACCGGTAAATATAATCAAGATATCGAAATAGTGATAGAGGAGAGACTATCTGTGCACCCATTCTCACGCAGCATTTGTCACGAGAGTATAAAGTCATTTTTACCCCACAGCCCTGAAGGGCTGTCGGGGTATTGTTCTCAACTGTGGTGTCCAAATGGGCCGGCGGGGGGAAAAGTTTGTCCGGGCTGTATCTCAGAAACCATAAGGTGTAGGAAGTTGATACTTGGTAGGGACATTGGTTAGGAGGTGTAGGTGTGCAACGTCATTGGTGTGACCTTGATTTGACCTTTGACCTTGCCGTAGGGAGTCTAGGGACCTTGAGTTTGAAAATCTTGTCCGGACTATATCTCAGAAACCGTAAGGTGTAGCAAGTTGATACTTGGTTGGGACATTGGTTAGGGGGTGTAGATGTGCAGCGTCATGGTCTGACCTTGATTTGACCTTTGACCTTGCCGTAGGCAGTCTAGGGACCTTGAGTTTGAAAATCTTGTCCGGGCTATATCTCAGAAACCGTAAGGTGTAGGAAGTTGATACTTGGTTGGGACATTGGTTAGGGGGTGTAGGTGTGCAGCGTCATGGTCTGACCTTGATTTGACCTTTGACCTTGCCGTAGGGAGTCTAGGGACCTTGACCTATAAAATCTTGTCCTGGGCTATATCTCGGAAACAGTAAGGTGTAGCAAGTTGATACTTGGTAGGGACTTTGGTTAGGATGTGTAGGTGTGCAACGTCATGGTCTGACCTTGATTTGACCTTTGACCTTGCCATAGTGACCTTAACCTATAAAACTTTGTCCGGGCTATATCTCGGCAACTGTAAGGTGTAGGACGTTGATACTTGGTAGGGACATTGGTTAGGGGGTGTAGATATGCAACGTCATAGTATGACCTTGATTTGACCTTGCCGTAGTGACCTTGACCTATAAACTGTTGTCTGGGCTATATTTCTGAAACTGTAAGGTGCAGGAAGCTGATACTTGGTAAGGATATTGGTTGGGGGTAGTAGGTGTGCAACGTCATGGTCTGACCTTGATTTGACCTTTGACCTTGCCGTGGTGACCTTGACCTATAAAACCTGGTCTGGGCTATATCTTGAAAACCGTAAGGTGTAGGAAGTTGATACATGGTTGGGGGTGTAGGTGTGCTACATCATAGTGCGACCTTGATTTGCCCTTATACCTTGCTGTAGTGACCTTGACCTATAAAATCTTGTCCAGGCTATATCTCAGAAACTGTAAGGTGTAGGAAGTTTATTCATGGTAAGGACATTGGGTGAGAGTTTCAGGTGTGCCACGTCATGGTGTGACAACTGATTGACTTTGACCTTGCTGTATTGACCTTTAAAATCTTGTTGCACCTTTGGGTCTGTCTGTTGATGCAGATTAAGCACTGTTAAAGTCATATTTGAATTCATTAAGAATATCCTTTTGCAAGTTCTCATTGTAAGTTTTTGTAACAGATGGAATTTCATCAAGTGAGCCACAGACCATTTTTGGTTTACTGATAAATGCTGTCATTTTATTATTGAATTGTCTTGTTTTAATACTTCATCTTTACATACACTTCTTTTCCGTAGATATTAGTTTCTGTACTTAAGCATTATTTGGACCTTAATATAAGTGACACTGCTCTGAAAGTATCTTGAACTTTGTACTGTTACAGTACTTCTATATCTCATGGTGTTGAAAAATATTTCCCCAGGCTGTGGGGTACAGGCACCTCTGATGCTATTTTGTCACCTTAAGTTTCTTTATTGAAGCATTTGATTGCATTAAATATTTTACAAATATGAATATATGTAGCTGGTTTTCAAATCAATAAACTAACTGGTTTAGCATGGAATCTTGTCATCGTAAGTGAAGTCAGTAAGACAGTTAATTGAATTAAGCTTTATTTGAAGTATTTATCCTCTATGGATTCTGCAAGTCTCTACATAATGGATTATGTTTATATTCATTTAAATCACATAATATATCAACTATAGAATATGAAGGTTTGCTTGATGAATACTTTCAGCTATTATCACTGGTGCTTATTCGAGTGGAACGCATGAAAGCCTTTGTTACATCTGGAGTGTTATTTCTATTCCACCTGCTTCTGGTGCTTACAGGAATTGTGCCATTTTACATGAAGATTCTTGAACCAGAAACTCAGGTGAGGCACTTAAGCAGACACATATTCTTTAAAAATGTCTTGTTACCACTGCACTGTAAACTTGGCAGCATCAATTCAAAAGACATGTAAAATAAAGAGTGTGTTTCAAACTGTTTATTTGGAAAGTACATTCAACTGAACAGTTGCTACTCAAAAGAGGCTAATATAATATTAACCCTTTCGCTACCATGTATGTCGGCTTGCAGTCGACATCAATGTGTATTATGAGGCACCATGTCTGTCGACCAAGGGTCGATGGCAATAATATATATTTCTTCTTTCCCTTCAGTATACTGTTTTACATTTTCTTTGGTGCATCAGTATTAAATCGATTTTTTTAAGTATCTTATTTGGAAGTTATGCCATATTTTTTAAAAAATTCACCATTTTCATCTATTTTAACTGGTTTCTGTATATATTACCGTATTTACCACATATAGCTGCATATTGTTTTCTTGTGGTTATATTTATTTGGGGGATTTCCTGGAGTTTCCTCATTCGACATTTCATCATTTCTTAATGAAATATGCCGAAAAATACCGCAAGTAAAGTGTATAAGGTGGTGAGTTATTATTTTACTTCATTGACGTTTCTGATGTGATATGACGTCATATGGCTACAGTTCTATGGAATAATGTTCTTTCAGTAGCAAAAGGGTTAATAATCAAAATTAAAAGTATTAATACCTTTGTGCTTTGTTATTTCAGGGCTGGCAATATGACAAGTTCCGTTTTGTCACTTTCTACGTGTACTATTGCTTCCTGATCGTGCAGTTCATTTTGCTTTGCTTTGCTGAAAAGGTTCCTACAGAGAGTCCGTTTCCAGGCAGGGTGAGTTGTTTGATATATATTCAGCAAATAAAAGCACTCGCTAACCATATGTTTATTCAATTTCAACACATTTTACAGGTGATATAAAAAAAGTGGTTTAAACAGGCAGTTTATACTGCTTAAGATTCTTTATTATGAGTTGGTATCCCCTGGTAAAGAACTATCCTCTAATTTACCAAGTTTTTTGTCAGGACTTGAATCCGCAGTCTCAGAAGTGGAAGGATAGTGTGTTTGGCACAACACAAGCATACAACTGTACTCCTTTCAAAATACAAGATGGATGTCATAACTGCTTTTGCAAAATTATCTAAGACTGCTCAGCATGAGTTTTTAAATACTGTCGAAGTTGAAATTATTATTGGCTATTGAATTAAGCCATTTAGTGAGTTTTGATGAAAACTTGTGAAATTTTTCGTCCTGTATTTATTTCTTTTTAGAAAAACGTAACCATTAGTGAAACTTAATCTGGCTGATTTATTAAAATTAGTTGAGATAGTTGAGTAAGGGAGATTTTCTTCCATCCAAAAGTTCCACTAGTACAGTATTTCTGTGAAGTTTCTTTTATTTTTCAGAAACCATGTCCAGAGGTTCAATCCTCATTCTTGTCAAGACTGACATTTTGGTGGATCAATGGGTGAGTGAAGACGGGACACACAATTAGAAAACTTTCTTGATTACATATATTAAAAAACTATGTTATAAATGAAGATGACAGTAAAGTACGAGTGCATGAGTTCATCAGTGGTATATTGTTTTCATATATGTTTAATGAGGGATATTTCACGTTTACTTATCCATCATATTGCTTCAATCATGAAATATTAGCTGTGAAACATATCCAGAAATGTAGCACTACCTTTTTAATAATGGACATAACATGTTTGTGGCTTACATAATTAGTGAAATATTTACAAAAAAAAAAAAAAAAATCGGTACTTGTGTTTGCGGCAGGCCATTTCAAGCTTTAGAAGCGTACTCGAGACTGGCTTACGACTTTGCTGGCTTTAGGACTCTCCCTGTTTGTATTCCAGTGCATAAAATGATCGTCATCAGTTTTGTGCTCTACACATTTTTCTATTATTATCTATTATTGTAACTACTAAAGCTAAATATCCATGGTGAGGGGCACAGTACCCAGTTCTGTATTCCCAGTTATTTAGGTCAAAGACATTCTGTTGTTGATAATATATTTCACAAACATTCTTGTCATATCTGTATTATTATTGTGTGTGGATGTGCTTTCAATATCTTGAAAGTGTGTGGTGATATCATCACATAGGTTGGAATGTCAGCCCACCTAATTATGTCCACCCCCCTGGGGGGTGGATATATTATTTTTGCTTTTTTCGCCGTCCGATGTCCGATGTCCGGCGTCACGCATGGTTTCCGCTCATTTAAAGGAAAAGTATTAGAGCTATTGTCACCAAATTTGGTATGCAGGCTTATTGGGTCAGTAGCTTGCTTGGGATTGCTTTTGGCTGTTGTACCTCTTTTGCTTACTGAGTAATACTTAAGTACAGCTATTTTCAGTACCCATTGGTTTCCGTGCATTTAAGCCAAAATAATTAAAGATATTTTACTACAATTTTGAATACAAGATTGTTATGTCCATAGCTCGCTTGGTATTGCATTTGGGACTGATAGCTGTGTCAGTACATGAGTAATAGCCATTTAGGTACTTCATTGTGTATTTTCAGTACTACTTTTGAGTAATTTGCTAATATCTCAGAAACCGTAAGAGATAGAGCGATTTCGACAGAATTTTTGACCCACAGGGTATCTAAGGAATGCAATCTATGCAATTTTCCAAAAATTTTCCCCTCCCCAAAAATGGCGGCCATTTTGAATTTTCGAATTTTTGCCAAAAATGGCAAAACACAAATTTGCTTCTATCTCCTTAACCGTGCGAGATAGAGCGATTTCGTCGAAATTTTCGACCCACAGGGTATCTAAGGAATGTAATATTTGCAATTTTCAAAAAATTTTCCCCTCCCCAAAAATGGCGGCCATTTTGAATTTTTGCCAAAAATGGCAAACCACAAATTTGCTTCTATCTCCTTAACCATGCGAGATAGAGCGATTTCGTCGAAATTTTCGACCCACAGGGTATCTGAGCATTGTACTCTTGGTAATTTTTAAAAAATTTTCCCCTCCCCAAAAATGGCGGCCATTTTGAATTTTCGAATTTTTGCCAAAAATGGCAAAACACAAATTTGCTTCTATCTCCTTAACCATGCGAGATAGAGCGATTTCGTCGAAATTTTCGACCCACAGGGTATCTGAGCATTGTACTCTTGGTAATTTTTAAAAAATTTTCCCCTCCCCAAAAATGGCGGCCATTTTGAATTTTCGAATTTTTGCCAAAAATGGCAGAACACAAATTTGCTTCTATCTCCTTAACCGTGCGAGATAGAGCGATTTCGTCGAAATTTTCAACCCACAGGGTATCTAAGGAATGCAATCTTTGCAATTTTCAAAAAATTTTCCCCTCCCCAAAAATGGCGGCCATTTTGAATTTTCGAATTTTTGCCAAAAATGGCAAAACACAAATTTCCTTCTATCTCCTTAACCATGCGAGATAGAGCGATTTCGTCAAAATTTTCGACCCACAGGTATTTGAGCATTGTATTCTTGGCAATTTTAAAAAAAATTTCCCCTCCCCTAAAATGGCGGCCATTTTGAATTTTCAAATTTTTGCCAAAAATGGCAAAACACAAATTTGCTTCTATCTCCTTAACCATGCGAGATAGAGCAATTTTGTCGAAATTTTCAACCCACAGGGTATCTAAGGAATGTAATCTTTGCAATTTTCAAAAAATTTTCCCCTCCCCAAAAATGGCAGCCATTTTGAATTTTCGAATTTTTGCCCAAAATGGAAAAACACAAACTGGCCTTAACCGTGCAAAATAGAGTTATTTTGTTGAAATTTTCGACCCATAGGGTATCTAAGAAATGTACTCTTGGCAATTTTCAAAAAAATTTCCTTTTCCCAAAAATGGTGGCCATTTTGAATTTTCAAATTTTTGCCAAAACTAGAAAAACAGGAATTTGCTTCTATCTTCTTAACCGTGCAAGATAGAGTGATTTCGTCAAAATTTTCAACCCAACCAATGCAAAAAGGCATGAAGCTGAAATAATTTACATCTACACTAACAAATATTTAAGCATCATTGATATATTTTACAAATGAATCAGGGTCTTGTAAGACTACTGTACAATTTGGGCAAAAGGTTCATGGGTGGACATTACACATGATAATGTGTGTTCTTCTATGCTATCCTGTTTCTATTCGCATCTACTATCAACAGGGCGGCCTATTTCTAGTGTTTTATTTATTGTTTATTTGGGCTTTAACATCACTTTCAACACTATATAAGCCATATCACAATGGGTTGTTTTATGGCCAGAGGAAACCAATATATGCATTTGGCCAAGGTTTTGTACTGTAAATTGCGGTACATTGGTAAGAAAATACCATCTTTCCCACCTCGGGTTCAGGGCCGGAGGTTTTAACCACCAACCTCAGAGGTGGGAAGCAGGTGTATTACCACTGTGTAATATACTGCTGTTAAATTATTAGCAGTGCAAGTATGTATGCACCCATATCTGCAATATTATCATCTCTGTTTTTTGTGGTCAAAAACTATAATAATGTTACAGTGATTTATATCCTGAGATTTGCAAGTTCTGACTGCCTTACAAGTGTTGTGGAATAACTAAGTTATGGGTTATGTCTATCCATCTATCCAACCATTTTTTTTTCAAATAAAAAAATATCTGGAGCTATAATAAGGATAATTTGCTTTCAGGGTGACATATATATCATATCTTATATATTTATTTGATCATGAATGGCTGACTAGTATAGCCATCAAAATAGATTAATATCATATTCCTCACTTATAAACTTATTTTTTGAATATAACTTTCAAATGGAACATGATTTTCAGCTCCTCATCTACAATATATGCAACACTTTTTAAAATTTCTTATCCAGTACAAAAATGATATAAATATTCCAGCTTACAGAATAAAACCAAGCACAAGCATTCCCAGAATGGATGGTGGAATCCAACTAGTAATGTCGAAGCCCTGTCCCAATCTGACCATGGCTGTTGTACAAGGTATAAAACCCTGGTTTTGACTTCTCCAGGTTCCTAATGTTTTCAGAATTGCGTTTCAAGGTTGTTGTGTTTTTGTTCTGAGTTTTAGGTTGGCATTACCAAATGCCTATATTGCCCAGTGCTACATGGGGCTCTGTGTCTTTGTAGTGTATAAACACGACTCCTGTAACATTGTATTGTGTTATTTTGTTTTAGGTTGGTGTTACTAGGCTATAAGAAAACCCTTGAAGACAATGACTTATGGGCATCCAATCCTCGGGATTTGACCAAAAACATCCACCCAGATTTTGACAAGGCATGGATGAAAGAACTTGCCTCTGCGCAGTGGTTTGTTTTGCTATGTCAGCTATTGCCATGATCTTGCTAACATATAGTAATTGTTCAGCAGTATTTGCTTTGACTTTTGCCAGATGGTAGACTTATTGTTTATCAACATGATTCAAAGAGAGAGGTCCTCAGTGGCTTAGTGGTTAGCAAGTTGGGTGTCTAACCACAGGCTGTCAGCTGTGTGTGGATTCAAATCCCCCAAATGGTAATGTTGAGGACTTGTCTTCATATGACCCTGGTTGTTGAGCGGGACATATAACCTTACTTTGAAACTTTTGACTGAAACAGATGTCCATGCATCCAAATCTGTGTCTTGGCGTAAGCACTTCAAAGATAGGTTCCCCCAAATATTTTTGCATTTCAGTATATCAGGATATGTTCTTACTGGCCGTTAAATGTCATTGCCCAATATTGTGTATATGTGCAACAAACAGGCATGACTTCTGGGAAAAGATTAGTGTAACGATAGCCTTATGCATGCCTTTTATTTTCTGACTTATCATGGTGCCATTCTACTCAAAAACAGGCTGGGTTTTGTAATAGAGAACACATTCCAAACTGTAAGGTTGTAACTTCAACTCGTAACCCTGGACCCATATGAAGCAAAGGTCCTAGGCTTAACTATTGTATACAAGTATTATGAACTTAAATCTGAAAATTGGCTAAGAATTTTGGTGAATACAGCCCCAAGGCTTAAGCGAAAAAGGCTATCTTTTAACAGATTCACTAATTATGTCCACTCCACTGGGGGGTGGACGTATTATTTTGCTTTTTCCGGTGTCTGCCGTCCGGCATCACACTTCGTTTCCAGTCATTTCAAGGAAAAGTACTTACTATTTATCCTATCTTTACCAAATTTGGTATGGTTATTCATTGGGTTAATAACCTGCATGGGATTGCTTTTGGTGAAGATAGCTCCATAGCTAACTTAGTAATAGCTACATAGCTACTTTTGTGTACTTCTTTTGTTTCTGGGGATTTTAAAGAAAAATATCTGACATATCTTTACTAAATTTGGTATGAGCAATAGTTAGGTCAATAGCTTGCTTTAGATTGCTTTTCGTGATGATAGCTATATAACCGTCTGAGTAATAGCTACTTAGCTACTTTGAGTAGCTTTTTTGTTTAAACATTTTAAAGAAAAAGGTATTTCACCTATGTTCACAAAATTTGGGATGGAGGATTATTGGATCAGTAGCTTGCTTGGGATTGCTTTTGGTGATAATACCTTTATAGCTAACTGAGTAATAGCTATATCTATGTCCTAAACCATGTGAGATATAGCGATTTCATCTAAATTTTCGACCCACAGTGTATCTAACCAATGCACTCTTGGCAATTTTCAAAAAAATTTCCTCTCCCCAAAAATGGCAGCCATTTTGAATTTTCAAATTTTTGCCAAAAATGCAAAAACACAAATTTGCTTCTATCTCCTTAACCGCGCGAGATAGAGCGATTTCGTTGAAATTTTCGACTCACAGGGTATCTAAGAAATGTACTCTTGTCAATTTTCAACAAATTTCCCCTCTCCAAAAATGGCGGCCATTTTGAATTTTCGAATTTTTGTAAAAAAAATACAAAAACACAAATTTACTTCTATCTCCTTAACCGTGCCAGATAGAGTGATTTCATTGAAATTTTCGACCCAGAGGGTAATTCAGTAAACCACTCTTTGCCATTTTCAAAAAAATTCCTGTCCCCAAAAATGGCAGCCATTTTGAATTTTCAAATTTTTACCAATTATGCAAAAACACAAATTTGCTTCTATCTCCTTAACCGTGCGATATAGAGCGATTTCGTCAAATTTTCAACCCACAGGGTATCTCCGCTATATACCCTTGCCAATTTTTAAAAGATTTTGAAATTTCTGACCCCAAGGTCGAAATTTTTGGCCCACAGGGTATATGAAGAGTCTACTGGCGACTTTAAGCACAAATCGTTTTCCCGACACTTTTGGCGGCCGTCTTGAATTTCTGCGTAAAATGTAAAAGCGCATTTATCTCAGAAACGGTGGAAGATAGAGTGATTTCGACGAAAGTTTTGACCCACAGGGTATCTGCAGAGTCTACTGGCAACTTTTCTCAAAAATCACTTTCCCGCCACTTTTGGCGACCATCTTTAATTTCTGCGTAGAATGTAAAAGCGCATTTATCTCAGAAACGGTGCAAGATAGAGTGATTGCGACGAAATTTTTGACCCACAGGGTATATGCAGAGTCTACTGGTAACTTTTCTCAAAAATCACTTTCCCGCCACTTTTAGCGGCCTTGAATTTCTGCGTAAAATGCAAAAGTGCATTTATCTCAGAAACGGTGCGAGATAGAGTGATTTCGATGAAATTTTTGACCCACAGGGTATCTAGAGAGTCTAGTGGCAACTTTTCTCAAAAATCACTTTCCCGCCACTTTTAGCCACCATCTTGAATCTCTGTGTAAAATGCAAAAGCGCATTTATCTTGGAAACAGTGAGAGAGCAATTTAGATGAAATTTTGGACCCACAGGGTATCTGCAGGGTCTACTGGTAACTTTTCGCAAAAAATCGCTTTTCTGCCACTTTTGGCAGCCATCTTAAATTTCTGCATAAAGCGCAAAAGCGCATTTATCTTGGAAATGGTGCAAGATAGAGCGATTTCGACAAAACTTTGGACCCGCAGGGCATCTGCAGAGTGTACTGGTGACATTTTGCAAAAATCACTTTCCCGCCATTTTTGGTGGCGATCTTGAATTTCTGCGTAAAATGCAAAACACATTTATCTGGGAAACCATTCAAGATAGAGTGATTTTGACAAAATTTCTGACCTGCAGGTTATCTGCAGAGTCTACTGGTGACTTTTCACAAAATCACTTTCCCGCAATTTTTAGCAGCCATCTTGAGATTCTGTGTAAAACGCAAAAACACATTTATCTTGGAAACGATTCAAGATAGAGCGATTTCAGTAAAATTTTTGACCCACAGGATATCTGCAGAGTCTACTGGTAACTTTTCTCAAAAGTCACTTTGCCGCCACTTTGGCGGCCATCTTGAAATTCTGCGTAAAATGCAAAAAAAAACGCATTTAATTTGGGAACAAAATTTTGGCTGCCATCTTGAATTTTGGCGGAAATTAAAAATGTCATTTATCTCAAAAACCCTTAGAGATAAAGTAATTCAAGCAATTTTTGGACCCTTTGGGTACTAGAGACCTTAGATATAGTGCCTGTGAAAAAAGTTGAATTTCCAGAATTTTGTCCGCCATCTTCAATTTTGGCGGAAATTGAAAATGTCATTTATCTTGAAAACCATAAGGGATAGAGCAATTTCAAGCAAATTTTTGACCATTTGGATATTACAGATCTTTGGTATATTGCCTCTAATAAATGTCAAATTTCTCAAATTTCACCCACCATCTTCAATTTTATCGGAAATCAAAAATGTTGGTTATCTCAAAAACCTTTAGGGACAGAGTGATTTTGAGAAAATTTTGAACCAATGCAAAAAAGCATGAAGCTGAAATAATTTACATGTATACTAATAAATATTTAAGCATCATAATGATTGATATATTTTACAAATGAAACAGGGTCTTGTAAGACTACGGTACAATTATTGCAAAATGTTCATGGGGTAGACATTACACATAGTCATGATAATATGTGTTCTTCTATGCTATCCTGTTTCTTTTCATATGTTGCAGCTACTTTTAACAGGGCGTCCTATTTCTAGTTGTAATATCTTGATTTCATTGTGACACAATTGTATATATATATATATATATATATCTTTGGAAAAGAATATACCCAATGAGTGTATAGACAGCTAATACTTTTTGATGTAATTTTCCAAATCTTATTGAAATCGGTGCATGTCTATATTGTTCTTCTCCACTGGTTCAAATGGCACTGAATGTTCAATTTGTAGTAACAAATGCCTCAAGACATTCAAATGACAGTATTTTAATTTTTATGGTATAATGATCTCAGCATGAATAACTGGGGATATTGTGAGGCACCTGTTCACCACGATGATTTCTACATTGTTTAATGCTGCTCTTCCATTAATTACAGACCTCAATGAAGCCATCTTGCAGAGAATGATTAAGTAGTTGACTCAAGGTGTTGCTGACACCTCCCTTTATCTTCTCTGGTATGACCT
Source organism: Sabellastarte sp. h YS-2021 (assembly GCA_964017235.1). Taxonomy (NCBI): domain Eukaryota; kingdom Metazoa; phylum Annelida; class Polychaeta; order Sabellida; family Sabellidae; genus Sabellastarte; species Sabellastarte sp. h YS-2021. The sequence continues at coordinate 40,692,146 of OZ024932.1, forward strand.
GGCTGCATTACTGGACTAACTCTCATTCAATATATTTGTGTATAGTTGTATTTAGAGTCTGTCAGATGTTTGAGATTCAGCCCTATAAAAGTTCATACTTGATTTGATTTGGATATTAAAAACACTCGAGCGTATTTGTCACTCTGGTAGGGGATATTATTTAGGGGAGTCCAGCTGTTTTCCCATGTGAAGATTGTCTTTTATTGCGTTAATACATCCTATCCAATGGACAATTGCTTTACCGGTCGGCGCGACCGGTCCCGCCAAACGCCAGAAAAAGACGTCCTGTATATACTACCGGCAGGACCGGTCACAGAGTGTGCATTCGCCAGGTGGCGCATCGTACTTCATTTCCTGTTTACCTATTGACGTCATAGCATCTTTTTCGTTTGGCGCGAAAGAGTGTGCAGAAGATTTTCTTCAGAGATACGTTTTTGAAGTTTTACAACGAACTCTTCCAAGTTTCTTGTTTTTTATTAGTACGGAGTAATTCTACAACGTTACTGATCATTATGTCGTCTCCTGGACAGAAGTGAGGTTCTTGCGGGCACGTTATGGCCCTTTTCGACAACCATAAGAAATGCGCGCGTTGTCGTGACAAGGGGGTGGGAGACGACCCCTGTGTGAAGAAGTTGGATTGTAGTATCTGTAAGGCGTTTACGCCTGCTCAGATCCACCAGTTAGCAACCCCCACCTACAAGGAACGGAAAGAACGCTCTAGCCAGAAGAAATCTGAAGAATTAACAAGTACGTCTCCCAAGCTTGTTGATCCGTCTGAGGTTTCACTGCTGGGTCCTGTCAATTCAGGGACGCAGTCTCCTGTTGATTCTACACCCAAGCAGAAGAAGAAGCGTTCTGATGGCTCCCCAAGGTCTAGTAAACGGAAGCACAGCAGTAAGCCCACTTCAGACGACCTCAAGTCCCTTGATGACAAGTGGAGTGAGAGATTTTCCCGTCTGGAAGCTATGCTGATTAACCAGTCTTTTGCTGTTCCGGTGAGACCGGTGAATTCTGCTTCTGTGGTGCCCAGAGAACACCCCTTCTTTGATCCGGGTGCTTCTACTAGTGTTATGTTTGCTGAGGGCACTGGTGACGTTGCTACGCAGTTGACGGCTACCCAACCTCCTCTGGGGGTTCCCGGTACACAAGCTGTGAAGGAAGTGACTGAGAGTGCTACCCACCCTGTTCAGGGCCCCGGTACCTCTGAGACTGTTGCCACCCAACCTTTACTGGTTCCCGGTGCAGGGACTGCCACCCAGCCTCCACAGGCTCCCGGTGCGGGTCCTGAGGTTCTGCCTTCCGGTTATGAAACTACGCTGTCTAACCAGTCGCCTCCCATTGGCCAGAATTCTGAGGTTGCTAGGGAATCTGACAGTGAGGCTGAGTTGGATGCGGAACCGGCTTCACCGGCTAGTGTTCACTACCAGGGTGATGTACCGGAAACTAACACTGACCAGGACCTCTCTGAAGATGCCAATTACCGGGAAACCTTGAGAGGGGTGAGGAGTTTCATGGGCTGGCATCAAATCCCGGATTATGACACCTCAGCTGCATCTATGGATGACAATCCCTTTGCCGGTTCTAGAGTGAAGACTACCGGTAAAGTGTCAGTAAAATTGCCGGTGGATGAATGGCTTTGTAAAAAGCTGGAGAAACTAAATGTAACTATTGCTGAAGGTTATCCTTCCAGGAATACAGAAACCAGTGGTCTGCTGCGTGATCAATTTGTCAAGACACCCCGTACTTCAAAGTGGTACGACATGCAAGCTGTTAAGAAGGATACGTCTACCCAGGCTGTTGGTGACTGGTCTCCGGAACCGACAAAGCTTAACAGTATGTTTTCTAGAGTTGCAAGGCGCAGTTTACCTTCTGCTCCAGCTTCCCGGACCTTCAGCCAGGACACCCTTAGAAGGTGGGAGAGGTCCTTCAGAGAACAATCAGTGATATGTAATCACGCTGCTGGCCTATCTAGATGCCTCACCAAAGTACAGGACTCCATGGTCACCCAGTTAAAGTCCCTCAGGTTTGATTCCTCAAAGGGCAAAAGTGCTGAGAAACAACAACAAGCTGTTGAAGAACTGGAGTATCTGGTTACGTTTAACCGGTCAATTTCACAGGCTATGCAGCGTACCATGCAGGATTTATCAGAGGGAGTCTTTATCAGCATGGCTAATCTCACCCTGGCCCGTCGGGACAGTTATTTAGAGTTCATAAGAGGTGGGATTAAACCGGACACCTTGTCTGCCTTACGTACGTCTCCAGTTCACCAACTATCACTCTTCCCGGACAGCTTACTGGTCAAAGCTGAAGAGGAGATCTTACTTAGTGAAGAGAGGCGTTCTGCTGGTACCACACCAAGGAAACCTGGACGTTTTCATCCATACGTCCCCTCCAATCGAACCCCTCACCAGCCGGACCGGAAGCCCACTACTCCGGCATGGAAGCAGATTAGAGACCGGCAAACTGCTCAGAAAGGTGGTGGTAAAGCCTCAAACTTCAGCCAGAAGCCGGCCAGGGGATTTAAAAAGCATAAATGACAATCACTGTTTTTCAAATGTGGTCGGATTGGTGAACTCTGTAAATGTATCCGACAAGATGGAGGGCTTGAACCCACCACCACCAGTGACAAGCAAGAGCGAGACTGTGTTTCCACATGTAAACTCTTTTGTTGCAAGTGTTCCTTTTGCCAGCGGGTCACCGCAAAAGAAAGGTGTAAATCCCGTTTATTGTCAATCTATCAGAGAAATAAACCATGTGAAAGATGTTTCCTGTGTAGATCACTTGAGTTTTGTAAAAATTGTCACAAATGTCCCAACTGTTGTCACAAATCTTCCTGTAGGGGCAAGGCTTCAGCAGTTTTGGGAGAAGTGGGAAACTCTGGGTTCGAGTCCAAAAGTTATCAGAATACTGAGAGAGGGCTACACCCTTCCCTTCCGGTTCAGACCCAACCTAACCAGGTCACCAATGGTCATCAGCAAATATGTAAACCCCCAAAGACAGTCCCTCCTTTTGGAGGCACTGGCTCAGCTAACAAACAAGAATGCAGTGGAACCGGTAACAAATCAGACCTCCCTAGGGTTTTACAACCGGCTATTTTTGGTTCCCAAACCCAACAACCGGTGGAGACCTATCTTGGACCTGAGCACTTTGAACACCTTTTTAAACACAGAGTCGTTCAAAATGGAGACTCCAGAAACCATAAGAAGCTCCCTACAGGTAGGGGAGTGGGTCACCTCAATAGATTTCAAAGACGCATACTTCCACATTCCAATTCACAGTCAGTCCAGGAAGTACATGCGTTTTCACATTCAGGGCCAATCCTACCAGTTCAAGGCCCTGCCCTTTGGTCTTTCCACAGCACCCATGGAGTTCACAGTGGTGGCCAAAGAGGTCAAGCTCATGGCCTTACGACAGGGTATAAGAAGCCACCAGTACCTAGACGACTGGCTGGTGAGGGCCTCTACCCTCCACACCTGTCTCCAGCATACTCAACTGCCCTTCCAACTACCCGTCGTGATATGACCTGTACAGTGTTGAAAGCGACGTAAAACCCCAAATAAACAAACCAGCATACTCAAACCCTGGTCACACTTTGTCAGGAACTAGGGTGGCTGGTGAACAAGGAAAAGTCAGAACTGGCACCCAAACAGGTCTTCAACTTGGTAGGTTACCAGTTCGACCTGAAAGAGGGCAAGGTCAGACCAACAGAAGAACGTTGGCAGGCCTTGACAGACAAGATCAGATCAATGATGTCGGATCCGGTTTGTCCGGTCCGGAAATTCATGTCCCTCATAGGTCTCCTCACAGCAACAGAAAAACAAGTCCACTTAGGGCGACTCCACATGAGACCCATACAGTGGCACTTGAAAAACAATTGGAGGGTCCCAGAGTCACTGGAAAAGGTGATCCCGGTCCCCAAGTCCCTCCACCCTCATCTAAGGTGGTGGCTGGAGGAAAGCAATGTGCTACTAGGTCAACCATTACACCCTCTAAAACATGCTCTGCAGATCTTTACAGACGCATCAAACGAAGGGTGGGGCGCTCACTTGGACGACCATACTGCAAGGGGAACCTGGTCCCTTCCAGAAAGCAAGTTGCACATAAACCACTTAGAGCTAAAAGCAGTTTTTCTAGCTCTAAAGGAGTTTCGAACCCTGGTCTGCAACAAGACTGTGTTGATAGCTACAGACAACACAACAGTGGTTGCCTATATAAACAAAGAAGGGGGGATGAAGTCGGGGTCACTGTGTGCCCTACTGTGGAGAATCCTGTCCTGGTGCACCAGACAGCAGGTAACCCTCAGGGCACGTCACATCCCCGGCCGGCTGAACGTGATAGCAGACAAGCTATCCAGACTTGGCCAGACCATTCAAACAGAGTGGTCACTTCATCCAGCAGTATTCCAAGCTGTATGCGCAAGGTGGCACCAGCCAAAAGTGGATCTGTTTGCCACCAGGTTCAACAACAAACTGCCTCAGTTTGTGTCACCGGTGCCAGACCCCCAGGCTTGGGCAGTGGATGCACTCAGTCTCTCCTGGGAGGACCTGGACCCATACGCCTTCCCACCGGCGGCCATCTTGGGCAAAGTGGTGGAGAAGCTCCAGGACTACCCCTGCAACAGAATAATCCTGATTGCCCCAGGGTGGCCCAACATGCCCTGGTTTTGGGACCTGGTAGCAATGTCAAGCCAGATCCCACTATGTCTGCCCAGCATACCCAACCTAGTGTCTCAGCCATTCAACCAGGTCCTTCACAGGAACCTGTCGAATCTGAACCTACATGCCTGGCTCCTAGAGCCTCAGCAATCAAGGAGCAAGGCTTCTCTGAGGCAGTGGCAGCACGAATTGAGGCTCCTCAAAGAAGATCAACCAGATCTGTCTATGAGGCAAAGTGGACCATTTTTACAAAGTGGTGCCTCAGTAATCAGGTGGACTTCAGGGCACCACCTCTGAAAGCCATTGCTGACTTCCTCCTGCACTTGTTTCAGGACAAGAAGTTACAACCAGGCACTATTGATGGCTACAGATCCGCCATTGCTGACAAACTGGGAAATTTCACCATTAATGTCAGCAAAGATGAGAATCTCACTCGTCTCCTGGATAGTTTCCATAGAGACTTTCACTGGTTTTACATCAGCTCACAAAGGCTCCTTTTGAACCCCTGAAAGAGTCCTCCTTGAAACATTTAACTTTCAAGACTGTTTTCTTGCTGGCTTTGGGTTCAGGTAAACGCAGGAGTGAGATCCATGCTTGGTTACATAAGAACATCAGACACCAGTCAGACTGGTCTAAGGTGTCTTTGTACCCCTCACCCAAGAATCAGCTGGCTAAGGAAGGTCCAGATAGTGTGGCACCAGTGGTCATCCCAGCCCTGGCACCATCTCTGGATAGGTCACTCAAGAGTGACAGGTCCCTATGTCCAGTTAGAGCCTTGCGTTACTACTTGGACAGGACTGCAGACCTCAGGCAGAATAAGGAGTTAGTCTTTGTCTCCTTCAAGAAGGGTTTTGATAAAGACATCTCGCCTGCCACCATCTCCTCATGGATCAAACAGACTGTGGTTCTGTGCTATGAGCTCTCTGACCAGGAGGCCCTCACCTTACATCAGGTTAAAGCCCATGATGTTAGGGCCTTTGCTGCTTCTAAGGCTTTCCAATCAGGGATCTCCTTAGATCAGATCTTGTCAGCCTGCCACTGGAAATCTCACAACACCTTCACCCAATTCTATTTGAAGGATGTTGCCTGGGCTGACTCAGAGCTTTTCCACCTGGGACCTGTAGTGGCTGCCCAGCAGGTGCACCACCAGGCCCAGAAGTGAGGGGATGTTGTATATATGTAAATATGTACATATTGTAAATATGTTAGATATGTACATAATGTAAATATGTTGAATGTACATATATGTTCAAAAAAAAACAAAAAAACTGTGACTTGCTTCCTTTGGGAAGTTTATTTCTTCTGGGACTGAACTCAGCCCCTCTCTCTCTCTATCTTTCCAACTCAGACCAACTCTGGATGGAAAGAAAAAAGGGGGGGGGGCAACGTCGGTAGGCTCCCGGTTAACCGGTGAGTTAGTGGCCGACCCTGACCTTTCAGGGTTCTCTGACCCTAGGTCAAATGGGCCTGTTAAAATTTGTTGTTATGACTTCACATAAGTCCCTAGCTGCTTACCCGCCTACCAAGCGGTAGTTATTCAGCAATTGTCCATTGGATAGGATGTATTAACGCAATAAAATTGCAAATTTAATAAGTAAATTAAATTTTTATAAGTTAATACCCTATCCAATGGACAGGCAAGGCCCACCCAACCGGCCCCGCTATCAGCTTACTAGGGGTCTTACTAGGATTAGACACGAAAAAGATGCTATGACGTCAATAGGTAAACAGGAAATGAAGTACGATGCGCCACCTGGCGAATGCACACTCTGTGACCGGTCCTGCCGGTAGTATATACAGGACGTCTTTTTCTGGCGTTTGGCGGGACCGGTCGCAACGACCGGTAAAGCAATTGTCCATTGGATAGGGTATTAACTTATAAAAATTTAATTTACTTATTAAATTTGCAATTTTCTTAAATTGTTGATATGGCAATTTAATAAGCTTGTTCCAGACTAATTTTTACCCCACAGCCCTTTTACGGCTGTCAGTCTCATGGCATCCGGATTGACGAGCAGCCGGCGGGAAAAAGTTTCCGAACTGTATCTCAGAATCCGTAAGGTGTAGGAAGTTGATACTTGGTAGGGACATTGGTTAAAGGTTGCAGGTGTGCAACGTCATGGTGTGACCTTAATTTAACCTTTGACTCCCCATAGTAACCTTGAGTTTGAAAATTTTGTCATGGCTTTATCTCATAAACCGTAAGGCATAAAAAGTTGATACTTGATAGGGACATTGGTTAGGGGCTGTAGGTGTGCAATGTCATGGTGTGACCTTGATTTGACCTTTGACCTTGCTGTAGTGTACTTGACCTTTAAAATCTTGTCTGGGTTATATCTCATGAACGGTAATGTGTAGGAAGATAATGCTTGGTATGAACATTGGTTAAGGGGTGTAAGTGTGCAACATAATGGTATGACCTTAATTTGACCTTTGACCTTGCTGGAGTGACCTTGAACCTTAAAATCTTGTCTGGGCTATATCTTGGAAACTGTAAGGCACAGGAAGATGATGCTTGGCATTGTCATGGTGTGACCTTAGACCTTGGCTCTGCCAAAGTGTGTTGGTATGCCATATTTGAGACATATCTCTCTTATCGTGGATTGCTGCAGCTGATTATTAAATGTACTTTATTTAATTCTACCATTTCCATTGACAACTACACTTCAATTAATGAATTGTACAGATATATCATTTTTAGTTTGGTGATTAATGCCAGCATCTTACTATTGAATTTTCATTTAAATACTTTATTTTAACATAAATTTTGTCTCTCTTGACCATAATTTTCTCTATTTAAATATTATTTGGACCTCCAATGCATCTCCACTGCTCTTTTTTGTGTGATTCAGTGGACTGAAACAGGCAGGGTTGAAGCGTCAGATGACACAGAAGTACAGCCGTCAGGTCAGCCGTGCATCCAGGAGAATCCAGAGTGAAGCCTCAGAAAGAACACCATTGTTACAGGAAAGAAACTCTTCCGAAAGAAACACACTGATCACAGATTCAGGTTAGTCAAATTGTGACCAAAATTAATAACTAATGGATGTGAAGTAATCCATGTAATAATTTGGACAAAAAAAGGCCTAGCAAGGTTAAAAGAGTATGGTATTGCCTTTATTACCCCTGAATATTTTTACTGTGATTCATAGAAATCTTGAAAGAAGCCTGGCCAAAAATGTGTGCATTTTGAATACTGAAAACCATAACTGGTTTGAGAGTTTCTGCTGTTTATGATAAAACCAACATATAGCCAGAAGAGCCAGTTTTACATTTACTACTTTAACCCCTTTACTGCTACAGAGTAGTATTCAGCTAGAACATGCATCAAAAGTGCTGATTCATAATGTCCTCGTACATAATATTTTTTTAAAATGCATCCCATTACACCTAGAGTTTTGCTTACACAGTGCTGATAGAAAGTTTTGTACAGATGAGTCAAGTGCCACTTGACAGACATGGCACTGGTGCATACACTTTACTGTTGACTCAACATATAATGTCTTTAAGGGATTAAATAAAGACAAAACACAACATAACCAGCCATCAAGGAGGAGTACATTATCATATAAACTTGTATGTGACTGGATAGATTTAGTAAGTAATCATCACTCAGGCTGTAGAAACTTAAGATATGATAGAAATGGGTATAGCAATCATTTGTAAACTGGTCTGTAGTCAGTGTTGTGTAATTTGAAGCAAAAAGCAAAAATCAATGGAAAGATGGTGAAATAGGGATCTTTGATAGTTTGGGTTCTTTTTCATATCCAGAAAATGATCCAGATATATCTCAAAATGTAAGCACTTTTTCCTTTGGTCAAGCCCAAAAACAAACAATCAAACAGTCAAACGAACATACAAAGGAATGCATCTAAAACATAAGCTTCTGTTGGAGGTAATAACACCAGGTTTAACTTTGTTGCCTTTTGCTTGTGACATGCAGCACTGAAAGGATTGACCAGAAAAGTATCATGGCTGCTTATTTCAGGTGACTGTGAAGTGACAATTCAAGGTCCAAAGAAGAAATCCGCCTCCCTGTTGAAAACCCTGGCTAAAGTGTACGGGTTTACGCTATTCCGAGCTAACCTGTGTAAGCTGGTCTGTGATGGTCTCACATTTGTGGGCCCCATTTTACAGAGGTAAGCCAAGGTGATATAAGGGATAAGATAAAGCTGTTACATTTTGCAAAGATGAGTAAGGTTTACTACAACATGAATAAAACAACGTGGCCTGTTTTATAAATACACAGGTGAGTCAGATTTGTAAGATTAATAAAAAAGAGTCATTTTGAGTCAGGTTTACAAGATGACTCAGTGAATACTTGCCCTAGGTTTATAAGATGAATACATGACAACAGACACCATTGTCCAGAGGTAAATCAGGATTTTGAAAGGATTTGCTGAAGCGTTGACCATAGAAGGTACAGTTTAGCTACTTAGAAATAGATATATCAAGTGCATTCTGAAATATGACCATTTAATATCGCTAAGTTAAGTTCTAGTGTAATATGAAAATAAGTCTATTTTGCAGGGGTATATTTTATAAGATGAGTAAACAGATTTTAGGTGCCCCAAGTTAGTAAGACTGGAATGCAGCCCACTGTTCAAATACCTGGGAAAGGTAGTAGACACTGTGACCGTCACTTTTAATGGCATTTGTTTGAAATGTTCTTTTATGAATTGAATTAATATTCTTGTGTAGGATACCAATCCTGTAAAGAGTTTCCAAATGCTAATTAGAGATCATTCTAGTTCTAGAAGTAAGTCTAGATAGAAGCTCATTAGCATAAAGATATTGCGTCAAAAATCTGCAGTAGAAATAGTATGAATGTAATACTATGTATTTGAATCATTGTCATAGCTTTTCATCAATGGAAATATTTAGATTTTTTAGAAAAACTACTCGGGTAATCTCTTTTGGCATAGTTTACTTAAAAACATTGCTTCTTAAATATTTGTCATAAAATTCATAGAATATTGTCACAGCTTTGCATATTTTTTAAATCAGCCAAATTCATCCTATTCTTTTGCATATTTCACTCCATTGTGTACCATGATGTTTGGAAGCACAAATTTTGCCTCCACATTTTTGGTGATGAGTCTCAAAATAGTCGGTTTGTGTACACTTCAGAATCGTTCAAGCTATGTGGTCAGTCTTATATAATGTCATAAAAAGTACTCACATAAGCCTTCTTCTTTTTAATTCAATGGAAACCTCACTTATATTTAAACTGTATATGTTACTTGTTTTATGCAATGTACTTCTGTGTTTGCTACTTAATTAATAATGTGCTCTTAACTGCTCATAATTTTTCTTAGTGCACTTTTCAGCATGCCTCCCTGGAAAGGCTACCCAATTAACTCCTGTATGTTACTTGTTCTTACAATGCTTTCCTATATGTTTCATTCCAGTGCCCTCATTAACTACACAGAAACAGACATGCCTCGCTGGAAGGGTTACTTTTTTGCCTCCCTGTTTTTCCTCCAGGCCCTGATTTACTCCTTCTTCTTTCACCAGTTATTTCACATTGCCATGACACTGGGGATGAGAATCAAGGCAGCTCTCATAGCAGCAGTCTATAAAAAGGTGAGACATTTTATTACGCTACAATAGCTTACCATGTGGGACTTAATGCTGATCTCGGGTTGCCACACCCGGGGCCAACGTCTTAGAAAAAAAGATCGTTCTTGTTAGCCACCGGATATACTGGTAGTTGTCGTCACGTGATAACTTCTGACCAATCGTCCTACTTTCTCGTTGGCCACGATTGACTGGTAGCAGTTTGTAAATATACAGACATTTCTATTTTTTTCTCAGTTCTTACTTATTGTTGGAGGCTAATATTTGCATATTTCTTTAATTATATGCTATAGATCATTCTGTAAAATTCTGATTTTTACACCTTAAGTATTTCTTGACTTTCGCGTGTTTTTAGCTTTCCTCGGTTCAGGCAATTCTATTGTACGTCTTTTATTGCGTATAAAGTGTCGACACATCAAGCAAATAAAGACAAACCGAGAGCTCAGAAATGCCGCCATTTCTGCTTTAATTTTGATACACATAATTTTTGCCCTACCTGTAGGGAGGCTGGCAAGGGAGATGACCCCTGTGTCACCTTTGAAACCCCTTGTGATATTTGCACGTCTTTCACAGATGAGCAATTACAGAAAATTCAAAACCGGAAGCGGTATTTGAAAAAGCAAAAAGCGGCAACTAGTTCCAAAGATGAACTAGATCTTTTGGGTTAAGGCGACGGGGATTCCTTCACTGGATCCAATGCAGACCTCGAGTGTGCTGCTGATAGCCTTTTTACCTCACCCCCCCGTCCACAACCTCTTGCCTTCAGTTCCCTGTCCTTGAAAACGCCAGCCAAGACTATTCCACCCACCCCTGGTACGGCCTTGCAAAATAAAATCCAGAAAAACATTGAGAAATCACTCGGTGATTCCTTAAATATCCATTTACAGCAACAAATGGGTACCTTCCAGGCATCCATGTTGGAAGCTTTTCAGTCACTCCGAGAGGAGTTGGCTGCAAAACAGAAAGTCGAGGGAGAGTCCTCGCTTCTTACTTCCAAACCTGGCTCGTCCAGTAATATTGCTGCCCCTCTGGATTTGCCCCCTCCGAGATCTGGTACTAACATCCCAAGCGAGGCTATGGATGTGGACTACGGTCCAGCACTCCCTCCTCGTCTTGTATCTACTCAAGTTTCCTCGGAACAGTACGTTGCCCCCTCTGAAGGTCATCCCGAAGAGGTCTCGTACTCTCACAAGAAGCAAAGCCATAAGCAGCCAGTTGACCCGAGCTCTGCCTCGGACCAACTAAATGAGGATTCCGATGAACCTCGGATCCCTTCTTCTAGATCCAAAAAGCACTCTGACAAGAGCAAACATAAATCAAGATCTAGATACGTGTCATTTTCCTCAGAGGAGGATCACTCCCCTGTAGCCAGACACAGGTCTTCTAAGCCCTCTAGGGCTCAGCCCTCAGGAGTAGCTTCTGATCAAGACCTCCCACAACATGATCCAGACCCCCCTTATTACAGGGAAGTAGCTTTGTCTGACATGCCCTCACAATACTCTGAAGAAGTGGACACCTTCAGGCGTATTTTGTCTCTCCCTGACCCCAGGGAATCTATGCCCAGGTCGTCCACCTCAGTGTTGGGTCTGGATGATGAAAAAGGCCGCCAAGAGCTCAGACCTAGAGGTCCTTCCTCTATCCTTCCACTTAGCTCAGTTATCAAGGACGCCTTTGATAAATTCCAACATGACTTTAAGGCTGCCAACTTATCTGAGGGAAAATATGTCAAGCCTCCTCCCTCAACTTCAAAGTGGTACAAGGTGGGACAGCCAACTTTTCAGGACAAAATTCAGGAGTTGAATACGGACTTTGCTAAGATCTGTATTACTCCTAGACCTTCTGGGTCCCCAGTAGCCAGAGTTCCCCTGCCAGTTCTCAAGGAGCTGGAACTTCAGGCTAGACAAAATATCTCTACCCTCAACTTCACCGCCGCATTTGCCAAAACCTCCTCTTCTTGCAATGCTTCATTGGAAAAATGCCAACATAGCATCAAGTCTACGGTCAAGAAGATAAAATCTCAGATTCAGAAAGGTGCCAATCCTGAGAAAGCGGCAAAGCGCGGATATGAGGAAGTAGCTGACTACTTAGATTTTTGGAACAAGACAGTACTTGTTCAACACAGGGCCCTCACTTGTCTCAGCAAATCTCTAGCCCATATTTTGCAGAGGGAATTATACTCTATGGCTAATACCGGCTTGCTCAGGCGCGAAGCCGAGATGACTCTATTACATCCACAATTAGGAGAAACGAGACGTCAAGAACTCAGGAACTCGTCCTTTTGGGGCCCTTCCTTGTTCGAGTCTCAATTAGTGAAGGAAGGTGAGGACTTCCTTCTCAAAAAAGGCACCTCAAAAGATTCTCAGGGTTTTGCACCCTACCAGAATAAGCCCTTTCGTGGTCCCCACAAGAAAAGAGGCTCCTACAGGAAACGCCCCTATGGGGGCAATACCTCTCAAAGCAGTAACCAGTCCTTTCCTTCGGGAAGAGGAAAATCCAACTTCAGAGGCTCCAGGGGTCGTTTTCGACCCCACAATAGAGGAAGGGGGCGTGGAAACCCCCCTCCCCAATGACTCCTCCAAAGCCTCACTCAGTCCACCAGTAGGAGGTCGCCTCCGTTCTTTCAGGAGAGACCTGGCTGTTGAACGGGACGTAAAAACCCCAACTTTGACCTTTGACCTTTCAGGAGAGACTGGCTCACAAACAAATGTTCTCAAAACGTGTTAAACATTATCACCAATGGCTACGTTCTGCCATTCCGTTCAAAGCCAAACTTGATCAGATTTCCTCTGATTCTGTCAGAGTACAAGGCCCAACAAAAAGACCAAGCCTTGGCTACTTGTATCCAGTCTCTCCTGTCAAAGAACGCTATCGAAAGGGTAGACAATGTAAAATCTCTCGGGTTTTACAGTCGCCTGTTCCTAGTACCCAAGCCTCACCAAAGGTGGAGGCCAGTCATAGACTTAAGCAGGCTCAATACTTTTCTACACGTAGAAAAGTTCAAAATGGAAACTCCAGAGTCCATCAGGACCTCCCTGATTTCAGGGGAGTGGGTATCGTCGATAGACCTGTCGGACGCTTACCTGCACATCCCCATCCACCCAAGCTCAAGGAAATACCTAAGGTTTTGCTACAAGGCTCAGGTGTTCCAGTTCACCTCCCTCCCGTTCGGACTAGCCACAGCCCCCCAGGTCTTTACAATGATCGTAAAGGAAGTGAAACTAATGGCCCTCTCAAGAGGACTCAGAATTCACCAATACCTGGACGACTGGCTGATCAGGTCCCAGTCTCAGGAGGAAGCCCAAGTGAACACTCAGGCAGTAGTAGAACTGACTCAGTCCTTGGGGTGGATAATAAATCAGGAAAAATCAGAACTAAAACCTACACAGGTGTTTTCGTTCGTGGGCTACGAATACCACCTAGATTCAGCCCTTGTAAAACCCACTCAAGAGAGATGGCTCAAACTTCAGGATTTGATCCTACGACTCAAGTCAAAACGTGTTTTGACTGCAAGATGTTTGATGTCTCTAATTGGGTTGCTAGCCTCAACGGAGAAAATGGTCCCGGAGGGACGCCTTCACATGAGGCCCTTTCAGTTTCACCTCAAGGAGCACTGGAGATATCCTCAGTCGCTGGACAACCTCCTTCCCTGGACAGAAGCCATTGCAGCCCACCTAGATTGGTGGAAAAATCCCTCCAATGTGATGAAAGGTGCAGACCTTCATCCCAAAGACCACAGTATCCAACTCTTTACCGACGCCTCAAACGAAGGTTGGGGCGCTCACTTAGACCAAAATTCTACAAAGGGTCTGTGGTCAGATCGGGAAAAAAGGCTACACATAAATGTCCTAGAATTGAAGGCGGTCTCCCTGGCCCTTCGAGACTTCAAGGACCAGTGCCAGAATCAAACAGTGTTGGTTGCGACGGACAACTCAACAGTGGTAGCCTACATCAACAAACAAGGAGGAACACACTCGGCAGAGATGTGTGCTCTCCTGTGGAAGATCATGACCTGGTGCCATCACTACCACATAATATTGAAAGCCAGGCACATTCCAGGGTGCCTGAATGTGATGGCCGACCTGCTATCCAGGTCCAACCAAGTGCAGTCAACAGAATGGTCTCTGCACCCACAGGTCTTCAAACAGATCTGCCAGAAGTGGTTCACACCTCATGTAGACTTATTTGCCACTCACCTGAACCACAAACTCCCTCTATACGTGTCTCCTATCCCAGACCCAAGGGCCTGGGACATAGATGCTCTGAACATAAACTGGACCAACCTCACAGCATATGCGTACCCTCCTACGGCTCTCCTTCACAAGGTGATCCAAAAGATCAGGCAATCCCAGTGCCTGATCATCGTAATAGCCCCAGGCTGGCCAGGGATGCCCTGGTTTTGGGACCTAGTGCAGCTCTCAACAGAGATCCCACTGCAACTCCCAGTGTCAACAACCCTACTCAAACAGTCCCACAAGCTGGTGTTCCACAACAACCCCCAGCACCTGAACCTCCACGCCTGGTGTCTAGGAGCGGACAACTCCAAGAACAAGGCTTCTCTGTGGAGGTGGCAGAGAGAATTGCTGCCCCTCAGCGGTCATCAACAAGGACCATCTACAAGTCAAAGTGGGCCCTATTTGAAAAATGGTGCAGAGAAAATTCGGTGGATTTCTCCACTCCATCTGTGAAACAAATCTCAGATTTTTTCATGTACCTGTACCAAGACTTAAACAGGCGCCCCTCGACCATTGATGGTTACAGGACTGCAATCGTTGACACTTTGGGCCCAACGGCCCAACATATTGCACACAATGCAGACCTTCATAGGTTACTCTCCAGTTTTCACAGGGATCGTCCTAAAAGTTCCAGAAACTTACCCAAGTGGAACCTTTCTGTTGTCCTTAACGAGCTCACCAAAGCACCATTTGAGCCCATGAAAGACACAGACCTCAAACATCTTACTTTAAAAACTGCTTTCTTGCTAGCCTTGGCCTCCGGCAAGCGCCGCAGCGAAATCCATGCCTGGGTCGCTAACAAAGTAGCTAATTTAGGCCAATGGGAAAAGGTCGCCTTGTTCCCTTCTTCTGATTTCATAGCCAAAAACCAACTAGCAAGAGAAGGTTCTCAAAGTGTGTCACCAGTGACTATTCCTGCTCTGACTACCATTGTAGATAGACAGTTTAAAGAAGACAGGACCATGTGTCCCGTGCGGGCCCTGAGGTTCTATTTGGACCGAACTAAAGACCTGAGAGGGTCTCGTTCTCTCCTTTTCATCTCCTTTAAGAAAGGACATACCTCAGACATCAGACCCGCTACACTCTCTTCATGGTTGAAACAAACCATTTTACTTTGTTACAAACAAGCAGATCAACAAGCCTTGGACTTGGTCCAAGTCAAAGCGCATGACATCCGGGCTTTCGCGGCCTCTAAGGCCTTTTACGGTGGGGTATCAGTGGACCAAATCATGCAAGCCTGTCACTGGAAAGCTCACAACACATTTACAAATTTTTACCTAAAAGACCTTACTTGGTCGGACACCGACAACAATTTGTACCTGGGACCCGTAGTGGCTGCACAACAAGTCCTAGATCCTTCCCCTCAGACCAGTTGTCCTCGGAAAGAAAAAAGGGGGGGGGGGGGGGGGGGGGGCACATCCGCTACAACCAAGTCTTCTGGAGTCTTTCCCAGGATCTAGGTATTCCTTTACCTTCAAGATGTTACGGGTAAGGTCATTTTATCCTTTAATTATCAAGTAATTTCTATTAAGGACTTATTTAGTTGTCATTAATCTCATATTCAGGTTGTAAAAATTTTATCAGATGCCCAACCACTGGGTTGGTCAGTCACACATGAAGGGCCCTTTGGGACCCTCAGACCTCGGAGTGAGCACCGCTGCACTTCCGTCCTACAATAAAACATCTAGACAGTTTTAGCACTGTCTCTCATTTACTTAGGTTTTTGGCTCGTTACAGGCCCGGCCTTCGGGATCGGGGCACTGTAAATGGGACTCAGACTGGTATTTCTGGCACTATTTTATACTTTTAACTCAAAATCTTAGAAAAAAAAAAAACTTCATATCTTCCAGTCTCAGCTGTAATCCCGCCACCGGGCGGTTGAATTCAGCATTAAGTCCCACATGGTAAGCTATTGTAGCGTAATAAAATTGGAAATTTTAATTACTTAAATGTAGCTTTTATAAGCTACAAGCTTACCATGTGGGACTTAGGAGAGTCCCACCCTGCCTCCCCGCTGTTTACAGCTGAGGGGTAGGTTTAAAAAATTGCAACGAGAAAGTAGGACGATTGGTCAGAAGTTATCACGTGACGACAACTACCAGTATATCCGGTGGCTAACAAGAACGATCTTTTTTTCTAAGACGTTGGCCCCGGGTGTGGCAACCCGAGATCAGCATTAAGTCCCACATGGTAAGCTTGTAGCTTATAAAAGCTACATTTAAGTAATTAAAATTTCCAAGTTTGTTTACTAAGACATTTTCTTGTCCATTTAAACAGTTGGCAACAGAAAGTTGGATCATTTACTAAATTTCAGTCCTTCAGTAAATCAACAATACTTAAAGTTCCTGAATGGCCAGTATGATAAAAAAACCATCCAGTGTCCAGCTTTAATTCACACAGAATCTGTATTCCTATGTAATTCCAGGCACTGACAATGAGTAATGAAGCTCGTAAAACATCCACAGTGGGTGAAATTGTGAACCTGATGTCAGTAGATGCACAACGTATGCAGGATGTCACTGCATATCTCTATCTCCTGTGGTCAGCACCTTTACAGATCATTATTGCCATGTACATGCTTTGGGGAATTCTTGGACCTTCCATATTTGCGGGCGTTGGAGTGATGGTCCTGCTGGTGCCAATAAATGGGGTGGTGGCAAATATACAGAACAAATTACAGGTAACCTACTGATTGCATAGAACTTGTTTATACCATCAGAATATTCAACTATAGTGGGTGTCCTTTTAGTTAGTCTTTGATGAGTAGCTTTCTGAAGTAAAGTAAATCTCTGTTCACTTTCTAACTGGACTGTATATAATGCCTAGCAGTTGGGAGTAATCCACATGTGTCCCATTCAGTACCATCTTCTTGTTTTAATATATAGGGCTGATACTCTTGTGCAGATTGTCACCAAGCATAGTGAGTACATCAGGCCTACCCCAGTCCTAAATAGCTACTTCAGACTATTTCTGATTCCTGGAAAGAAGGTCCATGAATGTTCTTCAGTTCAGTCCATCCTTGCACAAATCAAAGAAGCAATTTGGTCATAGTTTTGCTTTCAATGCTGCTACAATCTGGAATGAATATCATAATGATGTCTTTTCTGCTTTCTCTATCTCCTCTTTCAAGCAGTACCTCAAGTCCTATTAGTTCTCCAAGGCCTTTCCACCATAGCTTCTTATTCAGCCGGTGTCTCTATGAAAATGGCCTTTTATTGCGTTAATACATCCTATCCAATGGACAATATGCTAAACCGGTCGGCGCAGACCGGCCCGCCAAACGTCAGAAAAAGACGTCCTGTGTTTCCACCGGCTGGCCGGTCCTCACACTGCACTCGCCAGGTGGCGTGTCGTACTTCCTTCCTGTCTAGACAAGCTGACGTCATAGCATCTTTTTCGTTTGGCGCATGCACTGCTTGAACAAATATTTAGAAATAGTTTTTAAATTTTATTTTATGTGAGTTTGAAGAAGTGCTGGATTGTGGAACTTTGCGTATCACTTCCTCACATACTATAGATCATTTCTACAGTTATTTTAGTTCTTGGAACGTTTTGTGAGTTTTTAGAAGTGCGGTTTTTTATACCTTACGGATCACTTCCTCACGTGTGCTTGTTTTATCATGTCTTCTCCAAGTCAACGTGGGGGGGGGGGGGTGCGGCCACATGATGGCTGGCTTTGACCACCACACTGTGTGTGCTAGGTACCGTGACAAGAAGAAGGGCTCTGACCCTTGTGTTAAGTCCCCTCCAGAATCTTGCGGACATTGCGACCTTTTGACGCCAGAACAAAGGACTCAGCTTTCAACCCCCTCCTACAAACTAAAGAAGGAACGGAAAGAGGCCAAGTCTTCAACACCCATCAAAGATTCAGACACTCTCAGTCCCACCCTTGTGGACCCGGCACTTGTGTCGGTAGTAGGGGTAGTGGATGGCCAGGGTACCTCCGGTGCCTCTGGTTTGAGTGGGCCGGAAGAGAAGAGGAGGAAATCTGAGAAGAAATCTGATAAGAAGTCTGCATCTTCCAAGTCGGTTAAGCCGGACAAGTCGGTTAGGTCACCCAGCCGACCTGCATCCTCATCTTCATCTACCGGACAGGGGAAGTCCACTGCCCCTTCTACCGACTCTAAATTATCAGATTTGGACAAAAAGTGGTCGGACCGGTTCAACAGGCTGGAGGCCCTGCTTATGGCCAAAACGTTGGACCGGCCTCAGGAACCAGTGTTTGGAACTGTCAAGGTCACCCCTTCACATGCTCCACCAGCTGATTTGATCCAACCAGAACCCTTCATTCAACCGACTACTCTTCCTCAGCCAGCCGACACTGCCCTTGCCTCACCGGCCACCGACCCAGTTCCTCACGGGTCTACTACTACTTCAAAAGCCTCCTCATCAGGCCTACCAGAGCTGGCACAACCAAGGCAGAAACGTTCAGTCATGGCCTTTGACACATCTAAGAAAGACGCCTCTCCCTCTAGTGACTCGGAATCGGACAGCCTGTCTTCCGACCATCCTCTTGTTGATATCTTTCCGGAGGAAGGAGAATTGTCAGACGATATGGAGGCAAATGCATCTGAACATGATCAGTCCCTCTCGGAGGAGCAATCCTACCAAGAAACTATGAGGGGGATTAGATCCTTCATGAACTGTTCTCATATTCCGGACATTGACTCTGGTGCGACAACTTCTGAGGACAATCCCTTCTCCGGCCCCAAGATGCACACTCCAGGGAAAGTCTCTGTTACTCTACCGACAGATGAATGGCTCTGCAAGAAACTTTCAAAGCTCAATCTTACCCTTACTCAAGGATATCCAACACGAGCTTCTGAGGCAGGGGGCCTCTTGAGAGACCAATTCGTCCGACCACCGAAATCACAGACCAAGTGGTATGGGTGCCACCCAAACCCAAAGAAGGACTCTGACCAAGTAGTTACTTCGTGGCATACCGGTTCTTCACGCCTAAACAGTGGATACTTGAGGATTGCCAGACAGGCCGGTATAGCAAGTGCCCCACCCATGTCGTGGCCTATCTCCCAAGAGAACTTACGTAAATGGGAAAAATCCGCGCGTGAGTCCACTATTATATGCAACCAGGCTGCTGGATTCAACCGGTGTTTACTGAAGGTCCAACAGAACATGGGTACACAGTTAAAGGCAATACGAGTGGAATCCAAGGGCAAGGCACCGACCAAGGCTTCAGCTGCTGTTGACGAGCTTCAATTTTTACTGGATTTCAACGCCAGTGTGTGTCAATCCATGGCAAAAGCAGTCGAACACCTCACTGAATTTGTGTTCGTCAACATGGCAAATGCAACCCTCCTGAGGCGAGATTCTTATCTGGCATATCTTAAAGCTGGTGTGAAGGCGGATACCCTCAACGCCCTCCGTACCTCACCTCTTCATCTGGAGACTCTCTTTCCAGACTCTTGTGTAAAAAAGGCTGAGGAGGACATTACTGACTTTGATAGGAACAAGTCTGGTTCTGTATATAAGGGTCGCCGCTACCACCCATATGAAAGGCAGGAACAAAGGTCAGACAGAAAACAAGACAAACCGGCCTGGAAGACTTTGTCACGCACTCAACGCCGCAAGAACAAAGGGAAACAACAGTACTCCTCACGTCCTGCCAAGGGTCAGCAGCAGTATAAATCACAATCAATGTTTTTTGCAATTGAGACCCCTGCTGCTGACCGGGAGCCCACAAGAGACTATGAACACTTTAAATGCAAAGTTGCCTGTTGTAAATTCTGCTCATACTGCGCCCGGGCATTCGCAAAAGAAAGAAATAAGTCCCGGGGCAGCAGTTTGTTTTCCAGATCTAAGTTCATTAAAATCTGTGAAAGGTGTTTCTTGTGTCATTCCATTGTCTCATGTAAATATTGTAACAAATGCTCCCAATGTTGTCACAAATCTTCCTGTAGGGGCCAGACTCCAAATGTTTTGGGAAAAGTGGTCAGAGCTGGGGGCCGGTCCGAAAGTTGTTCAAATCCTGAGGGAGGGGTACACCCTTCCCTTCCGGACCAGGCCAAACTTGTCAAGAACCCCAACAGTTGTAAGCTGCTATGGCAATCCTCACAGAAATCTCAAACTGTTAGAGGCATTACATCAGCTTACGGCAAAAAATGCTATAGAACGGGTACACAAACAGACCTCCCTAGGGTTTTTCAACCGACTATTCCTGGTTCCCAAACCCAACAACAAATGGAGGCCAATCCTAGATTTGAGCAATCTAAATCCCTTTCTCAAAACCGAGAAATTCAAGATGGAGACTCCGGAAACCATCAGAACCTCTCTCCAACAAGGAGAGTGGGTAACCTCCATAGACTTCAAGGATGCATATTTCCACATCCCCATACAGGAACAGTCAAGGAAATTTTTGAGATTTCACGCCCAGGGACAGACCTTTCAGTTCAAAGCTCTCCCCTTCGGACTATCCACAGCTCCCATGGAGTTCACTGTCATATCAAAGGAGGTGAAACTTATGGCCACTCAGAAGGGTATAAGACTCCACCAATGCCTAGACGACTGGTTGGTGAGGGCCACATCCCACCGGGCCTGTCTCCAACATACACAGGTCCTGGTACAACTGTGCAGACATTTAGGTTGGCTGGTGAACATAGAAAAGTCGGAATTGGAACCCAAGCAAGTTTTCAACTTCGTAGGTTACCAATTCGACCTCCAGTCCGGTCGGGTCCGACCGACACCAGACAGGTGGCAAAGCCTACAGGAAAAGATACTAGATACTCATCTCCCGACCGGCTTGTTCAGTACGGGAACTGATGTCCTTAATAGGCCTGCTAACCGCGACAGAGAAACAAGTTCACCTAGGCCGACTACACATGAGGCCCATTCAGTGGCATCTCAAAAGAAATTGGAGAATACCGGAATCCCTACACAAACGGATCCCTCTGCCCAGATCTCTGCATCCTCACTTACAATGGTGGCTGCAAGAAGACAACGTTCTCACAGGCCAACCACTACACCCTCTACAGCATGCTCTGCAAATCTTTACAGACGCTTCAAAAGAAGGGTGGGGCGCTCACTTAAACGAGTATATTGCCAGAGGATCCTGGTCCCTACCGGAAAGCAAATTGCACATAAATTACTTGGAGTTAAAAGCAGTCTTTCTGGCTCTAAAAGAGTTCCAAAAATTATGCATAGGCAAAATGGTGCTGGTTGCAACCGACAATACCACCGTAGTAGCCTATATCAACAAGGAAGGAGGCATGAGGTCGGGCCCACTTTGTGCCCTACTCTGGAGAATCTTGACCTGGTGCACCGGAAAGCAAGTGACTCTGAGGGCACGACACATTCCCGGCCACCTAAATGTAGTGGCAGACAAATTGTCCAGACTAGGTCAGACCATCCAAACCAAATGGTCCCTCCTGCCAGAAATCTTCCAAGCCCTATGCGACAGGTGGCATCAGCCTCAAATAGATCTATTTGCTACGAGGTTCAACAACAAGCTGCCCCTGTTCGTATCACCGGTACCGGACCCCAGGGCCACTGCAGTGGATGCACTCAGTTTGTCATGGGAAGATCTGGACGCATACGCCTTCCCACCGACAGCCATATTGGGCAAAGTGGTGGAGAAGTTGCAAGACTCCCCGTACCAGAGGTTGATCATTATTGCCCCGGGGTGGCCCAACATGACATGGTTTTGGGACCTAGTGGAGATGTCCAGCCAGATCCCATTGCTTCTGCCTCAGTTGCCAAACCTACTGACTCAGCCCTTCAATCAGACCCCTCACAGGAGTCTAACAAACCTAAATCTCCATGCATGGCTCCTAGAGCCACAGCTATCAAGGAGCAGGGTTTCTCTGAGGCAGTGGCAACAAGAATTGAAGCTCCTCAAAGAGGATCAACCAGATCCGTCTATGAGGCAAAGTGGGCCATTTTTACAAAGTGGTGCATCACAAATCAGGTGGACTTCAGGTCACCTCCTGTAAAGTCAGTGGCTGATTTCCTCATGTACCTCTTTGAGGAAAGGAAATTGCAGCCCAGCACCATTGATGGCTACAGGTCTGCCATTGCTGATAAATTGGGAAGCTCAACTCTCAACATCAGCAAAGATGAAAATCTCACCCGTCTCTTGGATAGCTTCCACAGAGACAGACCCAAGGGCAGAAGAGGTATTCCCTCCTGAAACCTATCTCTGGTCTTACACCAGTTAACAAAGGCTCCCTTTGAGCCAATTAAGGAGGCCTCCTTGAAGCACTTGACCTTCAAGACAGTTTTCCTCTTAGCCTTGGGATCAGGCAAACGCAGAAGTGAGATTCATGCTTGGCAACATAAGAACATCAGACACCAGTCTGATTGGACTAAGATATCCCTGTACCCGTCTCCCAGCTTCCTCTCCAAAAATCAGCTGGCTAAAGAGGGTCCAGACAGTGTGGCCCCAGTGGTTATCCCAGCCCTGGCCCCCACTCTGGATAGATCCCTCAAGTCTGACAGATCCCTCTGTCCAGTTAGAGCCTTGCGTTACTATTTGGACAGGACTTCAGACTTCAGGCAGAATAAGGACTTGGTTTTTGTCTCCTTCAAAAAAGGCTTCGACAAAGACATCTCACCTGCCACTATCTCCTCTTGGATCAAACAAACTGTGATCCTATGTTATGAGCTCTCAGACCAGGAGTCCCACAAGTTACATCAGGTTAAAGCCCATGATGTCAGGGCCTTCGCTGCTTCAAAGGCCTTCCAGTCGGGAGTCTCTTTGGAACAAATATTATCAGCATGCCACTGGAAGTCACATAACACCTTCACCCAATTCTATTTGAAGGATGTGGCATGGGCTGATTCTGAGCTTTACCACCTGGGTCCTGTAGTGGCTGCTCAGCAGATCCACAAATAACCCAGGCCAGAGGAGAGATGGGTACATATGTATATAGTGTATATATAGTTAAGAAGCATAAAAAAAAAAAAAATCAGACGTGCTTCCTTCGGGAGGTTTATTTCTTGGGACTGAAATCATCCCTCTCTTCCCCTACCTCAGAGCAGGTCTGTCAAAAAGGGGGGGGGGGAGGCGAGTCGGTTTGGGCCGGTTAACCGGTTTCTGTTGACCGACCATAGCCTTAAGGGTCTTTTTTTTTTTTTTTTTTTTTTTTATTCCATATTCCAGTACATTATTAATAAATATACATTATGAACAAAATAGTTACCTCATTGTTAACACAGGGAAAGTAAAAATAAGGCACATTATTAAAAAATTAACATCATAAATAATTTTGTAACTTATTTTCAATTTATCAATATGCTAACTTGAGTATTTTCAATATGTTTCAATACTTCAATATACCTTGATCATAAGACTAGTAACAGAATAAGAAAGAACATCAATGTTTTATTATCATGAAGCTGTATATCTCATTTGCCACTGCTAAATATAATGGTTGCATATTTTGAGATTTTTTTTTTTTTAACGGTTAGGAAATTTTAACCCAGATTTTCCATTTTCTTAAGATTGGTTTATGTTACAAAAAATATTTTTCCACACTGTCCATCTCTTTTCAAATTTTTCATGTTGAGAATTTAATTTTGAGAGTGATTCTTGCTCCAAGTATTTATCTTTTACAATCATTTGAAGGTTATAGATGTTCAAGTGCCTCTTATGTCTAGAGCAAGTAAATATGTAATTTCTCACAATTAACAACAAGAAATTAAGAGGCCAAAAGTTTTCGTCATATGTGATATATCCCAAATTTTTTGTTATTCTGTTAAGGTCTAAGACATATGAAATTGAATTTTTTATCCAGTTTTTAACATTAAACCATAATTCATTAGATTCTATACAGTCTGAAAATAGATGCATTATACTCTCACTTTGGTTACCACAGAGGCCACAAAGGTTTGAATCAGAAATTTTTAATTTATTCAAGTATTCATTGGTACCTAAAATCATATATAAAATGCGGTACTGAAACCATACAAATGAATTGTCAGTTAACGACTGAAAGCAAATTTTGTATAATATTTTCCAATGATGTTTGTGTAAAAGGTAGTCAAACTTATTGTTCCACTTAAATTCGCAAAGGGGTACATCAGATTCTGTTTTATTAAGCTCTAAATAGAATTTTCTACTACAGCTTTCTTTACTAACATCAAAAAGAATGTTGATATGAAATGGTATATATGGTCTTTTAGTTCTAAAGTCATCGCCCCTTCTGTAGCGGTCAATAAATTTTTTAACCAAACCCTTTACTGTGTAGTAATTTAAGATATTAATATTTAAATTATAATTTAATTTTAAATTTTTGTAATCATATATTACACCGTCTGAATCTACTACATCAGCCATTGTATGAATGCCACTGTTAAACCAGTCTGGATAAAATAAATTAGTTTTAGATATTTGACTGTTGTACCATAAAACACTTGATAACAGGGCTTGGTTGCAGGAGGCTTTTTGGGTGTGACAGTATAGTTTCCAGTATTGAAAGACAATTTTCCAAAAGGGGTTAACATTTTGAATAAAAGTGGTACAAAACTCACCACCAAGAACAAATATATTTTTTAGTTTCTTTATTGATATTTGCAACAGTTTATACCAATCTGCCTTATCTTGCTTTGCCATACGTTTGACCCAACTCAGTTTTAGAGACTTTTCAAAATTAAGAATGTTGACCATTTTTAATCCACCATCAAAATAATTTGCGCAAATGGTTTTTCTTGAAATTTTATCAGGCTTTCCTTCCCATAGGTAACCATAAATTAAATCATTAATTTTTTTCAAAAACTTGTCTGATACTGGTACTGAGATGAAAAGGTGATTAAATTTGGATAAGATTAGGGTTTTTATTACAGCTATTTTGCCAATAGGGGTACGAATGCGATGTTGCCATGATTTTAATATTTTACTAGCTTGGATAACTATTTTATCATAATTCATTTCAGGTATTTTTTCCAGGTCAGTAGAAAATTCCATACCAAGTAATGTAAAATTGGATACACCCCATTCCAACCTTGCTGTAACATCTAATTTGTCCTTTGAGTGTTTTTTGCAACCAATCCATATTACTTTAGTTTTGTCACTATTCATTCTTAACCCTGAATAAGATCCAAATATTTCTAAGACATTTAGAGCTGCCTGTAGGGAGCACCTACTACCATCAAGTATGAGTGTAGTGCCGTCTGCAAACTGTGTAATTTTGAAAGAAATTCCTCCAATTGTTATACCTTTAATATTTGTTTCATTTTTTATCAAAATATTTAATATTTCAGCACCCAGCAGGAAAAGATAGGAGGAAATAGGATCACCTTGTCTGCATCCACGTCTTATTGGAAATGGTTTTGATAAAAATCCGCACTGCAATATATACCCGAAAATATTATTATTAAATAATTTAATCCATCTGATTAAGTTTTGATCAAAGCCAAAGAATTCTAAGGTTTTATACAAAAATGACCATGAAACAGAATCAAAGGCCTTTTCAAAGTCTATTGTCATTAAAAGGCCTGGTATTTTATTAGCTTGAGTGTGGTGCATTAAATCATAGATAAGTATGGTGCTTTCACCAATATATCTTCCGGTTATAAACCCTGTTTGGTTTCTAGAAATTATTTTTTCAAGAAATGGTTTTATTCTTTCGGCCATTGCTGCCGAGGCCAGCTTGTATGTCACACAGAGCAGTGATATAGGGCGCCAATTTTTTATGAATTTCCTGTCCTTATTACCTTTTGGAATACATGTTATTATACTTTGTCTAAGAGAAGTTGAAAGTTGCCCTTTTTCAAAACAACAATTAATTGCATTTGTTACCTTGACCTTTAATTTTCTCCAAAAAACCTTTAGAAATTCAGCTGTTATACCATCTATGCCGGGAGACTTACCATTTTTCATTTTTTTCAGAACATTTCCAATTTCTTTTACAGTTAAAGGGTGACCTAAGTCTGATCGGTGAATTCTCTGATAATTTTTATTGCTTAAAAATTGCTCCATATTTTCCTTATTTAACTCTTGGTCTTTATTTTGGAATAAATTAGCATAAAATTCACTAATTTTTGTTAGAATGTCCTGTTGATTGGTTATATTATCACCATTTGGCATTTGTAGCTTTTTCATGGTTTTTTCTACATAGTGTTTATTTTCTAGCTTGCAAAAGAAATTTGATGATTTTTCTCCATCATTAAGCCATTGTAACCGGGCTCTTATCATTTGACCTTTTATTTTTTCTTTTCTTAATTTTTCTAGCTCTAATTTTTTATCTTCCAATAAGTCACCATTCAATGTAAAATTATCATTATTTTTTTCTAAATGTTTAATATCGTCAATAAGATTCTTTTCTTTTTCATTACGCATTTTCTTTTCAAAAGAGCTAAATTTTATTGTTTCTCCCCTTATTCTTAATAGTATCATTTCTAGAAAGGTGTCATGATCTATCGTTAGTTGAATGTTATCATTATCTTTGATGAAGTCAAAAGTATAAACAGGAATTGCATATTTAATTTTTTCATCTTCTATAGCTTGGTTGATTAGATTCAAATATTCTTTATTATACAAAAGACTGTTATTGAACTTCCAAATGCCTTTGCCTACTTTAAAATTGTTTATCAGTATATCCATCTCTAGTATGGAATGATCAGATCTATAACTTGGTAATATGTCACATTTGCTGATAATATCAGTCATATTTCCAGACGTTAAAAAATAATCGAGACGAGCCTGTTTACGAGGGTTTTTCCTTCGCCAGGTGTAGCGCTTTACATTTGGGTGTAAGAAACGAAAGGTATCAACCAAATCAATCTCACTAATAATTTCAAGAACATACGACCTAGCCCTAGGGTTGTTAATACTTGTATAATTATCGCTGTCTTGTGCTGGATTGAGCACCAGGTTGAAGTCACCACATATGATAACATAATCAGATTCTTTCTCAGATAAGTCTCTTATTTTGCTAAAAAATTGTGGTTCATCATGATTTGGGGCATATATATTAATCAAATTGATTTTGATTGAGCTGCATCTCAAAATTAACTGTAGGTAGTTGCCATCTTTATCTTCATTATGTTCAATTACTTCATGTTCAAAGTTATTGTTTAATAGAATAGCAACACCTCGTGAATTAGTCTTTGTCCCATGTAAATAACAATAATTCCAAATTTGCTTCACAGAAGCTATGTCAGACTTGAGCAAATGTGTGTCCTGTAAACACACTATAGATGCATTTATTTCTTTAAAATATCGAAGGACATCTGTTCTTTTTTGGTAATTACGTAATCCTTGACAGTTTGCAGACAACAACTTCACACTTTCACCCGGCTGAGTCATACATTCGGACCAAGCAGATGCTCCAAACTGCTGCCATAAAGTGTCCTAGTTTCTTGGAGAGCAGAGATTGTTTATGATTTTTATCAGGAGTTGTGGCATAACATGAAGTATTCAGCAATGTGGAAAACTGAGACTCATGATGTTTAACAAGAATTGTGGCATAATATGAAGTATACAGCAGCATGACATTTATTATTTCACTGTATTTATATATTGCTTTTTCTGAGACATAATATGTATTAGCATGTGAAACATGAAGTATTGTTTTTTCTGAGACGTAATATGTATTAACATGTGAAACATGAAGTATTAAATTAATAAAAACAAACAGGTTCATATAAGGGTCTTGATAATCTTAGATCGACCCAGGCTTAAAGTTGTTAGTTATTTTCTGAGTTCGTATAAGTCCCTAGCACCTTACCCGCCGACCAAGCGGTAGTTATTCAGCATATTGTCCATTGGATAGGATGTATTAACGCAATAAAATTGCAAATTTAATAAGTAAATTAAATTTTTATAAGTTAATACCCTATCCAATGGACACGCAAGACCCTCCCACCGACCCCGCTATCAGTTTACTAGGGGTCTAATAGGTTTAGACAACGAAAAAGATGCTATGACGTCAGCTTGTCTAGACAGGAAGGAAGTACGACACGCCACCTGGCGAGTGCAGTGTGAGGACCGGCCAGCCGGTGGAAACACAGGACGTCTTTTTCTGACGTTTGGCGGGCCGGTCTGCGCCGACCGGTTTAGCATATTGTCCATTGGATAGGGTATTAACTTATAAAAATTTAATTTACTTATTAAATTTGCAAGTTGTTATGTCCATGCACTTACACATTTTGCAATACTGCTCATGAAACTTGTGCCTTGGAGTCTGCTTTATTAATGCAGAGATTAAGAGCTGTAAAAGTCCAGCATCTCTGTAGGGCTTTAAACACCTACAAATGGTATTGTTGAGGACCTGTGCCAGTATGACCCAGATTGTTGAACTGGATGTAAAGCCACAACTTGACTTATTCCAGACAGTTTCAGGCATCAAAATTGTCATCATTCTTATTAGATATTTAGTTTGGAATGTATCCAGTTTTGGTATATTTCAAAGTTTTCCCATGTTATTTTTAGTATCTGTGATTATTTTACAGTTAGCCCAAATGACTCAGAAAGATCAGAGGATTAAACTGATGAATGAAATCCTCAATGGAATAAAGGTAAGCTAATGTAAAAGCAAGAATGAGAATTTGAACTGTGCATGTGCCCTGGTGTGCTTGTAGATAATAGACAAATGTCAAGATCTATGTGTATTTCAGTTCATGTAAGCATGTTAGCTTTTAAAATCTTACTAGAACATGTTGAGGCAATAAGGAAGTTTTGGTTTGAAATACAACCTGTTGATAATTTTGAAAGAAAATAAGAAAAGAAGATTTTAGTTTAGAATAATGATAATGCACAGTTCAAATTTTTTGTCTTGTACCTTCTATATTTTATTACGCTACAATAGCTTACCATGTGGGACTTAATGCTGATCTCGGGTTGCCACACCCGGGGCCAACGTCTTAGAAAAAAAGATCGTTCTTGTTAGCCACCGGATATACTGGTAGTTGTCGTCACGTGATAACTTCTGACCAATCGCCCTACTTTCTCGTTGGCCACGATTGACTGGTAGCAGTTTGTAAATATACAGACATTTTCATTTATTTCTCAGACTTTACTTATTGTTGGAGGCTAATATTTGCATATTTCTTGTAATATATATCATAGATCATTCTGTAAAATTTTAATTTTCACAGGATAAGTATTTTGTTTTCAGTCGCGTGTTTTGAGTTTTCCTCGGTTCAGGCAAATACATTGTACGTCTTTTATTGCGTATAAAATGTCGTCTCATCAAACAAATAAAGACAAACCGAGAGCGCAGAAATGCCGCCATTTCTGCTTTAGTTTTGATACACATAATTTCTGCCCTACCTGTAGGGAGGCTGGCAAGGGAGATGACCCCTGTGTCACCTTTGAAACCCCTTGTGAAATTTGCACGTCTTTCACAGATGAGCAACTACAGAAAATCCAAAACCGGAAACGGTATTTGAAAAAGCAGAAAGCTACAACTAGTTCCAAAGATGAACTAGATCTTTTGGGTGAAGGCGACGGGGACTCTTTCACTGGGTCCAATGCAGACCTCGAGTGTGCTGCTGATAGCCTTTTTACCTCACCCCCCCGTCCTCAACCTCTTGCCTTCAGTTCCCTGTCCTTGAAAACGCCAGCCAAGACTATTCCACCCACCCCTGGTACGGCTTTGCAAAATAAAATCCAGAAAAACCTAGAGAAATCACTCGGTGATTCCTTAAATATACATTTACAGCAGCAAATGGGTACCTTCCAGGCATCCATGTTGGAAGCTTTTCAGTCACTCCGAGAGGAGTTGGCTGCAAAACAGAAAGTCGAGGTAGAGTCTTCTCTTCCTGCTTCAAAACCTGGCTTGTCCAGTACTACTGCTGCCCCTCTGGATTTGCCCCCTCCGAGATCTGGTTCTAACATTCCAAGCGAGGATATGGATGTGGACTTCGGCCCAGCACTTCCTCCGCGTTTACTATCTACTCAACCTTCCTCGGATCAGTACGTTGCCCCCTCTAAAGGTCACCCCGAAGAGGTCTCGTACTCTCACAAAAAGCAAAGCCATAGGCAGCCAGTTGACCCGAGCTCTGCCTCGGACCAACTAAATGAGGATTCCGATGAACCTCGGATCCCTTCTTCTAGATCCAAAAAACACTCTGACAAGAGCAAACATAAATCAAGATCTAGATACGTGTCATTTACCTCAGAGGAGGAGCACTCCCTGAAACCAGACACAGGTCTTCTAAGCCCTCTAGGGCTCAGCCCTCAGGAGTAGCTTCTGATCAAGACCTCCCACAACATGATCCAGACCCCCCTTATTATAGGGAAGTAGCTTTGTCTGACATGCCCTCACAATACTCTGAAGAAGTGGACACCTTCAGGCGTATTTTATCTCTCCCTGACCCCAGGGAATCTATGCCCAGGTCGTCCACCTCAGTGTTGGGTCTGGATGATGAAAAAGGCCGTCAAGAGCTCAGACCTAGAGGTCCCTCCTCTATTCTTCCACTTAGCTCAGTTATCAAGGACGCCTTTGATAAATTCCAACATGACTTTAAGGCTGCCAACTTATCTGAGGGAAAATATGTCAGGCCTCCTCCCTCAACTTCAAAGTGGTACAAGGTGGGACAACCAACTTTTCAGGACAAAATTCAGGAGTTGAATACGGACTTTGCTAAGATCTGTATTACTCCTAGACCTTCTGGGCCCCCAGTAGCCAGAGTTCCCCTGCCAGTTCTCAAGGAACTAGAACTTCAGGCTAGACAAAACATCTCTACCCTCAACTTCACCGCTGCATTTGCCAAAACCTCCTCTTCTTGCAATGCTTCATTGGAAAAATGCCAACATAGCATCAAGTCTACGGTCAAGAAGATAAAGTCTCAGATTCAGAAAGGTGCCAATCCTGAGAAAGCGGCAAAGCGCGGATATGAGGAAGTAGCTGACTACTTAGATTTTTGGAACAAGACAGTACTTGTTCAACACAGGGCCCTCACTTGTCTCAGCAAATCTCTAGCCCATATTTTGCAGAGGGAATTATACTCTATGGCTAATACCGGCTTGCTCAGGCGCGAAGCCGAAATGACTCTATTACATCCACAATTAGGAGAAACGAGACGTCAAGAACTCAGGAACTCGTCCTTTTGGGGCCCTTCCTTGTTCGAGTCTCAATTAGTGAAGGAAGGTGAGGACTTCCTTCTCAAAAAAGGCACCTCAAAAGATTCTCAGGGTTTTGCACCCTACCAGAATAAGCCCTTTCGTGGTCCCCACAAGAAAAGAGGCTCCTACAGGAAACGCCCCTATGGGGGCAATACCTCTCAAAGCAGTAACCAGTCCTTTCCCTCGGGAAGAGGAAAATCCAACTTCAGAGGCTTCCAGGGTCGTTTTCGACCCCACAATAGAGGAAGGGGGCGTGGAAACCCCCCTCCCCAATGACTCCTCCAAAGCCTCACTCAGTCCACCAGTAGGAGGTCGCCTCCGTTCTTTCAGGAGAGACTGGCTCACAAACAAATGTTCTCAAAACGTGTTAAACATTATCACCAATGGCTACGTTCTGTCATTCCGTTCAAAGCCAAACTTGATCAGATTTCCTCTGATTCTGTCAGAGTACAAGGCCCAACAAAAAGACCAAGCCTTGGCTACTTGTATCCAGTCCCTCCTGTCAAAGAACGCTATCGAAAGGGTAGACAATGTAAAATCTCTCGGGTTTTACAGCCGCCTGTTCCTAGTACCCAAGCCTCACCAAAGGTGGAGGCCAGTCATAGACTTAAGCAGGCTCAACACTTTTCTACACGTAGAAAAGTTCAAAATGGAAACTCCAGAGTCCATCAGGACCTCCCTGATTCCAGGGGAGTGGGTAGCGTCGATAGACCTGTCGGACGCCTACCTGCATATCCCCATCCACCCAAGCTCAAGGAAATACCTAAGGTTTTGCTACAAGGCTCAGGTGTTCCAGTTCGCCTCCCTCCCGTTCGGACTAGCCACAGCCCCCCAGGTCTTTACAATGATCGTAAAGGAGGTGAAACTAATGGCCCTCTCAAGAGGACTCAGAATTCACCAATACCTGGACGACTGGCTGATCAGGTCCCAGTCTCAGGAGGAAGCCCAAGTGAACACTCAGGCAGTAGTAGAACTGACTCAGTCCTTGGGGTGGATAATAAATCAGGAAAAATCAGAACTGAAACCTACACAGGTGTTCTCGTTCGTGGGCTACGAATACCACCTAGATTCAGCCCTTGTAAAACCCACTCAAGAGAGATGGCTCAAACTTCAGGATTTGATCCTACAACTCAAGTCAAAACGTGTTTTGACTGCAAGATGTTTGATGTCTCTAATAGACCTATTCAACAAGCAGGTCATGTGACCTACAGTTGGCAAACAAAGTCAGTACAGGCAAGCAGCAGGTCCTTCCTTATCCAAGCACTTAATATTCAGATTGATATGTGAGTTTACTAGTGTGGGTGGTTCATCATTTTAAAATAACTTAATTAGATGAATTTACTTTTTTGAAAAATATTTTTTGCTTTAACTGTCAAATTAATTATGTTATGTTATTAAAAATGTCTTTTTTCCAAGTGATATAACCTGGGGAAGAACACTCCAATTAGATTTTTCTCTAGTTATCATCAGAATATACCAGAACAAGAGTGGGGAAAGATAAATCAAAAGGTCTATCAGTACTTTCTTAAGTATGTTGTTGATATCTGGATATCTGACAAGAGAGGGGAGAAACTCTTCATAAAAGACAAATACTTTGCTTCACAAAAAAGATGTACATTCATTCATATAAAATTCATCATGCAATAAAATGGAAAGATGGTATGAGTGGGAAGTGCAATTATAAAGCAGGGTTAAGTTTAAATAACATTTTCCATGTTATTATTATTATATATATAATTAAGATTATGTAGTTTTTCTAATTTAATATGACACATGGTGATATAAATAGTGACACCCTGAACTGTTTTGTGTATGCATGTACAAGTACACAGATCTCTTTGTCAGTTGTAGGGATAATCTCAAAAATAGATTAAAGAATATTGAGCAATGATAAAAATGTAACATTGTATATGTAACCATTGCCTAAGCTAAATAAGGAAGCCACAGTTTTTAAGATCTTTATTTTTGTTGCCTTCTACAGGAAGGTGGACATTGCAGTCATGTGATAGCTCTTCTTCAAGTGATCTGTCACTTTAAAGTGAGTCACATGAAAAAAATACCATGGGACAAAACTTGTACAGGTTTATGACAAAGGAGGCATGAACCTAAGGGCCCTTCCATTCAGTCTGAACCAGTGATGGAGCTAAATTTTGCAAAAGAAAGAAAAAGGAAGGCTGTTGATTGTACATGAAAACAGGTGGCAGTAAAAAGCACAACCGTGATTCCCTCATAGAAATCAAGGAATATCTTGTTGCCACAAATATAACAATTATTTTGCTCCAATACAAGGACAATTAGCAATTAGTGGATTAGATTGGTATGATTTTGTTGTTTGCACTAATGTTGGTATTAACATTGAAGGATAAGTTTTAATTAGGCTTACTGGCAAGGTACTCTTCTCAAACTAACAGAATTTTATTTCAATTATGGTTTAAAATTCTTAGCTGACAGAAGCCAGTGTAATAGACAGACACAGCACAGGCCCCAAAGTAGTGTAACATAAACAAAAATAAAGTAATTTCACAGATAATTTTATTCTTCAAAATAATGTAATATTTACTTTTTGCAAGAGGCTATAGATCAGGTCCCCGTTAATCAGAAATGCTAGCCATCCGTTGGGTCCCGTCATATATTACAAGTGAGTACATTGTGATGAAGTTCATTTATAAAGACACAGATTAAAAGAAGTGGGGTAAAGTTAAAGTAGTTGCAGAAGAGTTTGATAACTTTCCCATATTAGCCACTTCATTATTTTTTATCTATTTTTTTTTTGTTTTACATTGCATTCCAACAGACAGGGTCATATTGCGACGGGTAGTTTACAGGTGGAGTAACCAGTGCATACTAGTTGGTCAAGCTTCTGCACTGTAAACCACAGGGCATCAGCAAGTAACTACTAACTTTCCAACACAAAGTGCCAAGGTTGAGATTTGAACCAGAGACCTCAGAGGTTGAAGGCAAGACCCCTATACTAATGTAATAGTAAATATTATTTTAAATATCAGAAAAAGAGAATGTAAGTAGATAAACATTAAGAGATGGATATGTTGTTCATACTTATATCAGTAGCAGGAAAAGTAATCTTATGGGATATTAGAATATCAACAAGAATATTGTGGTCTCATTAATTAAATATAAGATATAAAATTAAATATATATGCTATAAATGACTAAACTAAGAAAAAGTGACATTAAAGTTGTAACCTAGAGTAGTAATTACATAAAAATATTTTGGATACCACCCCTTTGTGAGGCTTTTTTTCTCCCACAAAATATCCCACCATGTGTAATAGTTTGACTCTTTATATTTATTCAAGTTTTACATATTTTGTGTTAAAATGTATGTAAATAAAAAATGTAGATACTTTTACTATCATCTCTTGGAAAATAATGAAAGGATGTGCCTTTAATAGTACCAGTATTAGAACAGTAAAAAGCAGTACACTGGAAAACTGCATTGAAAGGCAACACACAGCATATGTTTTGTTGACCAACTGTAGGCCACGTGACTGAAAGTGCATTTGTTTGTTGAATAGGTCTATTGGGTTGCTAGCCTCAACGGAGAAAATGGTCCCGGAGGGACGCCTTCACATGAGGCCCTTTCAGTTTCACCTCAAGGAGCACTGGAGATATCCTCAGTCGCTGGACAACCTCCTTCCCTGGACAGAAGCCATTGCAGCCCACCTAGATTGGTGGCAAAATCCCTCCAATGTGATGAAAGGTGCAGACCTTCATCCCAAAGACCACAGTATCCAACTCTTTACCGACGCCTCAAACGAAGGTTGGGGCGCTCACTTAGACCAAAATTTTACAAAGGGTCTGTGGTCAGATCGGGAAAAAAGGCTTCACATAAATGTCCTAGAATTGAAGGCGGTCTCCCTGGCCCTTCGAGACTTCAAGGACCAGTGCCAGAATCAAACAGTGTTGGTTGCGACGGACAACTCAACAGTGGTAGCCTACATCAACAAACAAGGAGGAACACACTCGGCAGAGATGTGTGCTCTCCTGTGGAAGATCATGACCTGGTGCCATCACTATCACATAACATTGAAAGCCAGGCACATTCCAGGGTGCCTGAATGTGATGGCCGACCTGCTATCCAGGTCCAACCAAGTGCAGTCAACCAAATGGTCTCTGCACCCACAGGTCTTCAAACAAATCTGCCAGAAGTGGTTCACACCTCATGTAGACTTATTTGCCACTCACCTGAACCACAAACTCCCTCTATACGTGTCTCCTATCCCAGACCCAAGGGCCTGGGACATAGATGCTCTGAACATAAACTGGACCAACCTCACAGCATATGCGTACCCTCCTACGGCTCTCCTTCACAAGGTGATCCAAAAGATCAGGCAATCCCAGTGCCTGATCATCGTAATAGCCCCAGGCTGGCCAGGGATGCCCTGGTTTTGGGACCTAGTGCAGCTCTCAACAGAGATCCCACTGCAATTTCCAGTGTCAACAACCCTACTCAAACAGTCCCACAAGCTGGTGTTCCACAACAACCCCCAGCACCTGAACCTCCACGCCTGGTGTCTAGGAGCGGACAACTCCAAGAACAAGGCTTCTCTGTGGAGGTGGCAGAGAGAATTGCTGCCCCTCAGCGGTCATCAACAAGGACCATCTACAAGTCAAAGTGGGCCCTATTTGAAAAATGGTGCAGAGAAAATTCGGTGGATTTCTCCACTCCATCTGTGAAACAAATCTCAGATTTTTTCATGTACCTGTACCAAGACTTAAACAGGCGCCCCTCGACCATTGATGGTTACAGGACTGCAATCGTTGACACTTTGGGCCCAACGGCCCAACATATTGCACACAATGCAGACCTTCATAGGTTACTCTCCAGTTTTCACAGGGATCGTCCTAAAAGTTCCAGAAACTTACCCAAGTGGAACCTTTCTGTTGTCCTTAACGAGCTCACCAAAGCACCATTTGAGCCCATGAAGACACAGACCTCAAACATCTCACTTTAAAAACTGCTTTCTTGCTAGCCTTGGCCTCCGGCAAGCGCCGCAGCGAAATCCATGCCTGGGTCGCTAACAAAGTAGCTAATTTAGGCCAATGGGAAAAGGTCGCCTTGTTCCCTTCTTCTGATTTCATAGCCAAAAACCAACTAGCAAGAGAAGGTTCTCAAAGTGTGTCACCAGTGACTATTCCTGCTCTGACTACCATTGTAGATAGACAGTTTAAAGAAGACAGGACCCTGTGTCCCGTGCGGGCCCTGAGGTTCTATTTGGACCGAACTAAAGACCTGAGAGGGTCTCGTTCTCTCCTTTTCATCTCCTTTAAGAAAGGACATACCTCAGACATCAGACCCGCTACACTCTCTTCATGGTTGAAACAAACCATTTTACTTTGTTACAAACAAGCAGATCAACAAGCCTTGGACAAGCCGAGGCTTTCGCGGCCTCTAAGGCCTTTTACGGTGGGGTATCGGTGGACCAAATCATGCAAGCCTGTCACTGGAAAGCTCACAACACATTTACAAATTTTTACCTAAAAGACCTTACTTGGTCGGACACCGACAACAATTTGTACCTGGGACCCGTAGTGGCTGCACAACAAGTCCTAGATCCTTCCCCTCAGACCAGTTGTCCTCGGAAAGAAAAAAGGGGGGGGGGGGGGGGGGGGGCACATCCGCTACAACCAAGTCTTCAGGAGTCTTTCCCAGGATCTAGGTATTCCTTTACCTTCAAGATGTTACGGGTAAGGTCATTTTATCCTTTAATTATCAAGTAATTTCTATTAAGGACTTATTTAGTTGTCATTAATCTCATTTTCAGGTTGTAAAAATTTTTATGAGATTCCCAACCACTGGGTTGGTCAGTCATACGTGAAGGGCCCTTTTGGACCCTCAGACCTCGGAGTGAGCACTGCTGCACTTCCGTCCTACAATAAAACATCTAGACAGTTTTAGCACTGTCTCTCATTTTCTTAGGTTTTTGGCTCGTTACAGGCCCGGCCTTCGGGATCGGGGCACTGTAAATGGGACTCAGACTGGTATTTCTGGCACTACTCTAGACATTTAATTCAAAATCTTAGGAAAAAAAAAAAAAATGACATACCTTCCAGTCTCAGCTGTAATCCCGCCACCGGGCGGTTGAATTCAGCATTAAGTCCCACATGGTAAGCTATTGTAGCGTAATAAAATTGGAAATTTTAATTACTTAAATGTAGCTTTTATAAGCTACAAGCTTACCATGTGGGACTTAGAAGAGTCCCACCCTGCCTCCCCGCTGTTTACAGCTGAGGGGTAGGTTTAAAAAATTTCAACGAGAAAGTAGGGCGATTGGTCAGAAGTTATCACGTGACGACAACTACCAGTATATCCGGTGGCTAACAAGAACGATCTTTTTTTCTAAGACGTTGGCCCCGGGTGTGGCAACCCGAGATCAGCATTAAGTCCCACATGGTAAGCTTGTAGCTTATAAAAGCTACATTTAAGTAATTAAAATTTCCAATTTTATCATATTTGACAAGAATGCTCGGCATTTATGAATAAAATAAAGTAAAAAAAAACTTTTACCTTCTGTTGTTACAGGTGTTAAAGCTGTATGCCTGGGAGCTGTCATTTAAAGACAAAATTAATGTCATTAGAAATCTGGAACTGGAAACCCTGAAGAAGAATGCCTACCTTGCGGCATTTGGCACTTTTACATGGACATGTGCCCCATTCATGGTAATCTAATCTAATACAGTTGAACTCTCTTTAAGTGGAGCTCCTTTTTAAGTAGAAAATTTACAACAATATTTTTTTTTTCGATTTTCCAACTACCTTAAGTTAAACCCTGTGTAGAACTTATGTGATTGCTAACAATCAACAAGGTGTGTTTGTGAGTGCATATTCTATCAGCTGGTATTCAACATCTC
Organism: Sabellastarte sp. h YS-2021; assembly: GCA_964017235.1. Taxonomy (NCBI): domain Eukaryota; kingdom Metazoa; phylum Annelida; class Polychaeta; order Sabellida; family Sabellidae; genus Sabellastarte; species Sabellastarte sp. h YS-2021. The sequence continues at coordinate 40,730,509 of OZ024932.1, forward strand.
AGCATTATTATGCTGTTTCCCATCAGCCCTGTGTTTCTGGCAATTCCTAGGTTAAAATATTCTATAGGAGGATGCTATTGATGATGATCACTTTTAGCAAATTCAGACAGTCTGTTAATAATTTAGTTCTGTTCCTCAGTTAAATAAACCATGAAAAGGATCTCAATTGATCCACCAGTATAGAGTACCGACACATGACACAGGATAATCATTATTTACAAGGGTCTGTTTGAATTTGAACTAGAACTTCCTACAGATTCTGAGGGATTTTATAAGAAACTCCTCAAAAGTCATGAATTTAATAGACAGAAACAGGGTTGTTATCACAAGATTGAATGGAAGGTTGTGACTAAGGTTTGAGAAATGTTTGAAAGATTTAAGAAATAAAAGTTTTCAAATTAAAGTCACAAGTTCTTGCAGGCACCTCGGTGAGGCAGAAAGCTAATATACTCACATAAAACTGCTGAGGTTTTTGGTTTTGAAATCTCAACCCTGCTTTTAAAAGGAAATTTGGCTTTGTGTAACTTGTAAGTCATGTAAGCTTTTTACATGCCATTTTGGGGATGCTGTAAACCAGTCCTGCAATGCACATTTCACTGTTTTTAACAACAGTCCATCTGTGCTGGATTTTGTCATGGTTTCATATAATTTTTATGTCACATGTACAAAATCCTGATTCAATGTATGTCATTGTATTGAAAATTTTCCCAGAAACTTTTAACTTCCGTGGTTTATAATTGTGTTTTTTGATGATCATCAAACATTTTCTAATACTTTATATAACAGTCAGCTTGGGTGTTTGTCAACTGAGGCCAGTTATTTAATCTTTTTCATTCGCCTTTCTTGCAGGTAACCTTGGCAACCTTTGTGGCTTACATCCTGTCAGGAAACAATCTGGATGCTCAGAAAGCCTTTGTGTCCCTCTCACTTTTCACCATCCTCAGCTTTCCCATCAATGTACTACCAATGATGATTGCGTATCTGGTGACCGTAAGTATCCAAGAAATTTTTACTAAGTACTTAGTGTATCTGGTCACTGTAAGTACCAACAGAAAAATTTCTATTTTCTGTTCTAAGAGTTTTCTATTATAGTTTTGACACATATAATACTTTTATATTTGTCATCAACAAAAATTTAAGTCTGTTTTCTACTACACCAATACCATATCATCTTTGTCATATATTAATTAATTGTAAGTTTTAAAATTCTTAAAATTACTCACATATTTAAAAAAATTCTGGTCTGAACTAGTTCTAAAAATAAGAATGTTAATGAAGACGGATCCCTGTGAATAAATACAATATGTAGAACATAATCTATTGATGTAAAGTGTGGTATATGTACTTTTTTGTACCTGCAGATAGCTAACCCCTTTGCACCTTATTCATGTACACTTGCTGTTAAGTTTCACCATGTCAAAATCCTGGAAGCAAATTTTGCTTTTTTGAACATTCAGATCACTAATTGTGAGTATTGTTGAGAGTCTGGATAGCCTTTTGCTCCTAAGCTTGTAGATACTTAGTATAACTGGTGACTGAACTCACTCTCTGTAACTGGTGAGTAATAAGGTTTGTGTAAGTATTCTGTGTAACCAGTGATTACAGAATGCAAATTATATTGTATGTTTCCAGTAGCGTTAACTATTTATTGCATTTCTCCTAATGTTATGCACTTTGTTGAGACCAGTGATGTTAAGTACTCTGTCCAACACTTTATATTTAATCTTTAGTTATTCACATTCAAGTAGTTCGAGTGAGTGAGTGTACAAAGATTGAAAAACAGATTTTTTCCATTTGCTTAGTCCTTTTGAGTAGTGTTTAAGACAGCAAATCTGGTTTTTGTTAAACATTGGTTTTCGGGGTCCAGTTTTTGAATTTCCTATCAATCATAATATTACCTTTGAGTCAGTTTTGTCAATTATTTACAATTGTTGTTATACTGCTGCCCATCATAACTTGGCACAAGTTGGACACAAGACTTTATTTTTTTCGTTTTAGGTGTACTTATGTCGACTTCTTTTGACAGAAATGTGCACTGACACAAGCACAAGTTATAAATGGAATTTGCTAACATAAAACTAGAAGGATAAAGCTCCTAGACTCATTTTTAAGTTGTGATAATACATTTCTGCTTGAAGTCAGTACCCCATCGTGGTTCAGTTTGCCTACAGAAATCCTTAAACAAGAGTAATTCATGTGCATCATCACTTTGTTTACCTTATATGGTATTGATACATCCCCTGAAATGATCACCTGTTGCAGATGATATCCAACTGTCAATAAATATTTTGTGTTCTTGTTTGTGCCAAGTTGAGGTTTGTACCAAGTTACTACTTCAAGCAGAATAACTAGTTATGTTTTATAGGCATCAGTGTCCATCAAGCGTCTGAGTAAATTCTTACAGAATCCTGACATTGACATGGATAGTGTTCAGCACAACCATCTTGCAAGTAAGAAACAATGTTATGTACTTGGTACTTTCATAGTGTTTAATCTCCATCATGTGACAAGACTACCTGAGCAGTGTGTTGAATAGCAGTTAATTGGTAAGAATTATAAAAACTGTATTTGTTATGCACAGAACACAGACAATGACAGATTAGCAATTGAAAACATAAGTAAGATTTCGGGGAGATCTTTGTATTATTCTGAATCAAAAGAAAAGTGAAACTACTCACAAATATATTTTACAACAACCATTGTAATATGCCAAACTACAAGTTGTGAATGATGACTTGAAGATGATATGATGCATTTTTCCAGCCTCTCCATTAACTATTGAGAGAGGGACATTTTCCTGGGGTACTGAAACAGATGATGCTCCCACACTTAAAAAGTAAGTCGGCTATTATTTGACACCTTTAAAATAACATTGTTTTGAGTAGAATTGTATTTTACATATAAACAACACTCAGAGATCACAAACCTCTGCCATGACCTCACACCTCTAATATTCCTAATGAATGTAATGATAAAACTTCCTGGATCGAGACTGTGATCCAGATCAGAACTGAAGTACAATCATGTGTTCTTTGTACCATTGTTGGCATTTCCTGAAAATTTATCAAAATCTGTCCATAACTATTTAAGTTATTTTGCAAACAGGGAAACAAATGCACCCCACCTAAGACATAACCTGTTTTGTCAGAAGAAATAAATGTTCAGCATTATTAAATAAATGTTTAGCTTATTACTGTTATCTGAGATGCCAAGTTAAAGGTGTACTCCTCATATGGAAACATGCTGATTTTTATTCCGTATCTTATAACTGCAGAAGTCAAATTGAAAAATAACCCACCTGTTTTGTAGAGAAAATGCAAGATTACTGAGTTATGATATTTACTATTGTTTATGGTGTTCACTATTGTTAAGGTAGCTATACATTCCCACAGAGCTCCAGCAATGACACTCTCTCTATGCAGACACATATCAGTGGCTGTGGTTAAAACAACTTGTAAATTTAATCAGTTGTCAACTCTGTGGTCATGAGGTCCACCAGTCCAGCTTTTGACAAATTTAGGGATTCACTTATGTCTAGTCCTGATATGAGCTTAAATCTTTTGAAAGAGATGTAAAAGCTCAACATTTTACAAATACATTTTCCTGTGTTTAAGGATGACTCTTCCAGTCCAAGATGGCCACTTTGTAAGTGTAATGTTACAGGTTGGCTGTGGTAAATACTGGAAAATATCAATTCTCTTTAATTTTATACACATACATGTGTATGTTAGTGTAAGATCACTTCTATTCTTGTTTTTAACATAAATCCACAAGTTGAAAAGTGACCAGATAAAAAATGTCATGGAATTGCTTAGCTGGGGTACATATTCCATGCTTCCAATTTTCTTTACTTTTATATAAATTAAGAGCACATGCCAGTGTGTACTCAAGCAAATTCTTATCTTAACTTATAAATCTGCAAGGTCTAAATGGCCAGCTAGTGACTGTAGTGGAACAGGCTGGCCCAGGTAAATGGTCCCTGATTTCAGTTTGCTCAAAACCAGGCATTACATGAAATGCCTGGAAATTTTAGGCATTTCGTGAAGTGCCTTAGTGAATCAGGGATTTTGCGAAATGCCTAAAGATTCCAGGCATATCGTGAAATGCCTGATTACACAGTTTGCCTGTAACATATATTATATATTTCAGTGTATAATCATACATGTTCTTATTTTTCAGTATAAATCTACAAGTTCCTGATGGCCAGTTAGTGGCTGTAGTGGGGCAGGTTGGTTGTGGTAAATCCTCCCTGATATCTGCCTTTCTGGGAGAAATGGAGAAATTATCTGGACATGTGAATGTCAGGGTGAGTGAAGAATTGACATCATTTTATCATAACACTTGAATCTTGCATTGGTCTTATGTTGGCTGCAAAGTAACATTTCAGAACAATTGATACAGAGGACATTGTATCACATCATTATATCCCCAGACGAAAGTCGGGGATATATTGGATTCAGGTCCGTCGCACCGCCGCCGCCGCCGTAGAAATTTCCTTGTGTACGTGATAACTCAAAAACGGATTAATATTTTTTTTTCAAACTTGGTACACATGTTAAGGATACCCAAAGGAAGATCCCTATTTTAAGGTGACCTTAAACTCCCAATAATAAAGAACTTATGGCTACCTTAAGGTCAGAAATTGCACTTTTGGCCACTTAGAGCCCTCTAGGTCACAAACTATGAGGCTTATCTGCCTCAAATTTTACCTGAGAACACATTAATATATTCTTAGTACATGTGCCGAAAATCAAGACTTTAAGTTGAGGAGAAAATTGTCTTTGAGGCCCATAAAGACCCCACTTAGGACTTTTTTCCTATATTTTTAACTTATTTTGCCCTATAATTTGGAAGTGGTAATTCTGATGAGTCTCAAACTGCACTAGATGTAACTCTTATATGTAATCCTTGTCTGTGAAATTTAAAGGCTGTAGGTTTGCCTGTTAGGCCGACTTAAGATCTCAAAATTGCCCACAGAGACCCAATTTATGGACTTTTTGCCATCTTCAAGCACTGTAGCTTTCAAACTATGTCTCTCATCTAAGTGAAATATCATCTGAGAATATATCAATATGTTTTTCTTGTATGTACTCCAAAATTTAGGCCTTTAATAGACATTCCTTATTTATATATTTGATTTTATTTTAGTGATAAGATTAACTGAGCTTTTTGTATTTGATTACCCCTTTTATGTTATAAGTGTTTGTTTACCATTTGTGCTGCAGCACTCCATCTCTTTGTAGTCCCACCCCCCATCCCCCACCCACCTCTGGGACCTCCAGCTATTGAGTGACACTAAATAAACAAAGGTATACAGATCTTCTGTAATAGTGAGAGAGGTGTGGAGAAGGGGAGAGAGGTGGGGTGGGGGTGGGAGGTGGTGTTTGCTTCATTATCTAATTATCTAAGACAAAGGGAGTCAGAACTGAGATTGTGTCACATATTTAGGTTGCATATATATGGTCCACATATATAGGAATTGAGGAAATGAATAACTGAAAAACAATGCAAATTCTAAAAATAGTATAATAAAATAATAATATAAATAATATATGATTTTTAAATAATATTTTATTTGTGAACAAATATAGAAACAGAGATACGCTTTTGGAATTATGAATTTAGAATGGACATTCAATCATCAATCATTTAAATACTTTGAAAATAGGTTCAGAGTTACCCTTTGCAGGAAGATTGAAAAGTATGATGAGTTGAGTTAAAAATAATATTTTATTTGTCAACAAATATAGAAACAGATATGCTCTTTTGAGATTATTAATTTAGAATGGACATCCAATCATCAATCATTTAAATACTTTGAAAATAGGTTCAGAGTTATCATTGCAGGAAGATTGAAAATATGATCTGTTGAGTTATGTATTCGACGTCTGGGGATACACCATCTTCCTTGGGAAGATATAAACTTAGTAGATTGATGTGCTGAAGTTCATATAACTTTTCCCAATATTTATGGCATACAACAAATGGATTAAATAAAAAATTCCCGATCAAAACCTGTGGCGTGAGTGATGACCTGTCTGGGGATATGTTGGCGCCGAGTTGGCCCAATCTAGTTAACTTCATTGGAACATCCAGATCATATTTAAGACACAGAACAATCCCAAATAAAATTAAATTATGGAAACATCCAGATTATGTTTTAGATATAGAACAATCCCAAATAAAATTTTCAACAGTCCCGTTTTCAATCATTTGGGGTTTGTGGTTGAAACTACCCCACAACTAAAAAAGCAGCATTTGGGTGAAATTACAATATGGGGATACTTGGCTGCCTTTGCAGAGGTTTGCCCTCTAGGAGTGTTTTGTAGTTGAAAAAATGCCACTCATGAAGATGAATAATCTAATACTAGCCTTAAAGGTATATAATAATGCTACGCATTTGTGGAATATTGTTATCATCATTCGAGATATATTTTTGTGCAAGTCGTTCAGGAAGATTTCCTATCGCGGTTACACTATAAAATCTAACATTTTATGTCACCTTTATGCATTATGTCACAACCATTGTATATTGTGTACTAGCTATATATTCTCTCAGGATTCTATAGTTCTGTATTTGCAGTGTAAAAGTATATCAGTATTAAGTAATCACTGTGTACTTGTAGGGTTCCATTGCCTATGTGGCCCAGCAGGCCTGGATTCAGAATCTGACTCTGAGAGATAACATTCTGTTTGGTAAAGAATACCACAGCGCCACCTACAATGAAGTGCTGGAAGCGTGTGCACTGAAACCTGACCTGGAGATTCTGCCAGCGGGTGATCAAACAGAAATCGGGGAAAAGGTGAGTTGATTGTACAAGGATTAAGCTCTGTAATTCACATATTTTGTATCACTCCATGAGATTGGATAGATTTATAATTGTATCCCCGGACGAAAGTCGGGGATACTTAGGATTCAGTACGGTCACGCCGCCGCCGCCGCAGAGATTTCCTTTTGGACGCGATAACTTAAAAAATAATTTAGTTAGAACTTTCAAATTTGGTATGTGGGTAGATATGGGCAATGCCACGAACACTATTGTTTTGTGACCTTGACCTTCAATCTCAAGGTCACTGGTGGTCACTTAAAGGTCAGATTTTGGCCATTTTTTCACTTTTTGGCCCAGTTCTCATATACAGAAAGTCAGATCATCCTATGGCTGGTATATATAATACATATATATGTCCTCTGTAAGCATGCAGAAATTTGACCTTGAAGCTCTTCATTGAAGGTCATCCACTGACCGCCAAAGTACCTGACCGAGGGTCATTTTTGGCCTTTTTGGAGATATTTTCACACTTCACTCATATACAGAAAGTCAGATCATCCTATGGCTGGTATGTATAATACATATATATGTCCTCTGTAAGCATGCAGAAATTTGACCTTGAAGCTCTTCATTTAAGGTCATCCACTGACCGCCAAAGTACCTGACCGAGGGTCATTTTTGGCATATTTGGAGATATTTTCACACTTAATGCTGACTACATTGCATGGAAACTATTGAAAATGGCTTTGGAGGTTGAGTACATGATGGAGTACCCGCATGCAGGCTTACCGGTTACAGATCTTCATCAGTACCTGACCGAGGGTCATTTTTGGCCCTCTATTTGTTTGTTTGTTTGTGAACAAGATAACTCAAAAACTGACAGATGGCTTTTGATGAAATTTTCAGGATATGTCCAAAATGGTAAAAGGGAGATATTATTAAATTTTGGGACTGATCCGGATCACTGTCTGGATCTTCTGGATCCATGAAATTCAATTGTTAAAGACCGATAACTCAAAAACTTATGGGTGCATTTTGATAAAATTTTCAGGTAATGTCCTCAATGAGACGAGGAACAAGTTATTAGATTTTGGGAGTGATCTGGATCACTGTCTGGATCATCTGGATCCAGGCTGCCAGATGTGTTTGTGTACAGTATAGCTCAAAAAGTTATGGATGGATTTTGATGAAATTTTCAGGATATGTCTGAAAAGGTAAAAGGATGAAATGGTTGAATTTTGGAAGTGATCCGGATCACTATATGGATCTTCTGGATCCATGAAATGTAATTTTTAAAGATAGATACCTCAAAAAGTTATGGATGGATTGTGATGACATTTTCAGCAAATGACCTAAATGGTGCAAGGAACAAGTGATTAGATTTTGGGAGTGATCTGGATCATCTGGATCCAGGCTGCCAGATGTTTTGTGTACAACATAAATCAAAAACTTATGGACAGATTTTGATGAAATTTACAGGATATGTCTGAAAAGGTAAAAGGATGAAATGATTGGATTTTGGAAGTGATCCGGATCTTCTGGATCCATGAAATGTAATTTTTAAAGACAGATACCTCAAAAAGTTATGGATGGATTGTGATGACATTTTCAGCAAATGACCTAAATGGTGCAAGGAACAAGTGATTAGATTTTGAGAGTGATCTGGATCACTGTCTGGATCATCTGGATCCAGGCTGCCAGATGTGTTTGTGTACAGTATAGCTCAAAAAGTCATGGGTGGATTTTGATGAAATTTTCAGGAAATGTCCTAAATGGGACAAGGAACAAGTGATTAGATTTTGGGAGTGATCTGGATCATCTGGATCCAGGCTGCCAGATGTTTTGTGTACAACATAAATCAAAAACTTATGGACGGATTTTGATGAAATTTACAGGATATGTCTGAAAAGGTAAAAGGATGAAATGATTGGATTTTGGAAGTGATCCGGATCTTCTGGATCCATGAAATGTAATTTTTAAAGACAGATACCTCAAAAAGTTATGGATGGATTGTGATGACATTTTCAGCAAATGACCTAAATGGTGCAAGGAACAAGTGATTAGATTTTGAGAGTGATCTGGATCACTGTCTGGATCATCTGGATCCAGGCTGCCAGATGTGTTTGTGTACAGTGTAGCTCAAAACGTTATGGACGGACTTTGATGAAATTTACAGGATATGTCTGAAAAGGTAAAAGGATGAAATGGTTGAATTTTGGAAGTGATCCGGATCACTATATGGATCTTCTGGATCCATGAAATGTAATTTTTAAAGACAGATACCTCAAAAAGTTATGGATAGATTGTGATGACATTTTCAGCAAATGACCTAAATGGTACAAGGAACAAGTGATTACATTTTTGGAATGATCTGGATCACTGTCTGGATCATCTGGATCCAGGCTGCCAGATGTGTTTGTGTACAATGTAGCTGAACAATTTATGGACGGATTTTGATGAAATTTTCAGGATATGTCTGAAAAGGTAACAGGATGAAATGATTGAATTTTGGAAGTGATCCGGATCACTATATTGATCTTCTGTAACCATGAAATGTAATTTTTAAAGACAGATACCTCAAAAAGTTATGGATGGATTGTGATGACATTTTCAGCAAATGACCTAAATGGTACAAGGAACAAGTGATTACATTTTGGAGTGATCTGGATCATCTGGACCCAGGCTGCAACAGAATTTTAGGATGAATTTTGATGATATTTTTAGGATATGTTACAAATGGTAAAAGGAAGAAGTGGTAAAAGGAAGAAATGGTTCAATTTTGCGAGTGATCTGGACCACTGTCTGGATCTTCTGGATCCATGAAATATAATTTTTAAAGACAAATAGCTCAAAAAGTCATGGGTGGATTTTGATGAAATTTTCAGGAAATGTCCTAAATGGGACAAGGAACAAGTGATTAGATTTTGGGAGTGAACTGGATCACTGTCTGGATCATGTGGATCCCGGCTGCCAGATGTGTTTGTGTACAAGATAAATCAAAAACTTATGGACGGATTTTGATGAAAGTTTCAGGATATGTCTGAAAAGGTAAAAGGATGATATGATTGAATTTTGAAAGTGATCCGGATCACTATATGGATCTTCTGGATCCATGAAATGTAATTTTTAAAGACGGATATAAGTGAAAGAACTAGTGATTAGCTTTTGGGAGTAATCTGGTACTATGGAGAATCCTGACCTGGTGCTACAGGAAACAGGCTCAAGACCGACATATTCACGCCTTAACTATGTCCCGTCCGGGGATACACTGCGTCGAGACGCAATCTCTAGTTCACATAATTTGTATCACTCCATGAGATTGGTTTCATTTGTAACTCACATAATTTGTATCACTCCATCAGATTGGTTACATTTGTAATTCACATGTTCTGTATCACTCGATCAGATTGGTTACATTTATAATTCACATGTTTTGAGTCACTCCATCAGATTGGATACATTTGTAATTCACGTATTCCATCAGTTTGGTATTAACCTGACATTTTCTTATTTTCAGGGAATCAACCTTTCTGGTGGACAAAAACAGCGAGTGTCTCTTGCCCGTGCTGTATACAATGATGCAGACATCTACCTCCTTGACGACCCCCTGAGTGCTGTGGATTCCCACGTGGGGAAGCACATCTTTGAAAAAGTTGTAGGACCAAAGGGACTTCTGAGTGGAAAGGTATACAGTTGAGTTTGGAGGATTTTAACATTTTAAATACAAAAAAAAAATGCGATTTTGGCATGTTGAGTTCTAAATTGTTAAACGCTTACAGCCATAGCCAGGTTGTCTTTTGAATTTCACTGTAACTTCAGGTGATTTTTGTGTTGTATATATCTTCCTAATGTCTTAAAATGTGTTTATTTTTTAAGTAGTTTAATGTTGTGCAGCATATTGTACACATGGTAATAGTAGGAAATCACTCAGACATCACCCAGCAAGTTGGCTGTTGTGGGGAGAGTAATCATCTATATGCCAATAATACAGGAAGATTTTCACATGGTTTCACAATATTTGCAGAACTATGTGAATATTGTTTCAGCATAACTTAGAAAATAAAGATCGGATATTTCACATGTGATTAATTTTGAAAAAAAAACAATGTCATGTTGAATCTTATCCACACTCTTTTATGAGTAAGTATATTATGAAATTTCGGTATCACTAAAATCTTTATTATATAGCCTAATTTACATTAAATGTTTTTTCAATACTTCAAAATATGTTGTATTTTTGGGCATTTACACAAATTATTTGTGAATAAACTGGTGTGAGTTGAACTTCATTTCCCCAAAGAAAATGCTGTGAAACCCCCAAATATTTGGGTAAAATTAGGCTTTGATATTTTCAAAAATACACACGGTTCTTTAAAATATTTTTAGTTTTCTTGAATTCTGAACATTATTTAGACAAGAGTGATGGTGACCCATGGTGTCCAGTGGCTGCCAAATGTAGACAAGATTGTTGTCCTGGTAAATGGTGAGATTTCTGAGGTGGGGAGTTATGAGGAGCTTCTGTCGCATGATGGACCATTTGCACAGTTCCTGAAAACATACCTGACTCAAGAGGACAGTGAGAGTGAGGAGGAATGTGATGAGGAAGGTAACATAATATTCTCTTGTAATTAATCACTATGAAATACCCTAATGTCTTTAATATGTATGTTAATACTTTAAAATGTACTGTCCTCATGTATGTCAGTAGTATAAAATAATTCTAAAATGGTACGCTGCGCAGTGACCTTGGACACGTCTTTTGCGCAATGCTAGAATCGCGAATATAGAACGGTAAATAAAATAACGCTGTTGAATTCTGCGTGCATCGTCCCTTCGCGTTCAAATGTAAACAAATGAAATAATGTAATTTCTTGCTTGATTTTAATAAATACCATATCGTTTTAAAGCTTACAACAAATTGAAAGCATCTACAGTGACAGTCTCTTAATATTTCATAACAAATTCCATGAAAATAGAGTGACAAAAATACTTATTTTTTTCCCTAGATATCACTATGTATGTTTCATTGATGGAACAGCCAACATGGCGTTGGATTTTTTTAAAATTTTGCATAAGATTTACTGCTTATTTTGACCAAAATATTAGTGTAACCATTTTAGAATAGCCATAAAAGACAAATTCTCGTGCTTTATGATGGTTTTAATCTATCGATCGGCTGTATTAAAGCACTCAGCGCCCTTTGGGCTTCGTGGCTTTAATATTCAGCCGCTCGATAGTTTAAAACCATCATAAAGCACTCGAATATGTCTTTTATACCTATACTATAATTCCCTAATTAAAACAAGTACTTATGCCCCGGTCACACTATAGGCGGTATACCCTGCGGTTAGAAGTGTTACTTGGCAGCGGAACCGCCTCACAGGACATCTCACATCTTCCAAGGTTTCGTGTATCCATAAGGTATGACCCACATGCCCTCTTTAGTGGGTCGACGATTAGACCAACGTTCGATCAGTCGTCGGTGTCATGGTACAATTGCGTTCGGTCACTGATAACTTCTAGAAATCGATTAATTCTCACCCTTCTTTATGTGTCTCAATATCCACATATTTTTTATATTTTGGGCAGTTTCCAGAACTTTCCTTCAATAAATTAACAGATTTCTCGCGAATTTTGAGTTTGTTTACAACTACCGCCATATTTACTGGAAGTGGGTGCTTTTGGTAGCTTCTATATGTCGGAAACACCGTTATTCTTACCGGATTGAACTATACTTTATCCCGGAAAGTGTTTCATGACAGTGGAGTTAAAAAGCCGATTATGGGTCGATCATCGGTCGGAAAAATGGACGAATAATCGACCAATAAAAATTGAAGCAATTCCACTCACTAGCCCTTTTATTGGATGCTGTGTATAACCGTAAATAACAATCTTTCACTGCAAAAAAGAGATAAGAATTCATTTTCTATATTTCTATCCCGTTTACTTCTATTGTGATGGAATTTTTATGGGACATTTAAAGAAGCTACACTGGTTGTGTAAAAAGTAACCTTATTTGTGTATTTTATGGGCTTTCATCTTTCATATTTTTTACCATGGCTGGATAATTAATTTAACATGGGCTTGAAGTAGAAAAGTTGGTATTTGCTTGCTAATGTTTACACCACAGATTCTTCCATTAAATAGTATACATCAGTTGATACTGGTACTAAACCTGCCTGTAATAATACGGCTTTTAAACTGTACCATTACAAACTCTTTTTGTGTGTACATGAACAGTAGAAGTACTTCGATTGAATACGCATGCAGAGAAGAAACCAACTAGGAAGGTTTGACCTGCATTTATGAATGCTATACTTGAGTTGTACTGTAAAATGGTGTAGAGCTTTGGCTTCCATGTTTGATACCTCAACAGATTAGTGATTTTTTTTATTTCATTTCATCTTCTGACACACTCTTTCAAAACTAAATGAAAAGTACAGATCTTAATAGAATGTGTGTTTTGTAGTTGGCGGAGAATAGCATATTTAGAGTAAGAAATCTAAAATTCGCCACATATCTGAAATTCGCCACATGTTGAAATACTAATAAAATAAACTAATTGAGGTGAGATTTGTTAAATATACAGTAAACTTAGGCTTTTTGAACTGAAAAATACCAAATTTAAGACAAAAAAAATTTTCTTCATAAAATTAACTAAGGTTTTTGAGGTGGCGAATATTAGATTCCTGGCGAATTTTAGATGTCTTACTCTAAACATTTTTAAGAGTCTGAATTTAAAAAGGGGGGGGGGGGGCGGGATGTTAATAGGCAGGGACTGTTTATACGGATAAACACCATAGGTATTTATATGTAACTTGTTTTAGTAAAAGCAGAAAAACGGAAAATCCTGGAGCGAGTAGCTTCGATTGTGAGTGATGACCAGGTGGTAAAGAAGTCTCCATCCAGAGGCTCAGATTCTGGATCAGAAACTAAGAAAAGAAGGTAAAGTTGTCCAATGGATGATTGACATATTTAGACTTCGATTGATGATACATGACACTGATACAGTGTAGCTAGTTTTTAATGAACATTTATTCCCCCTACTTAGAATTTTAAACCATCCAAGAGGAAGGGAGAGGCCGCAATATTCTTGATGGGACTATATATCGTACTGTACCATGCAGGATACTCAAATATAAGTAGAATTTTTAGTCTGAACCAGGATTTCTAAATAGTCATCCTTGAGCTTCTGTCTTTCTGTTAGGGGTAGGTCAGTCACTTAAGGGCTTGGACTGTACTTGTGCAGTTAGGGTGGATCAATAGTGCTTTCAGTCCTGTAGTACTATGAGATATTACACTGAGTATAAATATACAATACAACGAGCACGCAGGCCGCGGCTGAGTTGTAACTTCGAAACCTTGCTGCAATCTACTGATAACTTGCTGCATTACAAGATTCCAACTACACCTCTTTTGCATTGGGTCCAAATTTGGCCAACTCAACGTAGCTATTGCTCAGCTATGGAATGAGCTACAGTTCTGGAATTTTACTATGTTATGGCTGATCTAAAAAATGGTGAATAACATATTTCAACAAAATACTCTAAATGCAATAGTTTTAAAGTTACAAGCGATTTACTCAACAGTGAGAACCTCAAAGTAGCTATTACTCAGCCATGGAATGTGCTACAGGTCTGAAATTTTACTATGTTACACCTAACCTAAAAGTAAGTGAATAACACATTTCAACAAAATTCTCTAAATGCAATAGTTTTCAAGTTACAAGTGATTTTCTCAACAGTGAAAACCTCAAAGTAGCTATTACTCAGCTATGGAATGAGCATCTCTTTGGTTTCCAGACATTTTAAGGAATGCTATTAAGCCTAGCTTTCTGAAATTTGCTTCTATCTCCTTAACCGTGCGAGATAGAGCGATTTTGTCGAAATTTTCGACCCACAGGGTATCAAAGGAATGTACTCTTTGCAATTTTCAAAAAATTTTCCCCTCCCCAAAAATGGCGGCCATCTAGAATTTTCGAATTTTTGCCAAAAATGGCAAAACACAAATTTGCTTCTATCTCCTTAACCGTGCGAGATAGAGCGATTTCGTCGAAATTTTCGACCCACAGGGTATCTAAGGAATGTAATCTTTGCAATTTTCAAAAAATTTTCCCCCTCCCCAAAAATGGCGGCCATTTTGAATTTTCGAATTTTTGCCAAAAATGGCAAAACACAAATTTGCTTGCGATTTCGTCGAAATTATCGACCCACAGGGTATCTAAAGAATGTAATCTTTGCAATTTTCAAAAAAAATTTCCCCTCCCCAAAAATGGTGGCCATTTTGAATTTTCGAATTTTTGCCAAAAATGGCAAAACACAAATTTGCTTCTATCTCCTTAACCGTGCGAGATAGAGCGATTTCGTCGAAATTTTCGACCCACAGGGTATCAAAGGAATGTACTCTTTGCAATTTTCAAAAAATTTTCCCCTCCCCAAAAATGGCGGCCATTTTGAATTTTCGAATTTTTGCCAAAAATGGCAAAACACAAATTTGCTTCTATCTCCTTAACCGTGCGAGATAGAGAGATTTCGTCAAAATTTTCGACCCACAGGGTATGTAAGGAATGTACTCTTTGTAATTTTCAAAAAATTTTGCCCTCCCCAAAAATGGCGGCCATTTTGAATTTTCGAATTTTTGCCAGAAATGGCATAACACAAATTTGCTTCTATCTCCTTAACCGTGCGAGATAGAGCGATTTCGTCGAAATTTTCGACCCACAGGGTATCTAAGGAATGTAATCTTTGCAATTTTCAAAAAATTTCCCCCTCCCCAAAAATGGCGGCCATTTTGAATTTTCGAATTTTTGCCAAAAATGGCAAAACACAAATTTGCTTCTATCTCCTTAACCGTGCAAGATAGAGCGATTTCGTCGAAATTTTCGACCCACAGGGTATGTGAGCATTGTATTCTTGGCAATTTGAAAAAAAATTTCCGCACCCCAAAAATGGCGGCCATTTTGAATTTTCGAATTTTTGCCAAAAATGGCAAAACACAAATTTGCTTCTATCTCCTTAACCGTGCGAGATAGAGCGATTTCGTCGAAATTTTCGACCCACAGGGTATGTGAGCATTGTATTCTTGGCAATTTGAAAAAAAATTTCCGCACCCCAAAAATGGCGGCCATTTTGAATTTTCGAATTTTTGCCAAAAATGGCAAAACACAAATTTGCTTCTATCTCCTTAACCGTGCGAGATAGAGCGATTTCGTCGAAATTTTCGACCCACAGGGTATCTAAGGAATGTAATCTTTGCAATTTTAAAAAAATTTTCCCCTCCCCCAAAATGGCAGCCATTTTGAATTTTCGAATTTTTGCCAAAAATGGCAAAACACAAATTTCCTTCTATCTCCTTAACCGTGCGAGATAGAGCGATTTCGTCGAAATTTTCGACCCACAGGGTATCTAAGGAATGTAATCTTTGCAATTTTAAAAAAAATTTCCCCTCCCCAAAAATGGCGGCCATTTTGAATTATCGAATTTTTGCCGAAACTGGCAAAACACAAATTTGCTTCTATCTCCTTAACCGTGCGAGATAGAGCGATTTCGTCGAAATTTTCAACGCACAGGGTATCTAAGGAATGTACTCTTTGTAATTTTCAAAAAATTTTCCCCTCCCCAAAAATGGCGGCCATTTTGATTTTTCGAATTTTTGCCAAAAATAGAAAAACAGGAATTTGCTTCTATCTTCTTAACCGTGCAAGATAGAGTGATTTCGTCAAAATTTTCGACCCAACCAATGCAAAAAGGCATAAAGCTGAAATAATTTACATCTACACTAATAAATATTTAAGCATCATTGATATATTTTACATATGAAACAGGGTCTTGTAAGACTACTGTACAATTTTGGCAAAAGGTTCATGGGGTGGACATTACACATGATAATGTGTGTTCTTCTCTGCTATCCTGTTTCTATTCGCATCTACTGTCAACAGGGCATCCTATTTCTAGTTTAAAGTTACAAGTGATTTACTCAACAGTGACATCCTGAAAGTAGCTTTTGCTCAGCTATGGAATGAGCTACAGGTCTGCAACTTCATTATGTCATAACTTACCCCAACATAGTAAATTATGTATTCAAAGAAAGTGACTGTGTGATACTTTCAAAGAAATTGGACACATTCTCATTTTTAAATTGTGCTACAAATTAGAAAGTAGCTATTACTCGCTCAGCTAATGCAACAGAGCTCTAAACTATGCACCATCTTATAGCTAAAGATAAAGTACCTGAACAACATATTTAACAGAAACACTCTAAATGCACTAGTTTTAGAGTTAAAAGTCATTTACTCAGAGTAGCTAAAATGGTCATAGCTATGTTAAAATGCTACTGATTTTGTCGAAATTCGGTCCTTCTCTATTCTGGCACCTGACATTATTATAGGGAAAAAATGAGAAACCTAGCTTCAAAATTGTGGCCTGGAACGTGCTAACAAACATACATATATACAAACAAACAAACCAACTAACCAACATACTTCGAAATCGAAAGATTTCAAAGTAATCAGGAGATTAGTCTGGGGATGCTGTTAATTTTAAAATGTATAGTCCATATTTAAAAATAGAACCTCAGATGAACTATTCAACTTACAGTGATGTAAACTATGTAACTGATTTGGTTTCACAAAAGAAAGTAGAACCCTCATTACCGGTATTTATTATCTACATGTACATTAGCTCTATTAGCAGCTGCAGTTTTAGGGATACTCTTTAAGGTCAACTGGTTAAAGAGCTAGACTTGTGTTTATATGTATAATCCAAAGGCACTGGGATTGTCTTTGGATAAAATTAGTTATATCTATCAAGTTCTATTAAACATTAAGTTTTGACTTAACTAAAGTAGTCATTTCAGAGATCTTTTCAGTGTCCACCTGAATGACCAGGTTTGTGTAGTTATGTCACAAACTGAAACGGTGTGCCATTTCTGGTACAAGTGATAAGCAGCGCTTTTCACAGTTTTAAAACAATAAGAAGCCACTGTAAACAACTTTAAAGTTTTTTGGGGTTTTTTAAAGCAGGTATGACACTAAATTAGCACTTAAGTTATAACAACCTTCTAGTTTTAAATTAGCCAAAGTTAATCTAATGTAGCCAGTGTAGAAATCTCTTTCAGCTGCTAAAATCTAATGTGTTTGACAAGGCAAATTCACAGAAACATTCTGTAAATTTCTATACAGGCGAAAGATTTCATCAATGCATTCTGCAGATACGCCAAAACACAAACTGCAACGTCAGAAAACACAAATAGAAGAAGAGGTGAAAAAGGTGGAGAAAGATAGACTGATTGAAGAGGAAAAAAGAGAGGAAGGGAGAGTGAGTGTTCTCAGTATCAGATAGTATTTGTTTTCACAGCCTTAACTGTCATAAGGTTTATAACCACACTCAGTTTTGGATTTCCCCTAGCAATTTATTGTACATCATGATCTGTATAATTATTTAAACAAACTTGCCATAAATCTGTTTGAAATCTTTTTATGTGGCTTATTATACAGATAAAACATTCCAACTTATATCTACAGCAATGTTTCCTTCTTTGCATGAAAAATATAAGATTCTTGCCATTAAATATGTGTTTCTTACATTTCAAACAAATCAAATATTTTATTTACAGAATATGGTTCTATAACTTTAGCAGTACAATTGCTAAAACAGTGTGCTTTATCCAAGTATGTATACTTGTAACCTTTACACAGTCATTAGAGATGCAGTTTATGCTACCAATTGGCATTAATTTTATTATCTCCCGCCGGGCTTTAGCCCGGGAGGGAGATTATGAAATGATGTCTGTGTGTGCGTGCGTGAGTGGGTGCGTGCGTGTGTGCGTTAGTTACTCACGCAGATTTCTCCAAAACTGCTACAGCTACAGATTTTTTGTAAATTAATTGTCCCAATGAATTTTCATGCCCTTGAAAATTTTTTTGGTTTTATTGACTTAGGCCTAAAGATAAGTGAGTAATAGCAATCTTAGCTACTTTGAGTAAAGGGCTCATAACTAAAAAACTATTGCAGTAACAAGTTTTTCTTCAAATATGTTGTTCAGCTACTTTGTCCTTAGCTATAAGATGGTACATAGTTTGGGGTCCCATTGCATGCCATAAGTGAGTAATAGCTATTTTCTCATTTGTAGCTAAATAACAGAAGAAGTAAATGTCAAATATCTTCAAAAGTATTGAAGTTAGGGAAATCTTTTCAAATATGTTGTCCAAGGCATCTTCTTTTTGGTAAGCTATCACATACTAAAGTTTCAGACCTGTTGCACCTTGGATAGCTGAGTAATAGCTACTTTGAAATTCTGACTGGTGAGTAAAGCGATTGTAACTCCAAAACTATTGCATTTAGAGTATTTTCGTAAAATATGTTGTTCAGCTACTTTGTCCTTAGCTATAAGATGGTACATAGTTTGGGGTTCTATTGCATACCATAAGTGAGTAATAGCTATTTTCTCATTTGTAGCTAAATAACAGAAGAAGTAAATGTCAAATATCTTCAAAAGTATTAAAGTTAGGGAAGTCTTTTCAAATATGTTGTCCATCTACTTTTTGGTAAGCTATGACATAGTAAAGTTTCAGACCTGTTGCACCTTGGATAGCTGAGTAATAGCTACTTTGAAATTCTGACTGTTGAGTAAAGCTATTGTAACTAAAAAAGTATTGCAGTTAGAGTGTTTTCCTAAAATATGTTGTTCAGCTACTTTGTTCTTAGCTATAAGATGGTAAATAGTTTGCTGTTCTATTGCTTGCCATAAGTGAGTAATAGCTATTTTCTCATTTGTAGCTAAATAACAGAAGAAGTAAATATAAAATACCTTCAAAAGTGTTGAAGTTAGGGAAATCTTTTCAAATATGTTGTCCATCTACTTTTTGGTA
This sequence comes from Sabellastarte sp. h YS-2021, assembly GCA_964017235.1. Lineage (NCBI taxonomy): Eukaryota > Metazoa > Annelida > Polychaeta > Sabellida > Sabellidae > Sabellastarte > Sabellastarte sp. h YS-2021. Next base: position 40,750,147 of record OZ024932.1, read on the forward strand.
AGCTATAACATAGTAAAGTTTCAGACCTGTTGCACCTTGGATAGCTGAGTTATAGCTACTTTGAAATTCTGACTGTTGAGTAAAGCCATTGTAACTCCAAAACTATTGCAGTTAGAGTATTTTCCTAAAATATGTTGTTCAGCTACTTTGTCCTTAGCTATAAGATGGTACATAGTTTGGAGTTCTATTGCATGCCATAAGTGAGTAATAGCTATTTTGTTATTTGTAGCAAAATCACGACATAAGTAGATGTCAAATATCTTCAAAAGTATTAAAGTTAGGGAATTCTTTTCAAATATGTTATCCATCTACTTTTTCATAAGCTATCACATAGTAAAGTTTCGGATCTGTTGCACATGGATAGCTGAGTAATAGCTACTTTGAAATTCTACAGTTGAGTAAATCCATTGTAACTCCAAAACTATTGCAGTTACAATATTTTCGTAAAATATGTTGTTCAGCTACTTTGTCCTTAGCTATAAGCTGGCATGTAGTTTGGGGTTCTATTGCATGCCATAAGTGAGTAATAGCTATTTTCTTATTAGTAGCAAAATAATGACATAAGTAAATGTCAAATATCTTCAGAAGTATTAAAGTTACGGAATTCTTTTCAAATATGTCATTCATCTACTTTTTTGTAAGCTATCACATAGTAAAGTTTCAGACCTGTTGCACATTGCATAGCTAAGTAATAGCTACGTTGAAATTGTTACTGTTGAGTAAATCCATTGTAACTCCAAAACTATTGCAGTTACAGCTTTTTCTTCAAATATGTTGTTCAGCTACTTTGTCCTTAGCTATAAGCTGGCATGTAGTTTGGGGTTCTATTGCATGCCATAAATGAGTAATAGCTTTTTATGTCAGCTGACTTGTCAGTCAGCTGACATTATGTTGTCACTCTGCGGCGTGGGCGTACGCGTCCGCGTGAACAACTTCTCCTCCAAAACTACAAGGCCTAGAGACGTGCTGTTTTTTTTAAAAGATACCTTATCTATCGAGGATGAAAAATTGTTCAAGGCATGCAAATCTGTCTGTTCGTCTGTTTGCTAGAGACATTACAAGGGGGGTACCCCCACCAAAAGTGTGAAAATTTCAACACTTAATCACAATTTTCTCAGTGACTATTGCAGGGATTTCTCTCATATCTTGCATATATGTACTAGGCCACAGGTAGATTCTCTTGTGTGAGTATGAGGCCTGGATCTGTCTTACTTTTTTTTTAATAAATTTTTTTAATAATTTTTAATGCATTAAAATTCATGAAATCATGCACAAAATCATTTATAACTTGAAAAGTGTTGCATTTAGAGCATTTTGTTAAAATATGTTATTCAGCTACTTTTTTCATAGCTACAATATGGTGAGTAAGTTGGGTGCCTGTCTCAATAGCTAAGTGAGTAATAGCTACTTTTGGGCTTTTCAGTAACTTCCATCATGAGTAGAATCACTTGTAACTTAAAAACTATTGCATTTACAGAATTTCGTATAAATATGTTATTCAGCTACTTTTGGGTCAGCAATAACATAGTAAAATTTTAGACCTGTAGCTCATGGCATAGCTGAGTAATAGCTACTTTTAGGTTATCACTGTTGAGTAAATCGCTTATAACTTCAAAACTATTGCATTTAGAGAATTTCATATAAATATGTTATTCAGCTACTTTTGGGTCAGCTATAACATAGTAAAATTTCAGACCTGTAGCTCATGGCATAGCTGAGTAATAGCTACTTTTAGGTTATCACTGTTGAGTAAATCGCTTATAACTTGGAAACTATTACATTTACAGTATTTTGTTGCAATATATTATTCACCTATTTTGGGATCAGCTATAACATAGTGAAGTTTCAGATCTGTGGCTCATTGCATAGCTGAGTAATAGCTACTTTGAAGTTCTCACTATTGAGTAAATCACTTGTAACTTAAAACCTATTGCATTTAGAGAATTTCGTATAAATATGTTATTCAGCTACTTTTGGGCCAGCTATAACATAGTGAAATTTCAGATCTGTAGGTCATGGCATAGCTGAGTAATAGCTAATTTAAAGTTCTCACTATTGAGTAAATCAGTTGTAATTGGAAAACTATTGCATTTAGAGAATTTCGTATAAATATGTTATTCAGCTACTTTTGGGTCAGCTATAACATAGTAAAATTTCAGACCTGTAGCTCATGGCATAGCTGAGTAATAGCTACTTTTAGGTCATCACTATTGAGTAAATCAGTTGTAACTTCAAAACTATTGCATTTACAGTATTTTGCTTGAATATGTTGTTCACCTACTTTTGGGTCAGCTATAACACAGTGAAATTTCAGACCTGTAGCTCATTGCATAGCTGAGTAATAACTACTTTGAGGTTCTCACTATTGAGTAAATCAGTTGTAATTGCAAAACTATTGCATTTAGAGAATTTAGTATAAATAGTTATTCAGCTACTTTTGGGTCAGCTATAACATAGTAAAATTTCAGACCTGTAGCTCATGGCATGGCTGAGTAATAGCTACTTTTAGGTCATCACTATTGAGTAAATCAGTTGTAACTTCAAAACTATTGCATGTACAGTATTTTGCTTAAATATGTTGTTCACCTACTTTTGGGTCAGCTATAACATAGTGAAATTTCAGACCTGTAGCTCATTGCATAGCTGAGTAATAACTACTTTGAGGTTCTCACTATTGAGTAAATCAGTTGTAATTGCAAAACTATTGCATTTAGAGAATTTCGTATAAATATGTTATTCAGCTACTTTTGGGTCAGCTATAACATAGTAAAATTTCAGACCTGTAGCTCATGGCATAGCTGAGTAATAGCTACTTTTAGGTCATCACTATTGAGTAAATCAGTTGTAACTTGAAAACTATTGCATGTACAGTATTTTGCTTAAATATGTTGTTTACCTACTTTTGGGTCAGCTATAACATAGTAAAATTTCAGACCTGTAGCTCATGGCATAGCTGAGTAATAGCTACTTTGAGGTTATCACTGTTGAGTAAATTGCTTATAACTTGGAAATTATTGCATTTAGAGTATTTTGTTTCAATATGTTATTCACCTATTTTGGGGTCAGCTATAACATAGTGAAGTTCCAGACCTGTGACTCATTGCATAGCTGAGTAATAGCTACTTTGAAGTTCTCAATGTTGAGTAAATCACTTATAATTTGAAAACTATTGCATTTAGAGAATTTAGTATAAATATGTTATTCAGCTACTTTTGGGTCAGCTATAACATAGTAAAATTTCAGACCTGTAGCTCATGGCATAGCTGAGTAATAGCTACTTTTAGGTTATCACTGTTGAGTAAATCACTTATAACTTGCAAACTATTGCATTTAGAGTATTTTGTTGCAATATGTTATTCACCTATTTTGGGGTCAGCTATAACATAGTGAAGTTCCAGACCTGTGGCTCATTGGATAGCTGAGTAATAGCTACTTTGAAGTTCTCACTGTTGAGTAAATCAGTTGTAATTGGAAAACTATTGCCTTTACAGAAATTTGTGCAAATATGTTATTCAGCTACTTTTGGGTCAGCTATAACATAGTGAAATTACAGACCTGTAGCTCATGGCACAACTGAGCAATAGCTATTCTCAGGCACTGACTGTTGAGTAAATCGGCTATAACTTGAAAAATATTGCATTTGGAGTATTTTGTTAAAATATATTGTTCACCTACTTTTGGGTTAGCTATAACATAGTGAAATTACAGACCTATAGCTCGTGGCATAGCGGAGCAATAGCTATTCTCAGGCACTGACTGTTGAGTAAATCGGCTATAACTTGAAAAATATTGCATTTGGAGTATTTTGTTAAAATATATTGTTCACCTACGGTACTTTTGGGTTAGCTATAACATAGTGAAATTACAGACCTATAGCTCATGGCATAGCGGAGCAATAGCTATTTTCAGGTACTCACTATTGAGTAAATCAGTTGTAACTTGAAAACTATTGCATTTACAGTATTTTGCTTAAATATGTTGTTCACCTACTTTTAGGTCAGCTATAACAGAGCAAAAATTCAGACATGTAGCTCATTGCATAGTTGAGTAATAGTTCCTTTGAGGTTCTCACTGTTGAGTAAATCAGTTGTAACTTGAAAACTATTACATTTAGAGTATTTTGTTAAATATGTTATTCACAGACGTTTTGGTCAGCTATAACATAGTGAAATTGCAGACCTCTATGTCATGGCATAGCTGAGCAAAGCTTCTTTCAGGTTCTCACTGTTGAGTAAATCATTGTATCCAACCTGTAGGAAATCATGGGCTGGGAATCTGTTAATATGGTCCGATTTGACCTTGGAACCCTCCTTCAAGGTCAAATGAGGATAGCCAAACATAAAAGTGCTTATAACTCGCTTATTATTGGTCCTAGAGGTTTGGAATGAAAACCAACCTATAGAAAATCATGAGCTGGGAATTTTTTGGTGTGGTCGGATTTCACCTTGGACCCCTCCTTCAAGGTCAAATGAGGATAGCCAAACTTAAAAGTGCTTATAACTCGCTTATTATTGGTCCTAGAGGTTTGGAATGGAAAACCAACCTATAGAAATCATGGGCTGGGAATCTTTTGGTGTGGTCGGATTTCACCTTAGACCCCTCCTTCCAGGTCAAACGAAGATAGCCAAACTTAAAGTGCTTATAACTCGCGTATTATTGGTCTTGGAGGTTTGGGATGGTAAACCAACATATAGAAAATCATGGGCTGGGATTCTTTTGGTGTGGTCAGATTTGACCTGGGACCCCTCCTTCAAGGTCAATTGAGGATAGCCAAACTTACAATTGCTTATAACTCACTTATTATTGGTCCTACAAGTTTGGGATGGTAAACAAGCTACAGGAAATCATGGGCTGGGAATTTTTTTGTGTGGTCGGATTTGACCTTAGACCCCTCCGTCAAGGTCAAACAAGGATAGCCAAACTTAAAAAGTGCCTATGACTCACTTATTATTGGTCCGACAGGTTTGGGATGGTAAACCATCCTAAATTCTTTGGCTGGGAATCTTTTGGTATGGTCAGATTTGACCTTTGGATCCCTTCTTCATGGTCGAACGAGGATATTGCATTTATAGTATTTCTTTAAATATTTTTAACCTACTTTTTACACTTAAACAATTACCTTGTTACTTTATTTCATAATACCATTTGCAGGGCACAACTTTTTTGTCCCTTTCTTCTGTCAGCTTCGGAATATCTTTCGAACATGCTGTTCAGTTACCATTTACTGTATTTTTGTACAGCCCTTTCCCTGATAATTATGCTGTCCTCTCATTATCACCATCTCAAATCAAAAACATTCAGTTAGCTGACACAGTGCCCGTTCACGGGCACTCTCCTCTTGTTTCTTATTAGTAGCAAAATAATGACGTAAGTAAATGTCAAATATCTTCAGAAGTATTAAAGTTACGGAATTCTTTTCAAATATGTCATTCATCTACTTTTTTCTAAGCTATCACATAGTAAAGTTTCAGACCTGTTGCACATTGCATAGCTAAGTAATAGCTACTTTTAAATTGGGGTTGTATTGCATGCCATAAGTGAGTAATAGCTATTTTCTTATTTCTAGCAAAATAACAACATAAGTAAATGTCAAATATCTTCAAAAGTATTAAAGTTAGGGAAATATTTTCAAATATGTTATTCATCTAGTTTTTGATAACCTATCACATAGTAAAGTTTCAGACCTGTTGCACATTGGATAGCCGAGTAATACCTACTTTGAAATTGTGACTGCAGGGTAAATGCATATAGTTTGGGGTTCTATTGAATGCCATAAGTGAGTAAAAGCTATTTTCTTATTTGTGGCAAAATAATGACATAATTTTTCTCAAATAACTGCTTCATCTACTTTTGGGAGAGCTTTCACATGGTGAAGTTTCAGACCCGTAGCTAATTATTCACCTACTCAAAATGAGTAAATGATAATTATCTCTAAAAGTATTGCGGATATCCAATTTTTATCAAATAACTCATTCATCTACTTTTGGGAGAGCTTTCACATGGTGAAGTTCCAGACCCGTAGCTAATTACTCACCTACTCAAAATGAGTAAATGTGAATTATCCCTAAAAGTATTGGGGATATCCAATTTTTCTTAAATAACTCATTCACCTACTTTTGGAAGAGCTTTCTCTTGGTGAAGTTTCAGACCTGTAGCTAATTATTCACCTACTCAAAATGAGTAAATGCTAATTATCTCTAAAAGTATTGTGGATATCCAATTTTTATCAAATTACTCGTTCATCTACTTTTGGGAGAGCTTTCACATGGTGAAGTTCCAGACCCGTAGCTAATTACTCACCTACTCAAAATGAGGAAATGTGAATTATCTGTAAAAGTATTGCAGATATCCAATTTTTCTCAAATAACTCATTCACCTACTTTTGGGAGAGCTTTTACTTGGTGAGGTTTCAGACCTGTAGCTAATTATTCACCTACTCAAAATGAGTAAATGTGAATTATCTCTAAAAGTATTGCGGATATCCAATTTTTATCAAATAACTCATTCATCTACTTTTGGGAGGGCTTTCACATGGTGAAGTTCCAGACCTGTAGCTAATTACTCACCTACTCAAAATGAGTAAATGTGAATTATCTCTAAAAGTATTGCAGATAGCCAATTTTTCTCAAATAACTCATTCACCTACTTCTGGGAGAGCTTTCACTTGGTGAATTTTCAGAGCCGTAGCTAATTATTCACCTCCTCAAAATGAGTAAATGCTAATTATCTCTAAAAGTATTGCGGGTATCCAATTTTTATCAAATTACTCATTCATCTACTTTTGGGAGAGCTTTCACATGGTGAAGTTCCAGACCCGTAGCTAATTACTCACCTAATCAAGATGAGTAAATGTGAATTATCTGTAAAAGTATTGCAGATAGCCAATTTTTCTCAAATAACTCATTCACCTACTTTTGGGAGAGCTTTCACTTGGTAAAGTTTCACACCCGTAGTTAATTATTCACCTACTCAAAATGAGTAAATGCGAATTATCTCTACAAGTATTGCAGATAGCCAGTATTTCTGAAATAACTCATTCACATACATTTTGGAGAGCTTTCAATTAGTGAATTTTCAGATCCGTAGCTAATTACTCACCTACTCAAAATGAGTAACTGCCTATTATCACTAAAAGTATTGCAGATAGCCAATATTTCTCAAATAACTCATTCACCTACATTTTGGAGAGCTTTCACATGCTAAATTTTTTTAATGAATTTTTAAAATAATTTTTAATGCATTAAAATTCATGAAATCATGCACTAAATCAATTATAACTTGAAAAGTATTACATTTAGAGCACCTTGTTAAAATATGTTATCTTTAGTACATCTAATTTATATGGCGGGAGATAAATGCATGCGTCAGAATGCTTGTTTTTTATGAAAACACAAGTGGATTACTATAGGTGTGTTTTGGGTTTGCTTTATATACTGTTTCACTTTTATTTCCTGGTTGTTTCATTAAGTAATACATTTTAAGTGATATGTATCATCAAAGTGTTAAATGTTTCACCAGAAGTGGTCAGTTGATTGCATCTTTCTGTGGTATGTATAGAATATGATAAGGGGCATGTGGTACATAATAGTGTTAAATGAATAAAGAGAAATTCTTGAAACAATAACACTGGGCTGTATTAGATTATATCAAAAATCTTTTATTACTATTTTGTGATTTTTAGGTGAAACTGTCTGTTTTTGTGAAGTATGTGAAAGCTCTCGGGCCTGCATACGTTCTGGCCTGGGTTTTATTCTACCTTCTGTATGAGGTTTGCTCTGTGGTGTCCAATATCTGGCTGAGCAGGTGGACTACAGATCCAATTCTCAGCAATGACACCCTGGTAAACACGAGCAAGTTTGAACACACCAGAGATATGTACCTTGGAGTGTATGGAGGCCTAGGCGGCTCACAAGGTATTGTTACAGGGTTTTCAGTGGGCTGTTTTAAAATAGGAAAACCTCCCAAATGACATATATAGAAAAACTGTATCACGAATAAAGATGACAATGTTGTACTAGTGTGTAGCACGAGTATTATATCGTTAATCTTCATGAGCAATAAATTTTTTTCTGTATATGTCTAATGTTTCACTTTTATTTTTCACCATTTTGTATGATTTTATGAGATGAATAAATCCAAATTACAGAGAGAATGTGAAAAAAGACTGTCATAAAACAGGAGCAACAGTGAATATAAAACCTCAATCTTTCACTTGAGATTTCTCAGCCATTTTTGCTTGGATTTTGGTGATTCAACACAAAAACTAACAGAAGCCCTGTGAAAAGACCTTTCTAATGATATATAAAACATGTTGCTAGGTTACACAATGTCTGAGGTATCACTGAAAAATCGGCACATGTTCACACTAATTACGAAAAAAAAAAAAATATCCGCTCTGTGTATCCCCTAAAATAGGTCATATACAGGTCATGATGGATAATAAAATATAATCAGTTCAGAAGTTACTGTGAGAGTAAAAGTTTTAGCAGAAAATTTCACTCAAATTAAATTTCACACATGGCTTGTTTCTACTTGAGATATTAGTATACATTTATAATTTCATAAGGAATTAAGTTTCACTATCAAAGCTCATTAGCTAAGTGTTACGGTCACGGGCAAGCACGGTAGCAATTACCGGTTGTCTTTAAGTTGTAACAGAAAAAGCAAAAAGTTGAACTTAGCAAATTTATTTAATAGTCAACAATAATGATTACAGTCAACTGGTATGCTCTTAACCAAACACACTAATACAATAATAAGATCTAGCTGACCTGACCACAGAGATTATGAGTTAAATTTATCCGCCGTATCCAGCAATCTGTTCCGTAATCCGTCCTGTAGTATATTCTGTGGTCTGTCCAATGTCCTGTGGTCTGTCCTGTGATCTGTCCAATGTTCACTCACACACAGATATCTATATCTTGTGACCTGTCTCACACTCAACAACACAAAAGGTTCTTGTCCCGCTATCCTTTATATATCCAGTCAAACAGAATGTCTGTCTGGAGATATTTAGAGAGTTAACACAACTGTACTGTCTGCTCCAAGATGTGGACAATGTCCAAAATGCAGTAAATCCACTCTCTGTTATATAACTGTACAATATCCAAAAATATCCAAAGTGCAATAAATCTGTCCAGACAATGTATCTAGTTCACTCCAGTAAAACTTCACAGCAACACAAGTTATATTATATTCCAAAACACAATAGCTCTCCTTATAGCCAGCGAATACAAAGTTCACTTGTGGTCAGATGTACATTCCTTATATACATTCACAGATTTCTCTGGAATTGTACAGAACCAACTCAAAAAAGCTTGAGCCATCTAGGCCAAAGGAGGAAGTTCTAGAAACTACTGGTAATTGGGTTTCCCCAAATCTAACATAACCACTGAGGGGGGGATTTCCCCCAGTCTGTGAACAAATCAATAAACACTAAAACACAAAAGTCAATAACTCCCTTACTTTAAATGTCAACACACAAAAAGAACCAACAACACAATTATCTTTTATGACAATGTATAAACATAAAGCTTAAATTAAACAATGCACTAATATAATGCCTAATATATGTAATATACAATGTACTAATATAGTGTCCAATATATGTAACATAAGATAGCTAAAATTAATGGCTGATGAAAATTTCAACTTAAACAGTATTTGTCATAATCTTATCTAGTCATAATTTTGTAATTCTATATGTTCCAATATCAAACAGCATGCATCTTTCATCAATAGATATTGTATTGTATAGCTGATAGCTTGACAGGTAGTTGTAAGGGTTGAGGCGTGTTATCCACAATGCACTGTATTTGGTCTTAATAGCTGGATGTACAAACCGGAACATATTTTTTTTCTTCACCTTGGTGCCACCTATTCATAATTAGCATTACAAATTCCTCAGAAGGGTCCAATTTTTTATTGATATTTCTAAGATTCTTAAATATTTTATTTACATCGTTAGAAAGGTTTTTACCAGAGCTTCTGCATATTTTTGTTGCATTAAAATGTATGTAGGAATGGAGAAGAAATATCAAGTTGAAAGTTGTTTTATATTTACTTGTGTCCCTATATGTATGGTCACCTGCTTCATTCTTTCTTTAAATATGAACTTATTTAACTTGTTATTCAAACAAACTGGTGGATAAAAAGAGCCCAAAACATCTCGTGTTAGACATGTATGTCATTCGGGAAGTCCTGAGTAAGTTGGAATTTTCACTAGGCATTAAGATTAAGTTTAGCCATTTAGCTAAGGAGCTTGGACAGTGAAAATTAATTCCTACTGAAATTTTAAATCTGTATTAATATCTCAAGAAGAAACTAGCCATTAGTGAAAAGTAATTCCAGTCAATTTGTTATTATTGAGAAATTTTTATATTCTTAAAATAGAAGTGTTGTTTGTTATTCACACAATTTTATAGAAATGTTACAAAAAAATGCACTAATGTTTCAATACTGACAACTAAGTGATACTGTCCAGTTTTTGTAATAGACTTGAAATAGGTACAACAGTCATACAAGAAAAGACCGGTACAAAAATTTTAGGTTTTCCATAAGTATTAGACCATTAAATAATCTGATAAGTTAAAGAGGAAAAACATTTCCTTTGTAACACAATTTTCAGTTGAGGAAAACATTCAGAAAATGTGTCCTTTATAATAGATATGAAGTCTTCCAGCTTGTGTTTATTGTCTAATTGCAGATGGCTGTATAGCATGAGCCTAACAGCCCTAATCCCTTATTCTAATTTTCAGGTTGTCCTAACTTCAACAAATATTACTTGGAGTATATTTATAATAAAATAACAATAAATCTGTTTAATTTTTCCACAGCATTCTTTGTGCTGCTGTTTGCTGTAGTCTGTGCCAAGAGTATGGTCCGTGCCTCCAGAAACCTCCACGAATCCATGCTCTACAACATCCTGCGCTCCCCAATGTCTTTCTTTGACACCACACCCATTGGAAGGATCATCAACAGATTCTCCAGAGATATTGGTAGGAAATTACTGGATAAACAGCTTTGCCTTCTTATTTGGGTCACACTTACGTCCCACATTTGAGGCCATGATTGTAAATCGCATGCAGTAACCTAACACAGAAAGTTGGTAATTGACACTTTGCTTAATAAACAGGTTTGGCACTACATTTGACAGGCACATAACTTTGCATAATTGTATCCACCGGAGGCATCCAGTGGATACTGTGGTTTAGCGTTCGCTACGCCGCTGCCGCCGTGCGTAGAGAGAGTTTCAGTGTTAATGCTCTAAGAGGAAAACTACACCAGCTAGGTTCACCAAATTTGCAGGATATCTTCATTGGGGGGTAAGCTTCTCTGGGACTGAAAATAGCCTCATTCTGAAAAACAAGATGGCCGCCGTGGGCATTTCTTTGAAAATAATCTACATTTTTCTACTGGCTGTTTCTCATAGGTAGAAGGTTGAATCTCTTCATAGGTGATATGTATAACAGATATAAATGTCCTCTACAACTTTGCACACATTTGGCCTTGAAGCTCTTAATTCAAGGTCATCCACGGAGCGCCGAAGTAACCCACATAGCGGACTTTAAAAGTGCCTATATCTCCCTTATTATTGGTCCTAGAGGTTTGCAATGTGAAACCAACCTATAGGAAATCATGTGCTGCGAATCTTCTGATGTTGTCATATTTGACCTTGGACCCCTCCTTCAAGGTCAAACGTGGATAGCCAAACATAAAAGTACTTATAACTCGCTTATTATTGGTCGTAGAGGTTTGGGATGGTAAACCAACATATAGGAAATCATGGGCTGGGAATCTTTTGGTGTGGATAGATTTGACCTTGGGCCCCTCCTTCAAGGTGAAATGAGGACAGCCAAGGTTAAACATGCTTATAACTTGCTTATTATTGGTCCTAGAGGTTTGGGATGGTAAACCAACCTACAGGAAATCATGGGCTGGGAATCTTTTGGTGTGTTCAGATTTGACCTCGGACTCCTCCTTCAAGGTCAAACGAGGAAAGCCAATGTTAAAAGTGTTTATAACTTGCTTTTTATTGGTCCTAGAGGTTTGGAATGGTAAACCAAAATATAGGAAATCATGGGCAGGGAATCTTTTGGTGTGATCGGATTTGACCTTGGGCCCCTCCTTCAAGGTCAAACGAGGATAGCCAAACTTAAAAGTGCTTATAACTCACTTATTATTGGCTCTAGAGGTTTGGGATGGTAAACCAACCTATAGGAAATCATGAGCTGGGAATCTTTTGGTGTGGTGGGATTTGACCTTGGGACCCTCCTTCAAGGTCAAATGAGGATAGCCAAACTTAAAAGTGCTTATAACTCACTTATTATTGATCCTAGAGGTTTACAGTACGAAACCAACATATACGAAATCTTGGGCTAGGAATCTTTTGATGTTAGATTTGACCTTTGGCCCCTCCTTCAAGGTCAAACGATTGTTCACTGGCTTTGGTGAGTTGTCTTTCCGGTGGATACAAATTTGCATCGGTTCTCCGATGTGTAGGTCTAGTTTAAATATGAGTTAATTTACACTTGAACTGGTTATTAAAGTATGCCATATTAATGTTTGGTCATGTGTCCATTTTTTTTGTAATGAAGCTATTCGGGCCAAAGTAGTTTCATTGATGTACTAAAAAGGCATGCTTTATAAACAAGCCTGTTTTATTACGCTACAATAGCTTACCATGTGGGACTTGATGCTGTTCTCGGGTTGCCACACCCGGGGCCAACGTCTTAGAAAAAAAGATCGTTCTTGTTAGCCACCGGATATACTGGTAGTTGTCGTCACGTGATAACTTCTGACCAATCGCCCTACTTTCTCGTTGGCCACGATTGACTGGTAGCAGTTTGTAAATATACAGACATTTTCATTTATTTCTCCGTATTCACGTATTGTTGGAGGCTAATATTTGGATATTTTTCCTTAAATATATTTCGTAGATTATACTGTTAAATTTTTAATTTCACAACTTAAGTATTTTCCTTACAATCCGCGTGTTTTGAGTTTTCTCGGTTCAGGCAATTTCAATTGTACGTCTTTTTATTGTGTTAAAATGTCGCTTCATCAAGCAAACAAAGACAAACCGAGAGCTCAGAAATGCCGCCATTTTTGCTTCAGTTTTGATAATCATAATTACTGCCCTACCTGTAGGGAGGCTGGCAAGGGAGATGACCCCTGTGTCACTTTTGAAGCACCCTGCCATATTTGCACGTCTCTCTCTGATGAACAATTGCAAAAAATTCAAAACAGGAAGCGGTACTTAAAAAAGCAAAAAGCGGAAACTAGTTCCAAAGATGAACTAGATCTCTTGGGTGAAGGCGAAGGGGACTCTTTTACTGGTTCTAATGCAGACCTTGAGAGTGCTGCCGATAACCTCTTTACCTCACCCCCCCCCCCGTCCTCAACCTCTCGCCTAGCTGTCCCACCCACCCCAGGTACTGCTCTGCAAAACAAAATTCAAAAAAATCTAGAGAAATCCCTGGGTGATTCCTTAAATATACATATCCAGCAGCAAATGGGTTCCTTCCAGGCATCCATGTTAGAAGCATTTCAATCACTCCGAGAGGAGTTGGCAGTTAAAAAGCCTGCCGAGGTTGATCCCTCGCCTCATGCTTCAAAAGCTGGTCCATCCAGCAAGTCTGCTGCTCATCTGGACCTACCCCCTCCGAGGTCAAGTACTAATGCACAGTCCGAGGCAATGGATGTGGACGTTGGTCCAGCACTCCCTCCTCGACTAGTACTTAACCAAACTTCCTCGGATCAGTACGTTGCCCCTTCTGAAGCTATACCGAAGGATTCCTCGTACTCACACAAAAAACAAAGCCACAGGCAAACAGTAGCACCGAGCTCTGCCTCGGATCAACTGGATGAGGATTCCGACGAACCTCGGATCCATCCTAGACCTAAGAAACACTCTGACAAGAGCAAGCATAAATCTAGGTCCAGATATGTGTCATCTTCAGAGGAAGATCACTCACCTGTGGCCAGACACAGGTCTTCTAAGCCCTCTAGGGCTCAGCCCTCAGGCGCAGCTTCTGATCAAGACCTCCCACAACATGATCCAGACCCCCCTTATTATAGGGAAGTAGCTTTGTCTGACATTCCCTCCCAATACTCTGAAGAGGTAGACACCTTCAGGCGCATTCTTTCTCTCCCTGACCCCAGGGACTCTATGCCTAGGTCTTCAACTTCAGTGTTGGGTCTGGATGACGAAAAAGGCCGTCAAGAGCTCAGACCTAGAGGTCCTTCCTCTATCCTACCACTTAGCTCAGTTATCAAAGACACCTTTGATAAATTTCAACATGATTTTAAAGCTGCCAATTTATCTGAGGGAAAATATGTCAAGCCTCCTCCATCCACTTCTAAGTGGTATAAGGTTGGACAGCCCACTTTTCAAGACAAAATCCAGGAGTTGAATACGGACTTTGCCAAGATCTGTATTACTCCTAGACCTCCTGGGGCACCAGTAGCCAAAGTCCCTCTGCTAGTCCTTAAGGAGCTGGAACATCAGGCTAGACAAAATATTTCTACCCTCAATTTCACCGCTGCCTTTGCCAAAACCTCTTCTTCTTGCAATGCTTCCTTGGAAAAGTGCCAACATAGTATCAAGTCAACTGTCAAGAAGATAAAGTCTCAGATCCAGAAAGGTGCCAATCCTGAGAAAGCAGCAAAGCACGGATATGAGGAAGTTGCTGAGTACTTAGATTTTTGGAACAAGACGGTTCTTGTTCAACATAGAGCTCTTACCTGTCTCAGCAAATCGCTAGCCCATATTCTCCAGAGGGAATTATATTCCATGGCTAATACCGGCTTGCTTAGGCGCGAAGCCGAAAAAGGTTTGGAATGGTAAACCAAAATATAGGAAATCATGGGCAGGGAATCTTTTGGTGTGATCGGATTTGACCTTGGGCCCCTCCTTCAAGGTCAAACGAGGATAGCCAAACTTAAAAGTGCTTATAACTCACTTATTATTGGCTCTAGAGGTTTGGGATGGTAAACCAACCTATAGGAAATCATGAGCTGGGAATCTTTTGGTGTGGTGGGATTTGACCTTGGGACCCTCCTTCAAGGTCAAATGAGGATAGCCAAACTTAAAAGTGCTTATAACTCACTTATTATTGATCCTAGAGGTTTACAGTACGAAACCAACATATACGAAATCTTGGGCTAGGAATCTTTTGATGTTAGATTTGACCTTTGGCCCCTCCTTCAAGGTCAAACGATTGTTCACTGGCTTTGGTGAGTTGTCTTTCCGGTGGATACAAATTTGCATCGGTTCTCCGATGTGTAGGTCTAGTTTAAATATGAGTTAATTTACACTTGAACTGGTTATTAAAGTATGCCATATTAATGTTTGGTCATGTGTCCATTTTTTTTGTAATGAAGCTATTCGGGCCAAAGTAGTTTCATTGATGTACTAAAAAGGCATGCTTTATAAACAAGCCTGTTTTATTACGCTACAATAGCTTACCATGTGGGACTTGATGCTGTTCTCGGGTTGCCACACCCGGGGCCAACGTCTTAGAAAAAAAGATCGTTCTTGTTAGCCACCGGATATACTGGTAGTTGTCGTCACGTGATAACTTCTGACCAATCGCCCTACTTTCTCGTTGGCCACGATTGACTGGTAGCAGTTTGTAAATATACAGACATTTTCATTTATTTCTCCGTATTCACGTATTGTTGGAGGCTAATATTTGGATATTTTTCCTTAAATATATTTCGTAGATTATACTGTTAAATTTTTAATTTCACAACTTAAGTATTTTCCTTACAATCCGCGTGTTTTGAGTTTTCTCGGTTCAGGCAATTTCAATTGTACGTCTTTTTATTGTGTTAAAATGTCGCTTCATCAAGCAAACAAAGACAAACCGAGAGCTCAGAAATGCCGCCATTTTTGCTTCAGTTTTGATAATCATAATTACTGCCCTACCTGTAGGGAGGCTGGCAAGGGAGATGACCCCTGTGTCACTTTTGAAGCACCCTGCCATATTTGCACGTCTCTCTCTGATGAACAATTGCAAAAAATTCAAAACAGGAAGCGGTACTTAAAAAAGCAAAAAGCGGAAACTAGTTCCAAAGATGAACTAGATCTCTTGGGTGAAGGCGAAGGGGACTCTTTTACTGGTTCTAATGCAGACCTTGAGAGTGCTGCCGATAACCTCTTTACCTCACCCCCCCCCCCGTCCTCAACCTCTCGCCTAGCTGTCCCACCCACCCCAGGTACTGCTCTGCAAAACAAAATTCAAAAAAATCTAGAGAAATCCCTGGGTGATTCCTTAAATATACATATCCAGCAGCAAATGGGTTCCTTCCAGGCATCCATGTTAGAAGCATTTCAATCACTCCGAGAGGAGTTGGCAGTTAAAAAGCCTGCCGAGGTTGATCCCTCGCCTCATGCTTCAAAAGCTGGTCCATCCAGCAAGTCTGCTGCTCATCTGGACCTACCCCCTCCGAGGTCAAGTACTAATGCACAGTCCGAGGCAATGGATGTGGACGTTGGTCCAGCACTCCCTCCTCGACTAGTACTTAACCAAACTTCCTCGGATCAGTACGTTGCCCCTTCTGAAGCTATACCGAAGGATTCCTTGTACTCACACAAAAAACAAAGCCACAGGCAAACAGTAGCACCGAGCTCTGCCTCGGATCAACTGGATGAGGATTCCGACGAACCTCGGATCCATCCTAGACCTAAGAAACACTCTGACAAGAGCAAGCATAAATCTAGGTCCAGATATGTGTCATCTTCAGAGGAAGATCACTCACCTGTGGCCAGACACAGGTCTTCTAAGCCCTCTAGGGCTCAGCCCTCAGGCGCAGCTTCTGATCAAGACCTCCCACAACATGATCCAGACCCCCCTTATTATAGGGAAGTAGCTTTGTCTGACATTCCCTCCCAATACTCTGAAGAGGTAGACACCTTCAGGCGCATTCTTTCTCTCCCTGACCCCAGGGACTCTATGCCTAGGTCTTCAACTTCAGTGTTGGGTCTGGATGACGAAAAAGGCCGTCAAGAGCTCAGACCTAGAGGTCCTTCCTCTATCCTACCACTTAGCTCAGTTATCAAAGACACCTTTGATAAATTTCAACATGATTTTAAAGCTGCCAATTTATCTGAGGGAAAATATGTCAAGCCTCCTCCATCCACTTCTAAGTGGTATAAGGTTGGACAGCCCACTTTTCAAGACAAAATCCAGGAGTTGAATACGGACTTTGCCAAGATCTGTATTACTCCTAGACCTCCTGGGGCACCAGTAGCCAAAGTCCCTCTGCTAGTCCTTAAGGAGCTGGAACATCAGGCTAGACAAAATATTTCTACCCTCAATTTCACCGCTGCCTTTGCCAAAACCTCTTCTTCTTGCAATGCTTCCTTGGAAAAGTGCCAACATAGTATCAAGTCAACTGTCAAGAAGATAAAGTCTCAGATCCAGAAAGGTGCCAATCCTGAGAAAGCAGCAAAGCACGGATATGAGGAAGTTGCTGAGTACTTAGATTTTTGGAACAAGACGGTTCTTGTTCAACATAGAGCTCTTACCTGTCTCAGCAAATCGCTAGCCCATATTCTCCAGAGGGAATTATATTCCATGGCTAATACCGGCTTGCTTAGGCGCGAAGCCGAAATGACTCTATTGCATCCCCAGCTAGGGGAAACGAGACGCCAAGAACTTAGGAACTCGTCCTTCTGGGACTCCTCCTTGTTCGAGTCTCAACTTGTAAAGGAAGGTGAGGACTTCCTTCTCAAAAAAGGCACCTCAAAAGATTCTCAGGGTTTTGCACCCTATCAGAATAAGCCCTTTCGTGGCCCCCACAAGAAAAGAGGCTCCTACAGGAAACGCCCCTAGGGGGGCAATACCTCTCAAAGCAGTAACCAATCCTTTCCCTCGGGAAGAGGAAAATCCAACTTCAGAGGCTCCAGGGGTCGTTTTCGACCCCACAATAGGGGAAGGGGGCGTGGAAACCCCCCTTCCCAATGACTCCTCCAAAGCCTCACTCAGTCCACCAGTAGGAAGTCGCCTCCGTTCTTTCAAGAGAGACTGGCTAATAAACAAATGTTCTCAAAACGTGTTAAACATTATCACCAATGGCTACGTTCTGCCATTCCGTTCAAAGCCAAACTTGATCAGATTTCCTCTGATTCTATCAGAGTACAAGGCCCAACAAAAAGACCAAGCCTTGGCCACTTGTATCCAGTCTCTCTTGTCAAAGAACGCCATCGAAAGGGTGGAAAACGTAAAATCTCTCGGGTTTTACAGTCGCCTGTTCCTAGTACCCAAGCCTCACCAAAGGTGGAGGCCAGTCATAGACTTAAGCAGGCTCAACACTTTTCTACATGTAGAAAAGTTCAAAATGGAAACCCCGGATCCATCAGGACTTCCCTGGTCCCAGGGGAGTGGGTATCGTCGATAGACCTGTCAGACGCATACCTTCACATCCCCATCCATCCAAACTCAAGGAAGTACCTAAGGTTTTGCTACAAGGCCCAGGTGTTCCAGTTCACCTCCCTACCTTTCGGACTGGCCACAGCCCCCCAGGTCTTTACGATGATCGTAAAGGAAGTGAAACTAATGGCCCTCTCAAGAGGACTCAGAATTCACCAATACCTGGACGACTGGCTGATCAGGTCCCAGTCTCAGGAGGAATCTCAAAGGGACACACAGGCAGTGGTAGACCTAACCCAATCCTTGGGTTGGATAATCAACCAGGAAAAATCAGAACTGAAACCTACTCAGGTGTTTTCGTTCGTGGGCTACGAATACCACCTAGATTCAGCCCTTGTAAGACCCACTCACGAGAGATAGCTCAAACTTCAGGATTTGATCCTACGACTCAAGTCAAAACGTGTCTTGACTGCAAGATGTTTGATGTCTCTAATTGGGTTGCTAGCCTCAACGGAGAAAATGGTCCCGGAGGGACGCCTTCACATGAGGCCCTTTCAGTTTTCATCTCAAGGTTTCATCTCGCTGGACAACCTCCTTCCTTGGACAGAAGCCATTGTAACCCACCTAGATTGGTGGCAAAACCCCACAAATGTGATGAAAGGCGCAGACCTTCATCCCAAGGACCACAGTATCCAACTCTTTACCGACGCCTCAAACGAAGGTTGGGGCGCTCACTTAGATCAAAATTCTACAAAAGGGCTGTGGTCAGAGCGGGAAAAAAGGCTACACATAAATGTCCTAGAATTGAAGGCGGTCTCCCTGGCCCTTCAAGACTTCAAGGACCAGTGCCAGAATCAAACAGTGTTAGTTGCGACGGACAACTCAACAGTGGTAGCCTACATCAACAAGCAAGGGGGAACTCACTCAGCAGACATGTGCGCTCTCCTGTGGAAAATCATGACCTGGTGCCATCACTACCATATAACATTGAAAGCCAGGCACATTCCAGGGTGTCTGAATGTGATGGCCGACCTCCTATCCAGGTCCAACCAAGTGCAGTCAACAGAATGGTCTCTGCACCCTCAGGTCTTCAAGCAAATCTGCCGGAAGTGGTTCACCCCTCATGTAGACTTATTCGCCACTCACCTGAATCACAAACTCCCTCTATATGTGTCTCCTATCCCAGACCCAAGGGCCTGGAACATAGATGCTCTGAACATAAACTGGACCAACCTCACGGCCTACGCCTACCCTCCTACGGCTCTCCTTCACAAGGTGATCCAAAAGATCAAGCAATGCCATTGCCTGATCATCGTGATAGCCCCAGGCTGGCCAGGGATGCCCTGGTTTTGGGACCTAGTGCAGCTCTCAACAGAGATCCCACTACAACTCCCAGTGTCAACGACCCTACTCAAACAGTCCCACAACTATGTGTTCCACAACAATCCACAACAGCTGAACCTCCACGCCTGGTGTCTAGGAGCAGACAACTCCAAGAACAAGGCTTCTCTGTGGAGGTGGCAGAGAGAATTGCTGCCCCTCAGCGGTCATCAACAAGGACCATCTACAGGTCAAAGTGGGCCCTATTTGAAAAATGGTGCAGAGAAAATTCGGTGGATTTCTCCACTCCATCTGTGAAACAAATCTCAGATTTTTTCATGTACCTGTACCAAGACTTAAACAGGCGCCCCTCGACCATTGATGGTTACAGGACTGCTATCGTTGACACTTTGGGCCCAACGGCCCAACACATTGCGCACAATGCAGACCTTCATAGGTTACTCTCCAGTTTTCACAGGGATCGTCCTAAAAGTTCCAGAAATTTACCCAAGTGGAACCTTTCTGTTGTCCTTAACGAGCTCTCCAAAGCACCATTTGAGCCCATGAAAGACACAGACCTCAAACATCTTACTCTCAAAACTGCTTTCTTGCTAGCCTTGGCCTCCGGCAAGCGCCGCAGCGAAATCCATGCCTGGGTCGCTAACAAAGTAGCTAATTTAGGCCAATGGGAAAAGGTCGCCTTGTTCCCTTCTTCTGATTTCATAGCCAAAAACCAACTAGCAAGAGAAGGTTCTCAAAGTGTGTCACCAGTGACTATCCCTGCTTTGACTACCATTGTAGATAGACAGTTTAAGGAAGACAGGACCCTGTGTCCCGTGCAGGCCCTGAGGTTCTATTTGGACCGAACTAAAGACCTGAGAGGGTCTCGTTCTCTCCTTTTCATCTCCTTTAAGAAAGGACATACTTCAGACATCAGACCCGCTACACTCTCCTCATGGTTGAAACAAACCATTCTACTTTGTTACAAACAAGCAGATCAACAAGCCTTGGACTTGGTCCAAGTCAAAGCGCATGACATCCGGGCCTTCGCGGCCTCTAAGGCCTTTTACGGTGGAGTATCGGTGGACCAAATCATGCAAGCCTGTCACTGGAAAGCTCACAACACATTCACAAATTTTTACCTAAAAGACCTTACTTGGTCGGACACTGGGACCCGTGGTGGCGGCACAACAAGTCCTAGATCCTTCCCCTCAGACCAGTTGTCCTCGGAAAGAAAAAAGGGGGGGGGGGGGGCACATCCGCTACAACCAAGTATTCAGGAGTCTCTCCCAGGATCTAGGTATTCCTTTACCTTCAAGATGTTACGGGTAAGGTCATTTTATTTTTTAATTCTCAGGTAATTTCTATTAAGGACTTAGTCAGTTGTCGTTAATCTCATATGTCAGGTTAAAAATTTCATGAGATGCCCAACCACTGGGTTGGTCAGTCACACGTGAAGGGCCACTAGGGACCCTTAGACCTCGAAGTGAGCACCGCTGCACTTCCGTCCTACTACCAAACATCTGGACAGTTTTAGCACTGTCCCTCTTTACTTAGGTTTTTGGCTCGTTACAGGCCCGATCTTCGGGATCGGGGCTCTGTAAAAGGGACTCGGACTGGCATTTCTGGCACTATTCTGTATATATTAATTCAAAATCTTAGAAAAAAATGACATATCTTCCAGTCTCAGCTGTAATCCCGCCACCGGGCGGTTGAATTCAGCATCAAGTCCCACATGGTAAGCTATTGTAGCGTAATAAAATTGAAAATTTTAATTACTTAAATGTAGCTTTTATAAGCTACAAGCTTACCATGTGGGACTTAGGAGAGTCCCACCCTGCCTCCCCGCTGTTTACAGCTGAGGGGTAGGTTTAATAAAAAATTTCAACGAGAAAGTAGGGCGATTGGTCAGAAGTTATCACGTGACGACAACTACCAGTATATCCGGTGGCTAACAAGAACGATCTTTTTTTCTAAGACGTTGGCCCCGGGTGTGGCAACCCGAGAACAGCATCAAGTCCCACATGGTAAGCTTGTAGCTTATAAAAGCTACATTTAAGTAATTAAAATTTTCAATTTTATTTCTCTTGAATAATAAAATGAACTCAATTTGGAAATATCAATTTAAGCAATTAGATAGGGATGGGTGAATGTAAGGAAATTACCCTTTATGTATAAAACATAACATAATGCACCACCAAAATATTGTCATTTTTGAACATAAATGAAAATACTGGACAAGTATATTTATTTGTTAAAAAAAAACAATCAGTAGTTTACATTCAAATTGAGAGCCTTCTGGAGTCTGGAGATATGTTCCCTTGCTAAGTTTTTGTTTTCTTACAATTTAAGCACTTTTTGGCCAATTTGGCTCATTTATATCTTAAGTATGTATAACATCTTGGTCATACTCTGAAAAATACAGCCCTGAATCTTATTAATGTATATGTGTCAATAACAGTTTTCAAACTGCTTCACATTTTAGACTTTAAAATGTTGGAACTTGTATCCAGTGATACTTAATGTAAGTTAATCATTGTTAAATAAACTTGTCAAAAATTTATGGTAATTTCTGATATTTTTTGTGCTAATTGAATTCATAAGAAGGGCAGAGATAACTGTCACTTCATGTATTTTTCAAAATGAGAAACAAACACGTCAGTAGTGATTTATAAACCAAATTGATAACAAGACCACTCGGGGAGCATATACCTCACACCAAAGCATACATGATTTTTATAACAGCTAAGTAGTAAGTAAATGGGAAAATCTGGATCTTTGATATTTTTGTATCCAGATGGTGATCCGGATCGTTCTCAAAATGTAATGAGATCCAAATTGGACCAAGACCCCATCTTCTCATTTTTTTTTTCTTAGAGATCCAACTAGTAGTATTTGCGTAATCCAGTTAACAAACAAACGGACAAACAGACAAACATTGTGCTCTTGTATAACATATACTACGTTGTGTTTTTCAGAAACCATCGACAATGTCCTGCCCAGCCTAATCACTCAGTGGATTGGCAATTTCTGTCAGGTTCTGTCTATTGTGGTTGTCATCAGCTATTCTACACCCATCTTTCTGTCGGTGATTCTCCCCATTGGAATCCTCTATTACTTTGTGCAGGTTTGTCCCATGTTTAATAGACTGAACTGGATAAAAGTGTGTATGGAAAGACTGTTGTGTAGTTTGCATTCAAAGGCCATTAAAATCTTCCAGTGAACTTACAAAGCACAATTCATAAAAGAGTGTTCTAGAACTTTATAAAATAGCTGTCTTTGAAATACTGGGAATGCTCATTATTTTGCCCATGGGCGATAAAGGCAGATTTTTGCAGAAGTTGGGGATGGGCGTTTAATTGATTGTAATAAAGTCAAATAAAGCACTAATAATTTAATTTCAGTGTACTTAGGATGTAACATGTCATTTTCTTGGGTTTTTATTGCCATTTCAGCCTTCATTCCATTGATCAATAATACACTCCCATTTGTGGTATTCCGTCACAAGAACAAGGTAGAGATTAGTGAGGGGAAAAACTATAAAACTCACGTAAAAGTGAAGAAATATATTGTCTGGTACTATTTATTATTTATTCAATAAACAACTTTTAAGAATGCCACTTTTATTGTAATGTAATGTCAGTGCAGGTAAATTGCATGTATATCAGTAAAGAATTACAGGCCTCATACAAAACTTTAAAATATCTTAATAAAGTACCGAAAAGAGAAATGTTTAAAGTCAATCAATGTATGTTCATCTTTTTCTAATTTTATTGCTTCAAACATTTTAACTAATAGTCTTTTCAAGTCATTTGATTATTAAGAGTGATATAAACACACAGAATCAGTTATTTACTTTTAAAATTGAGAGCAGAAAATGTGTTTACAAAACTTTTGAAAAAACGTCATCAGTAAGGTATTTATGTGAACAGGAAGTGTAATCAACACCAGTTGCTAGGCAGAGATCTGAGAGAAAGGACGTAATATTAATGTTAGCAATGCATTTGTTTTCATTTCAAAGAATATATTTTGTAAAATAGCATTTTTATCCGGCTTTGAACCATTTATTTTCTTTTTTTTTTTTCTTTTTTTTTTTACATTTGATGAAAGTTGGAGAGGGGTGTTTACTCAATTATGGGCATAACAATGAGCGGTTCCGGTATATGAATGATATATTTAGCAAGATCATTGTAAAACTTAATAGAACTATAGTGAATCAATAATATTTGACTTAGTTATCACCCGCAGAAGGTCTATTTATGGGAAAAACTGTGTTTAATATTTTGTCACAATAAGATGGTTATTGTCATATTATACTATCAGTGGAGTTATTTAGACAGCGACCATGTATCTATGAACGTAACCAGGTTTTCTTGATGACAGTTGGATATTTTCAAAGGAGAGATGTCCTCTGAGTATTTGTACTTATATCTCCAGTTATACCAAAACACAACCAATTTAGTACAGTTAGAAGTGGCTTCATTTGAATGTTACCTTGTGTACAATTTCCAAGTCCCTACAATTTTTAGTGGAAATTGTAATGACAAGCAGAAGTTTGACAAAAAGAAAGTAGCACTAACTAGAACCTAATTTGATGCAGCAAGTTTAACATTTCAATGGAAATGACAGGGTTTACCTGAGCATATTGTATATCCTGAAAGTGACAAAGGCTTAAGAAAGAGTGACACATTTAAAACATCAGCATTGTTTTACCCTGCCCAACAATGCCCTTTTAACAGCAGCCTGTGAAAAACCATTTTCGTAAGACCAACCACCCAAATGACCCAGGTGTGATATTATTCAGGAATTAAGTACTGAAAAGGAAGTAAGTACTCGTAAAATAATATTTTTGAAAAACATAGTTTACTGATTGCAAATTTGACTCAGGCCAAATCCACTGCACCATCAGTTTTCAGTGAGACTGGATTAGGACTAAAATTTTAAGTGACTGACCGTCCAAACCTGTTTATATTGTTTTGTGTTTACAAGGGAATTCTGCTTCACTATCCTGTACATATTTTTAATGAAACATTTCTCGACTTTCAGAGGTTCTACATTCGTACATCTCGGCAGCTGAAAAGAATTGAATCAACCACAAGATCCCCTATTTACATCCACTTTAGCGAGACAGTCACTGGTGCCAGTACTATTAGAGCGTATGATGTGCAACAGCGCTTTAAAGCCATATCTGAAAACAAGGTGGATAACAACTTGACATACTACTTTGCAGGACTTGCATCTAATAGGTTTGTGTTGCATTTAGAAGGTTTTAATTTAGTCCATAAGCCCTCGTATCTCCTTTAGACATCATGTGTAACACACTGGCCTCCCGCCAATTAGATCAGAGTTCGAATCCAGTTTACAGGACAGAACATTTACCAACTGTATGTACTGGTTTCCTCTACACTTCCAACTAACAGGCACAATATGACTGACATAAAGGATCTGGGTGTGACAAAAAACGCAAAATGAATAATTTAGATTTCCTTTATGATTGCTCCTACAGGATGTACAAATCATTTGTAGATAATCGTGGCTGCGTCTTTTTGGAGAGCTCACATTTGACTGTCAAAACCTCCTTCAATCATTGTCACTACGAAAAGCCTTTGCATTTTCTTTATTGATGATTCAGCAGGTCTGGGTGTAAAAATAAATAATGGAAACCATGGGCTTCAATTCTTTTTAAATAGATAAATTGATATGTTTGAATTAAAAAAAAAAAACACTTCAGGCAGATTTTTCTAGTTTTACTATATTTTCAAAAATCATGAATATCTCAGAAAGGGTAAGAGACAGAAAAATTTTGAGCCCATTTGTGGATTTTGGTTGTTTTGCTAGTTAGGGTTTGTAAATAGTTGGTAATTTTTTGGTCTAACTCATCTGGAAGTTAATTCAGCAAATTCATGTTTTCTTCCACTGTTATACTTATTAGGACTCCTGAAACATTAAAGCCACCTACATATCAAATTAATCTGTTTTTCTGCTCTTACAAATAAAGTGCTGGTGAACAAATTTTGCCTATTTTTTTGGAAAAATAAGATTGCCTGCTACAACTACCACGTTGAAAAGAAGATTACACTCTTTTAAATGAAAACCATTAGACATGTCATCATTGTTATCTGTTTGCTTCATATTAATTATGGGCCCATTCAATAAAATAATCCAGCTTGCTTGATAGTGGTTCCCACATTTGTAAAAGAAAACCTCAGGTGATCTTGGATTGTTCTTTGATATGTATATTCACATTTAAAGTGTACATGTATCCAGTAGCAGATAGGTAATGTATTGACCACTAATTATGTCCACCACCCCCCCACCCCCCCTGGGGGGTGGATATATTATTTTTGCTTTTTTCGCCGTCCGTTGTCCGGCGTCCGATGTCCGGCGTCACGCATGGTTTCCGCTCATTTAAAGGAAAAGTATTAGAGCTATTGTCACCAAATTTGGTATGCAGGCTTATTGGGTCAGTAGCTTGCTTGGGATTGCTTTTGGCTGTTGTACCTCTTTTGCTTACTGAGTAATACTTAAGTACAGCTATTTTCAGTACCCATTGGTTTCCGTGCATTTAAGCCAAAATAATTAAAGATATTTTACTACAATTTTGAATACAAGATTGTTATGTCCATAGCTCGCTTGGTATTGCATTTGGGACTGATAGCTTTGTCAGTACATGAGTAATAGCCATTTAGGTACTTCATTGTGTATTTTCAGTACTACTTTTGAGTAATTTGCTAATATCTCAGAAACCGTAAGAGATAGAGCGATTTCGACAGAATTTTTGACCCACAGGGTATCTAAGGAATGCAATCTATGCAATTTTCCAAAAATTTTCCCCTCCCCAAAAATGGCAGCCATTTTGAATTTTTGAATTTTTGCCAAAAATGGCAAAACACTAATTTGCTTCTATCTCCTTAACCGTGCGAGATAGAGCGATTTCGTCGAAATTTTCGACCCACAGGGTATCTAAGGAATGCAATCTTTGCAATTTTCAAAAAATTTTCCCCTCCCCAAAAATGGCGGCCATTTTGAATTTTCAAATTTTTGCCAAAAATGGCAAAACACAAATTTCCTTCTATCTCCTTAACCGTGCGAGATAGAGCGATTTCGTCAAAATTTTCGACCCACAGGGTATCTGAGCATTGTACTCTTGGTAATTTTCCAAAAATTTTCCCCTCCCCAAAAATGGCGGCCATTTTGAATTTTCGAATTTTTGCCAAAAATGGCAAAACACAAATTTGCTTCTATCTCCTTAACCGTGCGAGATAGAGCGATTTCGTCGAAATTTTCGACCCACAGGGTATCTAAGGAATGCAATCTTTGCAATTTTCCAAAAATTTTCCCCTCCCCAAAAATGGCGGCCATTTTGAATTTTCGAATTTTTGCCAAAAATGGCAAAACACAAATTTTCTTCTTTCTCCTTAACCGTGCCAGATAGAGCGATTTTGTCAAAATTTTCGACCCACAGGGTATCTGAGCATTGTACTCTTGGTAATTTTTAAAAAATTTTCCCCTCCCCAAAAATGGCGGCCATTTTGAATTTTCGAATTTTTGCCAAAAATGGCAAAACACTAATTTGCTTCTATCTCCTTAACCGTGCGAGATAGAGCGATTTCGTCGAAATTTTCCACCCACAGGGTATCTAAGGAATGCAATCTTTGCAATTTTCAAAAAATTTTCCCCTCCCCAAAAATGGCGGCCATTTTGAATTTTCGAATTTTTGCCAAAAATGGCAAAACACAAATTTTCTTCTTTCTCCTTAACCGTGCCAGATAGAGCGATTTCGTCAAAATTTTCGACCCACAGGGTATCTGAGCATTGTACTCTTGGTAATTTTTAAAAAATTTTCCCCTCCCCAAAAATGGCGGCCATTTTGAATTTTCGAATTTTTGCCAAAAATGGCAAAACACTAATTTGCTTCTATCTCCTTAACCGTGCGAGATAGAGCGATTTCGTCGAAATTTTCCACCCACAGGGTATCTAAGGAATGCAATCTTTGCAATTTTCAAAAAATTATCCCCTCCCCAAAAATGGCGGCCATTTTGAATTTTCGAATTTTTGCCAAAAATGGCAAAACACTAATTTGCTTCTATCTCCTTAACCGTGCGAGATAGAGCGATTTCGGCAAAATTTTCGACGCACGGTATTTAAGCAATGCAATCTTTGCAATTTTCAAAAAATTTTCCCCTCCCCAAAAATGGCGGCCATTTTGAATTTTCGAATTTTTGCCAAAAATGGCAAAACACAAATTTGCTTCTATCTCCTTAACCGTGCCAGATAGAGCGATTTTGTCAAAATTTTCGACCCACAGGGTATCTGAGCATTGTACTCTTGGTAATTTTTAAAAAATTTTCCCCTCCCCAAAAATGGCGGCCATTTTGAATTTTCGAATTTTTGCCAAAAATGGCAAAACACAAATTTGCTTCTATCTCCTTAACCGTGCGAGATAGAGCGATTTCGTTGAAATTTTCGACCCACAGGGTATGTAAGGAATGTAATCTTTGCAATTTTCAAAAAATTTTCCCTCCCCAAAAATGGCGGCTATTTTGAATTTTCGAATTTTTGCCAAAAATGGCAAAACACAAATTTGCTTCTATCTCCTTAACCGTGCGAGATACAGCGATTTCGTCGAAATTTTCGACCCAAAGGGTATCTCAGGAATGTAATCTTTGCAATTTTCAAAAGATTTTCCCCTCCCCAAAAATGGCGGCCATTTTGAATTTTCGAATTTTTGCCAAAAATGGCAAAACACAAATTTCCTTCTATCTCCTTAACCGTGCGAGATAGAGCGATTTCGTCAAAATTTTCGACCCACAGGGTATCTGAGCATTGTACTCTTGGTAATTTTCAAAAAATTTTCCCCTCCCCAAAAATGGCGGCCATTTTGAATTTTCGAATTTTTGCCAAAAATGGCAAAACACAAATTTGCTTCTATCTCCTTAACCGTGCGAGATAGAGCGATTTCGTCGAAATTTTCGACCCACAGGGTATCTAAGGAATGCAATCTTTGCAATTTTCAAAAAATTTTCCCTCCCCAAAAATGGCGGCTATTTTGAATTTTCGAATTATTGCCAAAAATGGCAAAACACAAATTTTCTTCTTTCTCCTTAACCGTGCCAGATAGAGCGATTTCGTCAAAATTTTCGACCCACAGGGTATCTGAGCATTGTACTCTTGTTAATTTTTAAAAAATTTTCCCCTCCCCAAAAATGGCGGCCATTTTGAATTTTCGAATTTTTGCCAAAAATGGCAAAACACAAATTTGCTTCTATCTCCTTAACCGTGCAAGATAGAGCGATTTCGTCGAAATTTTCGACCCACAGGGCATCTAAGGAATGCAATCTTTGCAATTTTCAAAAAATTTTCCCCTCCCCAAAAATGGCGGCCATTTTGAATTTTCGAAGTTTTGCCAAAAATGGCAAAACACAAATTTGCTTCTATCTCCTTAACCATGCGAGATAGAGCGATTTCGTCGAAATTTTCAACCCACAGGGTATCTAAGGAATGTAATCTTTGCAATTTTCAAAAAATTTTCCCCTCCCCAAAAATGGCAGCCATTTTGAATTTTCCAATTTTTGCCCAAAATGGAAAAACACAAACTGGCCTTAACCGTGCAAAATAGAGTTATTTCGTTGAAATTTTCGACCCATAGGGTATCTAAGAAATGTACTCTTGGCAATTTTCAAAAAAATTTCCTTTTCCCAAAAATGGCGGCCATTTTGAATTTTCAAATTTTTGCCAAAAATAGAAAAACAGGAATTTGCTTCTATCTTCTTAACCGTGCAAGATAGAGTGATTTCGTCAAAATTTTCAACCCAACCAATGCAAAAAGGCATGAAGCTGAAATAATTTACATCTACACTAACAAATATTTAAGCATCATTGATATATTTTACATATGAAACAGGGTCTTGTAAGACTACTGTACAATTTGGGCAAAAGGTTCATGGGTGGACATTACACATGATAATGTGTGTTCTTCTATGCTATCCTGTTTCTATTCGCATCTACTATCAACAGGGCGGCCTATTTCTAGTTTATGTTTACAAAGCATCTGTTCATACCAGGTGATACATTATTCTCTAGAATTTACTTATGTGATTCCTGCTTAAGTTCTATCCACTAACCACACATTTTTTCTGTTTGTTTCCAGGTGGTTAGGATTTCGACTGGAATTTGTTGGGGCATTGTTTGTGTTTTCTGCAGCTCTTTTTGCTGTGATTGGGAAGGAAAATCACATTGAAGGAGGGATTGTGGGTCTGTCCATAACCTACGCCCTTCAGGTAAGTAGTTTCAGTGCTGCTGTGTCCATGATGCTGTTTTGCAATGGACAGGGTTTTCGCAAAATCATTTTATAAGAATCTAAGTGAAAAATATGATGAAAAATGAAAGTAAAGTAACATAATATTGAACAGATGAAAGTAATGCAGTATAGAGTATTCTTAAACAAATTAGTTAAGTATTTAGCCATACAAAGTAAATAATGCGAAGGTCAAAGTCAAAGTTGGTGTTTTACATCCCTTAAAAAGCCATTATCACATTGGTCAGGTCCTCTGCATTGCTGCTTGTGGGAGTCCACACAGAGGTAACTGCATGTGATTATTCTCCAAACTTGCTAACCACTAGGCCACTGAGGACCTAAAAATAATGCATGATTACAAAACATTTTGATCAGCAGTATGCCAAATAGATTTTCATTTATATTTTCTGGGACCTACAAATCAGAACACAAGATGTTTCATTGAAAGTACAAGCACATCCTCAATGCCATTCAACTCTGACACTGTTCAACTCTTGAAAGTATGGTTGTGTGGCTTTGAAAAAGGGTTTGTTGTTATGTTGTTATGATCCAGACTTTGTTGTGAGTATGGTGTAATAAAATTAGTTCAAACAAAAAACAAGGCCGAAAGGGGTTTTGATCTACTAGCACAAACCACAAAGCCATCAGAGACATGAGTAGTGCACTGAAGCAGTCACCAACCCATTGCTGCTTAACTTCAGTGAACATACAGATACTCATCACACTGCGCCGCAATTCATGAAAGTCCGGAGACAAAAAAAATACGAAAAAAGAGTGTTTCCTAGAAGTGCAAGTCTCGCTAGAGCTCACGCTTAAAAAGAGGAATTACACGATATGTTTCAGGTATTAAATGTTGTTTTATCCAGGTCACACAATCATTGAACTGGCTGGTAAGAGTGTCAAGTGACTTAGAAACGAATGTGGTGTCAGTAGAAAGAATTCAAGAGTATACAGAGACAGAACAAGAGGTAAGGCAAAGATCACAATTCTATTTGATAATGCCACACAGTTTTATATTAGAAAAAAGAATACTAACAATATCTGGTTTACCGTAAATGACCTATTTAGCGCATCCGCCCTTGTAACCGCACCCTCTCTCTTTTTTCGTCAATGAGAGTGTACAATATCCACATATTTTTTATATATTGTATGTATTTTTACTTAATAAATTGACATTTTTATTGCGTTAATACATCCTATCCAATGGACAATTGCTTTTCCGGTCGGCGGAGACCGGCCCGCCAAACGACAGAAAAAGTCATTCGGTATGCATGCATACTGGCCGGCCGGCCCTGGTGTGCATTCGCCAGGTGTCGCCTCTAGTACTTGCTTCCTGGCCAGTGCCCGTGACGTCATAGCATCTTTTTTCGTTTGGCGCAAGAGTTGTGCAAGCGAATATTTTCAGTGTTTGAAATTTGTAAATTTCTCTGGATATTTGAGGAGTTTTCTTAGTTTGCTTATAGCAAAGTGATATTTACTGGTTATAGCTCAGAATGTCGTCCCCAGGACAGAAACGTGGGGCTTGTGGCCATGCTATGGCCATTTTTGACCAGCATGCCTACTGCGCGCGTTGTCGTGAGAAGAATAAAGGAAAAGATCCCTGTGTGGAGAGCAAAGACACTACAAATTGTAAGTTTTGTTCAGCTTTTACTCCAGAGCAGTTAGCTCAGATCTCAACTCCTTCCTACAAGATCAAAAAAGAAAAACGTGAGGCAAGGAAGTCTGTTACGGCCACCCCCACTAAGGAAAGTACTGAACTGGTTGACCCTATGTCTGTCTCCGTCATCGGGGTTGTTGGCCAGAATGAACCTGCTACACAGACTGTAACATCTCCAGCTTCTTCTATGCCTCCGGAAAAGAAACAAAAGAAGGAAAAGGTCTCTGTGAAAACCAAGAAATCAGATTCTTCTTCTTAACGCTAAGTTAGCGGATTTGGACAGTAAGTGGTCCTCACGCTTTAATCAGTTAGAAGCTCTGCTTCTCTCCAGGACCTTCCAACCGACCTTTTCTTCAGAGGTAAAGCTAACTCCTGCTCATTCTCCACCAGTCAACATTCCCCGGGACTCTGAGCCATTTTTTCAACCTTCTGGGCGCACTGGCACAGCCTCCTCTGCGTTTTCGCATCAGGCAGCCAGCCAGCTGGAGTCGGACTCTCAGTCTACCACTACAGAGCGCGCTGGCAATGGTTCCTCTGCTTCACAGCATCAACCAGCCAGTCAGCTCCCTGCCGACACACAGCAAGGGTCTTCAATTTCTTCCAAGCGCACTGGCATCGGTTCCTCTGCCTCAGGGCATTAACCAGCCAGCCAGCTTACTACCGACCGACCTTCATCAAGATCTCCTCCTAGGCCTTCCGTCGTCGATTCAGGCAAGGGTTCCTCTGCTTCACAGCATCAACCCACCGACTTTTCAACTACCGACCAGAAACGACCTTCTGGACAGGCAGATTCCGGCCATCACTCCAAGAGTAAGCATGCGGCACGGTTGGTTAGCAAGGAACTTTCTAACAGACCTGTCTCCAGAGTTGTGATCGACACCGGCTCTCCACCTCTTCACGAAAGCCGGAAGGACAGTGTCTCTAGTGAATCTGGCTCTATGAGTGACTTATCAGATAGACCGGCAGTTGATCTCTACACGGAGGAAGGAGAGCTCTCAGATGACCCGGATTGTACTGCCGAACCTGAACTAGTTCCCTCAGAGGAACAGACATATAGAGAGACGATGAAGGGCATACGGGAGTACATGGGTTGGTCGGACATTCCTGAACTAGACAGTGCTAATACAGGGTCGGATGATAATCCATTTTCTGGACCCAAGGCAGTCACACCCGGTAAGGTATCCATCCAAATGCCGACTGAAGACTGGCTGTGTAAGAAGATAGCAAAGATGAACTTAACTTTGGTTGAGGGGTATCCCTCCCGCAGTTCGGAGGCCAGTGGCCTGTTGATGGACCATTTCCTGAGGACCGCGAAGTCACAATCCAGATGGTACGGTCTTGCCACCGACCACAAAGCTGACCCTGCTGCTGTCTCAGGCTGGTGTACAGAGTCTTCAAAAATCAACAGCTGTTTCAGTCGGATATCCCGCCAGTCCGGTTTGACTTCTACCCCTCCTGCGGCTAGACGCATCTCCCAGGAGTCGCTGAGAAGGTGGGAGAAATCTGCACGCGAGGCCTCGGTCATATGTAACCAGGCAGCTAGTTTTAACAGGTGTCTTTTCCGCGTGCAGAAGGATATGCAGGAACAACTTAGAAATCTCTGTGCTGACTGCAAAGGGAAGGGTTCCTCAAAGAGTGCTCACACCATGGACGAACTTAAATATCTGATGGATTTCAACTCGAGCATCTCACAGGCCGCTGCTAAGACCATGGAGCATCTAAGTGAATTTGTTTTTATCTCCATGGGGAACCTTACCCTCGCAAGGCGGGACGCATATCTCACCCACGTGAAGTCGGGTATCAAACCGGACACTATTGCAGCACTCCGCACAGCACCTCTTCACATCCCGACACTTTTTCCAGATGCAGTAATCAAGAGGGCTGAGGAGGAAATCACTAACTTTGAAACCAAAGGTCACTCAAACAGTTCCCGCAGCAAAGGCCGGTATCACCCTTATGATAGGCCTGACAGGAAAGCTGACAGACGTCAGGATAAGAAGGGGGATAAGCCGGCATGGAAAAACATTGGGAAAGGCCGGTACAGAAAACCTAGAGGAAAGGCTTCTAGTTACTCCACCCGACCAGCCAAGGGCCAGCAGCCTTATAAATGACAATTACTGTGTAACTCAGTCTCAGACAGGGCTGCTGGCCGGGAGCACCTACAGAAAGACAATAGACACTTGTTTGCCTGTAAACTTAACTGTTGTAACTCCTGTACCTACTGTGCCCGGGCTTTCGCAAAAGAAAGATTTAAGTCCCGGGCCAGTAGGGTGTTGTACTCAAAGAGTTCATTCATTAAAACATGTGAAAGGTGTTTCTTGTGTCACTCAGTTGTCTTGTGCCCCTCCTGTATCAAGTGTAAGAAGTGTTGTCTCACATCTTCCTGTAGGGGCAAGGCTCCAAAACTTTTGGCAGGCCTGGCTGGATCTGGGGGCCGGTCCGAAAGTGGTTCACATTTTGAAAGAGGGTTACACCCTCCCCTTTCAAACCCGGCCGAGACTTTCAAGGTCACCCACAGTCTTAAGCAAATACGCCAATCCTCACAGGAACAGCTACCTGCTCGAGGCATTGCACCAGCTTATACAAAAGGATGCTGTAGAATTAGTGCGAAACCAGACATCTCTAGGGTTTTTCAACCGCCTGTTTTTGGTTCCGAAACCAAACAACAAATGGAGACCCATACTGGATCTGAGCAAGTTAAATCTTTTCCTAAAGACGGAAAAGTTCAAAATGGAGACCCCGGAAACCATCAGAACTTCTCTCCAGCAGGGGGAATGGGTTACGTCCGTCGACTTCAAGGATGCCTATTTCCATATTCCGATACAGGAACAATCCAGGAAGTATCTGAGGTTTCACGTCCAGGGTCAAACTTACCAATTCAAGGCATTGCCCTTCGGTCTCTCTACAGCACCCATGGAGTTCACTGTAGTAGCGAAGGAGGTCAAACTGATGGCTACAAAAGAGGGTATAAGAATCCACCAGTACCTAGACGACTGGTTGGTGAGAGCCTCTTCCCACCGAATTTGTCTCCAACATACTCAGGCCCTGGTAGAACTATGCAAGCGACTAGGTTGGCTGGTAAACATGGAAAAGTCGGAATTGGAGCCCAAGCATATATTCAATTTCGTCGGCTACCAATTCGACCTAGAGGCCGGTCGGGTCCGTCCTACACCGGACCGGTGGCAAAGCCTTCAAGACAAAGTGTTGGAACTGCTCACCCTACCGGATTGCCCGGTCCGGCAATTTATGTCACTGATAGGTTTGCTCACGGCCACAGAGAAACAAGTTCATCTCGGCCGGTTACATATGCGACCTATACAATGGCATCTCAAGAGAAACTGGAGGGTTCCGGAATCGTTGGAGAAACGGATTCCCATACCAAGGTCTCTTCATCCACATCTACGGTGATGGTTAGACGAAGACAATGTCCTCACAGGCCAGTCTTTACACCCCATAAAACATGCTCTGCAGATCTTTACAGACGCATCAAAAGAAGGGTGGGGCGCTCACTTAGACGAGCATATTGCAAGAGGAACTTGGTCCCTACCAGAAACCAAGCTGCATATAAATTACCTCGAGCTCAAAGCAGTTCTATTGGCACTAAAAGAGTTCAGAGACCTCTGTACAGACAAAATAGTTCTTGTCACAACAGACAATACCACTGTAGTGGCCTACATAAACAAGGAAGGAGGGATGAAGTCGGGCCCCCTTTGCGCGCTCCTTTGGAGAATCTTGACCTGGTGTACCAACAATCAAGTCACGCTCAAAGCCCGACACATTCCCGGCCGTCTGAATGTAGTAGCGGACAAGCTATCCAGACTGGGCCAGACCATTCAAACGGAATGGTCCCTCCTACCAGAGGTTTTTCATATGATATGCAGAAAGTGGCACCGACCTCAAGTGGACTTGTTCGCCACGAGGTTCAACAGGAAATTGCCCCTGTTTGTGTCACCGGTGCCGGATCCCCTGGCCTGGGCCATAGACGCCTTAAGCTTACCTTGGGAGGATCTGGACGCATATGCCTTCCCACCAGTAGCCATTCTGGGCAAAGTAGTGGAGAAGTTGCAGGGCACCCCATGCAAGCGAATGATTCTCATTGCCCCGGGGTGGCCGAACATGCCCTGGTTCTGGGACCTGGTAGCCATGTCCAGTCAAGTCCCAGTGAGCCTACCGTTTCTGCCCAACCTGCTCACACAGCCTTTCAACCAGATCCCTCACAGGAATCTGTCGAATCTGAATCTCCACGCATGGCTCCTAGAGCCACAGCAATTAAGAAACAAGGATTCTCTAAGGATGTGGCAGAGAGAATTGAGGCTCCTCAGAGAAGATCCACCCGGTCAGTCTATGAAGCAAAGTGGACCATTTTTACAAAGTGGTGCGACACTAATCAGGTGGACTTCAGGGCACCCCCTATAAACTCAGTGGCTGACTTTCTTCTGTACCTGTTCCAGGACAGGAAACTACAGCCCAGTACCATTGATGGATACAGGTCTGCTATTGTGGACAAGTTGGGCAATTCACCCATGGACATGGGCAAGGACCAAAATCTCACTCGTCTCCTGGATAGTTTCCATAGAGACAGGCCTAAGGGACGGCGGGGAATCCCGTCCTGGAACCTTTCACTGGTTTTACATCAACTGACAAAGGCTCCCTTTGAACCTATAAAAGAGGCATCTTTGAAGCACTTGACCTTCAAAACGGTTTTCCTCTTAGCTCTGGGTTCTGGCAAGAGAAGGAGTGAGATTCATGCCTGGCAAAACAAAAACATCAGACACCAGTCAGACTGGTCCAAAGTGTCTCTATATCCATCACCCAGCTTTCTATCCAAGAATCAGCTGGCAAAGGAGGGTCCAGATAGTGTGGCCCCAGTGGTTATACCGGCCCTGGCCCCTACTCTAGATAGATCCCTCAAGTCTGACAGGTCCCTCTGTCCGGTCCGAGCCTTGCGCTACTATTTGGACAGGACCTCAGACCTCAGGCAGAATAAAGAGTTAGTCTTTGTTTCCTTTAAGAAAGGCTTTGACAGAGATATCTCTTCTGCCACCATCTCCTCATGGATCAAGCAAACAGTGATCCTGTGTTATGAGCTCTCTGATCAGGAATCCCACCAATTACATCAGGTTAAAGCTCATGATGTTAGGGCTTTTGCTGCTTCTAAGGCCTTCCAATCAGGAGTGTCCTTAGAACAGATTCTGTCAGCCTGCCACTGGAAATCGCATAACACTTTCACACAGTTCTACCTGAAAGATGTGGCTTGGGCTGACACAGAGCTCTACCATCTGGGGCCGGTAGTGGCTGCTCAGCAGATCCACAAATAGCCCTAACACGAGAGGAGAAGTGTACATATGTATATAGTGTACATATAATTAAGAGTTTTCTGCACACAAAAAAAAACAAAAAAAAACTGTCCTTGGCTTCCCTTGGGAGGTTTATTTCTTGGGGTTGGACTCATCCTTCTTCTTCCCTCTTTCAGACAGGACTGAAAAAAAGAAAGGGGGGGAGAGGTGTGTCGGTTTGGACCGTTTCTCCGGTTTCTATAGACCGACCCTAGCCTTAGTAGTCCCCTGTCCTCAGGGCATATCTAGGCTAGCAAGTATGTGAGTCTTTTTAATCTGAGTCCATCAAGACCCCACTGACTTACCCGCCTACCAAGCGGTAGTTATTCAGGAATTGTCCATTGGATAAGATGTATTAACGCAATAAAATTGCAAATTTAATAAATAAATTAAATTTTTATAAGTTAATACCCTATCCAATGGACACACAAGACCCTCCCAACCGACCCCGCTTACAGTCCTTTGGGGTCCGGATCAGATTTAGGTGACCCGAAAAAAGATGCTATGACGTCACGGGCACTGGCCAGGAAGCAAGTACTAGAGGCGACACCTGGCGAATGCACACCAGGGCCGGCCGGCCAGTATGCATGCATACCGAATGACTTTTTCTGTCGTTTGGCGGGCCGGTCTGCGCCGACCGGAAAAGCAATTGTCCATTGGATAGGGTATTAACTTATAAAAATTTAATTTATTTATTAAATTTGCAATTTTGCCATGCATTTCGAGTTTGTTTATATCTACCGCCATATTTACAGGAACTGGGTATTTTTTAATAGATTCTAAATGTCGGAGCACCGTTATTCTTACCGGATTGACCTATACTTCATCCCGGAAAGTGTTTCATGATGGGTGCGCTAAATGGGGAACTTTTCCCTTCAAAATATTGAATAAAAATAGTCTTTCCGTAGCGCACTGTGCTGCACTAAATAGATCATTTACGGTATGTTCTCATATTTGTCAATCTTTTGTTTTTTATTGTGTTTGGATAATTGTACATCTACAAATTGTCTTTCTAGCTTCATAAATTCGATAAAATTAGTAACCTACAATTTGTAATCACTTGGAGAGTGCATACCTCCACCAAGGAACATAATATGTATAAAGTAAAGGCAAAATCCACATCCTTGATATTTTATTTGTACACAGACAGTGATCTAGATCAGACTTAAAATTTAATGAGATTTAAGTTGGAGCAAGACCCATCTTCTCATTTTTTCCGTGAAGATCCAACCAGTAGTATTTGCATAATCCTACTAATATACAGACAAACAAACAGTCATGAAAATAATTCCTCTTTGGTGGAGGTCATTCACGTTTAGGTCATTCACATTTAGTTCATAATATAGCCTTTTCTAGTGGTCAGGAGATAACCTTTTCCAAATATATATCACATAGCTTGACAGAGACTTGTGTACTATTTCCATCTATAGATGTCAACAGTTCAGAATTGCTTCTTTTTTAAAACACATTTTTTGAACAGTTGGTTGATTTAAATTTTATTTTGGCACAATAAACATGATTCTTTTTTATTTGTAGGCTGAATGGTACATCAGCCGTACCAAACCACATGACTCTTGGCCTGATGAAGGAAAAGTAGTTCTGAATGAGTACAGCACCCGCTACAGACCTGGGCTGGATCTTGTCCTGAGAGGGGTCAATGTGAAGGTCAATGCTAGTGAAAAGGTGAGATAGTTATTGTGTACAAAGATATATATGTGTGTTGTAGTTCTCAAAACTTAACACATTTACATACTAGTAATACCTCGTATTGATGTACTTTGGTTGTAATATTGTATTTTATTTCTGTAAAGTAGAGAAGTAGTTTTGTATTTAAGTAGGCAATTGGTGTTCTTTTCAAAGGAAATTCATGTTTATAAGACAAGGTGGTAATTCATTTATGTTAGCTGCAAATTTCTGTATTTTAGGTTGGAATTGTGGGCCGTACTGGAGCAGGGAAATCCTCACTCACTCTGTCGCTGTTCCGTCTCATTGAGGCTGCAGAAGGGAGGATCCTGATTGATGGCATTCCACTGGAGACATTAGGACTTCACCAACTGCGCTCACGCATCACCATCCTACCACAGGTCATGTGTATTTACTATTTGTTCATTCATTGATTCATTCCTTAATGCATTCCTTGGTCCATTACTTTGTTCCTTATTTCTTTGCACATGCTTTTTAGTTGAACTCCACTCTCAACACTCAGCCATCTTGCAACAGGTCACAACTCACAAGTATTCATCATTTGTTAATTCATTGTTTCATCCCTTGGTGCCTTAATCTATTCATTGCCTGAGCCGTCAATTTTGTTCCTGATTTTGTTCATTCATTCACCTTTTTTGAGGGGTGGGATCTATGTCACTTTCAACACCTAACCATCCTATAGCAGGTGATATATTCTCTCTGATCATTTAATCATATTTGTTTATTTATTTCACTTTCTACAACCTTAGCCAATAATACAATTTTTATCCCAGATAATTTTATCACATGAAGATTATTAGTTTATTTCTGTTTTCACTGATTTTTAGAGAGTAAATCTGATGCAGTAAGTGTACTTTCATTTCTGTATTGATTTGGGTTCAGTGTCACTCAGTACATTTTTGTGCAGATCATATTAACATAGGTTGTAGAATTAGATGCAGAAGACAGTACAGGGAAATAGTGCACACTAGTTGGTCAATATTGTGTGCTGGAAACCACTAGTTCTCTGCAAGTAATGCTGAATTTATGTTGTTTAAAGTCAGGCCTGAAATTCAATGTGAGGGAAGTTGTCTTTTTGCCAGCAATATGCCTGGCATGCTGAGTAGTTTCATATATCAGGTGAAAATGCATTTTTGCCCCTTGTTGTTTATTTTGTCAAGCAAAGGTTTTCTGCGAGTTCAGTGCCATTTGACTTCTATGATGCTAATATTGTTGCCACAGAGTTAATTTTTATTTTGTGACACTTCAAGAATGAATAAATGGATCTTCTTTCTTAAAAACTGTTTCGTATTAACCGTGTTGTTATGGCACACAAAGAACATGATCTTAAAGAATTTGTTGAAAGCCTTTTGTGAATGCTAGTGCATTCAAAGCTATGTTAACCCAAACATACATGTAGTTTAGGTTAATATTTTTGCATTACTCTAATTTCTTTATATCAACAGGATCCTGTCCTATTCTCTGGGTCAATGAGAATGAACCTGGATCCGTTTGACAAGTACACAGATAACCAAATATGGAATGCCTTGGAAAATGCTCATCTGAAAGACTTTGTGGCCAATCTGGCATCTGGACTGGACTACGAATGTGGGGAAGGAGGGCAGAATCTGAGGTAAAGTGAAAAGTTTGGACTGTGAATTGATCACATTATTTCTTGTGTGTGTTTCCCCCAACTGAAGGCATTTACAAACAATGCAAAGTATTTTTAGTATTTTTCAGATTAGATATCATTTGATAATCATTGGTTTCATTCTCCCGTCCTGTATTTTTTTTCATTAAAGTATGGCTAGTAATATCACACTGATAGCTTTTATATTCATTGCCCTCCCAGCTGGGTATTGTGTCACATGTGCAGCAGACCTCTGAGGGCTGTGGTTTTCTCTGTGTCTCTAGTGTTGGCCAAATGCTATATATAGTTGAAGCAGTTAGCATAATTAAGCGGCCCGTCAGGGGTGCTTATTTGTGTTCACGCAGGTTTGACCGCCACTGGCTTATGGTCTCCCTTGAATAACTTCTTTGGCTTTGGAAAATCTTTTCCTTTCTTTCTTTCTTACATACTAAAACATTTTTACTTTATACATGTTATGGTCATCTTAACCTTAACATGTAGGGTTTTTAGCCCTAAGCTCAGTATGTATTTAAATTTTTAAAATAAAAATTGGCACATTTATAAAGGCTGGCAAAAGGGAAGTTATGGCCACCTTACAGTGAAATAAGGGAGTTTTCAGCCTCTAGCTATCTTATTTTTCAGCTGACTTCAGTTATACTTTGCACACTTATTAAGGATGAAAAAAGGGACATTCTTATTTTCTGGTCACCTTGAAGTTCCAGTACAAGTGAAGGTGTGGCCATCTGAAAGCAAAACTGGTCCATTTTTCCATCATGTACAAAACACAATAAAACTTACATTCTGCTTACAGTCTGATACTGCAAGTACTACAGGGTTTAATAACCCATGTCTCCGTCAGGGCCACTTGTTTTTGTTAGCAAAAACCTTTATCTAGTTTCGTAGAGGCTTGCATTACACGATGTCCAACCGTCAACTGTTTCTGATGTATACTCTCTTTTGAGGAGAAAATAAAGATTGGAAATACCGAAAACTTCAGATGCACATGCTCCACATACATTATTGTGGTTCACAAAGTGTTAGAAAAGAAAAAAAATATAAAAACTGTTGAATAATTTGAAAATAAGTCATATTTAAGCGTCCGTTTAAAAAGGGGACACTTATTTGTTTTCACCCCCAGTTTTCAGACAACCGCCACAGCTGCATTATCATCTTGCTTGAATATCTCCCTTAATATTAGGCCTGTCAAAGTATTATTTGGTAGTTATCTTCTATAGGCATGGGAAAAATGTGGACAGGCCTAAATTTGACCTTTGTCAAGGTCACATGATCAAAAACGAATTTTTTTCTTGTACTTCAATTTCACATAGACCAACCAAATTTGATTAGCGTATCCCTCACATCAAAATCTAGATCATGCCAGTCGATTTTGAGATCCATCACATCATAATTGACTGATCGATGGGTGATTGATTATCAGTTGGTAAAAAATGTGCTAAAATGAAGCCTTTCAGTCACATGTTAGGTTTAGAGCTTCAGCATGTATTGGGACGTTATAGGAAACCTTGGGCTGGGAGTCTAAAGAGCTTGTCAAATTTCCCTCCAAGCAACCCTCGAGGTCTGTCAGTGGTCATGAAATCAGGTGCCTTTCCTATACTGTGTGAATATGAGAGAGATAGTTAAAATGTCAAATATCTCAGTGGTCATAAAGGTCATTAAGCGTCCCGCAAGGTACACTTTTTTATGTCGTCACTCTGCGGCGTGGGCGTCCGCGTACGCGTGAACAACTTCTTCTCCAAAACTACAAGGCCTAGAGACATGCTGTTTTTTTAAAATATCTTTATCGAGGATGAAAAATTGTTCAAGGCATGCAAATCTGTTTGTCTGTTTGCTACAGACGTTACAAGGGAGGTACCCCCACCAAAAGTGTGAAAATTTCAACACTTTATCACAATTTTCTCAGTGACTATTGCAGGGATTTCTCTCATATCTTGCATATATGTACTAGGCCAGAGGTAGATTCTCTTGTGTGAGTATGAGACCTGGATCTGTCTTACTTTTTTTTTAATAAATTGTTTTAATAATTTTTATTGCATTAAAATTCATGAAATCTGGCACTAAATCACTTATAACTTGAAAAGTGTTGCATTTAGAGCATTTTGTTATAATATGTTATTCAGCTACTTTTCTCATAGCTACAACATGGTGAGTAACTTGGGTGTCTGTTTCAATAGCTAAGTGAGTAATAGCTACTTTTGGGCTTTTCAGTAACTACCATCTTGAGTAAAATCACTTGTAACTTGAAAACTATTGCATTTAGAGAATTTCGTATAAATATGTTATTCAGCTACTTATGGGTCAGCTATAACATAATAAAATTTCAGACCTGTAGCTCATGGCATAGCTGAGAAATAGCTACTTTTAGGTTATCACTGTTGAGTAAATCACTTATAACTTGAAAACTATTGCATTTAGAGTATTTTGTTTCATATGTTGTTCACCTATTTTGGGGTCAGCTATAACATAGTAAAATTTCAGATCTGTAGCTCATGGCATAGCTGAGTAATAGCTACTTTGAGGTTATCACTGTTGAGTAAATCACTTATAACTTGAAAACTATTGTGTTTACAGAAATTTGTGTAAATATGTTATTCAGCTACTTTTGGGTCAGCTATAACATAGTGAAATTACAGACCTGTAGCTCATGGCACAACTGAGCAATAGCTATATTCAGGTACTGTATGTTGAGTAAATCAGTTGTAACTTGAAAAATATTGCATTTGGAGTATTTTGGTAAAATATGTTGTTCACCTACTTTTGGGTCAGCTATAACATAGTGAAATTACAGACCTATAGCTCATGGCATAGCTGAGCAATAGCTATTTTGAGGTTCTCACTATTGAGTAAATCAGTTGTAACTTGAAAACTATTGCATTTAGAGTATTTTGCTTAAATATGTTGTTCACCTACTTTTAGGTCAGCTATAACATAGTAAAATTTTAGACCTGTAGCTCATGGCATAGCTGAGTAATAGCTACTTTTAGGTTATCACTGTTGGGTAAATCACTTATAACTTGAAAACTATTGCATTTAGAGTATTTTGTTTCAATATGTTATTCACCTATTTTGGGTCAGCTATAACATAGTAAAATTTCAGACCTGTAGCTCATGGCATAGCTGAGTAATAGCTACTTTGAGTTTATCACTGTTGAGTAAATCACTTATAACTTGAAAACTATTGTGTTTAAAGAAATTTGTGTAAATACATTATTCAGCTACTTTTGGCTCAGCTATAACATAGTGAAATTACAGACCTGTAGCTCATGGCACAACTGAGCAATAGCTATTTTCAGGTACTGACTGTTGAGTAAATCAGTTGTAACTTGAAAAATATTGCATTTGGAGTATTTTGGTAAAATATGTTATTCACCTACTTTTGGCTCAGCTATAACATAGTGAAATTACAGACCTATAGCTCATGGCATAGCTGAGCAATAGCTGTTTTGAGGTTCTCACTATTGAGTAAATCAGTTGTAACTTGAAAACTATTGCATTTAGAGTATTTTGCTTAAATATGTTGTTCACCTACTTTTGGGTCAGCTATAACATAGTAAAATTTCAGACCTGTAGCTCATGGCATAGCTGAGTAATAGCTACTTTTAGGTTATCACTGTTGAGTAAATCACTTATAACTTGAAAACTATTGCATTTACAGTATTTTGTTTCATTATGTTATTCACCTATTTTGGGGTCAGCTATAACATATTAAAATTTCAGACCTGTAGCTCATGGTATAGCTGAGTAATAGCTACTTTTAGGTTATCACTGTTGAGTAAATCACTTATAACTTGAAAACTATTGCATTTAGAGTATTTTGTTTCATATGTTATTCGCCTATTTTGGGGTCAGCTATAACATAGTAAAATTTCAGACCTGTAGCTCATGGCATAGCTGAGTAATAGCTACTTTGAGGTTATCACTGTTGAGTAAATCACTTATAACTTGAAAACTATTGCATTTAGAGTATTTTGTTTCAATATGTTATTCACCTATTATGGGGTTAGCCATAACATAGTAAAATTTCAGGCCTGTAGCTCATGGCATAGCTGAGTAATAGCTACTTTGAGGTTATCACTGTTGAGTAAATCATTTATAACTTGAAAACTATTGCATTTACAGGAATTTGTCTAAATACGTTATTCGGCTACTTTTGGGTCACCTATAACATAGTGAAATTACAGACCTGTGGCTCATGGCACAACTGAGCAATAGCTATTTTCAGGTACTGACTGTTGAGTAAATCAGTTGTAACTTGAAAAATATTGCATTTGGAGTATTTTGTTAAAATATGTTGTTCACCTACTTTTGGGTCAGCTATAACATAGTGAAATTACAGACCTATAGCTCATGGCATAGCTGAGCAATAGCTATTTTCAGGTTCTCACTATTGAGTAAATCAGTTGTAACTTGAAAACTATTGCATTTAAAGTATTTTGCTTAAATATGTTGTTCACCTACTTTT
The DNA here is from genome assembly GCA_964017235.1 of Sabellastarte sp. h YS-2021. NCBI lineage: Eukaryota > Metazoa > Annelida > Polychaeta > Sabellida > Sabellidae > Sabellastarte > Sabellastarte sp. h YS-2021. The sequence goes on from OZ024932.1 coordinate 40,794,927, forward strand.
GGGTCAGCTATAATATAGTAAAAATTCAGACATGTAGCTCATTGCATAGGTGAGTAATAGCTACTTTGAAGTTATCACTGTTGAGTAAATCAGTTGTAACTTGAAAAGTATTACATTTAGAGTATTTTGTTTAAATATGTTATTCACATAATTTTTGGTCAGTTATATCAGTGAAATTGCAGACCTCTATGTCATGGCATAGCTGAGCAATAGCTACTTTCAGGTTCTCACTATTGAGTAAATCATTGTATCCACTGGATAGCCGCAGTGTGTAGAGAGATTTCACCATTACCGCTCTAATGAAAAAAATATTATAGCTAGCCTTCTCAAGTTTGCAGAATATATTAATAACCATAAAATGTTGCCTGGGAATATTTTTGGCCCCATTTTTAAAAACAAGATGGCCGCTAGGGACATTTATTCGACTTTAAACAAGGACTTTTGTTGGCCCTCTAGAGCAAAGGGTATTATAAGTAGAGATCTCATATTCGCAGGATGTGTTCCTCATTATAAAATCTTGACTTGGAATATTTTTGGGCTCATTTTAAAAAACAAGATGGCCGCCACTGGTGTTTCTTTGTCAGTCATGAAAAGAGCTTATATCTCCCTTATTATTGGTCCTAGAGGTTTGGGATGGTAAACCAACCTGTAGGAAATCATGGGCTGGGAATCTTTTGGTGTGGTTAGATTTGACCTTTGACCCCTCCTTCAAGGTCAAACGAGGATGGCCAAACTTAAAAGTGCCTATAACTCGCTTATTATTGGTTCTAGAGGTTTGGGATGGTAAACCATCCTATAGGAAATCATGGGCTGGGAATCTTTTGGTGTGGTCAGATTTGACCTTTGGACCCCTCCTTCAAGGTCAAATAAGGACAGCCAAACTTAAAAGTGATTATAACTCGCTTATTATTGGTCCTACAGGTTTGGAATGGTAAACCAACCTATAGGAAATCATGGGCTGGGAATATTTTTGTGTGGTTGGATTTGACCTTGGGCCCCTTCTTCAAAGTCGTACGAGGATACTGCATTTGCAGTATTTCTTTAAATATGTTTTAACCTACTCTTTACACTTAAACAGTTACCTTGTTACTTTCCTTCATAATACCATTTGCAGGGCACAACTTTTTTGTCCTTTTCTTCTGTCAGGTTCAGAATTTCTTTTGAACATGCTGTTCAATTACCATTTACTGTACTTCTGTACAGCACTTTCCCTGATAATTATGCTTTCCTGTCATTATTACCTTCACAAATCAAAAATACTCAGTCAGCTGACACAGTGCCCGTTCACGGGCACTCTCCTCTTGTTTGTGTATGGGAAAAAATCAGGCTCCGCGTTTCGTTTTCCTTATAACTCTGTGACTATTGGGCGGATTCTTTTCAAATTTGGCAGGTGTATGCAGTAGGCTTGGGGAATTTTTTCGAATATGCTGCAGTGACATATTGACCAATCAGAGAGGTCACATGACCAAAAATGTATTTTTTCGATGGGTAAGCTGGTCCGGATGATAACTTGAAAGGGATTTTATCAATTCACCTGAAACTTAGCAAATACATTCATTCTATTAAAATCTGGAAGTCATTAGAAATTGGCATTAATTGGTTAATTTTCTTGCATTTTGCAGTATATCTAGAAAAGGATTGGCTGGATGCTATAAAACTTCATTGTATTGATCCAGTGGATACTCTGGTTTAACGTTTGCTATGCCGGTGCCATACATAGAGAGATTTTCGACATTTTTAAAAGTGGTGTCTTCTGATGTGGTGAGATTTGACCTTCAGCCCCTCCTCGTTTACCTCTTCACACTGGTCCTTTAGCATTTCATATAAAATTTCAAGCTGTTGGGACACTCTGTTTTTGTGCACAAAAACCTTTTGTCTAGTCTATATTCTTAGCATACAGATGAAATGCTTTGAACTAGCACCATTTTAGGTTTGTGACTATAAATACTAAGAATTCTGGGTAACTGATATTTGCTTAGTACAGTTAATTGTTTCAGCTTTACCAAATATGGCATGTCTTTCAGACTAATGCTACTTTATATTTTTATCCCTGTTCCCACTATTAGATTTAATTCTGTATTTTCTCAATGCCCATCAGATGTTGAATGGGGAAAAGTTGTTGAGCTGTTGAGATTTTAAGGATGTCTTTGAACTTAACTTCTTTTTCGAGACTTTGTTTGCTTGCCATTGTTTGACAAAGGCACCTTGTCTTATGTTAGACATGAGAGCCACTCTGTTTCATTGTAGCCTATCCACCATAGCCTATCTCACCTATCGGACGCTAATATGGAAACGGACCTCTTTTTGGAACTGGACTATCCCTTTTTGGACATCAGTGCCTCAGAGGATATTTACATCAATTTCGGCACATTATAAGTGGTTCTTACTTACTTACTTAATTAATGCTGCATACTAAATTATTACATCTCCTGTTGTAATCCAGTGATTTATTCCAGTGTGTTGCACATTGACAACTTGTCCAGATTAGATTTACTTCATTATTTAAATTTAACATGTGATGATTTTCTACCTACCTTCCCAGTGTTGGACAGAGACAGCTTGTCTGCCTGGCTCGCACTTTGCTCCGTAAGACAAAGATCCTGGTTCTGGATGAAGCCACAGCAGCTGTGGATCTGGAGACAGACGATCTGATCCAGAATACGATCAGGCAAGAGTTCAAAGAGTGCACAATCCTCACCATAGCACATAGACTCAACACCATCATGGACAATGACAGGTATGTGTGTACTTAAAACTTGAGTGTGTGTTATGTGTACACAGAATGTCATTGCTATAGCCTATAAACTGAATCAGTCATATTGTACAGAATCAATAAATACAGAATCAATAATCCAATTTGTTGTGATGAATCCATCCGCAACAGTTTGAAGAACAGGTATTCTGTCAGTTCTCTACCGTCGGGTTTATATAGTAGACTCTGTATCACTAGAACATCAAATATCTCTATGGTATAGTTCTAAACTTTTACCTTCAAATTTACTGTATTTTCTGCTTGAATGGTGTCATTGTGATAGTTATGGATGTACGTTGGGGATTAAAAGCAAGTTGAGAATGACAGATGTGTTAATACTTGAAATTCATACTAATTTGTCCAGTGAATATTGATTATTTTCCAATTATTTTGATTTTGAAATTTCTTTGATTCTCTTCCATTTTGCACACAGAATCCAATCTCTGAAAACTTTAAAGTTACATTAAATGACCATTTACCAGCAACACACATTTGGAGACAAATGTTTACAGTTTTCCAAATTTATGAAACTATATAGGCCTAATATTTAAAAAAGTTTTGATGGATTTATATTATTGAAAATAAATGGATATTTTATGCATATGTTACTCTGGGTTTGTAATAATTGACTTTAACAAGCCATAATAGAATATTTTTTTTTCTTTCTTTCACTTTAAAGAGCATGTAATTCAAATGATGATGTAGATTGACCACCGATTGTTTGGCAGATGCAGGGAACTCAGGATTGGTTCCATGTACACCTTAATTTGAGTTACCATAGTTACATTTCCATCAAGTGTACTGAATTTTCTTCATTTTTGGTTTTTAGGATCCTGGTCTTAGATGCAGGAATGGTTGCAGAATATGACTCGCCCACAAACCTACTACAACGGCATGATTCTATCTTCTATGGGATGGCCAAAGATGCTGGTTTAGTGTAAATATAAATCTACAGGACTAAAAGGACTTCACAATTATTCAAAGCTGTATTTGTTTTACTTCAAAAAGAATTTATGTCACACTTCACTATTCAACGAATATCAGGATTTATCTGAGACATTTCTTAAAGGAATTTTAGTCACATCTTTCCACATCTATTGGTCCAATGATAAAGAGGTTTGTGTTGTTATTGTCAGGTACTGGGTTCACAACTGAGGATAGTCCTGGCATACTTCAGTAATGTATAGACACACACAAAATTGCCTTCTGTTAAAATTGTTGGTTTTGATTATTTGAGGTTACCAAAAGGGTAACCATGGTGTAACATTCAGTTGAATGTTATTTAAGATTTATATGTTGTGAGTCTCAAGTTGAGTGTTTATATTCTGTGGAGTAGAATCTGTAATAACCAATCATAAAAATAATAATAGAAGGATTTATAGAGTGCAAAATTGATACAGATCCTCTAATGCGCTAAGTCCCAGAAGGGATAGTCCAGGGACAGACATGGGTCAGTATCCAAAAAGCTTCAGCCAGGGTATGACTAAGTTGGGAGTATGCCAGCCTGAACAAGTCTTATGATGGGAAAGTGTAATCTGAACGTCCATTACAATGGGTGCTTACTTGGTTTGGGGTTTTGTTTTGTCGCTGCTGCTGTTACATTGTGGTCCCACTTGTAATCTTAGTATTAACCCTATGGGAATAATTGTGGCATGTATCTCCATTGAGTTTTCGAAAATGTTACATGCATTGGTTTCACTGTTAACCTTTCAAGGTGGCATGATGCCCCGAAATACTTTCTTCATACACTTGCGTGTGATCACTTTGTGTTTATAAGATGGGTCTGCCAAATGTTTGCATAATTATATGTATTAACCACATTGATATCCAGATTCCACATCAGATCTATCATGTTATTTGGAAAAAACGTGTCTTATGTTCTTTCTATTTTCCTCTTAATGTTTAAACTATGAAAGCCATTCGGAATATCGCCCATATTTGCATTGTTGCTCAACTGCCTGTCCAAAACATGTAAAATATATACAAATACCCACCCTTTCCAACAAATTCAGAGTTCAAATTGTTAAATGAAATTTTATGCTCAGTCAATTAATATTATTATCTTCACTGTACCAGAAATGCACACTTTTAGATCATATTGCAATATAACCAGGTGTTAAAAGTGAGATTGCCTTACATTTTTAGAAGTTTACATACATGCCCATCCCATAATTAATTTTCTAACTTATTACCCACAGGGCACTACCACAAGCAATTTATGTAATAGGAATTGAGCTCTGTGCAGCACAAGATGTTTTTCAACTTGTTTTATGTAGGTTATATTGTCTAGGTTTTAGATGTCTTGCTCCAATACTTACTGAGAACTAGAATCAGCTTCTTCCTTCAGTGTCTCCATTCATGTTACAAGCTTGCAAATGATTTGGCAAGTGTATTCATTTGGTTTAGGTCAAACTTATCATATGCATGTACTTGACCTTTGATCTGTCTTGAGGTCACATGACTAAACAAACAGCTTTTACTTATGTTATTGATCTTATTTCTCATAAATTATTAAGGTACACTGTATGTCTAACCAGTTTAACATGCATATTGACAAGAGTGATATCTAGAGACTAGATGATCTTAAGATGAGGTGATAATATAGTGATTGATGACTTATCCTTGTTTGTATATATTGCTGTATAGATGTAAAAATTAAACCTCCAGCTACCTGGACCAAGATGCTTCATTTTTGTTTAGCAAAAGAAGTTTTCTAATTTTGTTGGGTTAATTGGAGATTTATAAAATAGTTCAGGCATTTTGCAATGGAATAATAAGGAAATACAAATTTGGATGAATGTAAATCAATTAATTAACTCCTTCACAGGGAACTGTTCATTAAATATTGCACATGTACGAAAATTAGCAATTTTGCTAAACTTTAATTAACAGTATTTAATATAACCCTTACACAGTTAACATATAATAGTTGTGTGTATGCACTAAGTTTTGTCTGTGAATTAATGTACGTTTAAAGTGAATGAGAGCTAACTTTGGTATACAAATATAATTGAGATGCACACTGTTGAAGTTTTGAGTACAATTACAGTGGAAATATATTCGTGTCTGTCAAGTTATATACGATTTATTATTTTTATTGCGTAAAATAGCCTTACCTTATCCTCACAAGTGCTTGGTTTGGTTTTGTGGAGCAAAACGTATCGACCGACAAGAATTTTTTAAGGAATATTCTTGTCACAAGTGGTGACCCCTTTGTCTACGCATGTCCGCGCTTGCGCAGTAGTCGTTGTCGACAGACGATTGTCGAGAGTTCTTCATTATATTTTTGGTCGATATGGGAGCAACACGTATTTTCTTTTATTATCGTCCATTTACAGACGAAGATCTATGAAGTTTTGAAGCGTGCAAGCGTGCACCTACCTGTAGTTGTCCATTACTGGACTGGTACTACCACTAATTCTACCTCCCTTGTCCTGAAAAAGGTCAGAATAAAGATGTTTTATACAAGAAATCTTGCTGTGAAGTCTTCAGCGGAAGACGTTACACGGCTGCACTCACCTTCTATTCGACTGGAACTACCTGCTTGTCGAGGAAAGGGTTGCAAGAAGAGTTTGCTGTGAAGTTTCCAGTGGGAAACAAAGAAGAAAGAATTTAGTTACCTTTACAACGGAGGTCGTAGATTCTTTACTGTGGGTGGAGCGCCACCCTGGTACAGTAATAGGTCTCCCTCCAAAAGAACGACTACAGAAGCGTATCCACGGATCCTTGCAGTTATTATTTATTTTCCCAGCAGGTACAGTGAACTTCCTGCTTATCAAGACATGAAAATATGGACAGATTACCTTCCTTTGCTGTAAATTTGGATGAAGATCCAACAGACATCTTTCGGGCAGTATGTGTACTGCTTGTCTGTTCAGCCCTGTTGAAGAATTCTTCTGCAAACTCAACGAAGATCAAACTGGCTAGATGAGATTTTATGTTATATTATTTTATATGTTGAAGTCCTTGCTTCCAACTTTTACAGTGTATTTTGCACAGTATATTCAGGACAGGAGCTATGTCCAGTAATTTCCCCTACTAACCACAAAAGATCGTCGTACCACTCTGCCTAGTTTACCAGGTCAGAGGGATACAGAAGAACGTGGCTACATTAATGCAAGTCACCATGGAGGCTCTTCTTGCAGTGTTACTGGCAGTGATGGGATATTTTTTCATTGCCATCCCAGAGTGGTGCGAATCTTCAGTTGGGATTGTCGAGTTACTCTCCAATCGAATTCGCCAATGCCTGTACTACCCACAATGCAAAGCGATGACGTCAGACAGGAAAACATGGCTACAGTAAATACCGCTGAAATATTGCTGGAAATGCTTCAAAAGACTGCAAGTTGTCCAGTCAAGAATTGCAGAACTCCAGGTTTCTATGGCAGTTTATTTCTTGTATAGAAACTCGGCTAATGACGACCTCTGATACATCTCAGTGTCCTGAATTGATTTATAAATACCACTTCAACGGTCACTGCCCACGAGTGAAGTTCGTTTACTATGTCAATAAATACCTGCTTGCCGCATCGTTTAAACTGGAGACAGCAGAAATTATTAGAAATTCGGTTACAAAAGATGCGTTCTTCTATGTACCGATTCACAGGTCTCTCAACATCTACTTCAGTTTAATGTACACGGTCAAACCTATCAGTTTAAAGCATTATGAAATTCGGGTTAGCGACCTCTCTACAGTATCATGCGCGTAATAAAGAGGCAAATCTCATTCTTCAGTCTCACGGAATAGGAGCTCACCATATACCTGGACCACTGGTTGTTAAGTGTACTTAAAGACACCAGTATTGGGTTCAAATCAAAGAACTCACCCAATTATTCAACAACTGGCTTCGTAATATCGATTTCCTAGGTTACCACTGCGTTTTGGTACCAGGAGATTTCTTTCACCTTATACCTAGACTACTGGTTGTTTAGTGTACGTAAAAGACACCAGTATTGGGTTCAAACCAAAGAACTCATCCAATTATGCATCAACTGGGCTTCGTGATATCGATTTCCTGGGTTACCACTACATTTTGGTACCAGGAAATGTCTTTCTACCTCGAAAAAATTAAATACCTGAGAATCTATTCAAGTCATGGCGATCTCATCACAGTTAACCCCAAGGTTGCTTATATCCCAGGTAGGGGTACGAGCACCTTTGGAAAAGACTATACCAATGGGTCAGTTATGTAGGTGTGCCTTTCACTGGTATCTACTACAACTGGCAATATCTCCAGTCACTAGTTGTGAGAATTCCTGTTTCAAATCCTTCTGAAAAAGCATATTCAGTGGTGGAAAATGCCAAAAAATGGGAAATAGGATGCCTTTTCTATACACAGGTGCACAATTCCCTTATTTTCGTAGATGCATTAAACCAGGGTTGATGATCCCATCTATAAGCATCACAGTTAGTGGCTTTGGACAGTTAAAAATGTATATATTACATTTCAATGTCATACAGCTGAAGACAGTGTGTTCAGCCCTTAAAAGCCTTCAAGACAAATTTTACACAAAAGAATTCTGATAGCATCAGACAACACCACTGTGTTCGGTTATCTGAACAAACAGGGGGGGGGGAGCGTATACCTCCTAGTTTGGCGCAGCTTGGCCTACTGCAATCCTTGAAATATACTCATAACAGACATATTCTTGGTTGCTTAAAGGTCATACTCAACATCATCTCCAGAAGGGATAAAGGTTTGGCGCATCCTGGCCTACTACAATCCTTGAAATATACTCATAAGAGACAGAAATATTCTGGGGTTACTTAAATGTCATGCTCAATGATCTCTACAGAAGTGACAAAGTAATATGTACAGAATGGTTCTTACTCCCTTTATGGTTCCAGACAACGTGCAAGTTTGGCACAAATCAACAATAGGTGTTTTATGCAGGTATGCTGCATCTTGGCCTACTGCAATCCTTGAAATATTCTCATATGAGCCAGATATATTCAGGGTTGCCTAGATGTCATGACAGCCTCTCCACAAAGAACGAAATAATACAGACAGGAGAGTCTTCATCTTTAACATTCTATTTGATTTACATAGTTTGTCAAATACCAATGGTAGAGATGTTTGCCACCAATATCAGTCATAAACCTCCATTCTATGTTGCCAGTCCCGGATGCAAATGCTCTGAACATATATGAATAAAACATCTTGTTGGAGGTTCTGGACTGCTAGGCCTTTTGTCCTATACCACTTATTCCAAAAAGTCATTGAACAAGTGAACACCAGGTGCAAAATGATTGTAGCGGCCCCTTGGTGGCCCATGATACATTGGCTTTGGGGTCTGGTGAGTCATTCAACCAAACCTCCATTACAGCTACTTCACTGGTCTCAGAAACAGCCATTCAGTCAGAAATACCATCTGAATCTGTTGCATTGGCACCTTCATGCTTGGCACCTTAACACCACTCAGAATCTCTTATATCATTCTCTAGGCACGGGATAGACAGATTTAGGGCATCTCAAGGACCCTCATCTTGGAATGTATGAGTCATGATGGGCCATTTTGAGCTCTGGTACCCACAGAATAAGGTGGCCATCTCAGAGCCTACGGTCTCAAATATACCAGATTTTTTGATCCATTTACTTGCAAAAATCTGAAACCTGTCACTATTGTTGGCTTTGCAGCAGCCATAGCTGATCATTTACATTTTTTGTGCAGGAGTTGAGCCAAAGCCTGCATCTTTATAGGCCTATTGCAAGTGTTATAGAGAGAAGCCCACTGCTAACAGAGGTGCAGCATCAAGGGATTTGCCTTTGCTTCTGTTGGTTTTCACAAAAGGCTCCTTATTAACCTTTAAAAGGAGGTCAGTCTAAAGAAGTTTGACTTGCAAGACTGTTGCAATGCCATTGGAAGTGTATTCTGGGATTTTGGCTCCTTCAGACACAAGCCTCATAGGAAGGAGTTTACAGTTCTCCCTCCTACCTACCTTTTCAGCAAGGACCTATTAGCCGCAGTTGGTCTAGATTACCTCCAGTGGTCACTTCAGCTCTAGATCATTCCTGAACTCAAATTGCCTGGACACTTGATTCGTTGTCCTCTTACAGCACTTAGATCCTTCTTGGACAGGACTACTGCTTGGAGAAAAGGGAAAGTCTCCTTCTCCTGCCTTTTAGCAAGAATCAGTTGGCTTCTGATGGCCCAGATGGCTCAAACCAGTGGTCATTCCAGCTCACAAACCTTTCTTGAGCTGATGTTGGACTGATGTTGTGACACTCTGCTCTCTTACAGTGCTTAGTTACTATCAGGACAGTACAAATACTTCAAGGAGGGGAAGAATCTTGCTCATATCTTTTAAGGAAGGCTTGATGGAGATATCTTGAGTTCTGCTATCTCTTCCTGGATCAATCTGGCTGCATGATTAGATTGCCAGTCCTTTAATCTTGAGTCTCAGAATCTATACTTTGAGACACATATTAGATCCATGGCTGCCTTTTTAGTTTCCAAGAGTGGGGTCTCACCTGAGCAGATATCAAACTCTTGTTATTGGAAGACCCACAATTCTTTACTACATTCTACTCGAAGATGTAGCTTGGCAATCCCATGACCAGTCCATGAACAAATTGGGCCTTGTGGATTCACCTCAGCATGTAGTCAATTTTTGTGTATTTATACATGTCATTGATATGACTCACATTTTTATGTTCTCTCCAGTTATACAAGTCTTGTGTTACTGACATATGTCTTTCTTGGCTTACATATGGCCCCATATCTGCAGTTTATGCAGTTCAGTTTGCCTGCTTGGAGATATTCCCATTGTCAGATGATGACATCTTGCTTGGGGAGTCATGCAGACATCTCCAGCCAATACTGGGTGATGGTTAATACTGCTATGTGATTTGTTGTAAAATTTTCTACAACAGCAACAGCAGCAACAATGACGACCACATCATGGATCTCTTGTTGAGGTTAGCAAATTACTTATCTGTGTTGAAGAAGTAACATATAACCTAAGATGTGGCTTAGGGAACCTTATCTTATCCTCTTGTCAGTGCTTTATTTGGTGACCCCTTGTCTGACAATCATCTAACAGTGTGGCCAAAACAAATACCCTCCACCTGTTATGGTTGTATTCAAGCACTTGTGAGGATAAGGTAAGGCTATTTTACGCAATAAAATGTAACAAATTTTATTGTAATTTAACTTTTTACAAGTTAAATACTTACCTTATCCTCACAAGGATAAACCCACCCTACCTCCCCGCATAATTTGTTTTGCTGGGGACCAAAAATACAATGAAGAACTCTCGACAATCGTCTGTCGACAACGACTACTGCGCAAGCGCGGACATGCGCAGACAAAGGGGTCACCACTTGTGACAAGAATATTCCTTAAAAAATTCTTGTCGGTCGATACGTTTTGCTCCACAAAACCAAACCAAGCACTTGTGAGGATAAGGTAAGTATTTAACTTGTAAAAAGTTAAATTACAATAAAATTTGTTACAATTTGTACATTTAAATTTCATCAAAACAAAGATAATTAAACTTGGATTTTATTTGGTTAGTCAGAAAAGACTCTAGTAAAATTGTCAAAAGAAAATATGAAATGTTTTTTTTAAATGTTACTATACCACATAAAAAACAGATAATGATCTCTGCATACACTGCTCTCTCACATAATTTATTATCAAACCAACACTGTGACATCATAAAAACCTGTCTACATCAAGAAGAGGAAGTTTAAATGTCATTGTGGATGAAATCTATTGCATAAAAGAGAGATTGACTTACGTGGGTTGATTTTATGTGATGTTTAACCATGATAACACACTGTTATCATTTTTGCATATTTAATCTTTTGTATTATGATAAGACATTGTCCTTTGCAACATGACTAACTGCTTAACGGTGAATATTTATATAATAAAGGGTCTCGTAATGATGTGCTATGATGCGCGTGTTGATGGTTTTGCATCATGTTCTTGTAAACACACAGAGAAAGCTTTTGTCCATTGTTAGATTTGATATCATGTTTTTATTACGAGATGACAGCTCCAAAACTACAGAACGGATTCATTTATATTTGTTTATGGACGTAATTCGACCCTGTGGTCCATTATATGTAAACCTTGTACTCGTGGCAGTAAGAAATAAGTAGGTACCTTAAACATATTGTTAATAAGCACGCAAGAGTGACTTTAGAGTCATAACAGAATTTTATTAATTTTCTTGATAATAACTTTAAAAGTGCTTAACACATTTCTTGTATATTTTGCATGTAGATGTATTTTGATCTTTGGAGGAACCCTTTTTTTGTGATGATCTTACACTGAGTGTAATATAGAAGTAACATTGACTATTCAAATATAATACATTTAAACACAACACTGGAAGTAGACTATTCAGGGTCCAATTAGACTAAGATACTGTGATGTATGTTTTTTTTTCATAAATTAGATATTTTATGCGAGAAATAGTTTTTACAACATTTTTCTAACATTAGGATTTTAGTCCCTCAGGTATGCTATGTTATATTTCAATTACGCGTAATATATATATTTTATCATATTTCATTTTTACATATATTTTCATTATACTTGGTGTTTTAGTTTACAATTTCATTGACTCTTTTGAAAATAATAGTTGTTAGAGTAAGAAATCTAACATTCGCCAGGAATCTAAAATTCGCCACCTCTAAAACCTTAGTTAATTTTATGAAGAAAATTATGTTTTTGTCTAAAAATTGGTATTTTTCAGTTCAAAAAGCCTTAATTTACTATACAGTCAACAAATCTCACCACAATTCATTTATTTTATTAGTATTTTGACATGTGGCGAATTTCAGATATGTGGCGAATTTTAGATTTCTTACTCTATACAGTTGAACCGGGCAGAGTAGAATCAGAAGAGATCAGAAAGGATGCTTCTGCATAACCACCAATTCCCGATAACAGGCCAATTTCCATTGAAAAGGCCTTTTAAGGACCTGACATTAATTTTTACTTGTAAGGTATTTCTACCAAACAGTTTAAATGAGTTCAGTCATGATGTACATAATGAAGTTTTCTTTGCTTGACAGGATTATGCTTTGTCAATTTAGTTACTGTATTTAGATATGAGCTCATGGTGAATTGAAAAAAGTAACAGTATTCATGATAAATATCCAATATTTATAGAGAAAAAATATTTTAATACATTACCAAACTTTATAAGGGAAATAATGTTCATAATTAATATTCCAAACTTTAAAAAAACAATAATGTTCATAATTACATGAAGTCTATCGATTTAGTAAACGTGAAGACATTTGTAGACATCCAACAGTTGATTGTAACATTGTAACAGTGACAGACATTAATGTACAAAATATATGCTTATAGTTGCCTGACACTGCCGGGGAAAATCTTGACCAACTGGCTTGATGTGGTCTCCTCGAATATTCAACCATCCATTGCAGTAATTTCAGTTCTACTAAAGGTTTTCTTATGATATTCCAATAATTCATTTTTGTAGCCATATATTCTGGATTTTTTGTTGTTGTTTTAGTAGTATCTTTTGTAGAAATATTTGAGTGTTGACTAATATTGTTAAAAAATAGTTTTGTGGAAATACAGTCTATTTCTATTCAATTTCAGTCCAATTTCTAGGTATCTCAGGGTGTGACCTTCAGTAGGCATTTTTGTCTAGTTGCTTACCACTACCTGGTGACTTACATTGCAGAATATTATGACCAATTAGTGTGCTTTAATTGCTGTCCTTTACCACTGTAACTACTCCTAATTATGCAGCCTGTACAATTTGTGATAGTGGAATTAAATCCAAGTAAAGTAAACTTTGAAAAATATGTTTTTATATCAGCAGGATCATTGTTTAAGGTATATTTGTACTAGACTATTTAAAAAGGTTTCTCTCCAATATTTATGTAAATTTTTGTTTATAAAATTTGTGTTAACTTAATTTGTGTTTGTGTGTTAACTAATATTGTTGGGGAAAAAAACATAATTTTTGGTTGTTTTGTCTCTTCCACCTATATGCCAAACTAATATTTTGGTATTTCCCGTTGAGTTGAACATAAACCGTATATTTCGCTCCATTCTTGTGGAGAGGTTGCTGTTTAAAATGATAATAGTATAAACATATTTACCCACAATTGGCCAAACTTAGTCCCTTTTAGGGGCTGTACTGAGTGCATAGGTAAGCAAATTATACCCATAACTCACACATGTTGGTTGATGCCTGGAGGTGCTAGAGTGTGTAGTTAAGTATCAAGGACAGCTCCTGGGAATATCTCAGTCCTGTCCCAATGGGTTTTAACTCGAGTATACACTACTTTACTACCATATGGGAAAGTTTGTAAGTAGTGAAGTGAATTGAGTTTGATAGGGAGTTTCTGGTGTGATTTTGTGTTAATAACTATTGATTGAGGGGGTTCAGTGACTTGTATGTCACCAACACTCATGGCACCAATAGATATATGGCCTTTTTAATAGGATAACCCCGTTTGACATTAAACATGTGATATGGCGGCCATTTTGTTTTTTGAACTAGGCCAACATTACTGTCAGGCTAGCTTTTCTAACCATATAGCTTTTGTGCAAATTTGATGAAGCTAGCTGGAATATTTCAAGATTTAGAGCACCTTTATGATTTTCAAACAATTAGCTATGGCGGCCATTTTGTTTTTCAAAATGAGGCTAAAATTTCGCAGAGACAGGTTTTCATAGCCATAAACATTCCCTGAAAATTTGGTGGAGATATCTTTATAAATGCATGAGATATTAAGGTTTATGCAAAAACGTGATGAACGGACGCCTTCGGCCGCAGGAGGGAGATAATAAAAAAGAAACCCATGTTTAAACATGTATGTGCTTGCCCTGGCTCAAAAATGTATATTTTATACATGTTATATACATATACATTATATAACTATACATATTATATATATATATATATATATATATATATTTAGCATATCAAACACTAAATATTAATTTATAAATAAGCTTTTGTTAAATTCAAAATATAATTGAATACTATGAGATGTCCTGAGGACATACACAATATAAGGGCCACTCATACCATGCAAGAACTTAGTGTTTAAGCTGGTGCTGAAATGAAACAAGTCCCCTATGACAGGACACTTACTGGTCCCACCACAAAATTTTCGTCACAAAATAACAGTTCATGAAATTCGGACCACTTCCCCAATCCAGAAAGAATTTATCAACAAGCGATTAGTGCCTGTGAACGGGCCGTGTATCAGCTGTGTGTTTTGAGTTTCGGAGTACAGGTGAAAGAAGAAAATCACACAAAAGTTGTGCCCTTCAAATGGTATTCAGAAGTAAAGTACAAAGTTAGCTGTTAAGGTGTAAAAGTAGGTGATAAAACATATTTAAATAAAAAACTGTAAATGCAAAAGTTACAACTGATTTACTCAACAGTGAAAACCTGAAAGTAGCTATTGCTCGTCTATGCTTTGAGCTGCAGGTTTGTAATTTTACTATGTTATAGCTGACTCCAAAATAGGTGAATG
This sequence comes from Sabellastarte sp. h YS-2021, assembly GCA_964017235.1. NCBI lineage: Eukaryota > Metazoa > Annelida > Polychaeta > Sabellida > Sabellidae > Sabellastarte > Sabellastarte sp. h YS-2021. The sequence continues at coordinate 40,810,164 of OZ024932.1, forward strand.
ACACATTTTAAAAAATATTGTAAATGCAGTAGTTTCAAGTTACAACTCATTTACTGAAAGTAGCTGACAACCTGAAAGTAGCTATTGCTCAGTTCTGCTATAAGCTACAGGTATACAATTTCATTATGTTATCACTGACTAAAAAGTAGATGTTATTAGTAGATGAATAACATATTTGAGCAAAAAAAATTGTATATTTACTCAATAGTGAGAACCTGGAAGTACCTATTACTCAGCTATGCAATGAGCTACAGGTCTAGAGTTTCACTATGTTATAGCTGATCCAAAAGTAGGTCAATAACGTATTTAGACAAAATTTTCTAAATGCAAGTTTTCAAGTTACAACTAATTTACGCAACAGTGATAACCTGAAAGTAGATATTGCTCAGCTATGGAATGAGCTACAGGTCTGCAATTTTACTATGTTATAGCTGACCCAAAAGTAGGTGAACAAGCTATTTAAAGACAATACTCTAAGTGCAATACTTTTCAAGTTACAACTAATTTACTCCACAGTGAACTTCAAAGTAGCTATTGTTTAGCTTTGCAATTAGCTACATGTCTGCAATTTTACTGTTATAACGGACCCAAAAGTAGATGAATAACATATTTAAAGAAAATTCTCTAAATGCAATAGTTTTCAAGTAACAAGTGATTTTACTCATCATGGAAGATACTGAAAAGTCAGAAATTAGCTATTACTCACTTAGCTGTTGGGATAGACTCCAAGTTACTCACCATGTTGTAGCTATAGAAAAAGTAGCTGAATAACATATTTTTACAAAATGCTCTAAATGCAATGCTTTTCAAGTAATAAGTGATTTAGTGAATGATTCATGAATTTTAATGAATTAAAAATTATTTTAAAAATTCATAAAAAAATAATTAAGACAGATCCAGGCCTGATACTCACACAAGAGAACCTACTTGTGGCCTATTACATATATGCAACATAAGAGAGAAATCCCTGTAGTAGTCAATGAGAAAATAGGTGATTTAGTATATGATATAATGAATTTTAATGCATTAAAATTATTTGATACTCACACAAGATAATCTAATTGTGACCCAGTACATATATGCAAGATAAGAGAGAAATCCCTGCAATGGTCAATGAGAAAACTGTGATAAAGTGTTGAAATTTTCACACTGAGGGTGGGTACTTTACTGTAATGGCTCTAGCAAACAGACGAACAAACAGATCTGCATGCCTTGAACAATTTTCATCCTCGATAGATAAGGTATCTTTTAAAAAAACAGCATTTCTGCTAGGCCTTGTAGTTTTGGAGGAGAAGTTGTCCATACAGAAGCGGACGTGGACTTCGCAGAGTAATGCCATAATGTCAAGTCAGCTGACATAAAAAATTAATAAAAATAAGTTTTTAAAATCAAAGAGCTTGAACTCTGAACCCACAATATTTTAAAGCCAAACTTGAAGATTTATAAACCCAAGCCCAAAATACTTTAAAATCAAATTGGAAGGGTTAGAGCCCTAAACCCACCAGATGTCAAAGTTAATTTGAAGGGTAGGAACCCAAACCCAAGATCCTTTAGGCAGGCTAGCTGTAGCAGAAATGTACATCACTTTCCTTGTTCAACAAAGTTTAGAGGTCTGTCAATTTTGCTCCTACTGTGTGGTGATATTTCTCTAAACCCAGGTCCTATCTCATTCGGCGTTGTCAACTGTCGATCAGTCAGAAACAAGGGACCCAGTATTTCAGACATGATGTCTACTGACTCTTTCAGTATATTGGCCATGACTGAGACTCACATTCGTCCATCTGACAATGACAGTTTCCTCCGCTCAATCACTCCTGCTGGTTTTACATTGTGTCATAGACCCCGTCCTCACGGCTTCGGTGGTGGGGTTGGCTTTTTTGTCATTGAAAATATCAAATTCAAAATTCTTGATAGTCCTACATATACAACTTTCGAAAACTTAGTTATTGACATTGGCTCATCTACTAGTCCTTTTATGATAGCATGTGTTTACCGACCTCCAGGCTCATGTTCTGATGAATTTTTGGACCAATTTCTTAACTTTTTTGAGTATCTCTCCTCTGTAAGTTCCTCATTTCTTATGTGTGGGGACTTCAACATTCATGTTGACACAAGTTCCAGTGACAGCACCAAATTTTTGAATTGTCTTGACTCATGCAATATTGCACAGCATGTGCACTCACCTACTCACCTACATGGTCACATCCTCGACCTTGTTCTTGCACCCACTGAGCCGAAGGTTGTTTCCAACGTACGAGTCGGTGGATTTTTTTCTGATCACGCCGTTGTTCATGGTCAGCTTGATTTTGCCAGTCCCACTGCACCCAAGTCAAACACAATCACCTTTCGAAGGTATCATAAGATAAACATGCAGAGTCTGATCTGTGATCTCGAAAAGTGTTCATTTGTTGCAAGTCCTGGCAGTACCGTTAGTGCACTTCATGACCAATACACAAGGGATCTGAGTAACTTGCTCGATAAACACGCTCCTCTGGTCACTCGTACCTTCACCAAAGGTGCTGCAGGTTGGCTATCAGATACGTACTTGCAGGCCAAAGCAGTCGGGCGTCAATTTGAACGGTTCTGGCGGAAAGACAAGTCTCCACAAAATAGGGCTAGACTCCGTAAACAAATTGCTAGGTGCAACGCCATAATTACTAAGGATAAGACCAACTATTTCAGGAACCTCATTAGTGACAATGCTCACGATTCTAAGAAACTGTGGCAGATTCTACGCTCAGTCCTGCACTCTGTTCCTGAGAAGGTACTCCCCTCTCATGCCTCTCAGATATGCCTTGCCAATCGTTTTGTCACTTTTTTCTCAGATAAAATCAGAAAAATCAGGGACTCCTTTACTAACACTGACTCCTTCACTCTTCCTGCTCCTTCAGATGTACCCAAATTTGACCTTTTTAAAGCAGTTTCTGAGGATGAAGTACGGAAAGTAATTACCAAGTCACCAACCAAATCTTGCCTCCTCGATCCATGGCCTACTTTCCTAGTTAAAGAATGTTTGGATATTCTCCTCCCCTCAGTTACTAAACTTGTCAACTGTTCTCTAACTGAAGGTGCTGTCCCGGGTGGTTTAAAAAAGGCTATTGTTTCTCCTCTGATTAAAAAGTCTTCACTACCACCGGATGAATTAAAAAACTACCGACCTGTCTCTGGCTTGAGTTTCATCTCCAAACTTGTTGAGCGTGTAGTTGCTTCGCAGTTAAATGTCCATGTTGCCTGTAACGGACTTGAAAATGTCAGTCAATCAGCCTATAAGCAAGGTCACTCGACCGAAACTGCACTACTGTCTATTAAAAATGAAGTCCACCTTGCTCTTGCTAGAGGTGAAGCTACTGCTGTTGTTCTCTTGGACCAATCAGCAGCATTTGACACCATTGATCATGGTACGCTTATTGAGTGTTTGAGTTCCTGGTTTGGTGTTGGAGGCGTGGTTCTAAACTGGTTCAAGTCGTACCTCTGTGACCGCTATCAGTGCATCAAGATTGGTTCTGTTTTATCCGATGCTAAAAGGCTATTGTACGGTGTGCCCCAGGGCTCTGTCCTGGGGCCGATCTTGTTCTCATTATACACTACCCCCCTCAGTAAAGTTATTCAAAATCATCCTGGCATATGTTTCCACTTTTATGCAGACGACACACAGTTATATGTTCATCTCACACATAACCATGCCACTCAGGCCTTTGATAGACTGAAAAACTGCTTGGATGATGTCAGAAAGTGGCTTTCTGCAAATAAGCTTAAACTAAATCCAGACAAGACAGAATTTATTCTGTTTGGCTCAAGAAATGTCCGCACAAAACTCAGGAAATTTTTCCCAGTTAATATACTTGGCAACCTCCTTTCACCTGTTGATGCAATTAAGAACTTAGGTGTCTGGTTTGACTCTGATTTTTCCTTCTCTTGCCATGTCAGGAATACCTGTAAGGCTAGTTTTGTTCATATCAGGGATTTAAAGCGACTCCGAGGATATCTTACACGTGAAGCTGCTCTTTTAGCTGCAAATGCCTTGGTGGGAAGTCGTCTTGACTACTGTAATTCCTTGTTCAGAGGTCTCTCTGCTCTAGACATTCGGAGGCTCCAATGTGTTCAGAACAGTCTAGCAAGAATTGTGGCTAATACCACCAAATACTCACATATCACTCCTGTAAGAAAGAGTCTTCATTGGCTGCCTGTCTTGCATCGCTCTGTCTTCAAGACAGCCCTGTTGGTGTACAAGTTTCTACATAGTGGCCATCCAAAATACTTTGAACTTTTCCTTAAACCCAGGCATAGTGTGTATAGAACACGCAGAAGTCAATCTGATGGTGTGCTGCTTGAGGTCCCACATTGTGCTTCAATATATAAGTCTAAAAAGCATTTTGGCCTTAGCTTTGCATACGATGCCCCAAGGATTTGGAATGATCTTCCTGATGATGTACGCTCAGCTAAATCTCTCTCCTCATTCAGAAAAAAGTTGAAAACTTACCTCTTTGAAAAAGCTTACCCACCCTAGATTATCCCTAGTTTTTCATTTTGTCTCTCCGTGGTGTCGACCCCTGCAATGTCCCTGATTTAACGATTACGATCTCTGATTTTGGCTTTCTGCGTCTTAGAGTCTATCATTAGATAGAGATTAAGCGCTATAAAAGTACTATTAGAATTAGAATTAAACCCCACAAGATTTAAAGTTGGATTGGAATCCCCAAACCCACAAGATTTTAAATCATATTTGAGGGCTTACAACCATAAACTCATTAGATGTTCAAGTTAAATTGAAGAGTGAGAACTCAAAAATTACTGCCTTTACCCGAGTTTCAGAAGATGCTGTCAATAAAATAATTGGAAACTCACAAACAAAATCCTGCCAACTGTCATCAAGGAATGCAGTGATGTACTACTGCCATCAATTACAAAGTTGGTTAGCTGCTCACTCATTGGGAGACATGTCCCTGGTGGCTTCGTAACTGCTGTGATTACTCTTATCAAGAAGGCTTCTCTCCTGGCGGATGATCTAAAAAGCTATGGTGTTGCACTTATCATTGTCAAGAGGCGAACCTACTGACTTGGTATTGTTTGACCTTTTTACTGCCTTTGACACCAATGATCATTCAACTCTTCTCAGTTGTCTTCCGCAATGGGTAGGAGTTGTGGGCTCTGTCCTTAAATGGTTCACTTGCTATTTAACTAAACATTATCAGTTGGTAAAAATTGGCTTTGCTTTGTCAGACCTTTGTAGACTCTTGTTTGGTGTTCCTCAAGGTTTTGTTTTGGGCCTTTTGCTGTTTCCACGGTACAGACTCGATCCTCTCAGTTTGGCAATTGGTGAAGACAAAGGTATGTAGTTTCATTTTTATGCAGATGATACTGTGTATTTATGTCTGAAGAATGCATATGCTGACTGGACAGACGAACAGGTGCCTTGATGGTGTAAAAGAGTATATGTCTACTAGTAAACTCAAATTGAATCCTGACAAGATTGAGTTTATTTACTATGATTGGATTCAAAGTAACAGAGGGATAAGTTGAAAGCATGTTGGAAAATTAATAACTTGGGTAGTCCTCTTTGCCTAGGTGAGTCAGTCAAGAACCTGGGCATCTGATACATTCTGATTTTTCCTTGTCTAAACATGTTCAGAGTGACTGCAAATGTTTTGTTCAACTCAGAATTCAGACGTGTCAGGCAATTTTTCACTCATAATACTTGTATACTTATGACCAGTGCTCTTGTCAGAAGTCAGCTGGACTACTGTAATTCCCTTTCAGGAGTCTCTCCAAGTTTTATCTAAATTGCAGCAGTTCCAATACCAGGTGCAGTCAGAGTAGTGGTAATCTCCTTGTTGTTCCAAAGTTCTACCAATCTACTAAAAAGTCTGCCAAACAGATTGGTTATAGTTTTGCTTTTAATGCCCCACTGTGTTGAATTCTCTTCCTGATGAGATTCATGCGCCGCCTCCTTGGCCTCTTTCAGAAAACAGCTTAAAACCTATATAGCAAGGTATACCTATCTTAGCCTTAATCATCCCCATTCTCTGAGATGCCTGACTTTTCTGTCCTTGGATACTGAAATTGGTTGACTTTCTCAACGCTGTTGTGCTTTTGAGTCAGTTCCCTTTATAGATTAACTGCTATAAAAGTCCAAATAGAATTAGAACTTTAAAATCAAATTTCAAGAGTTAGAAACCAAAACCCAGAAGATTTTAGAAATCATATTCAAAAGGTTAGAACCCTAAACAAATAAAATGTCGAAGTTAATTTTGAAGGGTTTGAACGAAAAACACTGTCATCTCTTTATAATTATTACTTTACCATGGAATCATCAACTGCCAGGTGTCTGTATTTGATTCTCAAATTTTATGTAGATGAGAGCATGCCATTGTTATGTTGGCCGCCACCTTTCACTCTTGCTGGATGGCTGAAAGTAGCACACATCACCGGCCAAATACATTTTTAACAAACCTTGCTCCTCCACCCCACTTATCTGGTAATTGTAAATCTGTTCAAGAGACGTGCCCTCGTCAAGAGAAGAGCTTCATCAGCCAGGGCTTCAGGGCAAAGACATTGTCTGGTAACAGGAAGAAGACTAGATGAGATGTGTTCACAATGATTTGTTGTGGCAGTGCGAATTCAATGTTATACAGTATGCAGCAGTCTTCAGTCATATCCAATATGGAGCCGCTGACACTCACATATCCCCACTGAGAAAGTTGTAGCAGGCATCTATAAGGACCAAAAGTACTTTATAAAGTGGAAGCGCCTCTATTTAAAATAAACAGACTTCTATCTCTTCTTGGACATATGATGGCCACATGCTTTCCATCAAGGACGCCCAACCCAGTAAACATTACAAACGTTTATAAACCTAACTAGCAACGGTTTAGATTAGGTTTAAAATGATGGGTCCCTAAATGTTTGCCTATAAACGTTTATAAACGTTTAAGCATAAACGTTTATAAATGTTTATATATGAATGTTTATAAACATTTATACATAGACGTTTATAAACGTTTATACACGTGTTTAAAATCTGGAGAAATATTTCTGTAAGTATATCTTGCTGTATCACTGTTGTTTGAAGCCATCATTACATTCTAAGTAGATATATAGAAGTATATAATTTGATGATATTATATACTTTTATATCTTTACTTAGAATATAATGATGGTTTCATAGAACAGTGATACAGCAAGATATAGTAACAGAAATATTTCTCCAGTTTCTCTCAAAATGGCTGTGCTGATGTCATCATCCCAAATGAAAGTGAGGTTAAGATATTCTTCACTCTTTGTAAACGTTTAAAACCATTTATAAACGTTTATGTATAAACATTTATAAACGTTTATGTATAAATGTTTATAAACATTTATGAATAAACTTTTAAAAACGTTTATAAACCAAACTAATGTTGCTGAAACGTTTATAAACCCATAATATTGAATAATTGCATGTCAATATTTAGGTTTATACCCAGCCAGCACTACATATGAGACCAACAAGGGTCCCAAATGGGTTCTTATATGGGGCCTTTGTGGGCGCCCTATATGGGCCCCAGTCAGTTTTTGCAAACAGTTTTCTGATGGGACCAATATGGTTTATCAATAAGGGTCATATATGGGCCCCATATGGGGCCTTTATTGTGAAATAAATGGGTCCCACATGGGCCCAACTTGTAATTTGAACATGGGGCCCAGATGGTTTTTGCAAATGGTTTGGTGATGGGACCAGTATGGGCTCTGTATATGGGTTATATGTGGGTCTGACAAGGGCACTATATGGTAAACTGCATCCAGGTTCTTATTGGTCCTACATATAGGTTCAGATGTATGGACCGGCTCAGTTTTTAAATGTGCACTACCAACACAAGGTCCATTTGTAGTTTAGCTCGCATGTGATAGAAGCTCAAAAATGAGTTGATCTGTGTGAACAGTCCACAATTTCCTTCACACTTTGCCCACATATTCTGTCTAATATTTTAATACACTGTCATTAAGCCTTTGTAAATAATGCACAATACAATCTTGATTCATACTATACTATTATCCAATTTCCAGAATGTAATTCAAATCATTTCAAGTTCAAAATCTTATGATATACCACATTTGTGTCTAAGCTTGTCTTATACAGAATACAGAAATGTGTATCAGAAACTCATTACTTAATGATTCACCCAAACCCTTTTTCCAGATGGCCCAAGCAGCTACATAAAAGAACAGCTACATAGCCTTGTCAAGACACAAGTAAAACACATGATGAAATCCTCAGTTAACTGATATAATTAAGCACATGCATTATTTGATTAATAAAGATTTTTTTCATTATGAATCCCCACCAAAAATATCATAGTTTATTATTTTAGCCTTATTTACACAATTTTTACAAATTTCATAGATTTCTCACACATATTTATAATCTTTAAATTGTACTGTAATTTATATCCTAGTGACGAAAGGCTACCCTGTTTCACACCATGGGGTGTTTTCCCATTTTCCTAGCACTGCCTCAAAATACTATCTGTGTGAAAAGATAAACATATCTGTACTGCATGATATAGGGGGTTGGACCTATTAATGACCCCTTGAGTTAAACTAAGAGAAACTAAAATTTTACAGAATTTCCACAACTGTAGACTTAGGATTTCTGTACTCTTATACATGAAAAAGGTGTTTGTGGTACATTAAGGTAATATAAACCACTAGATTATTAATTAGTGAGATATACAACAAATTAAATTTAATACATTTTTTACAAAAACTTGACAATACATTTACAGAGCTATAAAATGGCTATTGTATGTGATAATAATGAGGGTCCCTTGTAAGAATATTATACCCATTTTTGACCTTCACAGGTCCAACCAATATGCGTGTACACTTTTATTTAAAAAGCTTTTGTGGCGAGTTGTTTTTCTCAAATAGGACCTTTTTTATTTTTGGATTTTTTTCATTCAAAATCAGATGAGAAGTTAATAAAGAACACTTGTTATATATATTTACATTTTTCCTCTAGGATTTATATATGGGACCTATCTGGGACCCTTATACCAGTAAATCATCCATAAAAGTCCATTCTGGGGCCCATATTAAACATTGTGATAATAAATGTTTTGTTTACCACTCTTTATGAAGTCCAAATCAACATGATGCCAAATGAATCTATTATTAAATCTGATTTATTTTCCTCATTTTGTACTATTTAGGGAACATTAAGCATTTTTATATAAATGGGACCAATATGGGCCCCCTTTGGGCATTCTGTGCCCATATATATCCTTTATAGGACCCATATTGCTATTTGCCCGCCTACAGCCCACATAGGCCCCATATGATCATGCTTGCTGGGTATTTGGTTTAAAAAACGTTTATAGGTTTACTAAACATTTATAAACGTTTGCTATGTTTACTGGGAAGGCTAGTCACTTTCCACCTGCTGTGGAAGACACCTTCTACTCCCATTCATCTTATGTGTTGGGGCACACCAATCACCCATCTTCATATTCATCTATAATGGCATTGCACACTTGATATATCATCTATCTGACACTGGACTGTCCCACACTAAAATCAAAATCCCGAGGTCAGAAAACTTTAACAACACTGGTTGTGTTGGTACCACATTCTGGTCCTCTGCGGTTTGGGCCCAAAGTCGACTCAGCTATGTTGTGGAAATATTCTGGGTCCATGTGGGTGTAGTTGCAGAACGTACCCTATCTATGATTGATGGATAGGGTTTTTCTTTTGATTTTGAGAAATATTAGATCTAGGTTTTCTCTATCAATCTGGACATTTTTGTGTATGGTAGCTCAGATCATCGTTTTAATGAATGTGTGAATGAATGGGTACAAATTGTAAATATATTTTCTATGAACCCGAAGATACTTGTATATGGTAGGTTAATTAGATCATATCTGATAAATGTATAATGGATATATATCTCCCCTGTCATCCTGCAGAGATTATGGTGATCTGGAGGGTCCTGTCAAGACTTTTTAACTCTCTATATTTTTGCATGTTTTCACCTAAAAATCCCTGTGTGTCCCTTATTTTTCATCCCAGAGGCACGCAATGTAAATCACTTTAGAATCCAATCATTGGCTGCAAATATGTAATGTCTCCTTTAAGGTCAAATGATATCTTCTTCAAGAGCAATGACATTATAACACCAACATAAGGGGCCATGTTGGCGCAGTGGTAACACACTCACCTCCCACCTCTGAGGTCGGTAGTTCAAACCCAGAACCCTATATGGAAAAGATGGTAGTTTTTGCCGATGGTCGGCAGTTTACAGTACAGAACAGTGTTTAAATTGACGTTAAACCCCAAATTAATAAATAAACATCACACCTAAACTATTTTTGTCTACCTTTTCATTGGTCATTGACGATCAGAACGTCAAAATATTTGATAAATAATAATGACTAAATAATTGGCTTCAAATGTCTTTGAGATTACATATTTGATCTGTGATATATATTTCCTTCAGGGTCAAATTATATTACCTTAAATAAGATCACTTAATTGTACTTTGCATGGTGGCATTGTCTGTATTGTGACCATATTCCCTATCCAGTGACTGTGTTCACTGCCGTTTTGACCCCTAGGCCATTTAAAACGGCGGGGTCTGCCGTTTTAAATGGTAGACCCTGCCATTTACATCCAGTAGGTTTAAATAATGGTTCTAAATGGCTGAGCCATTTAAAATGGCGGGCTCTAGTCCCCAACCATTTCACTTCTTTTTTACGTATAACTGTTTGTTAACTATTGGGTCTTCTGTAAGATATAATTAAGTTTAATATTTCATGAAAATTATTTAATTTCTTTCTTTCCATTATTTGTCATTTAAGCTTATAAATTAAAAAACAAATGAAATATCAAATTGCAAATTGTAATATGGTAAATCACTTTTTCAGGAGCAAAATTTTTTGCACACATTTCATAGAAGAATATTTGGTCAAAATTTGTCAATTTTAGACATAACACATGAAGATAAAAACATACAAAATAAAAAAATGCTGTCACAAAATTTCAAAAAAGAGGGATATCATGTAATGTAAATGATAACATTACTGGTATTAATATAAAATCAGAACAACTTGAATTAATGGCAAACAATTTCATAATGCAACATTAATTTAGATTAGTTGAATATGTGTAATTCTTCATTAAATAAATTTAGTGATTCCAAATTCTTGAATTTTCATTTGGTCTGATCCCTAGGAGTACTGAGGTTGAGCAAATCAGCCTCTCAAGATCAATTTTAAGTTTTACATCACCAGTATCCTGTTTTCAGAAGTCAAAGTCAAAGTTGGGGTTTCATGTCCGGGGTCGATAGCCGGGGTCATATTGGGACAGGTCCTCAGCATTGCCACTTGTGGGACTCTAACTCACAGAGGTGACAGCCTGTGATGAGATGCCAAACTTGTTATAACCACTTGGCCACCGAGGACCTCTGTTATTTGTTAAGACACACAGCCAAAATAAATGTTAACAGTTCCAGATTCATTGCTACAGAAATAGCACAGATCCTCATTTATTTAATTGTCGCAATATGTTGCAATATTTATACTGAAGCTGCTTAATTTTCTTTCAATGGGTCATTGAAAATTTTTTTAGTAGTATTCTAAAATAACCTCTTTGGAAATAGGAATTTGAAGGTTTTCAGGCCAATTGGATCTGTGATTTTGTTTTATGTTGACTCATATTTCAATTTCTCTTTTGGCAGCATTTCCCCATTTGGAGCAAATCTGGCCGATTGATTTCACTATGCCTTAATTTAACTGAGTCTTTAATAATATGTTCTTTTCATGACCTTTGAAGACTGTATAAGAGGAAAACAGTGTACAAAGTTTAAATTTAAGCCAAAAGTTGATTTAAAGTCCTCAGGGTCTATCAATCTACTAGCCCCATGTTGTGAAATATTATTGTGTCAACATTTCTGCTGTGGAATTTTACTTTTCCTGATAGTTATATTTGTGTTAATCAGAAAATATGTGTCCTATACTTGATATGTTCTAGCATCAATGTTTTTCATGAATGATCTTAAAGGATCCCCATCCTGGCTGTTGAACTTGACATAAGGCCCCAAATTTGACTTTTAAATGATCTTCATGTATTCAAGACATCTCATCCATAGAAATTGTATAAAATAAGCCTACTTTATACGATTTCTATGATCTCATCTTTTATTACTGATTTCTTTTTGTTGATGGGAGGACTTTCAATTCAGAAACTAATTTTAGAACAGTAAGCATTTTATGTCTGTATTTTTCTTTCATTAAGTGACAGTCATTGTTGTCTTTTATATTTTTAACAGATTTTTTAATCACTGTAACCTTAGCATTATAGTATAACTCTAGCATTGTCTCACGGTCTGTGTGAAAATACTTTTCCAATAACATGTTATTGACCCAGGCCAATCTGCTGAGGTTATATCAAAATGCAATTTTACGCCAGAGCAATAATAAATGGTCAAAAGATCCATTGTCACCAGTTTATGCTTTTGCACAGTGCTTTTAATTATAGTTTTATGAAACTTAAATATTCTTCATCTTTGAGAAGGGAGGATCGAGTTACATTTTTGCAAGCCTTCCTGCAATTGTATTTCCAAAAGAGCTATATTCATTTGGATAATGATCATGAGGATCTTCACTTTGATCACTTCAAGCAAAGTAGAAGTGATCAGTCTTCCTCGTAGGATCACTTGGCATAATTAGTTTATTTACACCAAAAGCCCCAACTGAATAGAAAAGATTACTTACAATCACTTAAATCACTTCAATCATTGCCAATTGAAATCATGTAAACTCAAAACTAAATGATCAATTTTATGTCAGAGAATAATAGTCAATTACAGCTTTGAATTAATGTCAGAGGTTGTCAGAAAAAAAATCACATCCAGCCCTTTTTTCTTTTCCAAAAATGTAATCATAATTTGAAATCGAGATTTTTTTTATTTCCAGAGAATGAAAGCTCCAAAAGTAGCAATTTAATAGATTTTGTATAGAACTCTTTTCGAAATTTATGTTTATACTTGAACCTGCAATTGCTAGTCCAGCTGTTTTCGTTCTTACAGCCTGTGAAATACATTCGGAGTTGATTCCGATGTTTAGTGCCTGTCCGATTCGGAGAAGGAAAGGGAAACGAACCCATTCGCGACAGATAAAACAGCAAAACAAGTGAAACGAGTAGAACTAAACTAAAACAGTGAAATTATGTACTACAATGAGTCGTGATATATCATGGGAACAGAATTTTTTGTGAATAAAACTGATTAGAGAATATTCATCGGTTCATGCGGCCAGTGATTTTGAGACGGACCCTCCCACCCACGGGTTTGAAACGTAAAAAATTGGATTAGCCGCAGCGATCGAGACACGATACTGAGGGTATGAGCAAGTTGCCAACAAGACAACTCGCCGACAAATTTTTCGCAAATTTTAAATAAATAAAAGACACACTAGTACCCCATTTCTGTCATACTTTCACCGAAAAGACGTTACAATGTTCAAATAATCATCCATGCATGTCTTCATACAGACAAAGAACATTTCTTATTGTCCAAAAGATGGATTCAGCTGGTAGTTTATACAAAATGGTCCATTCAGTTGCACACTTACTTAAGCTTAAGAAATTTCAAAATATATAGTGGTGGTGGACCAATTCACACCCACCCCTAAATTTATCCAAAACAATCACAGTTAAGCAATAAATTACAAATGTATATGATCAATTTGATGATAATCTATGATGTGGTAACCATCTCCTCTATGAAAACGTATAAATCTTCAAGAAAATTGAGGGTTGGCCTGAATCGGTACCCAGGCGTGAATTGGTCCACCACCACTAATACATTTTAGAGCAAGGTAGGGACAACTTTACTGGGAATCCGGGACAATTGGCCGGTGGACAACTGGCCGGTGGGACAACTGGCCGGTGACTTTTTTGGGGGTAGGACAATTGGCCGGTGACTTTTTAAAAGTTGTATTAATATTGTTTTAAATTTTGCAAGTTGTCTTCATATTGCAAATGGAGTCATAGTATGCCTTTTTGCTAGGTTGCACACACTAAAGGTCCCTTGATTCCTACTCAGATTGCCTTAAAATTTTCTTTTGTTTAGCTGCTCATAATTAGGAAATCTTATAATAATGATATGCTTATAAATTTATTTTTCATTACCTGCTTCCATTTATTGTAAAGATCATGAAAGAACCAAAAGCCTTTTTTTCCTAATCAGAATTTGTAATTAGGATTGCTGCAAGAGTTTGTCTTTGATAACTACACGTGATTGCTACAACAAAGAAGTGAAGGCTCTTTGATAACTACTCAGGATTGCTACAATAAAGAAGTGAAGGCTCTTTGATAACTACTCAGGATTGCTACAATAAAGAAGTAAAGGCTCTTTGTGCCAGTTTCAGTGTTTATACCAATGATAGTGCTTAATATGTTTTGATGAATTGTTATAACCTTGTTTTACCCTGTATACCAATAGCAGTGCTTGTGAAACACTTTGATGAGTTCAATCCAGTATGTTTTGTGTCAATAAAATTGAAAAAAACATATTCTAAAACAACTTTTAAAAAGTCACCGGCCAATTGTCCTACCCCCCAAAAAAGTCACCGGCCAGTTGTCCACCGGCCAGTTGTCCGCCGGCCAGTTGTCCACCGGCCAATTGTCCACCGGCCAATTGTCCGCGCACCCTTTACTGGTCCTTATATGTATCTCTAGTACACGGGTGGTTACTAGGGGTGTTGCGGTAGTACCAGTATCGTCGGTATGGTAAATAAATTATTGCAAACCGTCATAAAGTTCAGCTACTGGTTTTCCGCTTACACTTGAATATAAAGAAATTTTACTAACCTTACATACAAAATAAATGTCATAATCCACTTTTGTGTGCTTTTTACTGTAAAACAACAGCCATAATGAGCGATAATTCACAGATACCATATATTTCATCTTTTAGCCAATCAGAATCAGACTTGTAAACAAAGTAATAGAAGTAATAGAAAAGTAATAGATTGGAGTCAACTTCGATGTAATAGTAATAGTAATAGATTGAAATTTTTCAAATGTAATAGTAATAGATTGAAATTCTATCTATTACATCTATTACTTTCTATTATTTTTCTATTACAATTTACACTGTGGCTATTCTACCGACAGCCGTCAGTAAAATAGAGTGGGGCTTATTTTACCGACGGTCGGCAAAATAAGCTACAGGCTATTTTACCAACCATAGTTATAATAGACTAAAGGGCTTTGGGGCTGAAGTAATAAAGTTGAAGTTCCACAAGATTATCATTTTATTTCAGCTTGTTAGTAAAAGTAATACTAAGGTATGTATAAATGCAATACAAAGTAGAACACAGTATTTGTAAATAAACACAGGTAAGTAGAAATAAAAAAGAGAAAACACAATGAATTACTAAGGTGTGCATAAATGTAAGAAAACAATAAATGTAAACAAATATAAGCAAATAAGGTAAGTAGAAATAGAGAAAACACGATCAAATACTGCAAGTGTTAATCAGGTAAGTAAAATTGTACATAATAACAGTACATAATAACACACACTTCACATGATTTCATTTACAATTCTTGCAAAACCAGTGCTGAGATGTGGGAACTTTCCTAATCCCTGCACACCTGTGATGATACCACTCTAAGCAACTGTCACATCCTATTGATCCCCCAATGAGGTCTTGATTGCATTTAACACAAAGCCATTCAATTATTTGTCTTTCCCTGAATACACTACTGAGAGCAGCCCACCCATCACAATCAAAGAACTTCAATATGATGTGGATGTCCACCCTTTCATTATCTAAACAGGCTGAAGGTATGTGTTCTGGTATCATTTCCACATGTTGCTCACCCAGTATAATCCCACTTAGAGCTGCCTCAACTTGTTCACCCTCTACAAACCAGCCAAGGATGTGTCTCTGGTTCTCTTCAATTCCCTTTTTCATAAAAGGCACAGGCCCCTTTCCAAGTTTTCTTTTTTTCCCCTTTGGTAGATCTATAGCTGTTGTGCATGACCCCTTTGGTCTGCCCCTTTTTTGATGACTTTAGGTAAGGGCACTCCTTCTAAATCAGCAGATAAAGTAGATACATCAGATACATTTGGCAGGCTTTGTCTCCAACTGACATGCATTTCTCCTACATTCCTTGGGTGTGGATCTTGTGAGTTCTGCTTCCTGTGTATCTTCTTGAATACCTTCAAGTGTGGTTTCTCCTTCCTGTATATCTCCTTGGGGTTCTTCATCTGGACCCTCTTCTTGATCCATCGATCTGTGCAGTTCAGGGACTAGCTCTGTCACCATAAAATCCTTGTCTTCTTTCCAGAGATTTAAAATTTCCTGCAACTTTTCGAGCCATGTATTTCTGTGTACCAGACCTGGAAAGAAGTACATTTATCTGTTGAGTAATGAGGATTATATCTGTGTATTTATGCCTCTCTGTCAGAGGAATCTTTCTTGGGGTGGCTTGGGACACACAAGAGGGTCGCCTTGGGGTGGTTGGTCTGTAGGTACTGTAATATTCCATCAACCAGCGCTCATTTACAACTTCTGGGCAGAAGAGCATCTCATCATTATGTTTCCTCAGGGCAAAGATATGCTTGCATGGCAAAGCCATACTGGTGAAGAAAGGGCAGTCACAATTTTGGTTCAAAACTTGCTTAACCCCACCTCTAGACTGAACTGAAGTGCTATTGATGACTGTGAGATGTTCTGTGGAGTTATATTGTTTCTTTACTAAGTTGAAGGCAAATGGTGTTAGTATCTTTCGGAAGTTTTCTTCATCATCTGTGGCCTCTGCAATGGTACTAACCCGGGTGATAGCTTGAATCAGTCTGTGTCTCCGTTCGTTTCTCAAAGTGGAAATAACTGTCATCAATCCAGAGATCAGGTGCTTCAATGATCCACGCCTTGTCACACAGGATTTCAGTTTAGAGAAAAAACTTTCCAGTCGATTGTTGGTTCTGGTGCAAAGGTTCATCTGTTGACTTCAACCCCTTCAACCCATTCTTCCTTAATAGGGTACCAGTTTCTTTCAAAGTATTCACGACAGGGATCATTCATCACCTTCTTCAGTTCTTCATATTTGGAATTAAAATCATGTTCACTGTGGGCATATGCCAATCCCTGGATATGTGACAGAATTGTTTCTTTCTTGGCTGAAGTGATGTTCATTTTCTCAGGGGTTATTTCTCTGCTGAAGGTGCGCAACACATATAACAAACATATTTGGAGATGAATCTGTGGGAGCTCTGGCTTGAATACTGTCCTCTCTGCCATGTCTTTGTCTGAAACAACAACTTTTACTTTTTCCCAGGCTGGGTTTCTACTCTTGAAAATATTGAGCATCTGGCGGAGGGAAGATTCATCTTCATTTTTAGTTAGGAACACAGCCACCACCTCACTCTCACCATTCCCATCAACAGTCATTAGTGCATACAGAGGCATTTCATTTTCACTAGTTTTGTGAGTGGCATCAACCATCAAAACCTCAGGAAAGCGATGAAAAGAAGATTTCATTTGAGGATCCTGCATAAAGAGCCCTATCATCTGACCATCCAGGACAATAAACTCTGTCTCCAGCTGAGGGTAGTCATCCTTGCCACTCTTGAACACTGGTTATCTATAACCAAACAATGAATTATAGCTACAGATAGATTTAAACACTCAAACAAACATTGACTAATACTGCAGAAATCCAACTGTGACTACACTGAATCCAAAGGACTGAATGATTTGCTGAGTAAAACTGAGGGGTTTATATACACAGTGGGGCATGTGTAACTGCAATCCATAAAGTTCAGTATTTCTGACATAGTTAGGACTAACCAGTGACACAATGCAATTGATGACAACCAACTAACCAATACTCACCCAGGAGTAATTGATGACAACCAACTAACCAATACTCACCCAGGATAGCAATTGTCTGACACACTACAATTGATGACAACAACTAAGCCACACTCCCCCCTGATAGCAATTAGCTGGGGTACCAGACTAATTGCAGTCCATATAATATCATCACTCTTGCCAACATGTGCATGTTGTCAATATGGCTTGATTGGAATATGAGGTAAAACAAAGTGTTTTTAATTCAAAAAATGACTTTTATTATGTATTGTATTGTCTTAGAATGATAATGCATAGTTTAATAATGGTTTTGAATTCCCGACAGAATAGATGAAAGTCTATTTTGCCGACCGTCGTCAGAATAACCCCCGTTCTATTTTGCCGATAATTGTCGGCAGAATGGACACTGCGTACAATTTACCCTTTGCTATTTTTCATCAGGAGATTGTAGAAAAAGTGATCACTTAACATGGACTTTGATGAATTAGTTTTCACATAAATGAATACTTTAAATGGACTTTGATACAATTAGTGGTCCTACGATTCGACGGAAAATCGATTCAACGTCTATTTAAAACTTTTGATGTAGAAAATCAATTCTCATGTTAAGAATCGATTATGAATCGAAAATAACATTTAAAAGCCACCTAATTTTCCCTTATTGTAGAGATATTCAACATTTTATTTTTGTAACATTTATTTACATTATCTGCCATGTTTCTTTCAGTGGTATTAGTACTTCCTGTTGGTTACAACTAAAACCCGAAATATATATTTTAGAAGATCTTTTAATACAAATAAACATTTTAATACAAAGTTCAACCTTAGTTAAATTCAACTTCCAGTCTTCCACTGCTCTATACACAACATGCATATTAGCCTGGCCTTCCAGGCTGTCTGAATCATGATGCAAACATGAAATATTTTTGCCATAATGCACTCTATTTTTAGAGGCCTTTCTAGTCTCGGAGTAGTTCTCAGCAAGCTAGGCTAAGTAAGTGTATGAGAACATTATGAAAAATACTTATAATGCAGTCAAACAGTGGTATTTTCTTTATACATATAAACACCTATGGCAAGGCTACATGCATCTCATTGTAAATGGAGAATAACGACCTTGGTCATAAATCAAGTGCAGAGATCAGTCCTCATTACTGTTACACTTCAGCAATCTGCCATGAATATTTCTGACAAATTTTGTTGAATAATAAACATTGAATGCTCACTACATTATTATACTTAGAATTGTACAGTATTTAACAAACTATTATTATATGAAATGAATTGATCATATAGATCTGCTTAAAAAGGGAAATTCATGGAATATTTTTGTCAGGATGAGAGGAATTTAACAGAATAATAGGAAAACACTTTACAGTAACATATGCGAGTTCAGGTGTCTCACTCTGTTTGAAGCTAGTTGGAGATATTTGCAGTCGGAAGTAAAATTTAAGACTGAAAAAAGAAGATATGGCTATGTGTTATAATATAAAAACAGTAACATGGAGTGACGTTGGACAAAAGTGATTCAAATAACGTTTATTTTTAGCATATATATTTTGGTTGCTTAATCTGGTGAAGTTACACTCAAACACTATAAAAGATTTATGTGTTGAAAAGGGTTGATGAAAATAAATATAAATGTGTCACTGTTAAGGTTACCTTAATAAATTATTACATTAAACATACTTCTTGAGTCTTTCAACCTACTGGTTTCCTAACATACCTTACCACAAACTCTAACCAAATAACATAGAATTTATGACTGATCTATAGAAAGTGCTGTATTATGATTTTTGATAATAAAAACAATTTTTTGTTTTTCTTGAAAAACAAGCAGAAAAACGATTATAATCGATAATCAATCGCTAAGAATTACCGATTAATCGATTCTGATTTTTCAGACCGATTCCTAACACTAGATACAATAATGAATTAACTGTCACAAAATCATCACTTTAAATAAACTTCAAAACAATAATGAATTAATTTTGTAGCACTCATAAGTCAAATTCATTTTAAACTTTCATACATAAACTTTTCAAATAATCAATATGTAATATATTGATATTCATCAAAGAATACTAAATAAAACCCACACATTGAAATAAATAACTTTGAAATATCAAGGGACCTTTAATTGTCCCTCTTTGATTGAGTGTTCTAAAACAACTGTCTTTGAGGTGGTATTATTAAAGGATTATTTATTTTATTTATTCATACAATCGTATATTTATAAACAATATACAGTTTTAGTATTTAATACATGCAATGAGGTATAAAACACTGAGCACACAGAGAAACTAAATTTCAATTGGTACACACAAACTTCAAAATGTCTAGAATTTCATTATGTGAAAAAAAATTAAATTGCTTTGCATTAATAAAAAATAACATGTCTCTTGCCACATTTGCATATAACACAGAGGTGTTATCTACACTTCTATTACATGTTTGTCTCATTTTCTTTACAAAAGCGTATAGTCTAATAGAGGTAAAATTACTCTTCACTAGGCAGTATTTATGACATAAATAATTAAGAGAGTTACACATTCTAGAACCACTGCCATTAAGTGCCAAATTCAATGAAAGATTATTGTATATATTCTCTGACCTAGACTGGGATAAAACAAATTTAAAAATTCTCTTGTATAACTGACACTCAACTGGTAAGTCATTACAGATTAGGGGTAGTAAATGATTATGGGTATTATAAGGAATGTTTAACAGGTGTCTGATACATTTTCGCCATGTAACAAAAAAAGAATCGACACCTCTACGAGAATAATCCCATAAAACACTACCATAAAGTGGCATACAAAAGCTCTTGAACAGCTGATATTTCACTTCAAGTGAGGCATTACCAAATACAGATATTATATGATTAGTATTCATCATGAGCTCATTACTTTTACATGTAATATCTTTATTACTCAATTGAGGTCCAATTAAATGACCAACATGTTTCTCATTCTGTGAACATTTCACATAGTTGTTATCGATGCAAAGGCCTTCTATGTCCTTTCCAAACACCATTACTTTACTTTTCTGGGGATTAAATATAAGGTCATACTTTAGACCAAATTCTTTACAGACTTTATACATACTGTTGAGGGAGTGAACAGAGGGTGAGAGCAAGATAATGTCATCTGCATACCCAAATGCCCCGGCACAGATATTACCAACATGACAGCCTAGACCTTTATTATTTAAATCAGTAAATAAATTATCAATGTAAATGGTAAATAAAATTGGTGATAAAACCCCACCCTGTTTGACACCATTTGAAACAGAAAAATAAGAACTGGATGAGTTGCCCCATCTAACCATGACAGCTTGATTACAATATACATAAACCAACAGTCGCACAGTAATAGGGCACATGCCACGAGCTAACAAGGTATTAAATAACTGTACATAGTTGATTCTGTCAAAAGCTTGACTGGCATCAAGCATCATGGTATAAACAGTAGAACATTGGTTATTATAATATTTTATGACTTCTTCAACATTAAATGTACACTGAGTAGTTGAGTGACGTTTTTTAAAACCAAATTGCATATCACATGTGGATAAAACCTCGCTATGCTTTGAAATTAATACTTTGTCCAGTATTTTACCAACAATAGAACTCAAAGCAATTCCTCTATAGTTATTTAAGTCACTAAGTGATTTCTTTTTATTTTTAGGAATGGGTATTATCTTCGATTCTAATAAATTTCTTGGTACAACACCATGAGAAAACATAGCTTTGAACATCAATGAAATATACACCATTAACATCTTAGACCCATTTATCAGATGATCTGAGTACAAATAACAGGTGCCATCAACTTTGCCCCTTTTTAGAGACCTTACAGCTTTGTTGACAGCATCAATGTCCACATTATGATCATAGTAACATTTTCCTTTCGTGCAACAAGAGGCGATGCCATCTTTAATCATTGATACTATGTTTTGCATTTTAGCAGATGAATATGAAACACAATTTAATAATTGACTATACTTTTCCTTAAATAAATCTGCTATATTTTCCTCGCCAACTGTATTATTCACTGAACATGGTAATTTTTTTGCCTTCTTGTTTAATTTTCTCACCTTAGCCCAGAAATTACTGTAGTTACTGCTTAGCATGTTATGGGCTAGTTTATTAGCGACAACATTATAAAGAGGCCAATTTAACCTTTGGAGGGATTAACTAAATGTTCCTGAGTAAGGAGAAACTGTGACACATGAAAGGCAATCACACTGGTCACTATTGTGTATAATAAGGGCAGCATTGTGGCATGTGTTAGCTGTTTCACTGATTTACATTAAATTACCGGAGTTATTATTTTCAAACATAAATGTCATTTTTGAATGATTTTGAGGTGGGCTCTGCAAGCAAAGAATTTGAAAGAAAGGGGTTCTTTGAATGCAGTGTTTTCTTTTGCAAACACTGCTGATCAAGTATTTCTCATAATAATAAGAGTTTTTCAAATCTAACAACTCATCATAAAGTGAATAAATATGAGAATTATGAGAATTGTTTGACAACAGTGTATATTCTCCAGATAATATTTACTGATAATAACATATTTTTCAGCATTTAAAAAGCTTTTCTCAGAATTTGACAGAAATATACCTCTCATTACAAAATTTAGAACACTTAAGTGGCTTTGTATAGAATTCTCATAAATTCTCCAAGCAGTCAGGTCATTCTTAAATAGAATAAATATGGGATCTATTAATTTAATTGTAAATATACCAAGTGATATATTACGAGGGACGGACAAAAAGACACCGGGCAAAAAGAAACTGGACAAAAAGAAACCGGACAAAAAGTTTTACTAGTAGGACAAAAAGTTTTTATTTTAAAGTTTTTTTTGTCTCTGAACCTAGAACAAAGATATTTCTTTTTTATGGCTGTATTCTCTGATGAGCAGTGGATTATCATTATCAATCAATTTATATCAAAATAGAAAACTTATATCAAGACCTGTTCTGAGAACTGCTTTACATGATAAAACAACCTTTTGTGAACACTTCCAGAAAATGGAAGAAGACTTCACAGAAAGCTTTGTGTACATGTATCCATCCATGCATATCTTCAAACCACCTTTTTGCTTTTTATTATCTCCGTAGTTTAAATGGTAAGATGTCAATGATATCAGGAAGAAAATTTAAGCCTTTTATATACAACTTAAATTGTCCTGAGTAGGTAGCTATTCCTTTCATTTCTACTCAGTAAACCTACTTCAAAGGAAGATTAAAGTCACAACTCAACTCAGGTACATAAAAGATCATAGGATGATTAAAATAATGCAATGTAAGACATTTACTGTAATCAATCAATCAATGGATTAATTTGAATAGAATAAAGGCTGCTTACCTGAATTGAGATTGTATGAATTGGATGCCAGTTATCAATAATAGCAATTGACAGTTATGTGTGATTGGAAGTGGCTTTCCCTTTATACCTTTTTGTCCAAAAAATACAGGGGAGGGGGTCTATTGGTAAATATAGTTATACAAAATGCTCATTTAACAATAAATAAACATTATTAATTGCCAAACAGAAGAAGCTATTGATTGGCACACATCCCTTTTTCACTTTATGTTTGACTAAGAGACAGCAAATAGAGAAGTCTTTTCTTTACAAGAATAACTGCTATTATGCAAGTTTGACACAAGGTGTTTATAGGAGCCTTAAAGTAATTAGCATTTCTTGAAAATTTAATTGAAATTTAAAGTTAATTTTATAGTGAAACTTTTTGTCCTAGTAGTAAAACTTTTTGTCCGGTTTCTTTTTATCTGGTTTCTTTCTGTCCGGTTTCTTTTTGTCTGGTTTCTTTTTGTCCTACATTCATTTGTGATATTATCACAGTTGAATTTTTGGTTGTTAAGTGTTTTTAACTGTTCATAAATAGTTTGTTAAGTTTGATGGAAGGGGTGTAGCTCATAGACGATAAACACATTCAATGTTGATGATAAAGTTTAAACAGTTATTTATTTGCCAAATTGTAATAGAATGTACCGGTAATAGAAGTAATAGATGCCAAAGTAATAGTAATAGATTTAAAATTTTAAAATGTAATAGTAATACCAGGTAGATTGAATATTTTCAAATGTAATAGTAATAGTAATAGATTGGCTGTAATAGATTACAAGTCTGATCAGAATCGAGGACACATCTGTGTTATGTTAGAATGAATTCCTGTTTTACAGTATGGAAACTATTTGGTTCTCATGTTTTCTTAAATAGGGGATGGTTAACTGGTAACCGACCTGGAAGTACTAGATGTGAAAAAATCGCTACCGCAACACCCCTAGTGGTTACTAAGGTAAACAGTCATATGGCTAAACAGTCTTCAAAGCTTTCAGACCTAGATAGTGTAAATAACAAAATTGCACAAAGTAAATAATAAAATATTCTTAAACATACTGCTTGATAATGCTGGGACGATGTTTGCAAACTTCGGTATTATTGCTCGCTGGCTCATTGCCAATAAATCATCGCTAAAATTTAAGTACAACCAATATTTGCTAATCTGGTTTCTTTGTCACAATAAAACACTATCTGGAATAATATTTTGTAAAAATCTGAGACATTCATCAGTAAAAGTCACAAAACTAGCAAATAGTATCAACACCCATAACCACACCTACAGTACTACCTAGCACCCCCAACCCAAGCGAATACTCAATCCCAATCTTTTGCGGATCCATTTTCCGATATTATTGGGCACAGATTTCTAACAGATTCCTTGTAGTTCCGAGATAAATCGGATCTGTAACCACTTCCATTTTTCTAACACCAATCTTTTAAGTTGCAAAATCTAGCTGCTGTTTTACAGTAGCTGATCAAACTATTGAAATTAGTTTTGACACAGACATTAAACTTTACAGCGTTACATTTAGAAATGAACTAAGAAAACATGGAGGATGGGCCTTAGAGACTGTCAGTGTTGGAGGTTAAGCACTATAAAAATCCACATTAGATTAGATTAGACTAGATTAGGATAAGGCTGAAACACGAATACCAGATAATCGTTATCCTTAGCATGACCATAGAATAAGAATAGTAAAATGACAATTCAATTAATTGATAAAAACTACCAAAAGAAAGAAACCATCATTGATTAGCATTAATATGCCTAAATATTTTCTATTTTGATCATTTTTGTCACTGTAAAAGATCTTTGATATCTATATTGTGCCCAATTTATAACTTATGTAACAAAAGGGTCAATAAAAATGACGATATTATTTATTTGTACATATTGGATGCTGTATTTGTCTGATTTCGGGCATTGCAGGTGAGTGTACACTATAACTGATAATCGGAAAATCATAGATTTTACAGAACAATTAATCGGATAGTTAAAATTCAAATCGCTTTCAGCCTTAGATTAGGATGACTATAACTGGTGTACTGACCATAATTGCTTGGCAAGCAGTAGATGGGCTTACCAATATACCATTGTGTTATGTTGTTTACATTTAGAAATAAACTAAGAAAACATGTGGGATGACCATAATTATATCCCCAGACGAAAGTCGGGGATATATTGGATTCAGGTCCGTCGCGCCGCCGCCGCCGCCGTAGAAATTTCCTTGTGGACGCGATAACTCAAAAACAAATTAATATTTTTTTTTCAAACTTGGTACACATGTTAAGGGTGCCCAAAGGAAGATCCCTATTTTAAGGTGACCTTAAACTCCCAGTAAAAAAGAACTTATGGCCACCTTAAGGTCAGAAATTGGACTTTTGGCCACTTAGAGCCCTGTAGGTCACAAACTATGATGCTCAGCTGGCTGAAATTTTACCTGACAACACATTAATATGTTCTTAGTACATGTGCCGAAAATCACGACTTTAAGTTGAGGAGAAAATTGTGTTGGGAGGCCCATAAATACCCCTACTTAGGGATTTTTTGCTATACTTTTCACATATTTTGCCCTATAATTTGGAAGTGGTAATTCTGATGAGTCTCAAACTGCACTAGGTATAACTTTGATATGTAATCCTTGTCTGTAGAACATTTTAGGGCTGTAGGTTTACCCAAAGGGGTCGACTTAAGGTCTCAAAAGTGCCCACAGAGACCCAATTTATGCACTTTTTGCCACTTTCAAGCACTGTAGCTTTCAAACTATGTCTCTCATCTAAGTTAAATATCATCTGGGAATATATCTATGTGTTTTCTTATATGTGCCATAACATTTAGGCCTTTAATAGACAGTTAACCTGTGTATCAGGACCATAAACACCCACCCGAGTGACCCTTATAAGACATTTTTCACATCTTTTTCCCTGTAACTTGGAAATGGTAAGTCTGAGAAGTTTCAAACTGTATTAGATCTATATATATTCTGTGTGTAATCTTAGTATGTAACAGATTTTAAGTCTGAAGCTTTAATTTTGAAGGTCAAATTGAGGTCTCTAAAAGGCTCCCAAAGACCCAATATTTGGACTTTTTGCTACTTTTAAGCCCTGTGACTGTCAAACTATGTGACTGATAGAGCTCAAATCCTATCTGGGAAGATATTAGTATGTTATTTATATATGTGCCAAAAATTAAGGCTTTAAGAAGACATTTAACCTGTGTATGAGGACCATAAATCCCCACCCGAGTGACCATTTTTAGACATTTTTCACATATTTTGCCCTGTAACTTGGAAATGGTAAGTCTAAGAAGTTTCAAACTGTATTAGATGCATATTCTATGTGTAATCTTAGTATGTGACAAATTTTAAGTCTGAAGCTTTAATTTGAAGGCCACATTTAGGTCTCTAGAAGGCCCCATAAAGACCCAGTATTTGGACTTTTTGCCAATTTTAAGGCCTGTGACTGTTAAACTATGTGACTGATAGAGCTGAAATCTCATCTGGGAATACATTATTATGTTCTTTTTACATGTGCCAAAAATCAAGGCTTCAAGTAGACATTTAACCTGTGTATGAGGACCTTAAACACCCACCTGAGTGACCCTTTTAAGACATTTTTCACATATTTTGCTCTGTAACTTTGAAATGGTAAATCTGAGACGTTTCAAACTTTATTAGATACATATTCTATGTGTAATCTTAGTATGTAACAAATTTTAAGTCTGAAGCTTTAATTTGAAAGCCACATCGAGATCTCTAAAAGGCCCACAGAGACCCAATATTTGGACTTTTTGCCACCTTTAAGCCCTGTGACTGTTAAACTATGTGATTGATGGAGCTGAAATCCCATCTGGGAATGCATTATTATGTCCTTTTTACATATGCCGAAAATCAAGGTTTTTAGTAGACATTTAACCTGTGTATGAGGGCCATAGACACTCGCCCAAGTGCCTTTTTGGACATTTTTTCCGTATTTTGCCCTGTTATTTGGAAATGCTTAGTGTGACAAGTCTTAAACTGTATTATATATAATTTTTGTTTGTTATGTATGTCCCCCAAAAAGTTTCAGATCTGTAGTTTAATTGCTAAGGTCTCTTTAACAATTGTAAAATGCCCACAGAAACCCAATTTATGGACATTATGCCACTTTAAAGCCCAGTAACTGTCAAACTATGTGGGTTATAGAGCTGAAATCTTTGAATTTTTAAAAGGAAATGCCTGTCTATTTAAATTTTGAATATTAATAATGTTATGGCTCTCTTAGTCTTTTAAGAACTTATTTTTGTGTGTTATACCTATGGTTGCTGAGTTTTTAACTTTTTAAAATGAAACTGGTTAAACGCCGGTTAAACATATTCAAGTAGACAAAATGGACACTTTAAGTGAGCTTTAAGTCCCAATATTAATGAAATTATATCCGTATGTAGTAAAACTAGGGGATTTTTAACCCTCAACTGGCCCAGTTTTATTCAACTTGCCTCAGTTAATTTTGACACAGCTCCTACAGTTATGAACTCATTTCAGTTGATAATCACATACTTAAAATTCTCAATTCTTTTTGTATTTGAGTACCCCTTTTATATAGATTGTTTGTTTACCATTTATGCTGTAGCACTCCATCTCTTTGAGAGAACATGTAAACTGTGTAAAAAGATGTAGAAGATGAGATACATTTTGTTTGTGTTTGTCCAGCTTTAGAGCTGATTCGTATGAAATATTTCAAAATTTTAAATATAGATAAATCTGAATTATTAATAGATCAATTATCAAGGGTATTAACTCATATGAATGTCAATATGGTTATTAATTTTATTTTTGATTTGTGGCAAGAAAGAAAAAGTAAATTATATTGTTAATTTTTATGTATTGAATTGCTGTCTTTATTTACTGTATCTTACCTCAAAATATGTTTGCTCTGTTTGTTATTAACTCTCTATTTAAAGTGACTTATATGCCCATATAGGGCTGGGTATTACTTCAATAGTTTTTGTATAATCCTTGTCAACATAATACATGTCACTATAATAAACTAATAAACTAAACTAAGTCCCAACCCACATCCCCCACCCGGATTCCCCCCACCCACCTCTGGGACCTCCAGCTATATTGAGTGACACTAAATAAACAAAGGTATTTAATGATATCAGATGAGAAACAAAGAACTCAATGGGGTTGCAGATCTTGTGTAATAGTGAGAGAGGTGTGGAGAAGGGGAGAGGAGTGGGGGTGGGAGGTGGTGGGCTTCATTACATATAACACAAAGGGGAGTCAGAACTGAGATTGTGTTACATATTTAGGTTGCATATATATGGACCACATATATAGGTATAGAGGAAATGAATAACTGAAAACAATTTGCAAATTCTAAAAATAATATAATAAAATAATAATATAAATAATTTTTTTTTAAATAATATTTTATTTGTGAACAAATATAGAAACAGATATGCGCTTTTGGGATTATGAATTTTAGAATGGACATTGAATCATCAATCATTTAAATACTTTGAAGGAAGATTGAAAAGTATGATGAGTTGAGTTAAAAATAATATTTTATTTGTCAACAAATATAGAAACAGATATGCTCTTTTGGGATTATTATTTTAGAATGGACATTCAATCATCAATCATTTAAATACTTTGAAAATAGGTTTAGAGTTATCATTGCAGGAAGATTGAAAATATAATTTGAGTTATGTATTCGGCGTCTGGGGATACACCATCTTCCTTGGGAAGATATAAACAGAGTAGATTGATGTGCTGAAGTTCATATAATAATGGGTAATTATGTTTTAAAAAATTCCCGATCAAAACCTGTGGCGTGAGTGATGACCTGTCTGGGGATATGTTGGCGCCGAGTTGGCCCAATCTAGTTGGTGTACTGACCATAGTTACATGGCAAGCAGTAGATGTGGTTGTCTGTCTTAATGCTAACAATGACATTTTGTTTGTGTTATATTGTTGTTTAAACCCTTTAATCGTTTTCGTATGATAATTCCTGAAGACCATTTATCTCCATGATTGTGTATCTCAGTGACCTTCTGTGTACCCAGTAACCCAACTATGCTTTGCTCTGTAGAAAGTATTAATGGTGTTGAATATCATTTGATAAATTGGTTTTCTGGTAAAATGCTACTAAAATATTGTTTGAAAACCCTGATCTAATTGCATGACTTCATATTTCTTCATTAATATTAATGAACTGTGTGTACAAGTATTTGATATTCAAGCAGAATTAATTTTTACTATCTTGCTACCATGCAATTACCACTGGGTACAAATTGTCGCCAGATGGAATTAAAATGTGTATAACTTGGCAAACAGTTCCCTCCAATTCTCTCAATAGAGTAAAACTGTCTCTTATGTGAGTGGAACAAATGCACAACACAAGGCCTTCAAAATATGTGGTCATTGCTGAAATATAAGTATTTTTTATTTACTGGCGGGAATAATTGGTACCTGGTGATATTTGGTAGCAGGGCAGTTTTGTTATAAAATATTGTTGTTATTGGGTAGTAGTATTTGTGTATGAGTTTTGGGTACAAGTTCTTGGTCACAAGTTGCCGTGTCAATGAGTTGCATGTAAATCAACCAAGCAGCCATTCTTTTTTGAAATATTGTTAGAAAACCCTGGGTTAATACGTGACCTCATATATCTTCATGAATATTAATTAGTTGGCTGCTGTGCTTGCAAGTCTAAGTACTTAAAGTTTTTGATATGCAAGCAGCTGTTTACAAAATATTGCAAGAAAACACCAGGGTAAGTTATGACCATATATCTTTATGAAAATTAATGAGTTAGGTACTATGGTTGGAAGCCTGAGAATTCTGTTCTATTATTAAAATATTGGTGGAAAAATCCAGTTTTGAATTTGGTTACATCAACATCTTGTGCCTATTTTCCTTTAATTATTGGGCTTGGATATCTAACCTCTCGTTTACAGTTCCGAGAAAAGTAGGATCTGCAACCACTTTGTTATCTTTGTTTCCACCTATGTAATTCACCCCATAAGACAACCCATCATATAAGTATACTGTGAAGTAAGAACAAATTCAAATAAACCAAACTTTATTGCAAAAGAATTTGTTCACTCAAGCTGCAAGTAGTTCAAGTTGGCTGTTATGTTTCAGAATTGGAAAGATGATTACATTAAAGAAGAAATTGGCTCAGCAGAAGGCTGCAACCCAGACTAAAGATGCAGTAGTGGCTGATACTAGAGTGTCTGTGCGTGACAGACTGCTTGTGAAAGGTTGGTCAAAGTTACTCATGTTGCTGTATAGAGTGTAGTGAGTAGCAATTAAGTGTCCATGAAAGGGTGCTTATTTGTTTTCACTTCAGTTTCACTGCCGCTGATAAATAAAATAAAATAGCAGATTTTTTTTTTTGCCTTATATCTACTTTGTTATTGCTTTTACAGCTTTAGAATATATTAAGAGATATAAGGAAACCATATGTGGAGAGTCTATATTAGTGCTGGTATTGTTTATCGATATTGAAATATTTATCGGTTCACGCTACATTTGCCGATATCAATAATGTAGAGTATAATATCAATATCGAAACATACCACTTAACAGGTACAAATATTATGTTTTTCATTCAAATAAAGGACAATATTTGAAGAATATATTGGTTTTCCTAATATATTTGTCATCTTTCACTTACCGCTAAAGCGGAAATGCCATATTTGTTTACGTTTCGGGAAATACTAAACCTCGCGAAAGAGTTTGGAAGGTCTCTCCCAGGAAAGCATCTAATATCCCGATATTTCAATATCGATCGATACGCAAGGCAAAAATATGGTTTGATATCGATGTGCATATTATCATTCGATACCAACACTTGTCTATATAGCTTGTCAGATTTATTCCCTGACCCCTTTATGGGTCAAACTGGGGTTATAAAATACCAAATTTTGTCTTTTCACAATTTATGACCATAGAAAACAAAGCTTATATTTTTAGGCGGGTTGCGTGTAACCAACCCGCCTATTAGATTGATGTGTCTGACACCCGTCTGTCTGTCTGTCCACATTTTCGTTTCCGGACTCTAACTCAAAAACGCTTTGTCCAATCGAATTCAAACTTGACAGGGACATAGATCACTATCACAGCTAGGTTCCTTCCGCAATTGGTGTAATTCAGTCCGTTCGTTTGTCTGTTTGTCTGTCCGTCAAAATTTCCGTTTCCGGATTCTAACGCGAAAACGGTTTGTCCAATTGAATTCAAACTTGACAGGGAGATAGATCACCATCACAGCTAAGTTCCTTTCGAAATTGGTGTAATTCTGTACATTCGTTTGTCTGTTTTTTGTCCGTTTGTCTGTCCATCAAAATTTCTGTTTCCGGACTCTAACTCGAAAACGGTTTGTCCAATCGAATTCAAACTTGACAGGGAGATTGATCACCTTCATAGCTAGGTTCCTTTCGAAATTGGTGTAATTTCGTCCGTTTGTTTGTCTGTTTTTTGTCCATCAAAATTTCCGTTTCCAGACTCTAACTCAAAAACGGTTTGTCCAATCGCATTCAAACTTGACAGGGAGATAGATCACCATCATAGCTAGGTTTCTTTCAAAATTGGTGTAATTCCATCCATTTGTTTGTCCGTCAACATTTCTGTTTCCGGACTGTAACTCAAAAACGGTTTTTCCAATAGAATTCAAACTTGACATGGAGATAGCTCACCAACACAGCTAGGTTCCTTTCAAAATTGGTGTAATTCCATGTGTTCGTTTGTCTGTCCGTCAAAATTTACGTTTCCGGACTCTAACTCGAAAACGTTTTGTCCAATCGAATTTAAACTTGACAGGGAGATAGATCACCATCATAGCTAGGTTCCTTTCGAAATTGGTGTAATTCCGTCCATTCGTTTGTCTGTTTTTTGTCTGTTTGCCTGTCCGTCAACAGTTCTGTTTCCAGACTCCAACTTGAAAACGGTTTGTCCAATCTAATTGTATCCCCGACGCGAAGCGGGGATACTATGGATTCATCATCGTCGTCGTCCGCGCCCGCGTCCGCGTCCGCAGAGATTTCTTGTTAGCGACCTACAGTCCACATTTCTTTCCGGATTTCTTTCATATTTGGCAGGTGACTTGATATGGTAGAGGACTCGCCACCCTATCTTTTTGGTAGGCTTTATGTCTAAATTAGGCCTGTGGTAGACAAAAATGTCTAAAATGTGGAATATTGCTTGTTAGCGACCTACAGTCCACATTTCTTTCCAGATTTCTTTCATATTTGGCAGGTGGCTTGGTATGCTAGAGGACTCGCCACCCTATCTTTTTGGTAGGCTTTATGTCTAAATTAGGCCTGTGGTAGACAAAAATGTCTAAAATGCATTAAAAGTCATGAAATCATGCACTAAATCACTTATAACTTGAAAAGTGTTGCATTTAGAGCATTTTGTTAAAATATGTTATTCAGATACTTTTTTCATAGCTACAACATGGTGAGTAACTTGGGTGTCTGTCTCAATCGCTAAGTGAGTAATAGCTACTTTTGGGCTTTTCAGTAACTTCCATCATGAGTAAAATCAATTGTAACTTGAAAACTATTGCATTTACAGAATTTTGTATAAATATGTTATTCAGCTACTTTTATGTCAGCTATAACATAGTAAAATTTCAGACATGTAGCTCATGGCATAGCTGAGTAATAGCTACTTTTAGGTTATCACTGTTGAGTAAATTACTTATAACTTCAAAAGTATTACATTTAGAGTATTTTGTTTCAATATGTTATTCACCTATTTCGGAGTCAGCTATAACATAGTGAAGTTCCAGACCTGTGGCTCATTGCATAGCTGAGTAATAGCTACTTTGAAGTTCACACTGTTGAGTAAATCAGTTGTAATTGGAAAAGTATTGCATTTACAGAAATTTGTGTAAATATGTTATTCAGCTACTTTTGGGTCAGCTATAACATAGTGAAATTACAGACCTGTAGCTCATGGCACAACTGAGCAATAGCTATTTTCAGGTACTGACTGTTGAGTAAATGACTTGTAACTTGAAAAATAGTGCATTTGGAGTATTTTGTTAAAATATGTTGTTCGCCTACTTTTGGGTCAGCTATAACGTCGTGAAATTACAGACTTATAGCTCATGGCATAGCTGAGCAATAGCTATTTTCAGGTTGTCACTATTGAGTAAATCAGTTGTAACTTGAAAACTATTGCATTTACAGTATTTTGCTTAAATATGTTGTTCACCTAATTTTGGGTCAGCTATAACATAGAAAAAATTCAGACATGTAGCTCATTGCATAGCTGAGTAATAGCTACTTTGACGTTATCACTGTTGAGTAAATCAGTTATAACGTGAAAACTATTACATTTACAGTATTTTGTTTAAATATGTTATTCACATAATTTTTGGTCAGCTATATCAGAGTGAAATTGCAGACCTCTGTGTCATGGCATAGCTTACCAATATCTACTTTCAGGTTCTCACTGTTGAGTAAATCATTGTATCCACTGGATAGCCGTAGTGTGTAGAGAGATTTCACCATTACCGCTCTAACAAAAAAAAATATTATAGCTAGCCTTCTCAAGTTTGCAAAGTATATTACAGGGTGCACCACAGTACTCTATTGGTAGGCTTTATGTCTAAATTAGGCCTGTGGCTAAATTACTTACCTACTAAAAATGAGTAATTCTGCATTTTCTCTAAAAGTATTGCAGATAGCAAATTTTTCTTAAATAACTCATTCACCTACTTTTGGGAGAGCTTTCACATGCTGAAGTTCCAGACCTGTAGGTAATTACTCACCTACTGAAAATGAGTAAATGCGAATTATCTCTAAAAGTATTGCAGATAGCCAATTTTTGTCAAATAACTCCTTCACCTACTTTTGGGAGAGCTTTCACATGCTGAAGTTTCAGACCCGTAGGTAATTACTCACCTACTCAAAATGAGTAAATGCAAATTATCTCTAAAAGTATTGCAGATAGCGAATTTTTGTCAAATAACTCCTTCACCTACTTTTGGGAGAGCTTTCACTTGGTGAAGTTTCAGACCTGTAGGTAATTACTCACCTACTGAAAATGAGTAAATGCAAATTATCTCTAAAAGTATTGCAGATAGCCAATTTTTGTCAAATAACTCCTTCACCTACTTTTGGGAGAGCTTTCACTTGGTGAAGTTTCAGACCTGTAGGTAATTACTCACCTACTGAAAATGAGTTAATGCAAATTATCTCTAAAAGTATTCCAGATAGCCAATTTTTGTCAAATAACTCCTTCACCTACTTTTGGGAGACCTTTCACTTGGTGAAGTTTCAGACCTGTAGCTAATTATTCACCTACCCAAAATGAGTAAATGCTAATTATCTATAAAAGTATTGCAGATATCCAATTTTTTATCAAATAACTCATTCATCTACTTTTGGGAGAGCTTTCACATGGTGAAGTTCCAGACCCGTAGGTAATTACTCGCCTACTGAAAATGAGTAAATTCGAATTATCTCTAAAAGTATTGTAGATAGCCAATTTTTCTCAAATAACTCATTCGCCTACTTTTGAGAGAGCTTTCACTTGGTGAAGTTTCAGACCCGTAGCTAATTATTCATCTACTCAAAATGAGTAAATGCGAATTATCTCTACAAGTATTGCAGATAGCCAGTATTTCACAAATAACTCATTAATATGAAAACAACTTAGAGGAAGTCATGGGCTGCAAATCTTTTCATGTGGTCAGATTTCACCTTGGGCCCCTCCTGCTTATTATTGGTCCTAGAGGTTTGCAATGTGAAAACGACTTATAGGAAATCATGGACTGCGAATCTTTTGATGTGGTCAGACTTCACCTTGGGCCCCTGCTACAGGGTCAAATAAGGGTAGCCAAACTTAAAAGTGCTTTCAGCTTGCTTATTAACGAAAAATGCTTTTTATCTTCTAAACTATGTTAGTTGGCCTTTGTCGGTGGATACATCCAGCATCTGGCCACAGATGCGTCCTATTTCTAGTTCAAACTTGACAGGGAGATAGATTACCATCATAGCTAGGTTCCTTTTCGAAATTGGTGTAATTCTGTCGGTCCGTTTGTCTGTTTTTTGTCCATTTATCTGTCCGTCAACATTTCTCTTTCCGGACTCTAACTCTAAAATGCTGTATCCAATCAAATTCAAACTTGACAGGGAGATAGATCACCATCATAGCTAGGTTCCTTTCAAAATTGGTGTAATTCCATTTGTTTGTCTGTTTGTCCGTCAACATTTCCGTTTCCAGACTCTAACTCGAAAACACTTTGTCCAATCGAATTCAAACTGGAGGGAGATACATCACCATCATAGCTCAGTTGCTTTCGAAATTGGTATAATTCCGTCCTTTCGTTTGTCCGTTTATAGCATAGATACAATTATATAACCTAGATTACAAGTTTTACATTTCTTAGCACAGGGTAGCCACAGACACTGGAAAACGTGGAAAAAGCTAAAAAAATCATGGAATTTTAAAATTAAGACAAAATCATGGAATTTTGTTTCCAAAGCCCGTGAATTAAATGGGCATTTTATGGATTGTGCTTTTTTATGGAAAACCTGATAACTGAAAGCCTCTCTTTTGTCTTTTGGGCGAAATGTGAGCTCAACTTGGTTCACTATTTCTTTCATACTTTTTGTGATGCCATGATGAAGTAAAGACCAGTGAATGGCAAATAAAATGAGACCAATGATGCTAATTCATCAGATGCCAATGCCCATATTCATGCCAGTAGCTGAGTTTAAATTGTCTCAACTATATCATAACACAAAGTGTTGAAACCCTGAGTCCAACAGTCACAGGCGGCCATAAAGCTTGTGGGTGTTCCACAGTCTAAACCCTGGACGGATTTTCACCAAATTTTCAGGGCATGTTTATCCCAAGAGGATCTAGAGCTGATTAGGTTTTGGGGGGTATCCGGTAACAACTGTTGCTATAGCAACTTTTAAGATTTTTGGGTCTTAAAGTTTGTGGGTGTTCCACAGCCTAAACCCCTGCATGGATTTTTACTAAATTTTCAGGAGATGTTTACCCCAAGAGGATCTAGAGCTGATTAGGTTTTGGGGGGGTATTTGGTTACAACTGTTGCCATGGCAATACTTTTAAGATTTTCGGGTCTTAAAGTTTGTGGGTGTTCCACAGCCTAAACCCCTTCACGGATTTTCACCAAATTTTCAGGGTATGTTTACCCCAAGAGGATCTAGAGCTGATTGGGTTTTGGGGGGTATCCGGTAAAGACTGTTGCCATGGCAACACTGAAAGTTTGTTCTAATATCTTTTCTATTTTCTGTAACCTAAAATATTGCAGCTAGCTTCATCAGATTTGCACAAAATGTATATGGACAGGAAAGTTTGTCTCAGAGTAATTGTGTCCATGTTTTGGAAACAAAATGGCCGCCATATCACATCGTTAATGCCAAGTAGGAGGGTGATCATGTCAAAACGGCCTTATATCTCCCTTATAATTGTTTCTAGGGCTTCAAAATATGAAAACTACGTGTAAGAAATCATGGCCTGTGAATATTTTGTAGAACATCTTGTGGGTCCTCTATGCTTCTTACAACAGACGTTGTTCCTAAGATTTTTTCCCAAATCTCAATGTCATTGGCCATTTACCTGTACCTGCGGGCTGGGGTTCTTGCCTGCTGAGACTGGCTATATTTTATTATGGTGTAGCTTCTTCAATGCTTACACTCTTGTACTTTAGTCTCAGAATGTAAATATTTGTGAATAGGATATGCTTCATCTGATCAGTTTAAGAGAAGAACCAGATGATCATCACCTTTCCATCAGGAAGACAAAGATCAATATTTGCAGAAAAATTTTTTTTTTCAGAAGACAAATCTTAAAGGGAAACTGTTAGAGGTACTAGCTTGTACATGGGGTGGTCCTTCACCCCTAACCTCAAACATACCCCAGCGTCTTCTACAAGCAACATGTGAACTCGTACCTGTAGCCAGCCAGTGGGAAAGTGCTGGTGATTCCAGAGGACTGGCTGTGTTGTAAGCTAGAGGGTGTAAATCTTACTCTATCTACCATATACTCAAGCTGCTCCACCAAAGCTGCTGACTTCAACCAGTTCACAAAACCACTCAAATCACAGTATAGGTAGTATGTCTTTTATCCAGCCCAAAACCAACAAGTTAAGCTAACTGAAAGGTCAGTCTTGTGGCAAAAAGATGCTGCAGTAGTTAACAGTCTGGTTACCTGAGTTTTAAAACCTGCATGGCCACTGTTCCACCCCCTGTCCCAAAGTGTGAAAAGGCAGCCAAAGAGGCCAGTTACATCTGTAACTCTTAAGCAGATTTTAATAGGTGCATGTGTAAGTTGCAGGATGAAATACAGAGTAATGCCAGGATTCAACACAAACTGAGCAAAGGGAAATCAGTGGATAAACCATGTCAGGTCCTCACTGAAGAAATGTTTTACATGGGCTCCAAAATCAATCGTAAACATCTCTTTGTCTTCACTTTCCAATCAATATTCTTCATAATCAGGTCTCACCAGCACAAAGTGCCAAGAATCTTGGAGTTGTGTTTGATTCTAACCTCGTGTCACAGGTCATAAAGTCTTCCAGAGTTCACGCTAGAGACCTCTATAAAATTTGTCCCCTTCTAGACCATAAAACATTTATTTAGTTCTTTTGGCAAATGCTTTTGTGAGCAGCAGATTGGACTATTGCAATTCCCTGTTTGTATCACTTGCTGATTTTGACTTAAGAAGATTGCAGTGGGTCCATAACTAACTCAGTCTTCAGTGTTGTCACCTATTCCCCTAAATTCTCCCACATTACCCCTCAATTGGAAACACTTCATTGGCTCCCAGTTAGGTACATGGTACAATTTAAAATAGGCCTCATTACATACAAAATTCAAAACCATGGTGAACCAGCTTACCAAAGTGAATTAATTCACCCCAACACCTCTTCCAGAAATACAACACGTAGCATCCCCAAACTTAAGGTTCATCACACCCCCATTTTTGACTGTTTATAAATCAATTAAACACTTTTTACCCCACAGCCCTTAAGGGCTGTCGGGGTATTGTTTTCACCCATGGTGTCCGGGCGGGCGGCGGGAAAAAGTTTGTCCGGCCTGTATCTCAGAAACTGTAAGGTGTAGGAAATTGATACTTGGTAGGGACATTGGTTAGGAGGTGTATTTGTGCACCGTCATGGTCTGACCTTGATGTGACCTTTGACCTTGCCGTAGTGACCTTAAGTTTGAAACTTGTCCGGGCTATATCTCGGAAACCGTAAGGTGTAGGAAGTTGATACTTGGTAGGGACATTGGTTAGGAGGTGTAGGTGTGCAATGTCATGGTCTGACCTTGATTTGACCTTGCCGTAGTGACCTTGACCTCTAAAATCTTGTCCGGGCTATATCTCGGAAACCATTAGGTGTAGGAAGTTGATACTTGGTAGGGATATTAGTTAGGGGGTGTAGGTGTGCAACGTCATGGTCTGACCTTGATTTGACCTTGCCGTAGTGACCTTGACCTATAAAATCTTGTCCGGGCTATATCTCGGATACTGTAACGTGTAGGAAGTTGATGCGTGGTAGGGACATTAGTTAGGGAGTGTAGGTGTGCAACGTCATGACGTGACCTTGATTTGACCTTTGACCTTGCCGTAGTGACCTTGACCTCTAAAATCTTGTCCGGGCTATATCTCGGAAACCGTAAGGTGTAGGAAGTTGATACTTGGTAGGGATATTGGTTAGGGAGTGTAGGTGTGCAATGTCATGGTGTGACCTTGATTTGACCTTGCTGTAGTGACCTTGACCAATAAAATCTTGTCCGGGCTATATCTCGGAAACCACGATACGATACTGTAACGTGTAGAAAGTTGATGCGTGGTAGGGACATTGGTTAGGGGGTGTAGGTGTGCAACGTCATGGCGTGACCTTGATTTGACCTTTGACCTTGCCGTAGTGACTTTGACCTATAAAATCTTGTCCGGGCTATATCTCGGAAACCGTAAGGTGTAGGAAGTTGATACTTGGTAGGGACATTGGTTAGGGGGTGTAGGTGTGCAACGTGATGGCATGACCTTGATTTAACCTTTGACCTTGCCGTAGTGACCTTGACCTGTAAAATCTTGTCTGGGGTATATCTCGGAAACCATAAGGTGTAGGAAGTTGATACTGAGTAGGGACATTCGCTAGGGTGTGTAGATGTAAAACGTCATGGTGTGACCTCGTTTTGACCTTTGACCTTGCCGTAGTGACCTTGACCTATAAAATCTTTTCCGGGCTTTTTCTCGGAAACCGTAAGGTGTAGGAAGTTGATACTTGGTAGGGATATTGGCTACGGGGTGTAGGTGTGCAACGTCATGGTCTGACCTTGATTTGACCTTTGATCTTGCATATCTGATGCTATTTTATGTCTCTACATCTGATACTATTTATCTCTTTTATATCTTTCTTTATTTATCTATCTTTTTACTTGAATCTTGGTTGTTGCACCTTTGGGTGTCTTTTGGTGTAGATTAAGCACTGTTAAAGTCATATTAGAAGTCATTAACTGTTTTAGTTTTGCAACTTCCCATTGTAACAGATGGTATTGCATCAAGTGAGCCACAGGTTTTGCCCCAGTTCCACATAAAAGCATGTATTGCTACATCTGTATGTATGGGTAATATTCAAAACATCCAAACCATAATTTGACCATACAAATGAAAATCAAAATGGGAGCAGTCTTAAAGCTTCATAATTTTTAGTTTACTGAATTGTCTTGTTTTAATACTTATTCTTTACATGCAATTTCTTTCTCTTAGATGTTATTTTCTCTACTTAAACATTGTTTGGACACTGACACTGCTCTGAAAGTATCCCAATCTGTGTACTGTTTCACTACTCCGGTTGGTGCTTCATGGTGGAGCCCGCGAAATGAATTCCCGCGAAATTTTTTTGGAGGACCTGGAACCTCTACCACTTTCTGGGGGTGTGGTAGAGGTAGTGGTCTGGCCCATTAATCTTACTTGGATAAGGCGTAGTAGAGGTGGGTATATATTTCTTGCAAACTGCCCCCCGTTTTTGGGGTGTGGTAGAGGTAGAGGTTGATCCCAGTAATTTTAATAGGAGAAGGTGGGGGATAGGTGTGATAGATGTGAGACATAGTATATATTTCTTGCAAACTCTACCATGTTTTGGGGGTGTGGTAGAGGTAGAGGTCGATCCCAGTAATTTTAATAGGAGAAGGTGGGGGGGAGGTGTGGTAGAGGTGAGATATAGTATATATTTCTTGCAAACTCTACCATGTTTTGGGGGTGTGGTAGAGGTAGAGGTCTGTCCCAGTAATTTTAATTGGATAAGGCGTGGTACAGGTGGGGGAGAGGTGTGGTAGAGGTCAGATATAGTATATATTTCTTGCAACATGTACCACGTTTTGGGGGTGTGGTAGAGGTAGAGGTTGATCCCAGTGATTTTAATAGGACAAGGTGGGGGAGAGGTGTGGTAGAGGTCAGATATAGTATATATTTCTTGGAACCTCTACCACGTTTTGGGGGTGTGGTAGAGGTAGAGGTTGATCCCAGTAATTTTAATTGGAGATGGTGGGGGACAGGTGTGGTAGAGGTGAGATATAGTATATATTTCTTGCAACCTCTACCGCGTTTGGTTGGTGTAGTAGAGGTAGAGGTTCATCCCAGTAATTTTAATTGGAGAAGACGTAGTAGAGGTGGGGGAGAGGTGTGGTAGAGGTCAGATATAGTATATATTTCTTGCAAAATGTACCACATTTTGGGGGTGTGGTAGAGGTAGATGTCTGCCCCATTAATTGTAGTTGGAGAAGGCGTGGTAGAGGTGGGGGAGAGGTGTGGTAGAGGTCACATATAATGTATATTTTTTTAAACCTCTACCATGTTTTAGGGGTGTGGTAGAGGTAGAGGTTGATCCCATTGATTTCAGTTGCAGAAGGTGTGGTAGATGTGGGGGAGAGGTGTGGTAGAGGTCAGATATATTATATATTTCTTGCAACCTGTACCACGTTTTCGGGGTGTGGTAGAGGTTGATGCCAGTAATTTTAATTGGTGAATGTGGGGGAGAGGTGTGGTAGAGGTGAGATATAGTATATATTTCTTGTAAACTGCACCACGTTTTGGGGGTGTGGTAGAGGTAGAGGTTGATCCCATTAATTTCAGTTGAAAAAGGTGTTAGAGGTGGGGGTGAGGTGGGGTAGAGGTGAGATATAGTATATCTTTCTTGCAACCTGTACCGCGTTTGGGGGGTGTGGTAGAGGTAGAGGTCGATCCCAGTAATTTTAATAGGAGAAGGTGGGGGAGAGTTGTGGTAGAGATGAGATATAGTATATATTTCTTGCAAACTCTACCATGTTTTGGGGGTGTGGTAGAGGTAGAGGTCTGTCCCAGTAATTTTAATTGGATAAGGCGTGGTACAGGTGGGGGAGAGGTGTGGTAGAGGTAAGATATAGTATATATTTCTTGCAACCTGTACCACGTTTTCGGGGTGTGGTAGAGGTAGAGGTTGATCCCAGTAATTTTAATTGGAGAATGTGGGGGAGAGGTGTGGTAGAGGTGAGATATAGTATATATTTCTTATAAACTGCACCACGTTTTGAGGGTGTGGTAGAGGTTGATCCCAGTAATTTTAATTAGAGAAGGTGGGGGTGAGGTGGGGTAGAGGTGAGATATAGTATATCTTTCTTGCAACCTGTACCGCGTTTGGGGGGTGTGGTAGAGGTAAAGGTTGATCCCAGTAACTGTAATCGGAGAAGGTCGGGGTGAGGTGGGGTAGAGGTGAGATATAGTATATCTTTCTTGCAACCTGTACCGCGTTTGGGGGGTGTGGTAGAGGTTGATCCCAGTAATTTTAATAGGAGAAGGTGGGGGGAGAGGTGTGATAGATGTGAGACATAGTATATATTTCTTGCAACCTCTACCATGTTTTGGGGGTGTGGTAGAGGTAGAGGTCTGTCCCAGTAATTTTAATTGGATAAGACGTGGTACAGGTGGGGAGAGGTGTGCTAGAGGTCAGTTATAGTATATATTTCTTGTAAACTGCACCACGTTTTGGGAGTGTGGTAGAGGTAGAGGTTGATCCCAGTAATTGTAATTGGAGAATGTGGGGGAGAGATGTGGTAGAGGTCAGATATAGTATATATTTCTTGCAAACGCTACCACATTTTGGGGGTGTGGTAGAGGTAGAGGTTGATCCCAGTGATTTCAATAGGACAAGGTGGGGAAGAGGTGTGGTAGAGGTCAGATATAGTATATATTTCTTGCAACCTGTACCACGTTTTGGGGGTGTGGTAGAGGTAGAGGTTGATCCCAGTGATTTTAATAGGACAAGGTGGGGGAGAGGTGTGGTAGAGGTAAGATATAGTATATATTTCTTGCAACCTCTACCACGTTTTGGGGGTGTGGTAGAGGTAGAGGTTGATCCCAGTAATTTTATTTGGAGATGGTGGGGGACAGGTGTGGTAGAGGTGAGATATAGTATATATTTCTTGCAACCTCTACCACGTTTCGGGGGTGTAGCAGAGGTCGAGGTTCATCCCAGTAATTTTAATTGGAGAAGGCGTAGTAGAGGTGGGGGAGAGGTGTGGTAGAGATATAGTATATATTTCTTGCAAAATGTACCACGTTTTGGGGGTGTGGTAGAGGTAGATGTCTGCCCCATTAATTGTAGTTGGAGAAGGCGTGGTAGAGGTGGGGGAGAGGTGTGGTAGAGGTCACATATAATGTATATTTTTTTAAACCTCTACCATGTTTTGGGGATGTGGTAGAGGTAGAGGTTGATCCCATTGATTTCAGTTGCAGAAGGTGTGGTAGATGTGGGGGAGAGGTGTCGTAGAGGTCACATATATTATATATTTCTGGCAACCTGTACCAAGTTTTCGGGGTGTGGTAGAGGTAGAGGTTGATCCCAGTAATTTTAATTGGAGAATGTGGGGGAGAGGTGTGGTAGAGATGAGATATTGTATATATTTCTTGTAAACGCTACCATGTTTTGGGGGTGTGGTAGAGGTAGAGGTTGATCCCAGTGATTTTAATAGGACAAGGTGGGGGAGAGGTGTGGTAGAGGTCAGATATAGTATATATTTCTTGCAAACACTACCACGTTTTGGGGGTGTGGTAGAGGTTCATCCCAGTAATTTTAATTGGAGAAGGTGTGGTAGAGGTGAGATATAGTATATACATCTTGCAACCTGTTCCACATTTTCGGGGTGTGGTAGAGGTAGAGGTTGATCCCAGTAATTTTAATTGGAGAAGGTGGGGGAGAGGTGTGGTAGAAGTGAGATATAGTATATATTTCTTGCAACCTCTACCATGTTTTGGGGGTGTGGTAGAGGTAGTAGTCTGCCCCAGTAATTATAATTGGAGACGGCGTGGTAAAGATGGAGGAGAGGTGTGGTAGAGGTCAGATATAGTATATATTTCTTGCAACCTGTACCACGTTTTCGGGGTGTGGTAGTGGTAGAGGTTGATCCCAGAGATTTTAATAGGACAAGGTGGGGGAGAGGTGTGGTAGAGGTGAGATATAGTATATATTTCTTGTAAACTGTACCACGGTTTGGGGGTGTGGTAGAGGTAGAGGTTGATCCCAGTAATTGTAATTGGAAAAGGTGGGGGAGAGGTGTGGTAGAGCTGAGATGTAGTATATGTTTCTTGCAACCTGTACCACGTTTTGGAGGTGTGGTAGAGGTAGAGGTCTGTCCCCTTAATTATATCCCCAGACGAAAGTCGGGGATATATTGGATTCAGGTCCGTCGCGCCGCCGCCGCCGCCGTAGAAATTTCCTTGTGGACGCGATAACTCAA
Source organism: Sabellastarte sp. h YS-2021 (assembly GCA_964017235.1). Lineage (NCBI taxonomy): Eukaryota > Metazoa > Annelida > Polychaeta > Sabellida > Sabellidae > Sabellastarte > Sabellastarte sp. h YS-2021. The sequence continues at coordinate 40,854,145 of OZ024932.1, forward strand.
AAACAAATTAATATTTTTTTTTCAAACTTGGTACACATGTTAAGGGTGCCCAAAGGAAGATCCCTATTTTAAGGTGACCTTAAACTCCCAGTAAAAAAGAACTTATGGCCACCTTAAGGTCAGAAATTGCACTTTTGGCCACTTAGAGCCCTGTAGGTCACAAACTATGATGCTCAGCTGGCTGAAATTTTACCTGACAACACATTAATATGTTCTTAGTACATGTGCCGAAAATCATGACTTTAAGTTGAGGAGAAAATTGTGTTTGAGGCCCATAAATACCCCCACTTAGGGATTTTTTGCTATACTTTACACATATTTTGCCCTATAATTTGGAAGTGATAATTCTGATGAGTCTCAAACTGCGCTAGGTATAACTTTGATATGTAATCCTTGTCTGTAGAAAATTTTAGGGCTGTAGGTTTACCCAAAGGGGTCGACTTAAGGTCTCAAAAGTGCCCACAGAGACCCAATTTATGCACTTTTTGCCACTTTCAAGCAATGTAGCTTTCAAACTATGTCTCTCATCTAAGTTAAATATCATCTGGGAATATATCTATGTGTTTTCTTATATGTGCCCCAACATTTAGGCCTTTAATAGACAGTTAACCTGTGTATCAGGACCATAAACACCCACCGGAGTGACCCTTATAAGACATTTTTCACATCTTTTTCCCTGTAACTTGGAAATGGTAAGTCTGAGAAGTTTCAAACTGTATTAGATATATATTCTGTGTGTAATCTTAGTATGTAACAGATTTTAAGTCTGAAGCTTTAATTTTGAAGGTCAAATTGAGGTCTCTAAAAGGCTCCCAAAGACCCAATATTTGGACTTTTTGCTACTTTTAAGCCCTGTGACTGTCAAACTATGTGACTGATAGAGCTCAAATCCTATCTGAGAAGATATTAGTATGTTATTTTTATATGTGCCAAAAATTAAGGCTTTAAGAAGACATTTAACCTGTGTATGAGGACCATAAATCCCCACCCGAGTGACCATTTTTAGACATTTTTCACATATTTTTCCCTGTAACTTGGAAATGGTAAGTCTAAGAAGTTTCAAACTGTATTAGATGCATATTCTATGTGTAATCTTAGTATGTGACAAATTTTAAGTCTGAAGCTTTAATTTGAAGGCCACATTTAGGTCTCTAGAAGGCCCCATAAAGACCCAGTATTTGGACTTTTTGCCAATTTTAAGGCCTGTGACTGTTAAACTATGTGACTGATAGAGCTGAAATCTCATCTGGGAATACATTATTATGTTCTTTTTACATGTGCCAAAAATCAAGGCTTCAAGTAGACATTTAACCTGTGTATGAGGACCTTTAACACCCACCTGAGTGACCCTTTTAAGACATTTTTCACATATTTTGCTCTGTAACTTGGAAATGGTAAGTCTGAGAAGTTTCAAACTTTATTAGATACATATTCTATGTGTAATCTTAGTATGTAACAAATTTTAAGTCTGAAGCTTTAATTTGAAAGCCACATCGAGATCTCTAAAAGGCCCACAATGACCCAATATTTGGACTTTTTACCACCTTTAAGCCCTGTAACTGTTAAACTATGTGATTGATGGAGCTGAAATCCCATCTGGGAATGCATTATTATGTCCTTTTTACATATGCCGAAAATCAAGGTTTTTAGTAGACATTTAACCTGTGTATGAGGGCCATAGACACTCGCCCAAGTGCCTTTTTTGACATTTTTTCCGTATTTTGCCCTGTTATTTGGAAATGCTTAGTGTGACAAGTCTTAAACTGTATTATATATGATTTTTGTTTGTTATGTATGTCCCCCCAAAAAGTTTCAGATCTGTAGTTTAATTGCTAAGGTCTCTTTAACAATTGTAAAATGCTCACAGAAACCCAATTTATGGATATTATGCCACTTTAAAGCCCAGTAACTGTCAAACTATGTGGGTTATAGAGCTGAAATCTTTGAATTTTTAAAAGGAAATGCCTGTCTATTTAAATTTTGAATATTAATAATGTTATGGCTATCTTAGTCTTTTAAGAACTTATTTTTGTGTGTTATACCTCTGCTTGCTGAGTTTTTCACTTTTTAAAATGAAACTGGTGAAACATATTGAAGTAGACAAAATGGACACTTTAAGTGAGCTTTAAGTCCCAATATTAATGAAATTATATCCTTATGTAGTAAAACTAGGGGATTTTTAACCCTCAACTAGCCCAGTTTTATTCAACTTGCCTCAGTTAATTTTGGCACAGCTCCTACAGTTATGAACTCATTTCAGTTGATAATCACATACTTAAAATTCTCAATTCTTTTTGTATTTGAGTACCCCTTTTATATAGATTGTTTGTTTACCATTTATGCTCAACCCACATCCCCCCACCCGGATTCCCCCCACCCACCTCTGGGACCTCCAGCTATATTGAGTGACACTAAATAAACAAAGGTATTTAATGATATCAGATGAGAAACAAAGAACTCAATGGGGTTGCAGATCTTGTGTAATAGTGAGAGAGGTGTGGAGAAGGGGAGAGGGGTGGGGGTGGGAGGTGGTGGGCTTCATTACATATAACACAAAGGGGAGTCAGAACTGAGATTGTGTCACATATTTAGGTTGCATATATATGGGCCACATATATAGGTATAGAGGAAATGAATAACTGAAAACAATTTGCAAATTCTAAAAATAATATAATAAAATAATAATATAAATCATTTTTTTTTAAATAATATTTTATTTGTGAACAAATATAGAAACAGATATGTGCTTTTGGGATTATGAATTTTAGAATGGACATTGAATCATCAATCATTTAAATACTTTGAAGGAAGAATGAAAAATATGATGAGTTGAGTTAAAAATAATATTTTATTTGTCAACAAATATAGAAACAGATATGCTCTTTTGGGATTATTATTTTAGAATGGACATTCAATCATCAATCATTTAAATACTTTGAAAATAGGTTTAGAGTTATCATTGCAGGAAGATTGAAAATATAATTTGAGTTATGTATTCGGCGTCTGGGGATACACCATCTTCCTTGGGGAGATATAAACAGAGCAGATTGATGTGCTGAAGTTCATATAATAATGGGTAATTATGTTTTAAAAAATTCCCGATCAAAACCTGTGGCGTGAGTGATGACCTGTCTGGGGATATGTTGGCGCCGAGTTGGCCCAATCTAGTTTTAGTTGGAGAAGGTGGTGGTAGAGGTGGGGAAGATGTGGGTAGAGATCTTTCAAACATTTGAGTGCAAAGTGAATGGTATAAGACTTATCTTCAAGTGGAGTGTTAAATTACTTTCTTATGAAATTACTTTCTTTTACCCCATATAGCTTTGCTTAGTAATACGACAAGGCACACAGGACTTAACATTATATTTTTGTATCATTATATGTTCATTTTAATATATTCTGTTTGCTTATGAATGATTTCACACAGCATGTATGATATTGAGGCCACCTTATATATTCTTTACACCATTCCTTGTCCAAAATTCCTTTTCACAGTGTGAAACTTTGCCAGATAAGACAATGCAGATAAGAGAAGCCTCCCTCAATCCTATTGAAATGCCCCCCTCCCCTCTGCCCCCCTTACTATTGGCAGGGGGTTTGAGGCAATCTTTATATGGCTATTGACAGAAGATGTTATATTTGATGTGTTTTCATGAATAATAGAAAAGCAGTTTTGGTGGAAAGATATATGAAAAAGCAGAAAAGATATAAATGGGAATGATATTGAGAGGATAAATTATTGGAGTGAGAAATATGTTACTATCTGGTGAATACTCCTGATTTCATATTTCATTAGCACAAAATGAAAGTTGAATTGGACTGACAATGCAATGGTTAAAGTAATTGATGATTAGTTACAATATCAAATATTGTAGTAGTTTGGGGTAACACATTAATGCATAAAATTGATGAAAATGATAAAACACATTGATGCATAAAATTGATCAAAGTGATAAAATACACATTGCATATAAAATTGGGTGTTTTCTGTTACCTTATATGGGTAGATGTCCTTTTAACATTAAGCATTTCAAAATTATGAATTTACACTGATATTAATCCAGTGCTCTTTGACGAGCTATGTCTAGGTCTCAGCTATGTCGAGATTAAGTAAGTGAAATTGTAAAAACATTCTTCAGTTTGGATAAAATAAACTGCTACAGAATTATATACTGCCATTAATCGATTACCCTAATCATGGCATACAGTCCAATTCCGACCTGTCCCTAACCTAGGTACCCTAATCTATATCAGTAATCATTAAGTACCCTAAGCATGAGATAAAGACAGTCCAATTTTGAAAAAAGGTATTCTAGAGTTTGGTACCCTAACTACTACAGAAACATATGTTACTAATCCTCTAGTAGCCTAACCATTGTATGAAGTCAGTGAAATGAAACCTACTCATAAGCCAGGTACCCTAAGCTATGTCAGTAATGATGAAATACTGTAATCATGAAATAAATTTTGTGAAATTTTAACAATATTGTACAGTTTGTTATGCTTGAGTACTACAGAATGATATACTATCACTTATCCTGAAGTATCCTAAACATTGCAGGAAGTCAGTCCAATTCCAAGCTAATCCTGACGTAACTACCCTAAGCTATGTCAGTAATGATAAATACCCTAAGCATGAGATGAAATCAGTAAAAGTGAAAAAATATTCTTCAGTTTGGTACCGCAAAGTACTACAACGTTTTATATTGTCACTAATCACCTTAACCATTGCATTGTAAGTGCAATTCCAAGCTTTCCTTATCCTAAGTTCCCAAAGCCATGTCATTAATCACAAAGTACCAAAACCATGACATTATGTAAGTGAAATTGTAAAAATATTCTACAGTTTGGTACCCTAAACTACAACAGAATTATATATTACCCTTCATCATTGATTACCCTAATCATGGCATTTGGTCAGTCCGATTCCGACCTATCCCGAAGGTAGGTACCCTAAGCTATGCCAGTAATGAGGAAGTACCCTAAGCATAAGATGAAGACAGTGCAATTTGAAGAAGTATTCCACAGTTCGGTACCCTGAACTAAACCAGAATTATATAGTGTCAATAATCTTCTGGTACCCTAACCATTAAATAAACTCAGTCCAATTGAAACATAGTCATAACCTACATAAGCTATGTCAGTAATCATGAAGTACCCCAAACATGAAATAAAGTCAGTGAAATTGATAAATTGTTCTAGATTTTGGGAAACCTAAAGTATTAGAAAAAATATATTGTCCCTAATCATCAGGTACCCTAACCTATGGACAAAGTGAGTGCAATTCCAAGCTTTCCTTAACCTAAGTACCCTAAACTATGGTAGAAATAACGTATGTACCCTAAGCTATGTTACCAATCATGATGTACCCAAACCATGACAAATATTGGTACCGTAACTATTACAGAATTATATATCGTTAGTAATCTTCCAGTAGCCTAACCATTGCATAAAGTCAGTGCAATGAAAACCTACTCGTAACCTAGGTACCCAAAGCAGTGTCAGTAATGATGACGTACCATAATCATGACATAGACTTAGTGAAACTTTAAAAATATTCTAGAGTTTCCTATAGTAAAGTACTACATAATTATATACTCACACTAATCATGAAGTATCCTAACCACTTGAGGAAGTCCGTCCAATTCCAAGCTAATCCTAACGTAACTACCCTAAGCTATGTCAGTAATGATAAAGTACCCTAAGCATGAGATAAAACCAGTAAAAGTGATGAAATACTCTAGAGTTTGGTACCCCAAAACACAACAACATTTTATATTGTGAGTAATCATGGAGTACCTTACCATTGTATAGTCAGTCTAATTCCAAACTTTCCTAAACCTAAGTTCCTAAGCTATGTCGGTAATCTCTAGTACCCTAACCATTACATAAGGTCAGTCCAATTGAAATGTAGTCATAACCTAGGTACCAGCCTAAGCTATGTCAGTAGTCATGAAGTACCCGAAACACAAGATAAAATCGGTGAAATTGATTAAATATTCTAGAGTTTGGGAACCCCAAACTGTTAGAAAATGAGATATTGTCACTAATCATCAAGTACCCTAACACAAGTACCCTAAACTATGTTACAAATAAGCTAAGTATCCTAAGCTATGTTAGTAATCACGAAGTACCCAAACCAGGAGATAAGGTCTGTCTAATTGGAAGATATCCTTAAGCAAGATACCCTAAGCTATGTTGGTAAAGAATGGGTCCATTGACCAACTTTGCTGTAGCTTGTGATCTAGGAACTTTTAGAAAATTGACATTTGCTGTCATGTTTGGAGTCAGGCCGATTGTAGGACAAAAAGTACCTGGACAAAAAGAACTGGATACAGGAAAAAGCTATTTGGACAAAAAGTACCAGGCATAGGAGAAAAAGTACCTGATTTTATAAAAAAAAGTTTTTCAATCATATATAATTTATCTGTGCATTTTATCATATATAATTTATGTGTGTATTTCACTTTATATCTATATTTTCATGTGTTTCATTTTCTGTGACATTAACTGAAGTCCTAGGGGAGGGGCTTCCCTGATTTTGGTATCATCGAAAAACTAACAGTTTATTTCAGCTTTGTCTCACATAAAGCCTTCAAAGCATGAAGGGGGTAAATAGAGTCATTTCAATTAAGCAAAATAGTTATTGTTAAATGCAATCAAGCTTAAAGGAAATGCTTTGGTGTGACCTGAAAGGTGATAGGTGATTGTAATTCTGAATGATTTCAAAGCTTCTGGACCTGCTCAGTGAGATTACAATTCTTTTTAAGTCTGCCCGGGAAGATTTGAGTAGATAATTCACATAGAATAATTTAAAAAGCCCCGAGCATAGATTAAGGAAATGACAGTGCTCAGGAAGATTAGAGTAGATAATTCAGAAAAAATAAGGGAGTAGGGCATACCATTAGAGTGGATTAAGTTTGAGAGCTAATGTATGTGTAAAAATGGTAAAAATGTGGTAAAAGTAATACAACTAAAATGGACATGTGTTATACTAATAAATGTTGGTATTTGCTTCAAATAAAGATATGAAGTACTTTTTCTCCTATGGTGCAGTTCTTTTTCTTCAGGTACTTTTTGTCTTAGTAATTTTGAGGCCGGTTCTTTTTGTTCAGGTTCTTTTTTGTCCGTACCCCAGTAAGGCCATGTGACCCTGTTTCCTGCTACCAAAAATGTAGCAAGAACCAATTATCAAGCCAAATATAGTGGGTGATTTTATGGGTGAGCCTGAATAGATATTTAAATTTGAACAACAAATGAATAAAATGACTTTTTACATGATTGAACAAAATTTAAACAGCATTGATAAAGCATATTATCTTTGGAGCTTAGGTATTCTAATTAATTGGATTAATTAATTGTTATTAAATCCAAATAAGTTAATTTCTTGAGAAAGTGGTGTTTTCTGTTACCTTATATGGGTAGATGTCCATTTAACAGTTAACATTAAGTATTTGAAAATTATGATTTTCCACTTACATTACTGCAGTACTCTATAGAGAGCTATGTCTAGGTCTCAGCTATGTCAAGATTAAGTACCGTATTTATCCGAATTAACGCCCCCTCCCTATTAGTCGCACCCCCCCTCCTGTCTACTTTTGCAAAGTTCATATTGTGGGGTTTTATATCCCTCTCAACAGCCAGCACCTTTGCGATTCTGGGATTCCGAAAAATGATGCGCTTTAGTACTTCCCCAATCGAATACCGCTTACGAGAAACAGGAAAATCATAACCAAAAATGACAATTTGGATCACAGACACTTTAAAATGTGTGAAAAACGAGGTAAAAGTTTATAATTTCTTCAGATATAAGGTTTGGTTTTAAAATTTTAAGCTTTCCCGCCATAATACATGCTGGCAAGCGAGATCAAGGCTGTGTCCATTATCGCCCATTGCCACTGGACTCGAGAGTTGATTTTTTTTATGTTTAATAGTAGCCCCCCCCCCCTTTTCAAAAAATGCATCGACCCCGGGGCGTTTATTCTAGGGCTGCAAGCGAGCCCGAAAATGCGCCTCGATTCCTCGTTTTGGAAGAATCGACTCGGACTCGGTGAATCGCTTGATTATCGCCCATGAAATAAACTGCTTCATATTTTGACACATCACGCCTTATAAAATGTTTACAATGCACACAACAGGAAAGAATTTTGATATTTTACTGACTTTTGGGAAAAGGATGCATATATAATGCAAAATATAGAAAACTTTAACCATCTTTATATTACGAGATTTGAGGCGTCTTCGAAATACGTTAGAATAAAATGCCGTCTTCTAAAACATTGTTACACAGAGAATTGAAGTTTGTAAATACTTAAAATATAAAATACCGAAACGGAAATGCCTTATATTAGCAAAATATATAAATATATTCATATATTTAAAGAAATAAATTAAATTTTGTAGTAGATTTTATGTGTATGTTTAGTTGTTTTCGAAGACCCGGTTTACTTTTCTTGCCTCGAGTATTGAACTGATTCGTTTCGTTTCCGAGTAACCGAAGAATCGTTGCAGCCCCAGTTTATTCGGATAAATACGGTAAGTGAAATTGTAAAAATATTCTACAGTTTGGAAAAAATAAACTGCTACAGAATTATATATTACCATTAATCATCGATTACCCTAATCATAGCATACATTACAATTACGACCTGTCCCTAACCTAGGTACCCTAAGCTATGTCAGTAATCATTACGTACCCTAAGTATGACATAAAGACAGTCCACTTTTGAAAAAAGGTATTCTAGAGTTTGGTACCCTAACTACTAAAGAAATAGATATTGTTACTATTCCTCCAGTAGTGTAACCATTGCAGGAAGTCAGTGAAATTAAACCTACTCATAACCTTGGTACCCTAAGCTATGTCAGTGATGATGAAGTACTGTTATCATGACATAAAGTTAGTCAAATGTTACACATATTCCACAGTTCGCTACACTAAAGTACTATAGAATTATATACTGTCACCAATCATGAAGTATCCTAAACATTGCAGGCAGTCAGTCCAATTCCAAACTAATGCTAATGTAACTACCCTAAGCTATGTCAGTAATGATAAAGTACCCTAAGCATGAGATAAAATCAGTAAAAGTGATAAAATATTCTGGAGTTTGTTACCGCAGATTACTACAAGTTTTTATATTGTCACTAATCATGAAGTGCATTAACCATTGCATAGTCGGTGTAATTCCAAGCTTTCCTTATCCTAAGTTCCCTAAGCTATGTCTTTAATCACAAAGTACCCCAACCACAATATTAAGTAAGTGAAATTGTGAAAATATTCTACAGTTTGGTACCCTAAACTACTACAGAATTATATATTACCATTAATCTTTGAATACCCTAATGATGGCATTCGGTCAGTCCAATTCAGACCTATCCCGAATCCAGGCAATTCCAAGCATTCCTTAACCTAAGTACCCTAAGCTATGGTAGAAATAATCTATGTACCCTAACCTATGTTAGTAATCCTGCAGTAGCCTAACCATTACATAAACTCGGTGCAATGAAAACCTGCTGGTAACCTAGGTACCCCAAGCTATGTCAGTAATGATGACGTACCAAATCATGACATATACCGAGTCAAATTTTTAAAATATTCTAGAGTTTCCTATGCTAAAGTACTACATAATTATATACTGTCACTAATCTTGAAATATGCCAACCATTGCAGGAGGTCAGTGCAATTGCAAGCTAATCCTAACGTAACTACCCTAAGCTATGTCGGTCATCATAAAATACCATAATGACAAGATGAAGTGAGTGAAATTGTAACAAGAGGGTCACAGATGCCCCAAAAGGCGGGTTGCGCAGGCAGAAATAAGCTTAGCAACTGCTGTAATTACATTTAGAAAAGAAGGAAAGAAATGTTAGGTTACCCAGTTAAGGTGAATGTGTAAGACGTGCTAAGAAACGTAAAACTTGTAATCTAGGTTACATAATTGTATATGCTATAAACGGACAAACGAAAGGATGGAATTACACCAACTTAGCAACTTAGCTATGATGGTGGTGCATCTCTCTGTCAAGTTTGGATTAGACTGGACAAAGCATTTTCGAGTTAGAGTCCAGAGACTGCTGGACAGAAAAATGGACAAAAAACAGACAAACGCACAGGAAAACGGACAAACAAACAAACGGACAGGAAAACGGACAAACAAACAGACAGAATTACACCAATTTCGAAAGGAACCTAGCTATGATGGTGAACTATATCCCTGTCAAGTATGAATTCGATTGGACAAACTGTTTTCGAGTTGGAGTCCGGAAACGAAAATGTGGACAGACAGATGGACAGACAAACGGACAAAAAACGGACAAACGAACAAACAGAATTTCACCAATATCGAAAGGAACCTAGCTATGATGATGATGTATGTCCCTGTGAAGTTTGAATTTGATTTGACTAACCGTTTTCAAGTTAGAGTCCGGAAACGAAAATGTGGACGGATAGATGGATGGACAAAAAAACAGACAAAAAACGAACAAACAGACAGAAAAACGGACAAACAAACAGACGGAGTTACACCAATTTCGAAAGGAACCTAGCTATGATGGTGATCTATCTCACTGTCAAGTTTGAATTCGACTGGTCAAACCGTTATCGAGTTAGAGTCCGGAAACGAAAATGTGGACAAACAGATGGATGGACAGACAAACGGACAGAAAAACGTACAAATGAACGGACGGAATTTCACCAGTTTCGAAAGGAACCTAGCTATGATGGTGATGTATCTCTCTGTCAAGTTTGAATTTGATTGGTCAAACCGTTTTGGAGTTAGAGTCCGGAAACGCAAATGTCGGCAGACGGATGGACAGACAAACGGACAAAAAACGGACAAACGAACTGACGGAATTTCCCTAATATCGAAAGGAACCTAGCTATGATGCTGATCTATGTCCCTGTCAAGTTTGAATTTGATCGGACAAACCGTTCTTGAGTTAGAGTCCGGTGTAGCGCCAGATAATGTATCTCCCACAAAGTGTGTGGGGATACAAAATATGGCAAGGGAGCTGCCACATTTTGTATCCCCTGCCATATTCTATATCCCTTGGCCATATTTTGTATCCCCTTGTGTATGAACTAATCATTAGAAATTCCCTATGTTTATTATGGTTATGCAGTTAATAGCCCAATGTTTGTAATCTAAATAAATTTTTAGTTTTCAAAACCTTTTAAACGGAAAAGTTTTCATCCCAGGAAATCTCATTAGATTTCTCTCTTGGCATATTTATAATTGTTACCTAGATGAATTTGCAACCATTGCTAAGTTTTGGAAAAAACTATGGGAAAAAGTAGAAAACAAAATTAAACAAGAAATCTCTGCAGACGCGGACGAGGGCGCGGATGACAACGATGATGAATCCATAGTATCCCCGCTTCGCGTCAGGGATACAATTATATTCTTTGTATATGTAATGAATACACAGCATATGAGTGAATTCAACACAATGTGAATTGTGCATTAATTCTCCATTTACAAACTTTTACAAATGGTTTTAAATATATAACCATCTCACTACTTTTGTAAACCATATAAATTGCAATAGTTCTACAAAGCTATACATATAATTTTGGAATTTTATTACAGAAAGTTATTCCTGTGTACAAGAGTCAGATAGGACTAGGTAAATGCAACTAATGCAACACAAGGCTAAGATTTAAAATGACTACTGTAAGCCTTTCTAAAATATTTGATCATATTTACTCCTCTATGTTCAGCTCAACACTGACTGACCAGAGACCAATAAAGCTTAATGCTAATCCATTTATTAAATTGTGAACATATCAACATGACTTCCCATTGAGAATGAAGAGGCACAACAACATCAGGCCCAACAACAAAATCCAACTAACTAATCACCAACTAATCATACTTGGCCTAATGTCCATGTCAATAGGAAGCCATTCTTTTTAAGTTGATTTGATACTTTGTTTACAGGTAGAATTCAGTGGATTGCACTTAATCTTTGTTGGCCTGATGGGTCAGTTTTGGGCTTAAGAATACCTGATACTGTTAGACCTTACATGTATTTTGTCTACAGTTTACCTTTAATCTTGTAAATTGTCTTCCCAATAGTTGGGTAAAATATTGTGAATATGGAGTGAATACATAATGCACATTCATTTGAATTCAATGTAAAAAGCGATATGTGAATATATAATCATTTGAAGATTCTCTATCAATTTTTGTAAGTTTTAATTTTAGAACTTTATGAATTTAATTCAAAATCTTACCTAGTTGCTATATCTTGTAAAAAAGCTTGTGAATAGGGAGTTGATACAAAAAAATGTACATACAAATCAAAATATAAATAAAATATTCACTATGGACTTTATAATACAGTTATTTCTACCATGTTAACATGGTCTAGCCAGTTCCAGCCAATTTGAAGATTTCCATGATTTATTGTTAAGGAATGAATTAATTGGTGCAAAACACTAACTTCATATTCTGTGAACACTGAATGAATGGGACAAATTGGAATTTTAAAATGGTTTTCAGTGTTACAGTTAGTATGAATTTGTATGACTTTTTATGTATAAGGCATAGTCCTGTATACTATATTGCATATAACTATATATCTTCATAACTCTACTTTACTTCCAACCCTATTCACTCTTCAAGGAATCAAATCAAAAGTTGGTCAGGCTGAGACCACTGATTTGTTTGACTTACAACAATCATCTCAAACAATGTCAACTTAATCCCTCCAGCTCTGTTTGCTATTTATATCACCCCCTTTACACCCCCTTTACACATTTTAATTGAGGGGGATACAGAATATGATGGGGATACACAATGTAGCTGTCATATTTTGTATGACCTTACAGAATATGGCAGGATACAGAATATGGCATGCATACAAAATATGGCGTTACACCGGAAACGAAAAATGTGGACGGCAGACAGACGGACGTCGGACACATCAATCTAATAGTCGGGTTGGTTACACGCAACCCGCCTAAAAATAGTCTACAGTTTGGTACCCTAAATTACTGCAGAATTATATATTGGCATTAATCATTGATTACCATAATCATAATACAGTCAGTCCAATTGCGACCTATCCCTAGGCTAGGTACCCTAAGCTATGGCAGTAATCATGAAGTACCCTAAGCATGACATATCAAGACGGTCCAATTTTAAAAAGTATTCCACAGTTCCGTACAATAAAGTAATACAGAATTATATAGTGTCACTAATCCTCTAGTACCCTAACCATTACATAAGGTCAGTCCAATTGAAATGTCATAAAGTAGGTACCAGCCTAAGCTATGTGAGTAATCATGAAGGACCCCAAACATGAGATAAAGTCCTCGAAATCGATAAAATATTCTAGAGTTTGTGAACCGTAAACTATTGCAAAATGATATATTGTCGCTAATCATCAAGTAGCCTAACCATTGGACAAAGTGAGTGGAATTCCAAGGTTTCCTTAACCCAAGTACCCTAAAGTATGTTAGAAATAACCTAAGTACCCTTAGCTATGTTTAGCAATCATGAAGTACCCGAACTAGGAGATTAAGTCCATCAAATTGGAAGCTATCCTTAAGCAACATACCCTAAGCTATGTTGATAATCATGAAGTCCCCTAAGCATGAGATGAAGTTATTGCAATAAAAAATATTGTAGAATTGGGTATCTGAAAGTAAATGGGTTTGTTATTCTTGAATTACTCCATTTGTGGGTAAAACTGCTGATACCTATAATTTCAGGGGACAACATAGTGATATAAAAATGTTTACAGGGGGGTTTAACACAAAAGCTGCTGTCCAAGTTAATCCCCAAATACGACCCCCCTTCTCATTTACTATGGTTGACATAGAGTGGCTCAACCTTTTCTTGACTCCCTTTCCTGAGTTGACTATTGATATAAATGTAATTTGTGTTTACTCCGTTGTTAAGTAGATTGTAGTGGATCCTGTATTATGTCCCATTGTTCCTTCAGGTCATATTGAATTCTTAAATATGGACATATGTAGGTGTTGCAAATTGTACTTTACCATTGGAAATCTCTAAAAAATATAACCTGAATATTCAATTTGGTAAGTTTACAACAAACCATTTAGCCACCCAAAAAGTCTTGTATTCTACCAAGATATATACACTTGTACCTTGAGACAATTACTTTCACTTTTTCCACAAGATGTTTTGTATCTGTATGTTACCGCACAATTACAATTTTAATGCTTTCACATACAATGTATATCCAGAAAATAACATTAATAAGGACTGACCTGCCTGCCACACACTAAACTGGCACAGACAAAACAGATAACATATTATGCAAACAAGCACAATAGATTGACCACAGGAAGGGGGGGGGGGGGGGGGGGGGGGGGGGGGGGGGGGAGGGGCCATTGGGAGCAGGTGTGTAATCTGTCACAGTTTGATATTTCCAGAGCAATGCAATTGAAACAAGTGTTACAAATGTAAGGTTACCTTAACATTGTGCTTCTGTTATAAATATAATGATAAAAGAAATAAAACTACAGAAATACACAAAATAATATTATGAAGGAAAGAAAACAGTGGCTAGTGGATAAAATGTTTCTTGTTAAGTCATCTGAATGAGCTGTAAAAGTATGTAACTTTCATTTGTCTAATGCTTTAGTCTGTGTGCTACTTTACCCTTTCTTGGACCTATACTACACCTCTCCCCCACCTCTCCCACACCCTGTCCAACTGAAATTACTGGGATAGACCTCTACCTCTCCCACACCCCCAAAATACATAGAAATACCTACTATATCTGAACCCTACCACACCTCTCCCCCGCCTATACCACGCCTTCTCCAACTGAAATTAATGGGATAGACCTCTACCCCTACCACACCCCTGAAACATGGTAAAACGTGGTAGAGGTTACAAGAAATATATACTATATGTGACCTCTACCACACCTCTGCCCCACCTCTACCACGCCTTCTCCAATTAAAATTACTGGGATCAACCTCTACCTCTACCACACCCCCAAAACGAGGTAGAGCTTGCAAGAAATATATACTATATCTCACCTCTACCACACCTCTCCCCCACCACTACCATGCCTCTTCCAATTAAAAGTACTGGGATAGACCTCTACCACACCCCCAAAATGTGGTAGAGGTTGTTACAATATATACAATATATGACCTCTACCCCACCTCTCCCCCACCTCGACCATGACTTCTCCAATTAAAATTACTGGGATCAACCTCTACCTCTACCACACCCCCAAAACGTGCTACAGGTTGCGAGAAATATATACTATATCAGACCTCTACCAAACCTCTACCCCACCTCTACCACGCCTTCTCCAACTACTACTAATGGGATAGACTTCTACCTCTACCACACCCCAAAAACGTGGTATATGTTCCAAGAAATATATACTATATCTGACCTCTACCACACCTCTCCCCCACCTCTACCACGCCTTCTCCAACTAAAATTAATGGGGCAGACTTCTACCTCTACCACACCCTCAAAACATGGTAGAGGTTGCAAGAAATATATACTATATCTCACCTCTACCACACCTCTCCCCCACCTTCTCCAATTAAAATTACTGTGATAGACCTGTACCCCTACCACATCCCCAAAACGTGGTAGAGGTTGGAAGAAATATAAACTACATTTGACCTCTACCACACCTCTACCACGCCTTCTCCAACTAAAACTAATGGGATAGACTTCTACCTCTACCACACCCCAGAACGTGGTACATGTTATAAGAAATATATATTATATCTGACCTCTAACACACCTCTCCCCCACCATCTCCAATTAAAATTACTGGGATCAACCTCTACCTCTACCACAACCCCAAAACATGGTAGAGGTTGCAAGACATATATACTATATCGGACCTCTACCCCACCTCTACCACGCATTGTCCAAATAAAACTAATGGGATAGACTTCTACCTCTACCACACTCCCAGAATGTGGTACCTGTTCCAAAAAATATATACTATATCTGACCTCTACCACACCTCTCCCCCACCTCTACCATGCCTTATCCAATTAAAATTACTGGGACAGACCTCTACCTCTACCACACCCCCAAAATGTGGTAGAGATTGCAAGAAATATATACTAAAATTAATGGGATGGACCTCTACCTCTACCACATATTCTATTTCTTACATAGCCCACCCCCCACCCCTCCCCAAATTTTCGCGGGCTCCAACATGAAGTATCAACCACTACTCCTATATCTCATGGTGTTGAAAACTATTTTTCCAGGCTGTGGGGTACAGGCTTCTCTGATGCTATTTTTTAATTCCTTTTGTCTCTATGCCCCTGCTCTTGGGAACTCTTTCCCCTTCCAAATAAGAAATAGCCCCTCTGTCACATCCTTCAGGAAACACCTCAAAACCCACCTATTCAACTCCAGTTTCTGAACTTAGTCTGCTCTTTTTAGTCATACCCATAACTCCAAACCACTGACCTTGACTGCCCCTCGATTGCCCTTATGATAAATGTATTTTGTCAACTAGCAAACAGAGTTCCCCTTTGTGGGGAAGATATTGCACCTGCAAAGCAGTAGATTAGATTAGATCTTACATCTTTTATCCAGAATGTTACATTTTCTTTGGGCAAGGCAATGTGACAATTCTCTCCCAGAGAAAGGAAGTGGATGATCTTGCTAGACTTCAGCAACACTCACTTTCACATCCTTATAAGTCAGATGTTAAGTTGTTACAGTCTACAGGGCTAGCACGAAAGCAATTACCAGTTACTTTAAAGTTGTAACAGGAAAGAGTTTTACTTTACAAATTTGTTTAAAAATTAAAGTAATAATTACCGCCAAGATACCCTGTTGGTTAATAATATAATAATAGTAAACAAAATGAAACCAATCCATCCTGGCAACAGTCCTATCCACCTATCAACCAGTTTGTCCACTCTGTTCAGCAATCTGTTCAGTGATCTATCTAGTATTTACCAGCATGAAATCTCTGTATCCAAATGATCTGTATGTCTGCAGAACTCTGCTGGTTGCTCCTAAATGTGAACAATGTTCGTTGATAAGCAAAAATCCACTACTAGGCTATCCAGTCACTAAATTGGGATCACTCCTATTAGAGTTCACCACAAAATGCATACAACAAGCAGTTTATATCCACTTGACACACAGGCAAATAAATTCGGTTGGATATCGGAGTTTCAGAGACCTCTGTTCATATAGCACACTATATCAACACTAACTGTGGTCAGGCCTTCTACTCTTTATTATAGCTGGAGAATTTAGAAGGTTCTAGAAACAAATATAAACACAACAGTACATTTCCAGGAAAAATAAATACACAGAAGGTTTGAGAAGCTTAGCGATATCTTTCCTAGATCTAAAAATAGACCACTCCAGCAGAGTACAAGAAAGATCAGTACTGACAAGGCCATTTATGAAGAATACAGAGTGCTTGTATAGCAAAGGAACTCTTAACCCATATACAGCAATGCTCTGGCACAGTACCCTTATATGTAACAAAGTTCACCATAGTCATAAAAAAAAATCAAACTCATGCTACAGGAAAGGGGTATAAAATCCACCAGTACCTAGAAAACTGAATAATCTGTCAACAAGGGCTTTGTTCTAAGACACTAAACCCTGCTAGCTGTCTGTCAGAAGTTGGGAATCTCCAAAAGTCAGAGTTGAACCCCAAACAAGTCTTTGACTTTGTGGGTTATCAGGATGACCTATTAAAGATCTACAACAGAAAGGTGACAGGCCATGGATCTGAAAATAAAATACCTGTTGTTATATCCAGTTTGCTCAGTATGATAACTTATGGTTCTAATAGGTCTGCTGACTGATACAGAAAAGCAAGTGCCCAAGGGTCATCTTTACATGAAACCAATCCAATGGCACCTGAAAAGCAACTGGCATCTGCCTGAGTCCCTGGAGAAGAATATTCCTGTCTTCAGTTCTTTCCACACTCACACTGGTGACTAGAAAAAAAACCATGCTTCCTCATCAACCTGTTCACCCCCTTAAACCTACTGTACAAATTTTTCCTGGGGAGGCTCCTCTCCTGCTGCAATCTCAGACAAATCATTATGTCCACCCACTGGGGGCTGGACATAGTATTTTTGCTTTTGTCCAGTGTCCGCCGTCCGTCACGCTTGGTTTCCGCTCATTTTAAGGAAAAATATTTGTCCTATGTTTACCAAATTTGGTATGGGTGTTTATTGGGTTAATAGCTTGCATGGGATTGCTTTTGGTGAAGATAGCTCTATAGCTAACTGAGTAATAGCTACTTAGCTACTTTTGTGTACTCCTTTTGTTTCCGGGCATTTTAAGGAAAAATATTTGACATATCTTTACCAAATTTGGTATGAGCAATAGTTAGATCAATAGTTTGCTTGGGATTGCTTTTAGTGATAATATCTATATAACTGACTGAGTAATAACTACTTAGCTACTTTTGGTAGCTTTATTATTTTATGCATTTTAAAGGAAAAGTATTTCACCTATGTTCACAAAATTTGGGATGGAGGATTATTGGATCAGTAGCTTGCTTGGGATTGCTTTTGGAGATAATACCTTTATAGCTAACTGAGTAATAGCTATTGTGCTATATAGCTATTATGCTATTTTGAGTTGACTTTTTTTCTAGACATTTTAATGAAACAATGTTTTCTATCTTCACAAAAAATTATATGAAGGATAATTGTGTCAATAGTTTGGCCAGGATAGCTTTTGGTCGATGATAGCTTTGGTGAAGATAGCTAACTGAGTAATAGCTACTTTTGTGTACTACTTTTGTGATAATAGCTATATAACTGACAGAGTAATAGCTACTCAGCTACTTTTAGTAGCTTTTTATTTTAAGCATTTTAAAGGAAAACAATGTTTTCTAGCTTCACAAAAATTTATATGAAGGATAATTTGTCAATAGCTTTGTAGCTATAGCTAACTGAGTAATAGCTACCTAGCTACTTTTGTGTACTTCTTTCGTTTCTGGGCATTTTAAGGAAAAATATTTGACATATCTATACCAAATTTGGTATGAGCAATAGTTAGGTCAATAGCTTGCTTGGGATTGCTTTTGGTGATAATAGCTATATAACTGAGTAATAGCTACTTAGCTACTTTGAGTAGCTTTTGTATTTTAAGCATTTTGAAGGAAAAGTATTTCACCTATGTTCACAAAATTTGGGATTCAGGATTATTGGATCAGTAGCTTGCTTGGGATTGCTTTTGGTGATAATACCTGTATAGCTAACTGAGTAATAGCTACTGTGCTATATAGCTATTATGCTATTTTGAGTTGACTTTTTCTGGACATTTTAATAAAACAATGTTTTCTCTCTTCACAAAAATTTATGTGAAGGATAATTAAGCGTCCCTGAAAGGGCGCTTATTTGTTTTCGCCTCAGTTTCCTCGCCGCATTATGGTCTCCCTTGAATATCTCCCTTATTATTAGAAGATTTCAAACCATATTTGGCAGTTATATACCTTAGGCGTGGGAAAATTTTTCTGCATGCTTAAATTTGACCTTTGACCTTTATGAAGGTCACATGATCAAAAACAGTTTTTTTGAAGTACACCCCCCCCTCGTCATCGCAGTTCAGGAAAAACTACTTGCTACACAGCCTTATAATTTGACACACCTGTTCATACTATTTAAAACGCGAGCTGATTAGATTTTGGGAGCAATCCCTTGAAAAATGTCTCATTTATGAGTGATTTTCTGACACCTTCCAATCTGAAAGCCTTAAATTAAGGTCAACCCCCCTATTATCTTCTTAAGTATTGCATTTAGAGCCATAAAATGTACTGGTAGATAATAGGAAACTGTATGTGGAGAGTTTAAATAGTCAAACTGGGGTCATAAAATAGCTGATTTTGAGTTTTTGCCTTATATCTCCTTTATTGTTGCTTTTATACCTTCAGAATGTATTAAGAAGTATTGGGAAAGCATATGTGAAGAGTCTAAATAGCCGGTCAATTTTACCCCCCGACCCCCACTTATGGGCCAAACTGGGGTCATAAATAGCTGCTTTGGAGTTTGGAGAAAGCATACGGCACAGCTTTGTGCATTCTTAGCTTTACAGCATGCTTATTAAAACCACAAAGCATTTTAAACTTTCAGGGATGCTTTGCTTTTGTTAGCAAAAGCATTCCTCTAGTTGTGTCAATAGTTTGGCCAGGATAGCTTTTCGTCGATAATAGCTTTGTTGCTATCTGAGTAATAGCTGCTTTGCTACTTTGAGCCTACTCTGAATTGCATTTCTGTTTTCACTCTTTTAAAGGAAACATATTTAACTCATCTTTTTAAAATTTGGTGTGAAGGTTTATAGCGTCAATTGCTTGCTTGGTATTGTTGTTGGTGGCAATAGCTTTAACCTCCGGAATAGCTACATAGCAAAAACATAAATATGTCTATCTCTTAACCGTGCAAGATAGAGCGATTTCGTCGAAATGTTCAACCCAATTGGTATCTTAGCAAAGTACTCTTTGCAATTTTCAAACAAAATTTCCTCTGCCCAAAAATGGTGGCCATTTTGAATTTTCGAATTTTTGCCAAAAATTCGAAAACACAAATTTGCTTCTATCTCCTTAACCGTGCGAGATAGAGCGATTTCATCAAAATTTTTGAGCCAGAGGGTATCTTAGCAAACTACTCTTTGCAATTTTCAAAAAATTTTACTCCCCAAAAATGGTGGCCATTTTGAATTTTTGAATTGTCGTCAAAAATGCGAAAACACTAATTTGCTTCTATCTCTGTAACCGTGGGAAGATAGAGTGATTTCATCGAAATTTGCGACCCACAGGGTATCTCAGCACACTACTGCAATTCTGAAAAAAGTTTAATCTCTTCAAAAATGGCGGCCATTTTGAATTTTTGAATTTTCGCCAAAAATGGAAAAACACACAAATTTGCTTCTATCTCCTTAACCGTTCGAGATAGAGCGATTTTGTCAAAATTTTCGATCCCCAGGGTGTCCAGAATGTACTGGTGACTTTTTACAAAAATCACTTTCCTACCACTTTTGGCGGCCATCTTGAATTTCTGCGTGAAACATTAAAAACACTTATCTTGGAAACAGTGCGTGATAGAGCGATTTTGACGAATTTTTTTGTCCCACAGGATATATGCAGAGTCTACTGGCGACTTTTTCACAAAACTCGCTTTCCCGCCACTTTTGGCAGCCATCTTGAATTTCTGCGTAAAGCGCAAAAGCGCATTCATCTCAGAAACGGTGTGAGATAGAGCGATTTCGACAAAATTTTGGACCCACAGGGTATCTGCAGAGTGTACTGGCGACATTTTGCAAAAATCACTTTCCCACCATTTTTTGGTGGCCATCTTGAATTTATGCGTAAAACGTAAAACACATTTATCTGGCAAACCGTTCGAGATAGAGTGGTTTCGACAAAATTTCTGACCTGCAGGTTATCTGCTGAGTCTACTGGGGGCTTTTCACAAAAATCACTTTCCCGCCATTTTTGCTGGCCATCTTGAATTTCTGCGTAAAATGCAAAAACGCATTTATCTTGGGAACGAGATTTTGGCTGCCACCTTGAATATTGGTGGAAGTTGAAAATGTCATTTATCTCAAAAACCCTTAGAGATAAAGTGATTTCGAGCAATGTTTGGACTCTTTGGGTACTAGAGACCTTAGATATAGTGCCTGTGAAAAAAGTTGAATTTCCAGAATTTTGTCCGCCATCTTGAATTTTGGCGGAAATTGAAAATGTTGTTTATCTCGAAAACTGTAAGGGATAGAGCAATTTCAAGCTAATTTTTGACCATTTGTATATTAGAGATCTTTGGTATATTGCCTCTGATAAATGTCAAATTTCTCAAATTTCGCCCCCCCGTCTTCAGTTTTATCAGAAATCGAAAATGTTGGTTATCTCAAAAACCTTTACAGACAGAGTGATTTTGAGCAAATTTTGAACCAATGCAAAAGGGCATGAAGCCGAAATAATTTACATGTATACTAATAAATATTTAAGCATCATTGATTTATTTTACAAATGAAATAGGGTCTTGTAAGACTACTGTACAATTGTTGCAAAATGTTCATGGGGTGGACATTACACATGATAATGTGTATTCTTCTATGCTATCCTGTTTCTTTTCATATGTTGCAGCTACTGTTAACAGGGCGTCCTATTTCTAGTTTAAAAACCTGTCATATTATGTGTCAGCTGAATGTAATTGAAATTGAGCTGTCAAACCACGTGCAGATTTTTCCAGCACTCCTCCAGCAGCAATTTGACCAGATCTGCAGCTGGTGGCACCATCTCAAAATAGACTTTTTTTATCAGCAGGGACAACAAGCTGACACAGTTTGTATCTCAATGGATGCTCTCAGCCTGTCTTAGGAGGGTCTGAGCCTGTATGCTTTCCCCCAGTGTCCCTTCTGGGCCAAGTGGTCCGCAAAATCACGAGCCACAATTGCCAGGTAATGTTGATAGCCCTGAACTGGCCCAAAATGTCTTTGTTCTGGAACCTAGTGATGTTTTCATCCCATATGCCTCTGTGACTTCCCCTTCAGAGAACCTGTTAACCCAATAGTTTCAAGAGAGTTTGCACAAGGACCTCAAATCTGAACATATATTTTTATTACGTTAATACATCCTATCCAATGGACAACTGCTTTACTGCTCGGCACGACCGGTCCCGCCAAACGCCAGAAAAAGACATCCTGTTTATAATACCAGCAGGACCAAGTAGTACCGGCAAGTAGTGTACATTCGCTAGGTGGGGCATCATATTTGCTTCCTGTCTAGATGGTATGACATCAGTTCAGCTTCAATTGGCGCGTGTAGTGTGGAGACATGTTTTTGTAGTGATCTCGAAGTTTGAAGAAAAAATGGATTATTCTACAAATTTAAAGCTTAATTTCATATGAAAATATAAATATTGTGTTACTTAAATATCATGGCCTCTCCAGGATTAAATTGAGGCTTTTTGCAGCATTTTATGGCTATTTTTTAATGAATTTCTTGTGGTCATTGTCGAGACGAAGTCGTGGGTGAGAGCTCATGAGTTGTCCCTGCGTCAAACCTGTAAACCCAACTGTTCCAAGAGAGTTTGCACAAGGACCTCAAATCTGAACATATATGATTGGCTACTAGAACTGCGCTATCAAACAGTGGGACACTTCTTACGAAATGGCAGCAGGAATTGAGGCTCCTAAAAGAAGCTCAAACAGAGTTTTCTATGAAGCAAAGTGGCCCATTTGTGTAAGATGGTGTGAGTCAAATCTGATGGACTTAAAATCACCATCTTAAAACAAATCACATATTTCCCCCTTCTTTCATTCTGTGCAATGAGAGCCTTCCAGTATGATCTGGACAAAACAAAGGGGGACAACAAGGAACTTGTTTTTGTCTCATTTAATAAAGAATTTTGATAAGGATATCTCACCTGCAACTATTTTTGCTTGGATCAAGTTCTCAAGTGTTAACTTTCTTTGACCAGAGTCATTGACCTTGCATCAGGTCAAAGCTCATGATGTTAGAGTCTTTGCTTCTTCTAAGATCTTCTTCAGTGGGGGCCTCCTTAGAGCTGATTCCCTCAGCTTGCTATTGGAGTCAGTTCACAGTTTTACTTGAAAAATGTGGTCCATGGTCAGGCCTGACTGAGTTTCCTCTCCTGGGTCCTCCTGTGGTTGCTGCCCAGCATATTTGCCACAAGACCTCAGATGTGTCTAGTGTGTTTTACTATAGTAGGTTTAGTCTTACTATAGCTTTATATAACTTTAAGGCTTAGCAATATAATCCTTAATCTTCCTTTTGTACCTTTTACCTCAGAATCGGGGGTGTCAAGATTTAAGCCCAGTTAACTTCATTATTAACCACCACAGGCTTTCTAAAAAATCCTTGCTACTTGACTATTCCTCGCTTCCCTGTCTTTCGTTGAGGAAAATGGGGAGGCACTCCAGTCTGGCACCATTTACCCAGTTATGCTTAATGCCCTTATATTGGGAGTGTTTAAGTCTTAGGAGTTAATTTTCTATCAGTCCCCCAGTAAACCGCATGCCCGCCATACACAGGTAAATTATTCTGGCAAGTGTCCATTAAGATATATTAATGCAGTAAAATAGAAAATTGAAATTTTTTACTAAATTTTAGAAGTTCATATGTTACCTAAAACAGGGGATTTTAACCCAACCATTACCACACTTCGACTTACTCCGGGTCTCCTTTTGGTATTGGAAAGAGGAAGTTACATAATCAGTTGCCACCTACTGAATATTAAATGTGGTTGCCTGATCGGGAGTGGTTAGGACACTACCAGTCCAGCTACAACATAGCTCAGGATGTCTTTTTCTGACGTTTCTTGGGACTGGCTGGACTAAGGCATATGTCTGTTAGCAAAGACATCAGCTTATAAAAATTTAATTTACAAATTTATTTTCTAGGTTTTTTCCAAAGTTATTGTGACAGATTTCTATGTTGAATACAACTGATCTGGGAAAATCATAAACCATTTTCAGTTCAAAGTATTGTATTCCTTAGTTTAAAGAACTATCCCAGTATTTTTACTTTGAATTTTGAATAGATGATTTTTGAACATGTTTGAAGTATTTTTTTTCTTGTACCTAAAACAGAGCAATGGGTTATGGGTTAATATAACTTGATACAAGTAGGAAGAGAGTCTTGAACTTAGCACTATTAGTTTATATTCCTGTGGTAAGTCCCCATGTAAATACTGTTGCTATTTTACTCTGGTCATAAATATTTCTGGGATGTTGTGTGGGTTATGATCCCCCCGCCCCACCCCCAACTCCCTTCCACCCCCATCCCCCCTCTTCCCCTTGAAAATTTCTTTAAGACCATGTCATAGGTGTATTCTCATAGTTTATTGTTGTACAGTTCTTTTAGTTTCTTTATAAGGACATATGATATCAGTTATATAAGTTATGTACCAGGTAAATGTACAGTGTATATATTTATGGCAATAATATTGTTCAAAATTGCCAATACATACGTATGGAAAACCTGGAAAAAACTGGAAAAATCGCGGGGAAAATCATGGAATTTCAAAATGAAAATCTTGTGGCTACCCTGTAGCACGTCTAACACATTCACCTTAACTGGGTGACCTAACATTTCTTTCCTTGTTTCTAAATGTAATTACAGCAGTCGCTAACCTTATTGCTGCCTGCGCAACCCACCTTTTGGGGCGTCTTTGACCCTCTTGTTCTTTCATGTAAATGCATAAACCTCCACACTGTCTGCTTAACTTTCACTTCTTTTCTCAGTGCTGCTGGTTTTTCTTAGACTATTCAAAAACCTTTTTCTACTTTTCTACTATATTGCATGTGTTTTGCTTTTGCAAGCAAAAACATTTTTCTAGTTTGTGTACTCTTTTACTATTGCTATTACTCTTTAATGAGTACTTTGAAATAATAACACCAATAAAAGTTGATAATTTTGCTTTGAAAAGTAGCAGAAATTGATAATGCTCTTTCAGTATTTATATGAATATAAAGAAAACTGGAAATACGTGCAGAAGAAAGTACTCTTTTGCTGAATTTGTACTTTAAATTAAATAAACCAGTACATCCTGTAATAACAACACTTACAGAGTGTAGTTTGTCAAAATACATCTTGTAAGTACGAATGAGTCCATGAATGTCTGCTACAGATTTCTCTAAAACTACTTGACATGCAGCATTTTGCTAAATTGGTAGTACTAATGAATTTTGTTTGAATATATGTTTCAATCCATCTCATTGTTACATGTGGGATACACTACTTAAGTACATGTCCTGATTAGTGCTATAAAATTGTGAAGAATTTTGGTTCGATGCATGGTATCTTAATGGACTAGCGAACTTTAATATTGTTCAGTCATCTGATTAATGCTTTCAAAACTAGAAAAGTACAGAAATCTGCCATAAAGTCTTGTAACTGTTGAAATTATGGTAAAAACATATTATCTATAGATATATTTAATAAATTTCACTACTTTTTCAGTGGCATATGTTTTATAGTTTGTGCCAGGTTGGTGACTTCTAAACCCTTGTGCAGAGTCAGAATTTTCAAATATAAACTTTCTTTTTTGGCATTATCAGGCAAGCTATCAATCTTCTCCAATCGTTGTTGCAGTACTAATACTGATGTAACTTTAACTGTTGATAAGGCTGTTAAAACCACAAGTTTCACTACCAGTTTTCTTCAGTTGATACACTGAAATTTTAATTTACCTTATTTGTGAAAGAAAAAGCCTTCTCAGGATCTTATGTTTATACCTACTTACAGTATAAGGCTTGACTGACTAGGAAATGTGATACTGTGGTATTATTTCATCAAATACTTGCTCTGTTTAAGCATAAAAAATAAAATACTCTTAAGATTTGCATTATTTCTGTATGTAAGTTACAGAAATTTACTCATAAATATTTGAATTTATAAACTGATTTGCTCTCTCCCAGGTTTTTTTTTCCTCTTTTGTTTTAGACCAAATACCTCATCTGATTTACTAACCTGTTGTCTGACCTCAGTGCCACTCTCCAAACAAGTTCATTTAACAAGTTTTGCAGTACATAATAAGTTTATCTGAAATTAGTCTTTACTAATTGAATTTTTGGACAATAGAAGTTGATATAATTGAGCTTCTAGTGTTATTCTTTTCATGGACAGAATATTGAATTTGTGTGGTGGTTGGAAAAAGCCTGTCCTGGCTGTATCTCAGAAACTCTGAGGTGTAAGGTGTTGCTACATGGTAGGGACATGGTTTTAGGGGTTGCAGGTGTGCAACGTAATGGAGTGACCTTGGTTTGACTTTGACCTTCCTGTAGTGACGTTGAGTTTGAAAATCTTGTCCAGGCTATATCTCAGAAACTGTAAGCTGTAGAAAGTTAATACTTGGTAGGGACTTTGGTTTGGGGGTGTAGGTGTGCAAAGTAATAGTGTGACCTTGATCTGGCATTTGACCTTGTCGTAGTGACCTTGAGTTTGGAAAACTTGTCCAGGCTATATCTCAGAAAAAGTGTAGGAAATCGATACTTGGTAGGGATAATGGTTAGGGGATGTAGGTGTGCAATGTCATGGTGTGACCTTGATTTGACCCTTGACATTATCATGATAAGGACCTTGAGTTTGAACATCTTGTCTGTACTGTATCTCAGGAACTGTTTGTACTTTTTCACTTTATCACTTTTTCTGTATCTGATGGTGTTGAAACTTGAAACTATTTCCACGGGCTGTGGGATATGGGCATCCTCTGCTATTTTTCATGTTATTATTTTAGAGGTTCAAGAGATGGAACAGAATCTGCCGAGGACATGCAGTGTACGTTTTGATGACCCAAATAAACTCTACATGTTCACACTCACCATTGTTCCAGATGAGGGTTACTGGCAGGGTGGCAAGTTTAAGTTCCATGTCAGTGTGCCGGAGGACTATAACATAGCTGTGAGTCTTCTTGTGTTGTTACTTTTGGCAAGGAGGTTATGTAATTGTCATGCCTTTGATGTTTGTCTGTTTGCAAAATATCTGGTGCGAGATAAAGCGATTTCAGTCAAATTTTTTTACCCAGAGGACTGTATGATAAAGTCATATGTACACTTTTCCAAAAATACATTCTGCTGCCATATTTTGGTAGCATTGGTGCCATCTTGAATTTCTGTGTAAAATGCAAAAATGAATTTATCTTGGGATGAGTTGCTTTTGCTGTTTAAAAGCAATTGTCTTTCTTTTAAGAGGGCAAAAGTCCGGTTTTGCTCCTACAGATGTACCCTTTGATGAGTTCATATTTTATTCTTGTCTACAAGAAGTTTTTATTTTGAGTTGATATTAAATGTCAAGAATTTTAAACAACTAAACATCTTGCCACATTAATGATACAGTAAGACAAATAATTGCCTATGCCTCAATCATGTGTCAGAAAAATGGATGATGAATCGGCCTACAAAATTTGAGTGCAATTCCTGACAACCTAGGTGTAAATGATATGATGTTTTTATATAGTTATTATTATTATGTATTTATACTCAGTGCAATATCTCCATATACTACAGGACTCAAAGCACTATTTAACCAATCTGACTGTACAGGTACAGCCCCAACTCACAAGTAACTGACATTCCCCAAACTGGAAGATAGAAGCTCAAGGAAGACCATTTATCAACGTCCTTGAGGTTCTTTAACCTGCCACTGGGGATAGGACCCAATGACAGAGGACCGCCATTTTAAGTGGTCATCCGAGCCACTATGTATCTGCCTGTACCTGGGATTGAACCCACATCCTATAAGTTCCTAGACAAGTGTGTTACCCGCTAGGCCACAGTGGCAGATATAGTGGATTTTGTTGAACTTCTTTAAGTACAATATTAAAATAGCAAAAGTATTATTTATGTCTTAACAAGTGTTGGTGCAAAATACAAGAACAACCAGAAATTTGGTGCAGAGAAATGTGTTTATAAGTGGATTGTGAGTTATGGCACCAAATGAAACTTTGAAGAGAAGCAAAAGCACAACCCAAAATCTTTGTGTGCAGTGAAGCATAAAAATCCTGGAAGTTGTAACACAATAGTGTATTGTGTTCTTCTATATAGGATTGTCTATTTAACAATAGCTTGTCATGAGATTACATAGTAAGTTCCAGCACCAATTGAATAAATTATCCAGGAGAGTGATTATTCAGGTATAAAATTGTGCATGAGAGTTAAATTACTCGTTTACCCTCTTTAGGGAAAGGTGGATGACATAAGAACAAAATTCTGGTGTAAATATCATGATATATTATTTAATATTTTTGTTTACTTAGTTCACTGAGTTCGCGTAGTTCCCCACTAAATGTGCAAAGTTTTATTCTGATGGTGAAAAAAATGGGAAAAGATTTTAATATAAAATGTCTCCTATGATTTTTCTGAGGTATGGGAGAGTCCTTATTGACTGGGTATACATGTCAAAACTACCATAAATTTAAACGTTGTGATTCAGTGGTCAAATAGTTAACAGGTTAAGCAGTTAGTGGGCTTTCACCTCCGCGATTGTGGTTCAAACCCAGTCCATGATAACATGTCAGATTTACCAAGGGCCTTTCTTGATATAGCTTAAGCTTTTGAAAAGGAATATAAAAACACACCACTGACTTTGTTCAGGTATTAAGTGGATTCCATAAGATTATTCATTTGCACATACAAGTTCTTTCAGACAAAGACTTTCTGGTCAAGAGTACTTTTAACTTTTTATGTCAGCTGACTTGTCAGTCAGCTGACATTATGTCGTCACTCTGCGGCGTGGGCGTACGCGTCCATGTCCGCGTCCGCGTGAACAACTTCTTCTCCAAAACTACAAGGCCTAGAGACATGCTGTTTTTTTTAAAAGATACCTTATCTATCGAGGATGAAAAATTGTTCAAGGCATGCAAATCTGTCTGTTCGTCTGTTTGCTAGAGACATTACAAGGGAGGTACCCCCACCAAAAGTGTGAAAATTTCAACACTTTATCACTATTTTCTCAGTGACTATTTGAAGGATTTCTCTGATATCTTGCATATATGTACTAGGCCAGAGGTAGATTCTCTTGTGTGAGTATGAGACCTGGATCTGTCTTATTTTTTTTTTAATAAATTTTTTTAATATTTTTTAATGCATTAAAATTCATGAAATGATGCACTAAATCACTTATAACTTGAAAAGTGTTGCATTTAGAGCATTTTGTTAAAATATGTTGTTCAGCTACTTTTTCCATAGCTACAACGTGGTGAGTAACTTGGGTGTCTATCTCAATAGCTAACTGAGTAATAGCTACTTTTGGGCTTTTCAGTAACTTCCATCATGAGTAAACTCACTTGTAACTTGAAAACTATTGCATTTAGAGAATTTTGTATAAATATGTTATTCAGCTACTTTTGGGTCAGCTATAACATAGTAAAATTTTAGACCTGTAGCTCATTGCATAGCTGAGTAATAGCTACTTTGAGGTTATCACTGTTGAGTAAACTCACTTATAACTTGAAAATTATTGCATTTTGAGTATTTTGTTTCATGTGTTATTCACCTATTTTGGGGTCAGCTATAACTTAGTGAAGTTCCAGACCTGTGGCTCATTGGATAGCTGAGTAATAGCTACTTTGAAGTTCTCACTGTTGAGTAAATCAGTTATAATTGGAAAACTATTGCATTTACAGAAATTTGTGTAAATATGTTATTCAGCTACTTTTGGGTCAGCTATAACATAGTGAAGTTACAGACCTGTAGCTCATGGCACAACTGAGCAGTAGCTATTATCAGGTACTGACTGTTGAGTAAATCAGTTGTAACTTGAAAAATATTGCATTTGGAGTATTTTGTTAAAATATGCTGTTCACCTACTTTTGGGTCAGCTGTGACATAGTGAAATTACAGACCTATAGCTCATGGCATAGCTGAGCAATAGCTATTTTCACGTTCTCACTATTGAGTAAATCAGTTGTAACTTGAAAACTATTGCATTTGGAGAATTTTGTATAAATATGTTGTTCATCTACTTTTGGGTTAGCTATAACATAGTAAAATTTCAGACCTGTAGCTCATGCCATAGCTGAGTAATAGCTACTTTGATGTTATCACTGTTGAGTAAATCAGTTGTAATTGGAAAACTATTGCATTTACAAAAATTTGTGTAAATATGATATTCAGCTACTTTTGGGTCAGCTATAACATAGTGAAGTTACAGACCTGTAGCTCATGGCACAACTGAGCAATAGCTATTTTCAGATTATCACTATTGAGTAAATCAGTTGTAACTTGAAAACTATTGCATTTACAGTGTTTTGTTTAAATATGTTGTTCACCTACTTTTGGGTCAGCTATAACATAGTAAAAATTCAGACATGTAGCTCATTGCATAGCTGAGTAATAGCTGTATGTCATGGCATAGCTGAGCAATAGCTACTTTCAGGTTCTCACTGTTGAGTAAATCATTGTATCCACTGGATAGCTGCAGTGTGTAGAGAGATTTCACCATTACCGCTCTAATGAAAAAAACATTATAGCTAGCCTTCTCAAGTTTGCAGAATATATGAATAACCATAAAATGTTGCCTGGGAATATTTTTGGCCTCATTTTGAAAAACAAGATTGCTGCCAGGGACGTTTATTCGACTTTAAACAAGGACTTTTGTTGGCCCTCTAGAGCAAAGGATATTATGGATAGAGATCTTAAATTCGCAGGATATGTTCCTCATTATAAAATCTTGACTGGGAATGTTTTTGGCCTCATTTTGAAAAACAAGATGGCCGCCAAGGGCATTTCTTTGTCAGTCATAAAAAGTGCTTATATCTCCCTTATTATTGGTCCTAGAGGTTTGGGATGGTAAACCAACCTGTAGGAAATCATGGGCTGGGAATCTTCTGGTGTGGTCAGATTTGACCTTTGATCCCTCCTTCAAGGTCAAACAAGGATAGCCAAACTTAAAAGTGTTTATAACTTGCTCATTATTGATCCTAGAGGTTTGGGATGGTAAACAGACATTTGGAATCATGGGCTGGGAATCTGTTGATGTGGTTCGATTGGACCCCTCCTTCAAGGTCAAACGAGGAAAGCCAAACTTAAAGTGCTTATAACTCGTTTATTATTGGTCCTAGAGGTTTGGAATGGAAAACCAACCTATAGAAAATCATGGGCTGGGAATCTATTGGTGTGGTCAGATTCGACCTTGGACCCTGCCTTCAAGGTCAAACAAGGATAGCGAAACTTAAAAGTGCCTATAACTCGCTTATTATTGGTCCTAGAGGTTTGGGGTGGTAAACCAACCTATAGAAAATCATGGGCTGAGAATCTTTTGGTGTGGTTGGATTTGACCTTGGACCCTGCCTTCAAGGTCAAACGAGGATAGCCAAACTTAAAAGTGCTTATAACTCGTTTATTATGGTCCTAGAGGTTTGGGATGGTAAACCAACCTATAGGAATTCATGGGATGGGAATGTTTTTGTGTGGTTGGATTTGACCTTGGACCCCTTCTTCAAGGTTGAACGAGGATATTGCATTTGCAGTATTTCTTTAAATATGTTTTAACCTACTTTTTACACTGAAACAGTTACCTTGTTACTTTCCTTTATAATACCATTTGCAGGGCACTACTTTTTTGTCCTTCTGTCAGCTTCGAAATTTCTTTCGAACATGCTGTTCAATTACCATTTACTGTACTTCTGTACAGCACTTTCCCTGATAATTATGCTTTCCTCTCATTATCACCTTCACAAATCAAAAACACTCACTCAGCTGACACAGTGCCCGTTCACGGGCACTCTACTCTTGTAATCTACAGGAGTTCACAATTTCCGAACTGTTTGATTTAAAAAGTAGCAACAGTGAACAAATACAGATCAGAGCTTTAAAATGTGTACGTATGTGATTACATGATGCATTAAATGAAACAAATCACTTATCATTCTCTACAGGTGATTATGTTCACAATTTTGTCACCATATTATGTTGTGACATCAGACTATATCACTTATGTGCTTAAGAAAGTGCATTGGCTTCCTGTTGAACAGCACATGGTGTGTAAGACAGCCACACTTGTTTACAAGTTTCTGCACACAGGTTTTCCTAGGTATTTTGCTCCATATCTTTCTTCCTACAGCAGTTCTTATTGTAGCAGGTGCAGTCATAGTGGTGGCAATTTCCTTGTCATTCCAAAGTTCTACCCTTCTGTTCATAAATCTGTCAAACAATTTTGTAATAGTTGGGCTTTTGATGCTGCCACTGTTTGGTATGCTCTTCCAGATGAGATTCGTGCCTCTCCCTCCCTGGCCTCTTTCAGAAAGCAGCTTAACACCTACCTGTACACCAAAGCATACCCACCATATCCTGGATCATCCCCTGGCGTTCTCTGTGGTGCTTGACCCCTCTTCTGTCTCTGGATACTGAAATTGGTTGACTGCTTTTTGGTTTGGTTGTGCCTTAGTGTCCTCTTTGTATGGGGAGATTAAGTGCTATAAAAGTCCAATTAGAATTAGAATTGGACAAAATCATCTGCCCTCAGGCTTCATAAATCACGATATTACCCAGAAAGAAGTTTTATCCTGTAAATATATACATTGTGATAACCTGTATGATTCATGTATCCATATAACAAAGAACCATTTGGAAATACACTAGAAAATGTTTCATTAAAATTTCCATGCATTACCGTATTATTACCAACCCTGTCTTCTTTATTTTATTTTAAAATACAAACTTTCGCGGCTTAAATATCAATTATAGGTAGAATTGAGGTTGAGCAATTGTTTATACAGAGTGCAGACATTGATTTGTTTGTCTAGTTCTAAGTTTTGTGATTTATTTTCAGATGTATATAAGCAATGGAAGAAATAATATTATATGGTTTTGCTTAAGAAACCATCTAAGTTAAATTAACCTTAAAATAGATTTTACAGTTCATTTTCAGGCTTAATGTGCAAGCACTTTTTTTCAGCCACCAACAGTGCGCTGTAGTACCAGAATATGGCATCCTAACATTAATGAGGAGGGAGAAGTATGTCTTTCAATACTCCGCCAGACCTCTCTAGATATGATGGGTGAGTGTTTATAAATTAGTATGTCATGTATGTGTGTTACAGTAGTCTGCCATACCTCTTGTTATATAAGAGATAAGTGCTATTAAACAGTATGTCCAGTATGTGTCTTTCAGTTTAGTCAGCCAGACCTCTTTTATGAAGGGTGGGTACTTATCATAGATCAGTTCAAAATATGACCGATCACATACAAAATTCTGAAACATGGCCAACCCAGACACAGTTATACATAATGTTAGATACAGTCTGCCTTTGACCACAGAGTTCACAAGTCAAGTAAACATTTTTTGAATTCTTTCAGTCATTATGCCGCTGTTATTTGATGAGGAGGATGGGTAGAGACTGTCTTGCATGTCCAGTAGACAAAGTTTCTTTTTGATGCCATTAGGACAAGGTCATTTAACAGAAATCACATGTGTACAGATACGACTGCACAGAAAGGTGTGACCGAGGCATTACAGATATTAAAATTCACTAGGATTAATTAATAATAAGTCACTATAATTATATCAGTGTGGGAATTAATTGTCTCACTACTGGAAAATAAAGGCAGACAAAAATGGATGTGCCCTTGGATCTTCCCACAGTAGGGAGATCTGTTGTCCTCTGACCTTTTTACATTTTTCGTAAAATTTGATAAATTTTCACAAAATATAGCAATAAAGATGTAGTTACTCTATTTGGAAATCCTACTGGTAGTGCACTCACACAGACATCTGTATCGTTTATCAAGCATATTAAAGGTTTATGTAGTTTAGAACTTGTAGTTTTATTACTTTTAATTTACAGGTTGGGCACCTACCAGAAAACTTAAAGATGTCATATGGGGTTTGAATTCATTATTTTCAGTAAGTTTTGCTTGATTGTATTTTTAAAATTCAAAATTCTAAAGATTGTTACATATTCTCTAGGGTATGATTCTCCGCTCAATTTTACCAAAAAAGTCAAAGGTAGGTTTTATATCTTGTTCAACAGCCAGGGTCATTTGGGGACAGGCCCAAACTTTGCATGTTCTTAGTTCTAACTTAAATGTGTAAAAGATTTTATGATAATATAGTATTAGGCCTATGTTTAGGACATTTAAAATTTAATAAAGCTGTATTTCGAGCAAAAAGAAAAGGCTTCAATTTGGTTAAAATCTTGGCCCAACACAACTGAGAATTGGAAGAACCCAAAGAGGTAAAACAGGGCTGGATATCTGTTGTGAACTAATTAACCAGAATCTGGATGCCCATGTTTAAGTTGTTAAAGTACCAGTGAAGCAATTTCACAGTTGAAGGCTGGTCAGTAGAAAATGCTAAGAAATCTCTTTTATTTGGAACAATTGTAAAATATTTAAATAACCCTTTCCACTAAACATGATCGTGTTAATTATCAGTCATATATGAATAGAAATACAAATATTTCTCTTGTTTCATTTGTTATATGTATTTATTTCATATATTTTCATATATTATATGTCTATTTCTAGGATCTGCTGAATTTTGACGATCCTTTAAATGTAGAAGCAGCGGAACATTATGAAAGGGACAAGGTAATAATGTCCAATCTAATTAGGCTGCCATAGCACTTACTCTCTCCACTGGCAGATTCTAAGGCACATCGGAGAAAGTAATTATTACAAAGTCAGACAAGCATGTTCATAAACCAAAAACTAATCTAGTCATAAGGAATACTTTTATTGCTCTTTATCTCTATACTAGTAGACTTGAAGGCTGTAGGACAGAATCATTGTTCCAAAAATATATAATAGTAATGCGACGGTAAAAAGGTATCCAGCTTTCCATTTCCTTGTGATGGAGATGACAGAAATGCCTCAGAATGTTTAGGAACCAGTTAATGAATGGGTAAGTATCCTAGAGGTTTTAATGGCCGATATTTCATCAAAACAATAAAAATTAAGTAATCTCACATTTTCACTTTATGTGCGATCAAATGGTGTGTATTAACTTTTAAATATTCACCATCACTGTCAAGCATACATAATCCAAAATTTTTTTTCTTCTAAACTATAGCAACCTCTTTCGATTTTGATAAATTTGTGGTTTAAACTGAAACCTCTGTTATCCAAACAACTGGTGAAAATAGAGGTTTGGATATGAGAAACTGTAAAAGAGGAAGTTAATTATATGAAAAAAGTAGAAAAATCTAAAAATTTTGGTAGAGTATAAAATGAGTTCAGCAACAGGAATGCAGTAGACTCTGTATAATAGAACCAGTGCGGGTTAAATTTATTTGTTAGTGGATATTACATACCATTTGCTCACAATTCAGGTATATAACTAGAAGTAAGTATTGTGTACCTGAAAGGTTGTAGTTCACACAGTACACTGTCCATGATCTTGTATCCATGAATCACAGAGTGCACTGTTCATGATATTCATATATTTTCAGAGTTCATTTATTAACAAGGTGAAGGACTATGTGGTGAGATATGCCAAGAGATGATGAACTCTGCTATGTGTATGTTTGTGTGAGAGAGGTGTTGTACTCTCATGTGCTTAAATAGGAAAAAAATACCCATGTAATGTAAAGGTCTGAAAACACCACACTGATTTGAATGAATCCAAGCCATGCTGATGTGAACCCCTCTTTAAACTCAACATAATGGTAAAACTAATTCAAAGTCAGGCAAAACATAAGAATGTTATGGTCATTTCAGTTGAAGCATGCTGGACATATTATATGGTGGCGATATATCTAGTGATCCAATAAAACCTGTAGAATTCTTTCACATAATAATCATTTTTGGCTTGTTTTTAATTGTCATTGTGTATAGACAAGGTATGTCAAAACCCTTTGTTTCTTTATTATCAGTTTGGATCATACCCGATTGTGTCAGATCAGTTTGATGCATATAGGCTTTTGGATATGTGAATATTACCACAGTATATGAAATCCCCCACTGTCAATACTCTTAGCATAAGAAAGAAAAGACAATGCAGAAATCTGCTTCAGATCATACACTGTAAAGTGGAAATTTTAGCCAGAAGAAAATTTCACCTAATAATTAATTTTCACTTACGGTAGTTTCTACACAAGTAGTTAATATGGATTACAAGTTAATTGTGAATTATATTTTGCTAAGCTTTTAATTTAAAATGTCTAAGAAAGATGCCTAGTCAGAATTTCCACATAATAGTATATTAAATAGTGATAACCTCACAGATTTGATTGGAATATTGCATAGTTTATGTGAAAAACAAGGGAATTTAATGTACTCTGACAAGTTTCATGCTTCATACTATCTTTGTAGTGATGTATTTGTTCTGTTTATATGTCTGTGTATGGTCTCACAGCTGTCATGTGTAACTTACCAGAGTCAGCCTAACATTGTGAAAAGCTGAAAATAATGGTCCATTGTTCTCTAGGTGTATGATTCTGAAGATAGGAAATATTGTTAATGTTTATTATGAAATA
The DNA here is from genome assembly GCA_964017235.1 of Sabellastarte sp. h YS-2021. Taxonomy (NCBI): domain Eukaryota; kingdom Metazoa; phylum Annelida; class Polychaeta; order Sabellida; family Sabellidae; genus Sabellastarte; species Sabellastarte sp. h YS-2021. The sequence continues at coordinate 40,891,031 of OZ024932.1, forward strand.
AAGGTCAGACAGTGCACCCATACATCTCAAAATGGGCAAAGTTACATGTGTATAAAAATTAAATGCAATGAGAAAGGCAACCCCAAGTCCAGGTCATGTCTTTGCAACTTATTTGAAACACTTTACCTGTTTACCCTTTAACCCAGTTTTGCCAAAAAAAAAATAAGATTTTTCAGCTAATGGACTAAATTTTAATGGAAAAGGCACCTATTATGGACTCAGTATTTACTTTTACCTGAGAGGATTTTGAATTAATGAGGTCTGACATCATAGCATGAAAGTATTTTTAGTACTTTTATTTTTGTAAATATTGACTTTCATCATTGCACTGTCACAAGTTATTCTTTGACTTATAGGTCATACTGATAGGACAGACTCAAAATGAGGTACTTTGTAACCAGTAAAACAGCTATATTCAGTTGTACTCAGTTAAAGGATCAGAAATATATGTATATTTTCATAGAAATTGAAGATAAATGGTAAAATTTCAATGGAAAGAAATATATGTATATTTTCATAGAAATTGAAGATAAATGGAAAATTTCAATGGAAAGGTTTACCCCTAGGACTTGAAATTTATATATTTAATATTTATTTCCCATCAGAAGGAATTACTCCAGAGGTCTACTAAAAAGGCTTCAACTGTACATGTAAATAATAAAATAAATCATAAATATTCATATTAATATGAATTGGATTGGGGAGACTGTAAAATCTACTCATTCAATTTTATTCCAATCTGGGCGACTGACAAATGTTTGAAGCTGCAGCTATGACACCTCACTAATCCTTCTGTTGAAGATAATTATTCTTGCCATAACCACCTCGTCCAACTTTGTAAAAAGGCTGCTTTTCCTTCACCCATTTTGACTGACCATTCCTTTATCCTGACATCTAAATAAGTTCTTAACTTGACCAGGTGTATGTTCACAGGCAAATGGCTGGCATGTTGAGCTTGCTTGTTCATAAGAACACTGGGGCAATGGAGGAGACCTTATCTGTCTACTCTGAATTCTGTAGATCAGTGTATTTGTGCACAGTTTCACAGTGCTGACACTCCCATTGGCTATACCACATTTAATCTCAGCAGATTTTTTAAAAGGGCAAGTGATGAGATTTCAAACACTTTTGCAAGTTATGAGATTTCAAACATTTTTGTCTCTTTCAAATTTGTCTGAAGCTTTAATGAATTCTGAACTGATTCCATAACCTTGTCAAAATTTAGCCTTTCAGTTATGTGATAGGCAGTCTGGTTGTTCACCCAGTGGACTTCAATTTTCAATCGTGCCAATTGCCTTAAGCACTGGACTATATCGTGTATTCTTTTAGGATTAAGTTTTATGCACGAAATTTGTCCAAACTGTTCAATGAGGTTACCATTTTTCAATCTGGTCAGAGACATGGTCTTTCCTTATGGACAAAATAGTGAAATTACTAATAAATGGCATATGTATTTGGCCACTATCATTTGTGTTGGTTGAAATATTTTCAATGGTTCATGTTTGCTTTTGACCAGAGGACGATATGTTGAGAGCATGTTATTGACTATTCTCTTGTCCTATAAGGCCCGTAGCAGTGCATATATGGCAATTACTAAGTGTCAAATTTTTGGATGGGTGTCGGCATACAATAAGCTCTCTTGATTCTAATATTTTGACATTTGCATTAAAATTCTCCATGTTTTTGACCCAGTGCTAAAGCCTCTCCAACATCAGTTTTCTCCCCATGACAGTTGAACACTTTCCTTTCAATACAATGCTGCAATTGTTTTTATAACAAAAGTATGACAGTGTTTTATTGTATATTCTGCCATATTTTGTTTGAACTTTGCCAGTTGTGATGTCTGTAATAACAATTTAAACACAAAAATATATGTACTATGTAAAGACTTGGAATCTTTGTATGGTAACCTCTGCATCTTATATCCTTTAACAATATAAATGGTTATATTGCCACCAATAAGCCATATGGGTTGGGAAATATAATACCTGTGTAATATAACTTGTTTAAACACTATCAATGTTCTTGTGACAAAAATAAATAAAATAACTGACTGAAGTAATTGTATCTTACTTAACCTATCATTGGACCATTTTATTGAGAAATTGAGCAGAACTTAAAAAGAAAATACAACACTTTAATCAGTTAAAACTTGTAAAAACTGATTTAAACATTTGAGTGTGACTAGTCAACACCAAATCAATTGAGTTTTGTATGGTAGCTGAGAAAGTCATTTGACATCCTGCGGCTGTCTTGCAGTGTTAGTGTTTTCATATGCATCTTTTCATCGACTTTTCTCTACTCCTGCTCTCGTCTAATCTTGAAGATGGAGGAATCATTTTTGTTTTATCACTTAAACATTTATACTTGATACTATGAAAAAATTGCTTTCATGCTAAAAAAACTCCTTTGGCCTCATAAAAACATAGTTATATATATAATCTCCCTGGCTGTTGGAAAAAACCCTAGGTTTGACATTGTCACCTTATCAGAAGAACCTTGTCAGCTGTTACTGCATCAATACTAAATCTAAAGGTACTACATTGGCCATAGTAATCTTAAATCTCAAGTTATATCAAAGACAAAGTCCATGGTAGCTCAATTAGTCCTAGTTTAACCTCTTGCTTTAGTTTCATTTGAACAATGATGAAGGTACACTTATGATATTTTGGATTGCAAGATTTCTCATATTACTGGTCGTTTATGGATATATTTATTTTTTATTGTTCATCACTTGTAAACTTACATGACTTTATCTTTTTTGCAAGATAATAATTTGTTAATATACTTTTTATGTACATTATTTTGTGCAAATTCAACTCTGTAGGTGTGATACTTGTCAAGTATCACGAATGTAAACGGGTACTTGACCTGTGTACTGTAAGAAATAAGCTTTTTCCTTAAATAATTCATTAAACGTTAATAGAATGCACAATTTTTGCATATATATTCATTGGTCATATTGACCACAGTATAAAAAGAAGTATCAAATAGTAAAACTGGCACTGCAAAGACATGCTTCTCTTTTCTCTCCCAGCACAATTCAACCCCTGGAACGACCAAAGGATAAAATATTGCATAAAAATGGCGTCACAGATGCCTGTACCCCATAGCCTGGGGAATAGTGCTTAACACTATGAGATATAGAACAAATACAAGTCAAAAAGTGCAAAGATAAGTCTTTAAGAACAGTGTAAAATATTTAAAGGTGCAGGAAAAACAACTCTCAAGGAACACAGAGACAAAATGAAGATATGACAACATTTGTAAAATAAAAATTATGAAGGTGTAGGATTTAAAATTGATGTATTTATAAATTGAAGTATAGCTGCCAAAGGACATCTCAAAATGAGATAAAAGAACATTAATCAGTTGCAGCAATTCATATATCTTTGTGAGACTAGAATTATGTCTCAAACATGGCATTAGAATACATTCTCGCTGAGCCAAGGTCAAAGATAACACCAAGGCCATACAATGAAGTTGCACATATACAACCTCCAACCAGTATACCTACCAAGTAACAATTTTCTACACCTTGCAGTTTGCGATATATAGCCTGGACAAGATTTTAAAGGTGTATGTCACTAAGCAAGGTCAAAGCCAAATCAAGGTTATGATGTTATGACACCTATAGCCCCCTACCAAATATCAACTTCCCATGTAATATAGTTTCTAAGATACAACCTGGACAAAATTTTAAACGTAGGGGTCACTTAATCAAGGTCAAATCAAGTTCACACTATGACATTACATATCTACAGCCCCCCCCCCCCCCCCCCCCCAATCAACCTCCTTACCAAGTATCAACTTTTACATCTTCAAGGTTAAATCAAGGTAACATTATGAGGCTGCACTCCTACATACCCAACCAATGTTCCTACTAAGTATCAACATCCTTTACCTTGCATTTTCAGAGATATAGCTCGTACAAAATTTTAAAGGTGGGGATCACAGTGGCAAGGTCATAAGTTAAACCAAAGTCACCATGACGTTGCACACCTACACCCCCAAACTAATGTCCCTATGATGTATCAACTCGTTAAACTTTCAGTTTCCGAGATCTAGGCCAGACAAGATTTTTCCCACGTAACTGACCAGATGCCATGGGTGAGTACAATACCACACAGCCTTTAAAGACTGTCGGGTAATAAACCTAGAAAGCACTCGCACCACAAACCTCAGCCAGTAGGAATGTTTTCAAAAAATCAGGATTTTTTTTATATTGCCCAGATCTCTTTCCCAAAGTGTAATCACTTCCTCAGCCAGGCACTACCCACAAAAAGATCCATTCATTACTTTTTGAGTAATTGTGAACAGACACATGAACACACTCAAAACAACCTCCTGGCAGTGATAACTAGCTGAACATAAAGAACTTGATCTGTTTATCTCTTTACCATATCTGAGAATATATTCCCAATCTGCATAAAAAATAGTTGGGGATCAAAATATTACACAAGTTTGATGTTCACATTTTTCTCAAAGCATGCACTTTTATTGCATGAATAAAAGTTTGGGGCATTATGTCGTATATGGGATGGAGTCACATACCAGATTTCGACTTTGGCATTACAAAAGGGTATAAGAATCCACCAGTACCTAGACGACTGGTTGGTCAGAGCCAGATCCCACCAAACCTGTCTGCAGCATACACACTCAAGTTGCTCTGTGCCAGGAAGTTGGATTGAAAACGTGGAAAAATCAGAACTGGACCCCAAACAAGTTTTCGACTTCATAGATTACCAGTTCAATCTGAAGGAGGGCAATGACAAACCCACCCTAGAGTGTTGACAGACGTCAACTGCAAAGATACAGAAACTGCCTTCAAGCAGACCTGCGGGGTCCTACAGCTGATGTCATTGATGGGGTTGTTAACAGCTACGGAAAAGCAAATCCACCTAGGTAGACTCTATAAGAGGCTGATACACTGGCACTTGAAAAACAACTGGAGGGTACCACAATCACTAGAAAAGGTGACCCCCCTTCCCAAAAGTCACTACACCCTCACTTAAAATGGTGGCTCCAGGAAGAAAATGTTCTTCAAGGCCAACCGATACACCCCTCAGTCATGCTCAGCAAATTATTATGGGAATTTGGTCCCTTCAAGAAAGCAAGCTGCATATAAATTATCTGGAACTAAAGGTGGTCTTGCTGACCCTAAGGGAGTTCCAAGACCTCTGCTTAGCCTGTCTTGAGAGGATCTGGACCCATATGCCTCCCGCAAGTCGCCATATTGGACAAAGTGGTGGTGAAATTACAGGACTACCACTGCAGGGTCACCCAACACGCCCTGGTTTTGGGATCTAGTGGCCATGTCAAGCCAGATCCCTCTGTGCTTTCCCAACCTGCCCAGTCAACTAACACAGACTTTCAACCAGACTCCTCACAAGAATCCGTTAAACTTAAATCTACATGATTGGTTCCTAGAGCCTCAGCTATCCAAGACCAATCTTCTCTGAGGCATTGGCAGCACGAATTTAGACTGCTCAAGAGGTTCAACCAGATCAGTCTATGAGACAAAGTGGACCATTTTACAAAGCTCCCTTTGAACCCCTTAAAGACGTTTCATTGAAGCATTTGACCTTCAAGACTTTCTTCCTCTTAAGCTTTGGGTTCAGGCAAACTGCCGGACCACTGAGAACAGCGGGTGGTCATCCTCACCAACTTGAGCAGATTCTAGACATGTTTAGCTGTTGAAAGGGACACCAAATGTTGGATTACCTAAACACTTAATTAGTCAATTTGGGCCTCAACAAAGGGCATACTTCAATGTCCAGAGATAAAAATGATGGAGAAAAACACATTGCCATTGGGAATTGTTATTTTAAAAATATTTAGGATACATACTGGTTGCAGCCTCATCTTTCAGTGGGGTACAGAGGGTAACAGATTAACTTGGAACGCTATTGTAATCCTGTGAAGTGAAAAAAAAATATTTGAACTGATACTAAATCGACTTTTAAATTAAAATCATGAAAAATAGCATTGGAGATACCCGTACCCCACAGCCCGGGGAAAAAATTTAACACCATGAGATATAGAGACTTTCAGCGCAAACATTGTCAGTCATGTAAAGGTCTAAATAATGTTTAATTTTGAGAAAATGAGGTTTAAGAGAGAGGAAATTTATCGAAGATAAAATTTTAAAATGACAATTCAATAACAAGACGACAACATTAATCAGGAAACTAAAAGTTATAAAGCTGTAAAATTTATTAATTAAAGTATAGCTGTAAATGGAAGTATCACAATTAGGTAAACTACATATAATAATCAGTTGAAGTAATCCATATATCCCAAAATTTATCTCAAATATGGCAGTTGAACACACTTTGGCAGTGCCAAGGTTAAAGGTCACACCATGATTTAGCATACCTTTACTCCCCAACTAATGAAGTATCTCTTCACACTCCTTATGGTTTCCAAGATATAGCCTAGACAAGATTTTAAACGTCATGGTCACTACAGCAAGGTAAAGTTAAATCAAGGGCACACCATGATGTTGCACACCCACACCTTCCAAGCAATGCTCTACCAAGTAACAACTCCCTAAACCTTACGGTATCTGAGATATAGCCATGACAAGATTTTTAAAAGTCCAGATAACTTCAACTGCCCAGTAAATATTAGAAATGTTTTTAAATGTTTTAAACATTTACAAAACGTTTTTTAAAAACCTATTTAAACCGTATCTTATGGTTTTCTAAACGTTTCCAAGTAAACGTTTACACTATAACGTTTTAAATGAATGTTTTCTAAACATTCTCTATACAAATATTTTTCCCTGAAAACGTTTATTAAACGTTTATAGAATAACTCAAGAAGCTAGATGTTACTGGAAACCTTTTTACACATTAATAAAATAGAGAAATGAAGGTTATGTTTTTCAATTATTCATCATGAAGTTTAAACAACATTGTTGATCAAATGTTTTAAAAACATTCTATCAAAAACGTTTTTTAAACCCATATTTTCAGAATGCTTATAAAAACCTTCACCTTCAAATATTTCCAAACAAAGATGGTGGTGAGCAATAATAGGGGATTTTAGAGGACTTTGTCGAACATTGCCCAACATGCAATCCCTAAAAGTAAGAATTGAATGGGGTTACTTTTTCTAAGCCACTATTTTACAACATTAGACATAAAAATAATATTTTCATTAGTGAGCAACCTTAAAAAGATATTGAATTTAACCTCTGACCCCATTATTATTCAGACATTTATAATGATTATTATGTTCATTTGTAATGTTTTCCTAATAACTATCATTAAACATTCATAAAACAGCATGCATAAAACGTTTAAAAACATTCTATTATAAATGGTTTTCATACCCATCATTTTTTAACCTTTGCCAAACGTTTCTGTTCAAACGATTACAAAACCCCAAAATGTTTACCGGGTGAAGAGTTTGCAAGTGGAGCTCCGTTTTTTTGGAAAGTCTGAGAACACTCAAGATCATGAACATTCTTTTAAAAATCCTTGTCAGGGTCTTATGTAAGGATACATTTTAATATGCTGTGTGTCAGGTATGACATCTAGATTTGATTTTGATTCAGGAGTCTCTACAATCTTTCTGTTTTCTCTATGATTTGCCTTTTATTGGAGTCCCATTTTCACTGGAAGCTGTAGGATGCAGATCAAGTCTACTGAGGAAGTCCTGACTATTATTTAAAAAACAAAGCCTTGACATATGCAGCAGTCTGACATATAACATGGTATCTTCTCAAAAATTAGCAGTTTAAATGTCTGTGAATCTAACCATGACTATATACATGACTGAGGACCCCATTCCTATGATCTTTCCAAAGTGATATTTTTGCAATACTGCGATCCTCTATCACTTCTGGTCGTATACCCCTCTCTCCTTTAATATGGATGACGACTGCCCAGAGGCACTGGGGGTCCGTGTGGCAAGTCACCCCTAAAGTCCCCAGATGGGTATTGGGGTTTCTGCTACCACATGATTTAGGGATGATGAGTTCATAGATATGTTTGGGTATATTTCTTTGATATAAAGTTTTTGTAAAATATATTCGTAGCTGTATTACCACATGTGGTCATTTAATAATATGCTTAAATGTATTTCCATTGTGTTGTGATTATGCTAAGTTAATAAATAAATAATTTTAATGTGGATGTATATAACCACACATTTAGGTATTCAATAAAACAACCCAAAATGTAGATAATGGAATAGTTTTAGAGCGCTAAATCTGAGAGTGGATCATAATCCTATCCCCAATTGAAAAGATCACTGGATCCTGATGGAGGGGTAAAGATTTGGAATTTTATTGCTGAGAAAAGAAATGTGATCACTGATTGCTTCCCGAGTGAAAATGTATATTAGCTCCATGATACAAAAAGGTCCCACAGTTTTGATCAATACAGTGGCTCAGAAGTAGAAAAGAATGAGGGCATTACCATATCATTATGAGGAAACACACATAGTAATAATATTAATAATAATAATAACAGTAATAATTGAACGAACTTCTTGATAATAGAAAGAACATATATACCCCCACCTCATAGGGTGGGTGGGTGGGTGGTGGGGTGTTCTCTTTTTTATTTGATTAGATGTGTTTTTGCTTGTTTTTCTTGTTTTTGGAAACCTAAATTTGTTCACTAACTGGGGTCACTTTCTATTTACTAGTTAGGCCGTTGGTGTGAGATTCATTTTATGACTTTCAATTATTTGAGGCTGTTGACGTTTTTGCAGAGGCTACTGTGGGAGGGTCGACTGACGTGACCGGCATGAGGCTGTTGAATGTGCTGGCTACTGTAGTCTCTGGTTATGTGATGCAAAGCGGTTGTGGTGGTTGCAGCTGGGTGGAGTATTATTTGTCCTTAGGCAGGCTGTACTGTTGACTGGTGAAGTTACTGTTAGTGTACTGACTAGTGAAGTTTCTGTTGCTGTGATTCCTGCTGCTGCAGTGTCTGATGAAGTGGCTGCTGCTCTCTGGGCTGCTGGAGTAACTGCTGCTCTATACTGACTGCTGCTGTAGTTGCTGGTGAGGTGGCTGATGTGACATGACCAGCTGGGAGAAACTGGCAATTGGCAATGATCTGATGGAATATCTGCTCTAGTTGCGTTCACTCCTTGCATTTCAGTCAGAGGTTAAACTGAAGGTTTCAACCTAGAAGTCATAACATCAAGTCATTGGTTAACCGCCTAACCTCTGTACAAAGCCATTTCAATTGTGTTGAACACTTTTTGCTTCACTAATGCTGTCGATTGCACATGATTGAGGGGTGGGTGGCTTGAGATGGGGTCAGGGATAGGCCCGATAGTCATGTCTGTGAATCTTCTGTTGATTCACGGGATCCCTTGCTGACAGAAATGGGTGCTGGGGTCATCTCCACTGTCACGGATTTGTAATTATTCCTTGGGAGAACTGTGATTGGCCAGCAGTGAAGAGCTAAATATACTATTGGACAGAAGGCTATGTACAAAATTAACATCCACCACATGACAAGATTTTTTCTTTTAAATTCTTGCCATTGTGAAAAACAACATTAAACCATTTATTCTTCGGCAATTGCCAATTGGTTAACCTGCAGTTAACTTAAATAGAGACTGGAAACTTTTAACATTTTTAAAGCATTTTGGTAAATTTCGTACATTGCCACAAGGACAATGTGGGTCCTCAAGAAGTTATCCTTCAACCACTTCTGGCAACTGGTTAAATGTGGTGTGTCCTAAGCAGACTTCATGTGGGTTAGCTTGCTATAAAATGCAATATGTGACCAAAACCATGTACATGTATTACAGTCCTCCTTCTCAAGCCCATTCACCAGACAATAATCATACCAGAAGGCCTCCCTCTTATTTGAATCTTTGCAGTTCATTGATCTCTTCTTGTAAAAAAAGTCAATTATCATATAAGAAATCTACAACGAACACCTGTTGTTTTTCATTAAAAAGTCACATCTATGCTCTTCCCCTTCTTAGTTGCTAGCCACGATTCTGCCTCATTCTGTATTTCCTCCACCAATGTACCCAATGCCTCTCGATCTCTCAATAGCCCCTTTGGCCTCTTGTGCGTCTGGGACACTGCTGTCACTTCCTGGACTCTATCTCAACACTGGGCTGCAATTCCTCTCAAGTAGTAGATGGAGTAGGTTTCCTCTTCTGTTTTCTTCTTGCAGGCATTTTTAAGTGCGGGCTGTAGCAAAGCTCGTGCTTCTAGAGATCGATTATTTTTGTCACCAGACTTACATTAGAATTGGCATAACATGATGGGTACCCATCTCTTCACTAAAGTTAAACAGCTGCGTTAGTACTAGGATGAGTGACTGGGTGCACTACTCGTCTCTCTGATGGCTTTGCAGCTCATGCTAGTAGACCAAAACACGTTTCCAAGATGTTACAATTAAAATCTTCAAAAATTTTTGAAAAAGTACTAATTACCATAAAGGCTGTGGTAGTAATCAGAATAGATCTTGCATATCTAGCAATGAAACAGTGACAAGTCAACAATCTATACTTTAAACATATCACATACTTAACAGGAAGCCATCTGGAAATTTTCCCAATCGGAATCATTCTTACTGTATACCTCAGTCATAGCAATTAACTTTACAGGAGCTTACGAGTTATCAACTGGGGAGGGTTTTCATTGGAATGGAAAAGTATATGATTGACCAATCAAAAAATCTTTTTGATCACTGTACTAAGGGGTTGTCCCATTTCTGCAATATATCGCAAACCTTGCTCCTGATCGTGATAATTCAGGGAATCGAGAACTGAATCTTGTACATATTAATTATCTTATAGACATAATAAACCTATTGTGTATGGAACATATGGTATTTCCCAATAGGCATAAGATAACATCACTCGGGAGACCATCAAGAACAGTTAAAGACAATTTTTAACTGTTTGGAATTATCGTAAACCTCTTTTGATCCTTATCAGATTTATAATGTTGTAAACCCATTGTAAGGTCATCTTTTTTTTTATCTTACAGCGATCTTAAACCTATCAAGAATAAAGTTGTGTATAGATTCATTTATATTTCGATGACCTATATTTTGATATGTAAATATATAAATATACAAGTTCTAAGTGAAATATTACATACTGAAACAAATCTATGTGGCGGCAATGGTGGAATGATTGTGCTTTATGAATCATATTCTTGTTTGCATCATTATAATACTCAAAGATTGAATTACAATCATCTCCCAGAAATTGACACTACATGTAACCAAGCTATGCACATCCCAGTTTGGTTATAGATAATCCACTCATCCATCTATATATCGCTTCAAAAACTCTTTCCTGTAATTAAAATACCACCAACAACTTTCATTTAAAGTATCCCTCTTTGCAAAAGAAAATGTAGATAGGAAACTTCTCAGGATACAAACCAAAACCACTCTACTGCCTTGCTACCAATTATCGCCGACTACCAATTATCGCCACCAGAAAATATAACGTTCATATTTTAGTAATGGGCACATATTTTGAAAGCTTTTTGTTGTGTATTTTTTCCATTTACTTTGGAAATAGTTGTACCTTATTTGTGAGACTTGGGATGCTACTTTTGGTGAAATTGTACATATTTGAACTCTGTCTGGCGATAATTAGTACCCGATGATAATTGGTAGCAAGGCAGTAGTTTGACGTACAGTGCTGCCTGACAGGCCTTTTTGTCAAAACTCAAGACCACATGCTATTATGGCTCAGTTACCTACGACACACTGCAATGACATCATGAAGTCCCTAGCAACAGTCAAAGGTTGTGACATCACTCATAAATTTAGCAGTATATTTAAAACATACAGTGGCTACCACATCAGTATCTAATTGTACTTTGAATTTCATGAACATGTTTCTTAATATGATATGTTTAAGGTTATATTTTTCATAAATTTAAGATGTTGTTGATTCATCTGATTAAAATCGTTTAAATAGTTCATCTCAAAATATATTTAGCCCTGATAGAGTGTGTACTTCTTGAAAAAATTTCCAAAATTTATCAAACATTATGGGTTTACATTGTCAAAAAAGTGGGGGAGACCAAAACATATGATGGCCCCCCACTTTTAGAAGTGAGGGGGCCATGCCCCCCCCCCCCCCCGTCTCCTACGCTACTGTAATTGTGTTCGGGGAGGCAATCTTATTGACTGATTTCAAATCTTTTCAAATGTTCTGACAATGAAAAAGATTAATGATAGGTGTACAATTCAAGAGTTCCTGATAAGTTTACAATCAAAAGGATGGCTTTATGGTCGACATTTGATTCAAAAGATGGATTTGCGATGAATACGATGGGTTTGCAATGGGTTTACGACAAGATTTATGGATGCGAGATCTAGTAAGGATCAGGAAAAGTTTACAATAATTTATAACAGTTTAAACTTATTGGGAAGTTGGTCAATAGCTATAAGATAGGATTATGAGCCTCCCAAATGCCCTGATCATGGTTATGATGACAAAAGATAGAGTTCCTAAATGGAAAATATCTGGGATCGGAAGTTGACTGTGGAAGAGGATCACTATAATGGAACAGCCCTATAACAGTTTGAAACTATTAGGATGGCACGAGATTGGCTCTTGCATGAATGCTCACAAAGATCATTTATTGGGCTGCTCCATTATTGCGATCCAATCGTAAACCTACCTTCTGATTGTAAAAATAAAAACAATCATATGTTGTTTGTTATTTTCCAGATAGCTTTCCTACTGAAGCTCTTATTGCTACAATGAGTCTTGCTATAGGCTCCCAATAGTTTCAATAATTTTTCTGATCCATTCAATTTGTTTACGAACCCAAGAATCAACTTAAGATAGAAAAGACTAATTCATAATTGTGAATGTTAAGATAGATTTAAGATCACTGTAAGATCCAAAAGAGGCCTTTACGAATGGTGAGATAACTTTCAGATAGGTTTGAGATGGAATCCAGATTGTATGATCTGATAATTAAGGATCAGGGGCAGTTTACGATAAATTCGAACAGTGTAATATTTTCGTAAACTATTCTCGGTGGACTCCTGAATGCATCCAATTGGGAACAAGTTGGAAGTACTGGAAATTTCCTACACGATCATCTTGACTGTTGTTTGCTATGGCTTTAAGATCGTTCTGAATGAAAAGATCAACTTCCCGAATGGCAAAAATGAGGGATCACACTCTAATGTGGGACATGGTTGCCATAGTGGGACAGCTGTATAAGATTTTATTTACAAACATCTCAAGCTGAAAAGATTGACTTCAAAAAAGGACAATTTTCAGGATATTGGTGAGGACGATCAGCATAGTGGAACAGCTCTCTTACTGCAGCGACAAAAAAATAAAATAAATACGTAAACCATCATGATAATTTTGTGTGTACATTCATCTTTCTAGCACATGGAGTGGGAGCTATAGTCTCTTCATAAGTTGTGTGATAAATATCTAAACCTGTGTTTTGAAGCTATGTTCCTGGTTCTTTATACTGTATGAATACTGTCTATATAACATATGTTGTGAACTACACTGTGTGCACAGCAACAGTATCAACATTTTAAAAAGTTATTTTATGAAGTTTTTAATTTTATTTACCATGGCATCTAAAGCAACAGCTAATACCAGTGGATTTGAAGATTTCTGCGGAGGGACATTCTGGGTTTGTATTTACAGTACTCTTTTGTGTACAAGGACATTAAATAATTCTCTCACGATCAGCGTACTATATATATTACTTGAAAGAGAATAAAACAATATTCAGTACCCTAGTATACCACATTGTCTTCTTAAATTATCACGTGTGTACTGAATGATTTCCAAATAACCACTATATATGGTTATATGTTGGTATGGAAGCCTGGAATGGGCAACCTACTTTTTTCTTCACTCTCCATCCTGCCCCATAACAGTAGTTTTGTACATACAAAAAGGGAGCAATTTCCATTATTAGTTGTGATAATAATTTCAAACACATGAAAAAAGAGATATGTTGTTAGTAATTTTTTAGGCTACCTTTTGACTTTTTTTCTTTTTGACTATCCTTTTTTTTCTTTTTCTTTTTTTTGGGGGTGGGGGTGGGGGAGTGGGGGTGGTTAATGGTTAATAAGTACCTTTCAAGTCAGCACCTTTTTAATAACTTGAATATTGAAGTTAATAATTTACAGAAGCCTATAAGGGTCATGTTGAAAAAAAAATTAAGTCGTAATTATACAAGTAATTACAACATACTACTGATGACATTTTTTTTAAAACCAAAAACAACAAAATTATCTCGTAATTACGACTTACTAAGTCGTAATTATGACTTACTACTGTAAGTCGTAATTATGACATACTAAGTCGTAATAACGACTTATGAATTTTTTTTAAATGAAAAACGACAAAATTGTCTTGCAATTATAACTAAAGACTGGGTCACATTGGGACGATTTTAAAACAACCATGGAGGTAGCTAATGCAGAATAGAGTTGACCAAACATTCTTCCATTATAACACAAATCTATGCTGGTAGAGGGTGTGGTGTTTGCTCAGAGCTATAGCTCTAAGTTGGGCATGATCTCCCTCGGTGGTCAAGTGAGTAACACTTGCCTGGTGCGCTGTTGATCCAGGTTCAAGCCTGGGTCAGGGAGATACATAGTGATTCGGCTGATCACTATGGAGGTCCCATGTCATTGGGCCCTACCCCCAGGGGCACATAAAAGAACCTTGGAAACGATGATAATTAGTCATCTCCAAGCCTCTGTCTCTCTCAATTGTAAATGTGATAGTCCCAGTATGACCCTGAGCGGTTGATGTGGATGTTAAACAACTAAATAACTTTAAGTAAGTTGGGCATGACTGACAGGACAAGGCCACAGCCTAGCTGACCATACAAATCTTTTACTACATATACTCAAGGTAGGAAATTGACTCTAACCGGCTTCAACCTAAGTAGCCAGTACTACCAGCCTACAGAACACTGACTAATAACATTCAGTTGGAGCCAATTACATTAAACAATTAGCTTACACTCTCAACATTGTGCATTGTTGCACACTCACAACGTAAATTTGTCTTAATGTGACCAGGGCTATATGAAAAAACTTTACTTACTAAGTCGTAATTATGACTTGTGTAAGTCATAATTACGACTTAGTAAGTTATTACGACATGCGTAAGTCATAATTACGACTTATATATACACAAGTCGTAATAACGACTTGCTAAGTTGTAATTATGACTTACTAAGTCGTAATAATGACTTACTAAGTCGTAATTACGACTTGTGTAAGTCGTAGTTAACTTAGTAAATAAAGTTTTTTCATATAGCCCTGGTCACATAAAAATTTACGTTGTGAGTGTGCAACAATCTCGAATGAAAAGAGTAGCTTGTCATAGAGAGTACACTTGATTACAGTTGTGTTAAACCAGTGTGAGACTTTTTTACGCTATTGGGCATAGTTTAAAATAGATGTTCTACCGTTTCTTACCAAAAGTTGTAGGTAGCCTGTGGTGTCGGTATTGTTTATCGATATTGAAATATTGATCAAATCATGCTTTATATAACAATATCGGTAATGTAGGGTACAATATCAATATCGAAACATACTACAAAATAAATCCACCTCTGCTGTCTTCCATTAAAATAAAGAACAAAATTTGAAGATTTTTGTTACTTTACACGTCATATTTTGTAACTTTTACTTACTGCAAAAACGGAACTGCCATATTTGTTTATATTTCGGGACACTACTAAAACTTGTGAAAGAGTTTGGAAGGTCTCACACAGGAAAGCATCTCATGCCCCGGTATTTCAATATCGATCGATACGGAAGGTAAAAATATGGTTTGATATTGATATATATATTTTTATTTGATACCAACACTAGTAGCCTGTGCAAATATCAAAGATGTGTATTTATTTTCACAACAGCCCAAGACAACCGCCTACACTCCACAAGTTACCCACAAACCTCACCCAAAATTAAACAACATTCTAGGGTTGTGGAAATGCCACTGGAGAAGATAGTACAATGGAGATAGTACACTTTAGTCTAAGCAAGGAAAATTAGGTCAGGCAATATGGAAGTCTATGGGGCTCTATGAGCAGTTACTAACATGCTACAGCCAGTGCACAATGTGAACCCAGATTAACAGCGCGCCAGGCAAGTGGTTACCCCAAAATTTTTTTTAAAAATTCATTAGTATGTCGTAATTACAACTTGCGTAAGTCCTTATTATGACTTAGTTTGTCGTAATTATGACTTACTAAGGCATAATTACAACATACTAACTCGTAATGACGACTTACGCAATATTGTTGTTTTTTGTTTTAAAAAAATTTCAGAAGTCGTAATTACGACTTGTGTAAGTCGTAATTACGACTTTTTTTTTCAACATGACCCTTATAGGCCGTAATAATTTGTATATTCGACCTGAATTCCTTCTTCAGATAATTATAGTGCAATCATAGTGAATTATAGTGAATCATAGTGCACTAAGGAAGGAACTTGAATTTGGTCTACCTTGGTTTGCATGCAGGTAAAGAGATCCTGTGTAAGGTCCTTCCTTAGTGCACTATGATTCTCTGAGAATATTTCCCCCAGGAGAGTGTAAAATGTAGATTGTTATAAAATGCACTCATCCATTGTAAAAAAAACCACAAAGTAAAAACAAATGAACAAGGTGCATAAATTACACTGTACACTAGCGGACACAATTTTGTTTGGTCATAATGATGTCCAATTTTTATTGGAGTTTATTTTTATAATGTCACAACCAGAATTTTGAATTTTTTTTCTTCAAATTATTCCCTTTGAGATTAATTTTATTTCATGTGAAAATTGAACCACACATCCAAATTGAGTAGTGTGGTAATAAACTTAAATGACATAATTATGACCAGGACATAATTGTGACCAGCCATGCTATGTTCTTATTTTTGCTATCTTTAATCTTTCTATTGATAAAAATTGATAAAGTGTTTGTAAAAATGTTCTTGGGGAAAATATTACAGAGGATTGTTGTTTCACTATGGAGCCCATTATAGGACATTTTAATGTATATTTAAGAATGTACCTATAATCATGCACACAAGATCATCTTGTGATCATGAGATCATCTCAAGTGCATAACTTATTATCTTACGCGCATGACTTATTATCTCAGGATCACCTTTTAATGTAGTGATCACCAGATGGTCTTCTGCTCACCAGATGATGTGGTGATCACTACTTCATCTGGTTCTCACCACATCTTTATTAGTGGTGATCACAAGATCTTTTAGTGATCACCACATGTCACTAATGTTAGACGACATTAATGTTAGACAATGACACAAAATAGGCTGCCATGTCTGTTTATGTGATAAATATACATTGGTATATATAAATTAGCTAGGGTTCATTTATTGCATGTCTTAAATTTTTTTAGGAAATCGCGAAATTTTTGTAACTAGATAATGACCGCATGTCTAACATTAATGCCATCTAACATTAGTGACCCGGATGTAACGAGTGCTCACAACATATTCTTGTGCTCTGTATTTCACAGAAATGTGCTTATACAATAAATTTAAGCACTGGAAATACTGTATTTTGTAGTTGTTCCATGACCCTTTACACATATATTAACCCTATAAAGGTTACTAGTATATTATAAAGAGGTATGTTTCTGTTTTTCACAATCAAGATTAGGGGCAAATTGGTTCATGATTATGTGACCAAAAAAAGACGTTTCATTCTTTCAAATCTTTCATTTTTATAACACCTAACATCTCAAAATATGTTCAGATAATTTATTTTTCTAAAATATCTGTAAATTTAACTTGAATTTGTTAACTTACATTTAACATTAAAATGTACGCATAAGAACTTCAAATTTATAATAAACATGATTTTTATAGCATTAAAACTTGTGTATCACCAAAAGTTTTACAGAATTCACTTTTCACATTGGTGTGTATATGTTACAGTGAATTTTGTGTAATCAGGGAATTCGCGAATGAATGCTTTTAGGGAATTCGCGAAATCCCTAAATGGACCAAGGAATTCCCGAATTCCCTAAAATTTCTAGGGAATTCGCGAAATCCCTGAAATGTTAGCATTTTTATAACACCTAACATCTCAAAATATGTTCACATAATTTATTTTTCTAAAATATCTGTAAATTTAACTTGAATTCATTAACTTACATTTAACACTAAAATGTACGCATAAGAACTTCAAATTTATAATAAACATGATTTTTATAGCATTAAAACTTGTGTATCACCAAAAGTTTTACAGAATTCACTTTTCACATGGGTGTGTATATGTTACAGTGAATTTTGTGTAATCAGGGAATTCGCTAATGAATGCTTTTAGGGAATTCACGAAATCTTTAAATGGACCAAGGAATTCCCGAATTCCCTAAAATTTCTAGGGAATTCGCGAAATCCCTGAAATGTTAGCAAGGGATTTCATGAAATCCCTGAATATATTTTAATTTACCAACATTTATTAAATAGAAAAAATTAATGCACATAATTTGTTATACTTCTGTAGGACCATAGTTATAACACCATAAAATAATATGATAGGGGTCAGATTTGTTTACAAATAAAAACTTAGATTGAAAATGAAGATTAGAAGATTACTTGAGAATGATAACAATTATTGAATGGCTATTACTCATTGTCTCATCAAAGGTCTGGACAAAACCTTTTTCAACAGAGAAAGTTAATGCACATAATTCACTATTTTGGTTCTGTAAGACCATAGTTATAACACCATAAAATACTATGATAGGGGAAAGGTTTATGTACAGATAAAAAACTAAAAGATTAAAAATGAAAGTTAATTATTTCTTGGATGGAAGATTACTAAAATTGTTAACATTTATTGAATGACTATTACTCATTGTATCTTTAAAGGTCTGAACAAAACCTTTAATCTGTCTAAACCTTAAACTACTTGGGATTACATGCCCTTCCATTGGTGCCTTTGATCTCCAATACCAGCTACCTCCTCAAATAAATAAAATTAGTACTTTTCAGTTTCCATTGATCAGTCTGATCTGAACTGACATGGAGTGCACCATTTTGAAGGTATCTATTCTCTGTACAGTTCCTGCTAATTGTAACTGAGATTGAATCTCTTTTAACCTATAAAGACATACATTATTCTTCCTCTCTCTATTGTGGATAAATGAAGATTGCACTTAGTAAGTTTTAGGACATGGAAGAACAGAAATAGCAATTAGAGTGTTGCAAGTATTGATAGATTTAGTATTTGTTCTATTTGTATAATATGTTTTGATACATTAATTCAAAGTGTACAAAGTAACTATGTTAGTATAGAACTTAAGTGAAATAGAAATACTTGTATCTTCAAGCAAGATATCTTACTATTAAAAATACTTTTAATTACAGTTAAATTTTAAACACAAACAATTGAATAGATTCAAATTTAGACTTGAATAAAAATCAATTATTTTTGTGGTATGAATTATTTTGTATACCATTTATATTTTGTATAAAAGGATCAGTTAGAAAATCATATTAGTCTATAGTTCATACAAAACCTAAACTAATTAAAACAAATGAAATACTTTCAAAAGCATCACTTTATAAGTTTCTTTAAATTAATCAGTTAAGAAGGCAATTAGAATTACTGTGCATGACACACAAAATCATTTTAAAACTAATAAGTTTTGTTGTAAAATCCCCTTAGTTTATACAAAACCTTAACTGAAATGCACAGTAATGGACTAGTGCACCATAAATGTAATTTCACAAATTCCCTAATGCCCTTGTTCCACCAAAGGATTAAGCCCCGACCCTGTCGGCGACCCTTAATCGTGGACAGTCGGTGAAAAAAAAACAAAAATGGGCGGGAAAACTGGATCGGTTTCAAAGTCTGGGATTAAGTACAGATCATCCTCAGGAAGCCTCAGGACGCCTCAGGCGGCCCCAGACAGTCCCTAACTGGTCTGGGACTAAGAACAGACTAAGCCATTTGTCTGGTCGGTTTGAACCACGATCCTGTCGTACACAAACCGACTAAGCCCCGACTAACCCAGGATTAAGTCCCGACCCCACAAGGTGTCCTGAGGCATCCTCAGGCGTCCCCAGACCGAGATAGCCGATTTTTGATTTGCAATGGGACTAAGGGTCGCACGAAGCCTGGGACTAAGGGTCGGCGACTAAGGGTCGCAGGCGGCCTGGGACAGCATAGGACTGTGTAAATTTGGTCTGAGGAGGCCTGAGGAAGCCTGGGACTGGACATTTGGTTTATGGCGGGAAAAAATAATCGGTTGGGGTCGGGAGAAATATCAAACATGTTTGATATTTCTCACGGCCCCAACCGACCACAACCGACCCTTACAGGACGCCTGGGACTAAGCAAATTTTTGAAACCGACCCTCAAAAACCCTTAATCGGGAGCCTTAGTCGTGTGGTGGAACACCCACATAAAATAACATTCAGTGAATTTGTAAAAAAATTTACTAAAGTTTTAGGGATTTCGTGAATTCCCTAGACATTTTAGAGAATTCGTGAATTCCCTGGTCCATTTAGGGATTTCGCGAATTCCCTAAAAACATTCAGGGAATTCGTGAATTCCCTGATTACACAAATTCACTGTAACATATATATATATATATATAGGTGTTATCCTACAAAATTAACAAATCCAACTAGCTGATGAGGTGTTACATATCACTCATTTGACAGTGCATTTTAATTATTGTATTCATTGTACAGTGCATGTCCATAAAGGCAATAAGAACCATATTAAATGAATACTAAAAATGTTTCAAATAATAGCCAGTGGAGAACACTTGAACTCTAATCTACGAAGCATGATTATGGTTTTCAAATAGAGATGTCAGATTTAAATTAATGTTTGGTTTACTAGTGTTTGGCTGTGAATTTGACCATTCAACATTTATTTTTAGAGATTCAACAAACTCTAGCTTTTCTTTTAAAAGATTCAACAAACTCTAGCTTTACTTTCTCTGAATTAAATGATATGATTACTTTGCTGTGCTCTTCATGAAGCATATGTACAATTACATTTACTACTTGTGTTTAACTGTTTGTAAATAACTTACATTATGTGGTCATATCTGTACTTTTTACTTTGTACAAAATAAACTAATTTAATTTATACTTGTACAACTGTATTATTAATCCAAGTACTGTAAGTCCCCTAAATATGGAGAAGACACCCACTCTATTTCAGATTTAAGTAACTATAAAACAATGTGTCATGTCACTCTGTTGTCTCATCCTCCCTTCCCATCTCTGTTTTGTGGGTTTCTAAACCACTGCTATACATTGCCCCTTGACATTTTCATGCAATTCAATGGTTTTAAAGGTTAGAATTTAACCCGAAACAAACCACATGAAAAACAGTTCACTGAAAGCATATCTGTCAAGGTTACTATAGAGGTCCAAAACAGTTGAATCATATTATGTCACTCAGAGAAAAATGTTTACTTAACCAGGAATGTCCGATAATAGGATATATTTAAAGAACAAGTTTACTTGCTTTTGTTCAGAATAGATTATCTGCTACATAGCTGATCTGTTGACTGACGGATTGGTAGCAGTCTAGTAATGCAGTTTATAGCATTGAACAACATTTCAATATCAGTGTTTAACTGTTTGTGCCAAATTTAAGTTTGATTTTGACATGGAAATTCTGTTTTTATGCCCCTGCACCCATGTACAGACAATCTATGACTCATAAGTAGCCACAATAGACTATGACAATAGACATTTCACCGGAATATACCAGTGTTTTGCAATGAGGAAACATTTGAAAAACCATTTTGTAAATTCGCTTTCAGCTTTAGTGACCTCAGACATGAAATGCATACACTAGTCACATTGTCTCAATTTTTAAATATTTTTGTGTCTACTACATAATGCCAATAATAATTAATAATTTTTATTTTGTATTTGCATCATTGTTTTAAAACAGGATTCTGACCAAGTATGGAACCATCCCAATGGACCGAAGTTCACACTGTGTTTTCAAATCACAGCCTTAGTATGGGTGCCATGTGGGTTTCTATGGTTACTGTTGATCCCGTATGCCCACTACCTATCACAGATAGAGTCACAGATACTTCCTGGATCAACGCTCAACCAACTCAAAATGGTAGGTGTCTCAAATATAGATGTTGTAATGGCCTGTATCTCATATCATTTATCAAAGCTCAAAATGCCTCAGAACAGTTGGTATTTCATAAATAAATCTTTATAATGATATAAAATTATAGGTGCTTCATGTGATGAATCATTGCTGAAAATGCCACCAAATAGTTGGTGTCTCAATCCTAATAATGAGATGTCTCATCTCATGTATGAATGTTCACAACCTGAAAGCAGTCGGTGTCTAATGTCTATTGTCTCATTTTTCGTCGAAGCAGTTTTCATTATGTTTCTGTGTTCAAAATGGTGGTTGTCTTGGGTGTCATTTCTCAACTTCCTTAAAATGGTAGGTGTCTTGTTTTTAAAACTTTAACTGACTTTGAAATGCTAGGTGTGTCCTGTATCAATTCGTTTCGTTCATTCAGAGATATTATGATCTCACATTGATGGTATTGTCCACCGGCAATTAATGTGTGGTCCAATGTAAAACTTTCACATTGTTGTGAAAGGATGAAAAATATTTAGTGTTACATTTCTTTTCATTTTATTGAGATAGTGGAACAAATTTCCAACTACAGCCATCTTTACAGCTGATATAAATTATTAGTTAGATGTGCGACTGATTATTGGTTGAAAATTTCATCAATATCTGGATAAACTTCTAAATTTTTACAAACAGATTTCCTTTTCAATGTGCATAGCATATACAGTGAAACACTTTCATAATAGTTTTGCCTTTGATGCTCCTAAGATTTGGAATGACCTGCAAACAACGTTTGTAATGCAACATCTATTGCCTTCTTCCGAGAAAATATCAAAACTTACATGGTTGAAAAAGCTTATCTGCCTGAGACACCCCTCCACTCCTGTGTTTTCTCTGAAATGACCTGGCTATGTCAAAAAACCCAAGGCAAATTAATATGTTTATGCATAGTAACAGTTGCACCTAGAGTCTGTTGGATAATGGGGATGATGAAGTGCTATAAAAGTCCTTATTAGATCAGATTAGATATCAGCAATTGGCAAAATCTGTTTAATGAAATCTTGGTTTTTTATTTGAGCATTGAGTGAAACAATACTAGTTGTTGATTAATCAGTCTACCATGTTGGAGACACTTTGTTTTTGTAGTTGATTGCGACCCTACTGTTTCTTACTGCTGCCACTGACACAGTAAAAGGAGGGATTGATTACCAGAATGGAGATAGACCAATGGCTTATGTTGTCTCTCCAAGTATTTTTTGCATTACTCTGGTGAGTATGGAAAACTTTCTGTAAAGAATTTTTGGTTATATTGTGATGGGTAGTCAGAAGGGTGGAGGAAACCAGTACATACAGTTGGCTAAGGCTCTGTACCATAAAAAGGCAACCAGCAGCAAGCAACTACTAGCTTTCCCACTTGAGGTCAAGCTGGGATTTGAACTGCAGTTTCAGAGGTGGGAGACAAGTGTGTTACCTCTGTGCCACCTTGACCAATACAAAGGTACTAGACATGATGTAAAACACGAAATGAATAAGTAAAATTAATTAGTAAACAAGTAAAGTATTCCATTGCATTCAAAAATAACCTTTAGTAATGTGAGTAAAACATTTGATTGAATTAAATTTTTTTTAAAGTGTTAATCCTATACTGTTTCTATATGTTTTAAGACAAGGCTATGTTATTATTCCTTTAAATCACATAATATATCCACAATATTATACAAAGGTCTGCTCTTTAAATACTTTCAGCTATTATCACTGGTGCTAATTCGAGTGGAACGCTGGAAAGCCTTTGTTACATCTGGAGTGTTATTTCTATTCCATCTACTTCTGGTGATTACAGGAATTGTGCCATTTTACATGAAGATTCTGGAACCAGAAACTCAGGTGAGGCACTCGAGCAGACTAATAGGAGCTGTCTTCACAAACAGCGAATTTCAATAACGAGTACTGCAAGCTTGTTACGATTTGTTCACCAATAGCCCATGGTAAATGAAAAGTTGTTAAAAGATGGTTTACATGCTAACTATGTTAAACTGAACAATTGCAACACAAGAAAGTTTACATTGTAGTAATAACCAACATTACAAGTGTTATTTCCTTTGTAAATCTTTTATTTCAGGGCTGGCAATATGACAAGTTTTGTTTCATCACTTTCTATGTATACTATTGCTTCCTGTTTGTGCAGTTTATTCTACTTTGCTTTGCTGAAAACATTCCTACAGAGAATCCATTTCCAGATAGGGTGAGTTTATTGCTGTAAAAAGAAAACTAACAACTATACAATTGTGTACAAATTTAAATATTAGCGTTTACAATAACAACCATTAATTCAATGCAGTTGTGATATCATCAGGTGGTTCATAAAGCATTTCACTGCCATTCTGGCTACCCTGGGAGGAGAGATTTGCTTCATTTATGCTCATAGAAAAACTTAATGTTCGAATTTACAAAATGTTTATGGGGCCTCCCACCTCTGAGATCGGAGTTTGAATTCCGGTCCGACCTCAAGTGGGAAAGCTGGTAGTTTGCTTGCTATTGGTTGGCAGTTTACAGTACAGAACCTTGACTAACTGTATGTACTGGTTTCCTCTGCCCATAAAACTACCCGTCATGATATGACCTATACAGTGTTGAAAGCAACGTTAAAACCCAAATAAATAAATAAACAAATTTACAAATGTTTATAATAAAGCTTCCGGGATTGAATACCAGTGTGGAGGTAGACTGATGTCTTATGTTGTCACTCCAATAATTTTTGGCATTATTCTGGTTTGTGAAAAACTTTCTGTGAAGCATTTTTTTGGTAAAAAATGCAAAATGCTACTTCATGTAGCCTCTTGAGATTGATTGATTTTTAGCCTAGGATTTGAACCACAGTCTCAGAGGTGCACACTGTACTGCCATATGCCAGCCACCTTTCATGTGAAAGATGGCCATAAAAACTACTCTTCAAAATCATGTAAGGTTTTTGTTGCTAAGCAGGGGTTGAAAATAGGCTATAACACTGTAGGTTAGGGTAAATTGTTAGTGGGGATTAAGTTTAGCTATTGAAGCTAATGAGTTTTGATAAAAAAATTCCATCTGAAATTTTAAGCCTGTGGATTAAACATAATGTTAGTAATGTAAGGTAAACCCTGCAGTTTCTTAAGCAAAACTAACCACAGTGAAATTTTTATTCTAGTGGAATTATTAAAAGTTATTAATTAGAGCAATTTTGGTTCATGCAGTAATTCTGCAAAGTTTCTTGTTTTTGCAGAAGCCATGTACAGAGGTTCAATCCTCATTTCTTTCCAGACTTACATTTTGGTGGATTAATGGGTAAGTAAAGATAGGACATGCATTCAGTAACTATTTCTTTATAACCTGTAACATTGCTGTAAGAAGTGCTGAAATACCTTAAAGGGGTGCAGTAAGTAACGCACTACCCTTTTGCCACTGAGGTCATGACGTGTATTTTGAATGATAACCTACCTTTCAGTGACAAAGTTGGTTATTATCTCCCATTTCACCTTTGTGTCTGTGCATCTGTTTTTATATTTCATCACTTCTACAAAACTACCTTATGAATACTCAGTCATCTTTTGGTATGTGGGTCTACTTGGGCATCAGTGACATGTCTGCTTTATGGTAATTCTCAAGTGCCGAAGGAAATTCTTGTGACTTTTGGTTACTGCTTCAATGGCCAATATCCAAAGTGACTGGATAGATTTCTTTCATATTTGGTAAATTGGTACACATAGACCCCAGGAAGAAACTCAAGGCAAGTTAACCTTAAATTCATGACATATTCAACCTGTCTCAGGCTCTGAGTTCTTGTTATTTATGTCTGTTGCATACTCGACGTGTGATAACTACTGCAGCCGTAGTTTTATTGTTTACTTTTGTTAGATGGTTGATAGTATAACACCATGACAAAATAGTATGTACAAGTATCTACAGTATGTATGTCTTAGATTATTAAGAGCTAACCTAGATAGAAACTATCCTGGTTTCATGGTGATTTATATCCCGGGAAACAAACGTTGTCACAACCTTTGTTATTTATAGCTGTGTCAACAAAAATTGCAAAACTAAACAAGTACCCGACATATTTTCTTCAAAAATGTCTGAAGCTACAAATAACTTGCCTGTAAAGAGATATAAATGTCATATGTATACCTTAGATATTTATTTTTGCATATGCATTTCATTCCAAGATTTTTAACTCTGGTACACACTATAGTTATTCAAACTTCTTGCCTAATACCACAATGATTTCCTTCAAATGAAAAGATTCAGTAAGTACCATAACTTGCCTTCAAAACTGTATAAATGTCATGACTAATTGTAAATAGTTACTTGGATATACATTTGAAGTCTGTTCAATGTTATTTAAAACAATATAATTTTCTGCTCCTCACCACCGTTACACACAACACTTAGAAATTTTCTTGGCCTCTACTCAACTGATCTCCTTTAAAAGGGTTAGAAACAACATTAATAAATGTCCACCCTGCTGGGGGGACGGACCTATTGTTTTTTTCTCTCTTTTTTATTTTCAAAATGAACACAACCAAGTACATTACATAGATAAGAAGATGTTTGTTACAAGTTCGTAATGGTTGACTGCAGAAATTTCAGAGCCAAGGATAAGAACAGTCCTGCATCTCTCTAACTAGGCTGGTTTTATCTGGTGTGTCATGTATCTTTGTATTGTGTTATAGGTGTGTATTACAAGACTTTATATGCTTGTATTGTGCCTTAGGTTGATAGTAAAAGGCTATAAGAAAACCCTTGAAGACAATGACTTATGGGCATCCAATCCTCGGGATTTGACCAAAAACATCCACCCAGATTTTGACAGGGCTTGGATGAAAGAACTAGCCTCTGTGCAATGGTTTGTTTTGTTATGTCAGCTGATGTATTACCATGGTCTTACTGATGTATTGACATCATCCAGCTGACATATAATCATGGTCTTGCTGACATGTTGGCATCCTTGAATGTCATGCGCACCTCTCTTGAGACACTGTAATAGCGACAGAGCAGATGATTGTCTTATCTCATAGTTTATTAATCTTTAAAACAAGAAAACCAAAACAACAGCCTTTCACATGCTTGTACATTGCGGTTGATGATGTCATTCTGTTCAAAACAATGGAAAAGAGGCTTGGTGGAGAAATGGGTAACACACTCCAATCTCTAAGGCTGCAAGTTAAAATTTAATCCATGGCCTTTAGTGAGAAAGTATATTTATTTGATAACATCTGATGATAAACACAATTGTGGTGATCATCGTAATTGCAATATCATGAATTTATCATGACACAGTAATACTATGTAGGAACATAAGTTATTCTGATGCATAAATGTTTCAATTTTATTGAAGCTTGTATAATGCATCTTATACAAGAAATAATTTCTTTACCTATGGTCTAATTGAAACAGCAGTGAAGGGTTGGATTTTAGTCATAAATACTTCTAACAATACAATATAACTGTGAAAACAATAATATCATTAAGAAAAATTGTGAGGCACTTAGTTTATACATTTTGTTTCTCCTGGTATAGCAACTAATTAAACTGTATGTGTAACACAGTGGACTGAAACAGGCAGGATTGAAGCATCAGATGAGTCAAAACTATGGGCGTCAGATTAGTCGGGCATCCAGCAGAAGCCAGAGTGAAGCCACAGAAAGCACTCCATTGTTACGTGAAAGAAACCCATCTGAAAAAATTCCACTGATTAAAAATTCAGGTCAGTGCAAATTGTGACAAAGATAAATGGCTAATGGGTGTCATGTTGGTGAATCATAAATAATGTGGACTATAAACAAAACAATATTTAAAAAAGTGTTTTTTTTTCATTTTTTTTAACCAATCAATAACCAGATGAACCAGTTTTTCATTTACACCTTTCAATGAAATTTACACAAAATTAATAAAAAATACATAATAGACAACTTTCATGTGACTGGACAGAAAGAGAGTGATTATCAAATGGCCAGACTACAGATGGTCCTCAGATAAAATTAACAGACAGGACCAACTGGTCTGTTCTGGACTGGCTATCGGTATTTCTGTATTAAATTTAATGAGGGTTAATGTTTTTTGGCTGTGCCACCCACTGGAAGGATAAGGATTTATCACAGGAGAGTATCATGTTTTGCTTACTACAGGTGACTGCGGAGTAACAATTCAAATTCCAAAGAAGAAATCTGCCTCACTGTTGAAAACTCTGGCCAAAGTGTATGGGTTAACACTACTTAGAGCTAACCTATGTAAAGTGGTCTGTGATATTCTCACATTCGTGGGCCCAATTTTACAAAGGTAAGCCACGTTTATAAGATGGATGAGTGAAAACTGTCACGTATACATAAGTGAGTCCAGTTTATGACATATATATGCATGTGAAATGTGTCCCATTGTACCAAGGCGAATCAGATTTATAGGATGGATTTAGGGGTTAGGGTTAGGGGTTAGGGTATCAGTTGGGTTTAAAGATGAACAATTAATACTTGCCCATTTTTTTTGCAGAGGCAAGTCTTGTTTACAGATAAAAAACACCTTGTACAGATAAAATATTTTGTACAGATACCCATCTGTTTTTTTGTTTTATCCCCCTATAGTAAGGGGGGCTGAGTTTATGGTGTAAGGAGCTGATTTTATGAAGGGAGGGTGCTGCGTTTGTGGTCTAAGGGGACTGATTTGGTGAAGTAAAGAGGCTTAGTTTGTTGAGTAAGGGTTCACAGTTTGTTGTGTAAGCGGTAAGCACTAAAGTGTAGCATTGATACAGCTTAAATTTATCATAACCCCTGTTTTATCTCCTTATTTGTTACATTTAGAGCCTTAAAATGTATTGGGAGATAGTAGCAAACCATGTGCAGAGAGTCTAAAAATGCAGTCAGATTTACTCCCTGGACCCACTATGGATGAAACTGGGGGATAACAGCACAGATATTATCTTTGGCTTACATTTTCTTTATTATTTCTTTTAGAGTGTTAGAATGTATTGTGATGTAACAGGAAACCAGGGAGTCTAGACAGCCAGTCATATTAACTCCTGAGTGAAACTTGGGTCATAAAATCGCAGATTTCATGTTTGGTTCATATCTTCTTTATTATTGCTTTTAGAGCCTCAGAGTGTATTGGGAGGTAAAAGGAAATAATGTGCAGGGAGGCTAGAAAGCTGGCAAATTTATCTCCGTCCTTGCCTCTTATGGATGAAGCTGATGTCATAAACTTGCATATTTTTTTTCAGTTTGTATCTCCTTTATGATTGCTTTTAGAGCTTTAGAATGTAAAAATGTATTAAGAAGTACACTAATAGGAAAGCATACTCATTGATTTCAGAAAATTAGTCATCAACAGAAAGATACTTTCTGGCCAACTGGAGTGCATCTATGTACATAAAAAGCCTAATGTAGACCACAATACTGTCCTTCCCAAATACTAAGCATGATTTATTGTTAATGTGTATGTGCAGAACTCTCAAATGCAAATGACAGATCTCTTTGTTTCCAGAGACAAGAGAACAAAACACAGCTCATTAATATAGAAAAGATTTCAAAATTTTGAGATAAAATACCATGAACATGTATATTTGATGTATTTACATGGCTTTGCATTAAAGTAAAACATTTTAGAACAAAAAATGGCTATGTTATGAATGACATATAACATTGAAACATTGTCATAGATAATAGAAGACTTTTTGACGATTTATACAATGTGTGTTGATTGTACTGCTGGATGTTACTTGCAATTATTACAGTGACATACCTAACAGTGTTGTTACTTTTTGCACAGTGTTACATGTTCTGACAATCTCCTGTATATTACCAATAACCCATGCATTTACCTTCAGTTATTCTGAAAAAGGACTGCCTTATGAGTGGCAGTAGCTATACATCTTGGGTATGACTGAGAAATTTTGTTATTTTCAGTGGCAATAAAATAACAAATGAGAAGAACAAATGCTAGAGCAAATATTCTCAATAACAAATTTAATAGAAGTACCATATAAAATCCAAACTGTTTCAAGCATACTCTTTTAACATCTACTGTTCTCAATTATGGTGGAAATATAAGTCGGAGGGATATAAAATCTTTGTTGTAGCATACAATAATTATTTTAAGATATTGCTAGGTTATAAGTTAACATGTAGTGCTAGTCAAATGTTTTTACACAACAATGTACATCATTTTAGTGTTTCACGTAGAACATCTATGTTAAGTTCTATGGCAAGAATTAACTCTTATGATATTGTACTTAGTCAAAGTGTGTAAGTGTTAAGAGCTATGCTGCAGTCAACATTTCACAAACAGTGGTGTGATATTTTATATTAGATGAACCCACACTAACAGTTAATTTTTTTATTGGACCTATTTGTATCCACCGGACAGCATCCGGTTGGAATGATGGATTTTGCTTCGTTACGCCGCCGCCGCAGTGTGTAGAGTGATTTCACCGTTACCACTCTAACGAAAAAAATATTATAACTAGCCTTCTCAAATTGGCAGGATATGTTCATCATTGTAAAATCTTGACTGGGAATAGTTTTAGCCTCATTTTGAGAAACAAGATAGCCGCCACGGGTGTTTCTTTGGCAGTCATGAAAAGTGCTTATATCTCCCTTATTATTGGTGCTAGAGGCTTGGTATGTGAAGCCAACTTATAGGAAATCATGGGCTGGGAATCTTCTGATGTGGTCAGCGTTGACCTTGAGCTCCCTCCTTCAAGGTCAAACGAGGATAGCCAAACTTAAAAGTGCTTACAACTCACTTATTATTGGTCTTAGAGGTTTGCAATGTGAAACCAACTTATAGGAAATCATGGGCTAGGAATCTTCAGATATGGTGAGATTTGACCTTGAGCCCCTCCTTCAAGGTCAAATGAGGAAAGCCGAAGTTAAAAGTGCTTATAACTCACTTATTATTGATCCTAGAGATTTGCAATGTGAAACCAACTTATAGGAAATCATGGGCTAGGAATCTTTTGATGTTGTCGGATTTGACCTTGGACCCCTCCCTCAAGGTCAAACAAGGATAGCAAAACGAGGAAAGCTGAAGTTAAAAGTGCTTATAACTCGCTTATTATTGGTCCTAGAGGTTTGCAATGTGAAACCAGCTTATAGGAAATCATGGCCTAGGAATCTTTTGATGTGGTCAGATTTGACCTTGGACCCCTCCTTCAAGGTCAAATGAGGATAGCGACTCTTAAAAGTGCTTATAACTAGAAAAACAAGGAAAGCCGAAGTTAAAAGTTTATAAAAAATCATGGCTTAGGAATCTTTTGATGGTGTCAGATTTTATCTTGGGCAACTCCTTCAAGGTCAAACGAGGATAGCAAAATCTGAAAGTACTTGTAAATCGCTTAGTATTAGTCCTAGAGGTTTGCAATGTGACACCAACCTATAGGAAATCATCTGTTAAGAATCTTTTGATGTGGTCAAATTTGACCTTCAAGGTTAAGCGATGGTTGATTGGCTTTGGTGAGTTGTCTTTTTGGTGGATACAATTTGCATTGGTTCTCTGATGCGCTAGGTCTAGTTTGTTATTGCTATGTAACTATTATTATTATTGTATGTGTACTTATGTAACTATGAAAATATTTACTCACCAAAAAGTACTGCCTCTTGGTAAATTATTGTCACTTCAAACAGCAAGACTTATACTTAACAACTAATTGTAGTTGCAATATTTAGTCATATAGAGTTTTTAACAATATTATGAACCTGTACTGTCAAATTAGCAGCAAAGGCTGTCAACTATTTTATTGTATCCCCAGATGAAAGTCGGGGATACTTAGGATTCAGTATGGTCATGCTGCCGGGCTTACTGGTTACAGAGGATGGCTGGTTACAGAGAAAATCTGCTGATTCCACAGTTATGGACAGGAAGAAGGCAGTTGTTTCATTTAAGCCTACCCCTGCTGAGACGTAGTCTAATTCATCCAGTTCTGCCAGCTCCTATGAGCTTTCGCAGAACTGTGGAGCCACCAGGAACTGGTTACAGAGCATTGCTTTACCTATAGCCGGTTAGGCCCTGGTACTGGGCTGGTCCACAGGACTTACTAACAGACCAGCAGAAGCCTTTTAAGGGTCCAAGTGGCCATCTTAGACCAGTTACTGCCCGAGGAAATTGGTTACAGAGAAAATCTTATACCAGTCATTGGTCTCGGTGAGATGACTTGTCTCAGCCTACCAGACCAGTCAGCCAGCCTACTGTCAGGACCTCCTAGCTGGTCGAAAGTGACTATAGATAAGAAGACTTTCCTAACAAGATTTGTCCAACTACCTGTCAGCCTTATCTTATCAGACCCCACACCAGCCAGTTACTGGTCCCGGTGAGATGCCAAACTCAACCGGACTTGTCAGCCTACTGCCAGAAAGAAGTCTGCTGTATCAGTTACTGTGGAGGTTCATCAAGTTTTTCTTATGGGTTCCAGTGAGATATAGTGATCCACCCTCCTAGACTGGCCACCCAGCTTGCCTTTTACCCAGCATGTGACCAGTGTCAGCTGACACCAGGGGCCTGAGTTTGCAAACTCAGCCCTCACCTCAAGGTTATAACCCATTTGCCAGTTTTCACAACTCAAGCAATGGTAAATTTATCTGTTAATCAGACCAGGGGTCACAGTTCTCATAAATGGCTATTAGTGTTTTCCACAGTGGGGTTGTGTGGAAATGACCCAAGGTCGCAGATCCCTTTTGGATGGTTTCTTACTGTGTGGATCAGTGAACCTGTCACCAGTGTTGAAACTGTTTTTTTTGGCCCCAACCTGCCTGGTCAAACTTGGGCCACCCGATGGGCCAGTCCCAAGTTTATAAGAATCTCCCAGCCCCTGAAAGGGTTACTGACACCCATAGAGAAGCAAGTCCACCTTGGTCGCCTCCACATGAGGCCGATACAGTGGCTCTTGAAGAACAGCTGAAGGGTACCAGACTCACTAGAAAAAGTGATCCCAGTTCACTCCACCCCATCTAAAATGGTGGTTGTAGGATGAAAATGTGCTTCAAGGTCAACCATTACTCCTACTTAAATTTGCTCTGCAAATCCTTACAGATGCATCATGAAGGGAGAGTGCTTACTTAGGGGAACACACTGCAAGGGGAACCTGGTCCCTTCCAGAAGCAAGTTACACATAAAGTATCTGGAACCAAGGTGATCTTTTGGCCCTAAAGGAGTTCCAAGACCTCTGTTTGAACCTTATTGCTACCATAGCTACAGACAACACCATGGTGGTTGCCTATTTAAGGAGGGGGGAGTAAGTCAGGCCTTCTTTGTGCCCTAATATGGAGAATCCTGACCTGGTGCTCCAGGAAACAGGCTCAAGCCCGACACATTCACGCTTCAACCATATTCCATCTGGGGATACACTGCGTCAAGACGCAATGTCTAGTATGGTAGTTGTTACCATGTGCAATCTCAGAACTAGACTGACACTATTTTAAAAGCTCAGACTACCTCATTTCTGTGTCCTTGACCCCTGACCTGATTCTTGTAACACGGAGTATACTAAACGTCTGTGCTAAAGCACCAAACTGCATGACACTGTTATTGTTGTATGTGTATTTATGTTTATGGATCATGTGTCTGCAATAAAAATAAAATAGTAATAAAATGTGTGTTCATTCCAGTGCCCTCATTAACTACACAGAAACAGACATGCCCCGCTGGAAGGGTTACTTCTTTGCCTCCATGTTTTTTGTCCAAGCCCTACTTTACTCCATATTTTTCCACCAGTTCTTTCACATTGCCAGGATACTAGGAATGAATATTAAAGCAGCTCTCATAGCCGCAGTCTATAAAAAGGTAAGACACTTTCTGTATTTAGAATTGTCATTTAAAACAGTTTATATTATAAATAATTGAAGCTTGTGTCATTTTTGTCAATTTTGAAAATCTCAGCAACTCTTGTTGAAGTCATTTTATTCATAAAAGCTAAGATTGGTATTAATAAAAAAATTAAAATCAATACAAATTCCACCCTTAATTTACACATAATCTGTAACTGTGTGAAATTCCAGGCATTGACAATGAGTAATGAAGCTCATAAAACATCTACAGTGGGTGAAATTGTGAATTTGATGTCAATAGATTGCCAACGTGTACAGGAAGTCACTGCAAATCTTTATCTGGTGTGGTCAGCTCCGCTACAGATCATTATTGCCATGTACATGCTCTGGGGTATTCTCGGACCTTCCATACTGGCCGGGGTTGGAGTAATGATCCTGCTGCTGCCATTGAATGGGGTGGTGGCAAATATGCAAAACAAATTACAGGTTATCTACTGCTGCAGTTATTTGTATGGTTCTTTAAGTCTTGCAATAAAACCTTGATTGATTAAATACAGACACAGTAACCATTACACACTATAATATGTTAAATATGTAGAATAAATCTAGTCTAATATAATCCATACATTTTATAGCTCCCAATCTATGTGATGGCTTGTCCTAGCAAACCACTTGGTATTTTTATAGCACTTGGATAAACAGTCACCATGATTTGTATAATTATAGCATACAGTACGCTAATGGCAAATGTTGTTCCACAAAGTCCTGGTGAAAGTATTTTAATCTCATGCACACTTAATTTGTGTAATTTGTGCAATAAAAGTCATATTAGAATTATAATTACAAACACGTCCTTGCGAATTTTGTGATCTCGACAAATTAAAGAAAACTCCTTGATACCAACGAAAGTTTTACAATATGGTCTCTATAATTTGAGTTGAACTTTATTGGGCTAATGTGAAAGTCACACTCCAGCTGAAGTCCATGTCATGGTGAGCTCCTTGATAATTCAGTCTGCTACCATCCTTCACATGTATCTTGTCCTATGCAAACATTTCTTTTCATTCTAATGGCTCGTGGTAATATGCCTCATGTTTCAAGTCTTGTTTGTTTCAGATACATATACTTCGAAGTATTCTATTTAGTCTTTTTAATATTTGTTTTGGAATGTCTTTAATTTCCTACATATTTCAAAATTTTCAATGTTTTCTAGTTGCTGTGATTCATTTTTGCAGTTAGCCCAGATGACTCAGAAAGATCAGAGAATTAAACTGATGAATGAAATCCTCAATGGCATCAAGGTAAACAAATTTGATATTGTACACTATACTCTTCCCTTCAGCAAACATGACATAAGTTTAGGTTAAATTTAGTGATCTTTATGTGAATCTTGTTTACTTCATCATAACAAAAAAACATACAGTGATACCTCTTTAAAGTGGAAGTAAATACTCAAACTCAAATATAAGAACTTAAATTATGGTCAAAACTCTTAAATTTAAGTTTATACTCAACCTCAAATATAATACCTTTTCTCACGTCTGTGTATTCTGAAACTCAGGCTCTAAATCATTTATCTTCACTATATTTGGGAATTACATTTAAGTTTGTATGAAAGGAATCTCAAGTGTTGGACATTATTGCTGAATTAATTTTTTTTGACATTGTTTTTAAGTTGAGTTTGAACATATACTACTTAGGTAGAATTTTACCTGAGAATGCTAAATTTGAGGTTATACTTATGTGGGACTGAGCTTGACTTAGTGAATATCTGGCCAGGTCCTTGGAGGGCATGTTTCATTGACATTTATCCTTTTATAAAGACATCCTGATTTGGCAGAAGTATCTGCTCTATGGGACCACATTCATAAAAGGGATTAGCGAAAGACGAAAAATTAGCTTAAGTTTACTGTGAAAGGCTATAGAGTAAAAAATCTAAAATTCGCCACATATCTGAAATTCGCCACATGTGGAAATACTGATAAAATGAATGAATTCAGGTGAGATTTGTTGAATGTACAGTAAAGTAAGGCTTTTTGAACTGAAACAGACCAATTTTAAGGCAAAACATCATTTTCTTTATAAAATTAACTAAGGTGTTAGAGGTGGCGAATTTTAGATTTCTTACTCTATACTTAAGTTAATTTTTTGCTCATCTTTCACTAATCCCTTTTGTGAATACAGCCTCTGCTGGAGTATTGAGTTCACGGTGTGCAACTGTATATAAACATTGCAAAGAAATTATTACTGACTTACAAAAAAGTCAGTGAACAGTCGTTTTCTTAAAACCATACTGTTTGTACAAGTACAACTCTCAGGAATAGTATTCATGTAAAACCATCCTTTAGCTGTAAATTGATGATTTCTATGAAGAGACACTGCGCAACAAAAGCATTTTAGAGGGTGTTGTACCATTAAATGTGGATAATAGGAAAACGTCCCGAATGACATATACAGAAAAAATATATCACGAATGAAGATAACAATATTATACGAGTGCGTAGCACGAGTATTATATTGTTAATCTTCATGAGTGATATATTTTTTCTGTATATGTCTGATGAGGGATGTTTTACTTTTATTATCCACCATTTTGTGCGATTTATGGGTCAAATAATATGAATATTTAATGAGAAAACGTGAAACAGACTGTCAAAAAGAATGAGCAACACTGAATATAAAAGTTCAATCTTTACCTTGCAATATCTCAGTCATTTCTGCATGGATATTTATGCAACATACATGAGCAGAAGTGCTAGAATAACACCTTTCTAATGATATATTATACATATTTTTAAGTTACATACTTTCCGAGATATTGTTGAAAAACCGGAAGTTAATCACACTCAATATCCATAGTACCGGGGCGCCGGTGTATACAAAAAAAATACATCCCGGTCTGTATTTCCCCGTATTTAGGACAAATACGTTGCGTGGTGGATAATAAAATTTCAAATTCTGTCAACAGAACTTGCAATCCTTGTGTTTCATTAGATTGGAGGGATTTGAAATTCTGTTGACAGAGTTTCATATTCTGTTAATGACATTTGGGGAATTGCTCTGAGGTCCAGATATTAGGTTATTTTGAAGAATATAATTTTTCACTTTCAGTTGACATTATGGCATTACTTTTTGTTGTCTGTGTACACATACACGTCTGCATGAACAACTCCTCCAAAAGAATAAAGCCAAAGGACATGCTGTTTCTTTTAAAAGATACCTTATCTATTGAGGATGATAAATCGTAATTTGCATGCAGATTTGTGTATTCATCAGTTTCCCAGAGCTGTTACAAGCGACGTACCGCCAGCCAAAGGGTGGAAATTTCGACACTATATCACAATTTTTCTTTGACTACAGAAGGGATTTCTCTCTTATCGTGCATATATGTACTAGGCCACTAGTTAGATTCCTTTGTATGAGTATCAGTCCTGGATCTTTCTTAATTATTTTATGAATTTTTAAAATAATTTTTAATGCATTAAAATTCATGAATTCATGCAACAAGTCACAAAACATAGTAAAAGTGCAGGCCAGTACCTTGTTGCATTTGATACATCCTTTTCTAATTTCACTTGTACTCTGAATCTCAAAACACAAATTCAGCTGACACAGAACCTGTTCACAGGCAGTGATTGCTTGTTTTAATATTCCTACTCGCTCATTTCTTTTAATAAAGGCAGTTATGGCAGTTACTATCTTTTATTTTTAAATTTTCCAATTTTTTCTGTGTACCAAGGATTAAATACCTACTTACTCTTCAGTATTAATTTTTTCATGTGAACCAAAACTTCATGCAATGTAAAAACTAGCAAGGCACATGTAATTACAAGGAGTATTAATAAGTAAGGTTTCAAGTTCCGATTTGAAGTTCTTTCAACAGAATTTCAAATTCTGTCAAAATGATATTTGCCTTACAGTATTGAAAGGAATGGATGTTATGGCTTGAAACAAATGCTGAAATGAACTTTTGATTTATGAATTTGGGACCTATAATAAGGAACCTTAAGGAATATCTCCATAATTGCTACGTCTTGTTTTAACATCAGATGTATACAAAGACAGATATGGGGCAAAATGT
The DNA here is from genome assembly GCA_964017235.1 of Sabellastarte sp. h YS-2021. Lineage (NCBI taxonomy): Eukaryota > Metazoa > Annelida > Polychaeta > Sabellida > Sabellidae > Sabellastarte > Sabellastarte sp. h YS-2021. The sequence continues at coordinate 40,928,959 of OZ024932.1, forward strand.
TGGGCTTTCAGTAGTGAGGGTCATGTACCAAGGTTCAGGTACTATGATTCATTGTTTGACAGGCAGCCAGTGAAGAGGCATCAGGGTTGGAGTCATATGACTCAAAATCTAGAAGCAGCAGTAACAAAGCATGCCAAAAACAAGGTTGTATTTTTTGGAGCGTTGTGATATCTTTGGCTAATAATCGACAAAACATTGAATTAAATACAGCCAATATAAATTTCAAAAGGCAAGGAAAGAAGAAGATTTCAGTTATATACCTACATATTTAGCAAACTGAGTTCCCTATTGTGAGGAAAATGTTGCAGCTGCAACAGAAGATTAATTTAAATAAGAATAGATGTCAATATCATTGAGTTGTCAGAGGCAATCAGCACTGAGGAAAGACAGGCTTCATGTGGAAAAGCATCCATGTTTATATATGCTCATGATTTACAGCTGTTTATATTAAAGTTTTTTTTTCATTTTGCACTGACTTCAGGTGTTAAAGCTGTATGCCTGGGAGCTGTCATTTAAAGACAAAATTAATGTCATTAGAAATCTGGAACTGGAAACCCTGAAGAAGAATGCCTACCTTGCAGCATTTGGCACTTTTACATGGACATGTGCTCCTTTCATGGTAACCTAATGCAAACTGTCTAGTAGAGTCTCTTTTTAAGTAGAAATATCACATCTTTTGTGTGTTTTATGTAGAAATAGACCCAGTAATATCAAAATACTGCTTAAAAAGAACTGGTTTTCAGAACCAATAAGATAAAGTTAATATGGTTCAGCTATATTAACAAGTGGCACTTAAACTTTAATGTATTTAAACCATATATATGCAATTAAGACTCTTATTAATTTAGAATTTGTTTTTTACCCCACAGTCCTTAAGGGCTGTTGGGGTATTGTTTTCAGCCATGGTGTCTGGTTAGATAGGCGAGTGGCCTGGCAGGCAGGTGACGGGAAAAGTTTGTTTACAAAGCTGACACTGTTTGCTCTGAAAGTCTCCTGAATTTTGTACTGTTTCACTTCTTTTGCATGTCATGGTGGTGAAAACTGTGCCCTCAGGCTGTGGACACACACATCTCCTATGCTATTTTCTATATATGTAATTATGACTCTTGAACAGGGTTTCAACATCCTTGAAAAAATTGCTTCATTTTCAAGGCCTTGAAAGTCCTTGAATTTGGCCAAAATTGAATAAAAGCCTTGAAAAGTCCTTGAATCTGCATCATCTAGTTTTATGTTAAAATAATGTGATAATAAAGAATTTTGTGGGAGGAACGGATGGCTAGAAGGGGAGGTAAAGGAGGCCGTACCTTAAAATATATCCTTGAGAATTGTTGTAAATTGGAATTTATTGCTCAGGCTCTAGGTGAATTTTGTCATTGCTGCCTCCCAGACAGCAAGACTCTGTAGGACCACCACTGGCCCACCAGCGGCATAGCGGTTGGTCCGATATTGGCTGTAGCTGGTGGCTAGCCATTGGCATGACCAGCTGGTAGACAGTGGTCCACTATTGGCAGCCGGCAATAAGGTTTACTGGTGGTCTATCAGTGGCCCACTGTTGGCAGCCAATGATAAGCTTTTCTGTTGGTCCACTGGTGGACCACCTTCAGTAACCAACAAAGTTGACTGTTGGCCCACCAGTGCCCACTGTTGGAGGCCATCAACTTTTTATTGTGGTTCTCTGGTGGTGTGACCAGCTGATAGATCGTGGTCCACTGTTGGCAGCCAACAATAAGGTTTACTGGTGGTCCATCAGTGGCCCACTGTTGGCAGAAAATGATAGGCTTTTCTATTAGTCCACTGGTGGATCACCTTCATTAGCCAACAACCCAGAGAGCATGCAGACGTTGGCCTAACATTGGTATATCTGTTGGTCTGTTGGCATGCAGACGCATGCAGACGTTGGCAGCCACCGTTGGCCCAATGGCTTTTTGGCCATCGGTGTGACGTTGGCAAGCCAATGGTAAAATTTTACTACAACTATAGGATTAGCCAATCAGATTGCAGCATAGAGTTATGTGGCCATTGTTTAACAGAAAGTAAATAATTGACAGACTGTGGATGGATTTTAGGTAAGGGAATCCCTGATAAGTCACATGACGAAACATAAACAATGGTGGAACAGTATCTTAAGATGATATACTCCATAATCAAATAATAAAATTATTATGTTCAGAAACAACTTTTCTTATTGTGAATTTATAATGAGAATGTTATTTTTATGTCTAAAATTGCTAATTAGTTAGTTAAAAATTGTGGGCTCACTGAAATATGATTTTTAGAGATACCATAATGAATCATTTTTTACTAAGTGTCACATAATCCCCTATTAATGCTCGCCGCCATCTTGAATAAAAATCCACCATTGGCCCACCGTTGGCCCAACCTCAGCAGCCTGAGTTTTGGTTGGCAAGCCTTCGTTGGGCCAACATTGGCCGAACATTGGCAAAATCTACTGATCATGTAACCAATAGCCATGTTCGCCCAACATTGGGCAAACGTTGGCAAACTCTGCTGACCATGCGACCACCAGCCAACACTGGTCCGATGGCAGAATGCTATCTAGGAACAAGCTTGACTGGTGGTCCACCATTGGCAGTCATCTGTCAGCAGATGTTATGGTTTGGATATTTTGAATATTACCCATACATACAGAACTGGCAATTCATTCAATGAATGCTTATGTGTGGTGCTGGTGCAAAACCTGTGGCACACTTGATGAAATTCCATCAGTTACAATGGGAAGTTGCACAAGTAAAAGCCTTACTGAATTCTAATATGACTTTAACAGTGCCTAATCTGCATAAAAAGACAGACCCAAAAGTGCAACAACCAAGATTCAAGTAAAAAATATTTTCAGACAGTGCAATAAACAATACAGTGATACAATAATACAGAGTTAATAGAAAAATACAGTACTTAAAATGCCAAAATTGTGATATCTGTTACGTAGCTTGGACTCCTAAAAAAAATTACTGGGACTTCCATTTTTTGTTGTCATTTTTTGGCATTATTTTTTCAAAGTCTATCAAAACAAATGCTATTCAGCAGAGCTTGAGGTTTAGCCACCAGAGGACCACCATTGGCCCACCAACTAAGTATAGCTCTTACAGATCATAGTTGCATGTGTCAGATAAAAATAATTTTGGGATAGTTTATTTCAGGTTTCATCAAAACACAAAATTATATCAAATGGAAAAATGAAGATATCTTTAACTTTAACTAAAATAAAATATTTGCCACCAATGGCCCACTGGATGCCCATCATGGGTCCTGTACTACTTATGTAGTGGGTGGGCCATTGAAGGTCCACCTGTGGCAAATATATAAGCAAGCAATATATAAAGTAATAAAGTGGAAGAAAGACTGGCTGAGCAAAAGGAAGGAGTACAGAATAAGTTTGTTTATGTAAATGACATTAACTTATGTTTGGTGAAAGAAATGTATATTTTATCTAATTTTTCCAGGAATTTTACACCAGTGGGCATAGGCTAGTCCCTAAGCTACAGCCACTGACTTTAGTAGTTGGTGGGCCAACAGTGGGCCACGTATTATATTTATATTTTGAATAATCTGTTTTTAACATTGAATATTGCTAAATAATATGTCAGAAAACAATAGTTGAGGTTGCGTATGAAGTTATTTATAATGCTTTAAAAATTTTGAAAACAATGCAGTCAGTGGTCCAGCAGTAGCACAGTGGTGGCCCACTAGCTATATTTTGCCACCCATAGCCAACGGTGGCCCACTAGCGTCTTGCTATCTGGGCTGTTATATTCTAGGGCAATAGGCAATGAAAAGAGACATCATCTAATCCTCCTTAATTGAGTACTGCCATAGTGACCACACATTTTTCATTGTATAAGGATATATTTGAATCTTATCTGCAAACCTACAAAAACTATTTAAGTTATGATAATATACAGAAGCAGTATCAGAACAGTGAGGTCAAGTTTGTGATTAAGGGTACAGAACTGTATGAAACTTAAATATTTCATAAGTCACAACTACTTTAGTGAGAGATAATACAATCATGCCACATCACTGAGTTTCTTGCTTTGAAAGTTTGCCTGGAAATTTCAATAGGGAAGTTGGGTTTATGTTGCAATGTAATGATGAGGTGGCCTTACTCTGGGTAGAATTGTGTACAATAGCAGGTCATTATTCTGCAGTATTAATTACACAGCATCAGTTCCCTAATTTAGTTAAGTATACACAAAATTATTTTCTTCCTTCATATTTGGGCTGATATAATGCATGTGCTGAATTAGTCAACCCAAGAAGTTTGGTATACCTTCTAAATGTACTCAGAAGAATAGAATTTGCCATCAGCTGCTTGTAAGTCACTAAGGTTTTACCCAAGTTTTGTCTGGGTATTGTTTACACCCGTGGTGTCCGGATGGGCGGCCGGGCCGCGGGAAAAAGTTTGTCTGGGCTGTATCTCAGAAACCCTAAGGTGTAGGAGGTTGATACTTAGTAGGGACATTGGTTGGGGGTGTAGGTGTGCAATGTCATGGTGCGACCTTGATTTGACCTTTGACCTTGCCGTAGTGACCTTGAGTTTGAAAATCTTATTCGGGCTATATCTTGGAAACCGTAAGATGCAGGAAGTTGATTCTTAGTGGGACATTGGTTAGGGGGTTTAGGTATGCAACGTCATAGTGTGACCTTGATTTGACCTTTGAGCTTGCTGTAGTGACCTTGACCTATAAAATCTTGTCTGGCTATATCTCAGAAACCATAAGGTGCAGGAAATTGATACTTGGTAGGAATATTGGTTGGGGGTGTAGGTGTGCAACATCATGGTGTGACTTTGATTTAACCTTTGAGCTTGCTGTAGTGACCTTGACTTAGGTTTAGGAAGTTGATACTTTGTAGGGACATTGGTTAGGGGGTGTAGGTGTGCAACATTATGGTGTGACCTTGATGTGACCTTTGACCTTGCCGTAGTGACTTTGACCTATAAAATCTTGTCTGGCTATATCTCGGAAACTGTAAGATGTAGGAAGTTGATACTTGGTAGGGACATTTGTTGAGGGGTGTAATGTGCAACGTCATGGTGTGACCTTGATTTGACCTTTGACCTTGTCATAGTGACCATGAGTTTTAAAATCTTGTCTGGGTTATTTCGTGGATTCCATAAGGTGTAGAAGGTTGACACTTGGTAGGGACATTGGTTAGGGGGTGTAGGTGTGCATCCTGGTGTGAACTTTAACTTTGGCTCTCTCAAAGTGTGTTCACCTGCCATATTTGAGACATCTTTCTCTTATGACAAAGATATATGGATTGCAGCAACTGATTGTAAAATGCACTTTTACATAATTGTGCTTTTTCCATTGAAAGCTATGCTCCAATTAATAAGTTTTACAGCTTCATAATTTTTAGTGTACTGATTAATGCTATCATCTTGCTATTGAATTGTCTTGTTTTAATACTTCATCTTTACATACATTTTCTCTCTCTTAGATGTTATTTTACACTGGTCAGAAAGTATCCCGATCTTTGTACTATTTCACTACTTCTATATCTCATGGTGTTGAAAACTATTTCCCCCGGCTGTGGGGTATGCGATGCTATTTTTTACAACTGCATTTAAAGTTTCCCCTGGAAATATTTACTGCATCTACATCTAACATTTGTCTTCCATTTGGTTCTAGTCTCCTACTACCAGCCAATCAATGTTTAATACTCGTCTTTTTTTGCAGGTGACCTTGGCAACCTTTGTGGCCTACATCCTGTCAGGAAACAATCTGGATGCCCAGAAAGCCTTTGTGTCGCTCTCACTTTTCACCATCCTCAGCTTTCCCATCAATGCACTACCGACGATGCTGGCATATCTGGTTACTGTTAGTGTTTAATTATTTCATGTCCCTGATTATTTCAATTGAAGTACCAATTGTGTGTCACCACTGTAAGTTTTGTTGAAACTCACACCACCTGGTCACTGAATAAATAATGTATAATTGTAATAGAGTAAGGAATCCAAAATTTGCCAGAAATCTAAAAATTTGGCACCTTTAAAACCTTACTTAATTCTGTGAAAAAATGACGTTTTGTCTTAAACTTGGTATTTTTCAGTTCAAAAAGCCTTAATCTACTACACCAACAAAAATCTCACCTCAATTCATTTATTTTATTGGTATTTCCACTTGTGGCGAATTTCAGATATGTGGCCATTTTTAGATTTCTTACTCTATACTTAATGTAAATGTTGTGAATCCAGGAATATTTTATGCCCAGTTAATTTTAATAATTTCAATGGCCCATAATGTTCTGAACATCCTCTAAAGCACTGATTGTATTGAGAACACCTTAGGATGATGATGTACATAGTGAAAATTTATATTTAGGTTTTTAAACCTTTTGGCTTTCGATAACAAGAGTCAGGTAGGTACTTGTTTGCTAAACGATGGTAAATTTACAAAGTAAATTCTGAATGAATTCTTGTGATTATCTCCCTAAAAACTCTAGGTAGCTTATCTTTTCCTGATAATTATAGATACTGATTAGTGTAAGTACTCTGTCCAACTTGTGACATAAAATCCCTTTTTATCTGAGTGTGTTAAGTATTTTATGCGCCTCATAAGTGCCACATTCCATACTTAAAATTTGCTTTTTAAATGCTTTAAAAGTAGTTTCAGTAAGTGAAGGTGCAAATTTGAAGAACCATTTTCCAGTTGCCTTCATTTAACATATTTAGTGGTTTTACTACATATATTAATATATTCTTGTATGACTGCTTATGTTGTCCAGGCTTCAGTATCAATCAAACGTCTGAGCAAATTCTTACAGAACCCCGACATTGACCTAGAAAGTATTCAGCACAACCATCGCGCAGGTTAGAAAAAAAACGGAATTAAGTGTATGAAAGTGTTTGTTACAGACACCCAATTGCAATAATAACTTTAAGTAGAACTTTCAGAAGTAGAATTGTTGTCTGTATAAAACTATACATCAGTTCCTAAGAAGGCCTTTTACATAATACTTAACCCGGTCATAGTAAATAATAATATAATCATTTATATAGCACAAAATTGATATAAATAATCCAATGCGCTGGAGTCCAAAAAGGGACTTGAATACATAAACAATAACAAGAGAAAATAATATCTTGTGTATATTAAATAATAACAACTAACTTGTAACCATTTTTACAGAGAAAATGTTGAGCAAATGCAATGTTCAAATAGACTTTAAACAAGTACATAATCCTTAATTAGCATGAGAGTAGGTTCACCGGATAGTTGGCAACACCTTCGGCTCTAAGCCTGAAATAACTTGTAACTCGTGGAATTTTTGGTCATAGTATTCAACAAATATTCAGATACAGTAGATTTGGTATAAGTAGAACTGCCATAAGTAGAATATTGCCATAAGTAGAAGTAGTTTCTAAGTCCCAACAATTATTAGTGCAAAATATAAGGATAACTAGAAGATCGACTTACAGAAAGTTGCCATAACTAGAACCTAATTTGATGCACAAAGTGTTACTTTTCAATGGGAATAACAAGGTATAAGTAGAACCTATAAGTTTTGTGTATACAGAAATGTAAATATCCAAGAAAGAGGTGACAAAATAGTACCATCATGGCACTCTTTGCCTGATTCCTCACTTTTGTGTCATTAAGTCTGAACACCAAGCAAATAAATTTCACAGTAGTGATCACACAAGTGTTAATTATTGCAAGAGACTTAAATTACATAGTGTCTTTAGTACTTCATATATTTCTCAAAGTGGGTATAACTAGAAGTTGCCATAAGTAGAAGTAAATGGCTGACATTTTGCAACTTCAACTTAGACCAAACCCACTGTATTTGGAATATGCATATGAGTTTATGCAACTTCACTGATTTCTTAAGCAGAATCATACACTATCCTCCACTGCTCATATGTATCAGAAAATTCTTAACATACATCTTAATGTCTTCAAAAATAAGATCTCGGCTTGAATATTGCCTGCAATTGATATTTCAGCCTGAAATGTTTAAGAAAGCTGGTACACAATTGATTTATATGTATAGAAAGTTAACATTGTTATACAAATTAAGATCGTTATATTATTTTTAAAAGAAAATTAGGAAGTTGCAAAAACTGTAAAAATAGAGGTGCTACTTTGTTGATTCTCCCCATAAATGCAGAATGCAGTACCATGCACCAAACCTTATTTTGTGATAGCGGGTCAAACTACAACAGTAAATAATCATTTAAAGATGGTTTTAAAAATGATGTTCTTCCAGTTTATCCACTAACTATTGAGACAGGGACATTTTCCTGGGGTACTGGAACAGAAGATGCACCCATACTGAAAAAGTGAGTTAATTACAGTGTAGTTCCTTTAAGAGTATCTTTTTGTTCCTTTTAGCTGGGATTCTTGGTTAAATGTGAAAACTTTCCATGATCACAACATCCTGACAAAATCATTCAAAATGAAGAAAGTAGATTGTGCAGATTCGACGCCAACATATCCTCAGACAGGTCTTCTCTCATGTACAGACTTTGATTGGATATTTTTTGTAGGACCAATGTTATGTGTACCACAATTATCATGAATCATTTCTTATTACATTATTTTTAGTCTTCCTGCAACGATAAGATAGATCCGTTTCAAAGTATTTAAATGGTTTTCTGTACATTCTAAAACAGTTACCCCAAAACAGTTTTATCTGTGTTGTAGGAATCTGTTATGTTTGCCTTTTGATCTGTTATGTATGCCTTTAATACATTATTGGAGGGATGAAGTACCATTAAATGCTGTGATCAGATCTTAGAAGATTGACTTATATCTCAAGAATTTGGGATTTCTTTGTTATATATAGAGAACACTAGGCCAAAAGGGGTTTCAGTCTACTGGCACAAGTGGCAAAGCCATCAGAGACACAAGTAGTACTTGTAAAGATAAATATCATTTTTATAACTTTAAATCAATATAAAGAAACAATTTCATACTTGAAAATCAGGTTAAATGTGGCTTCATGTTAATTAACTAGAGTCACACAGTATTGTTAGCACAAACATCTTCACCTTTGTTTTGGATAAAAAGAGAGTGTAACAGCCATGCACCATTAGTTTGGGCAGGGGCCTTAGTATATGCACTCTGTAAGCACCTGCTCTCATATTTTAGCATTACATCTCCTACTCAGCCAATGAAGTTTGTCACCTATTAAACAGGCTGGATGTGGTAAATGCTCCCTGATGTCAGTTACGTTTATTTTTATACACATTTGTGTATAATTATATCATTGTATAATCACGCATGTTCTTGCTTTTAGCATAAATCTACAAGTTCCTGACGGCAAATTAGTGGCTCTAGTAGGACAGGTTGGCTGTGGTAAATCCTCCCTTATATCGGCACTTTTAGGAGAGATGGAGAAATTATCTGGACATGTAAATGTTCGGGTGAGTGCAGATTGAATCATGACTCTTGAATCTACAGGGTTCCCACATCCTTGAAAATCCTTGAAAAAATGCTTCATTTTCAAGGCATTTAAAGTCCTTGAATTTGGCCAAAATTGAATAAAATCCTTGAAAAGTCCTTGAATTTGTTATTGCCCAATTTCTGCATCTGCATCATCTTGTGAACCCTAGCCCATAAAGGCTCGGGTTATAGTCGTCCCCTGCGCCGTCCTGGTGGCGGCAGGCATAGAGCTTGTGGGTGTTCCATAGACTAAACCCCTGCACGGATTCTACCCAATTTTCAGGATCTGTTTATCCCAAGAGGATCTACAGCTGATTAGGTTTTGGGAGGTATCCAGCTACCACTGTTGCCATGGCAACACTTTTAAGATTTTCGGGTCTTAAAGTTTGTGGGTGTTCCACAGCCTAAACCCCTGCACGGATTTTCACCAATCAATTTTCAGGATATGTTTGTCCCAAGAGGATCTACACTGATTAGGTTTTGGGGGGTATTGGGGGGCAACTGTTGCCATGGCAACACTTTAAAATTTTGGGGTCTTAAAGTTTCTTCTAAAATCTTTGGTATTTTCTGTAACCTAAAATATTGCAGCTAGCTTCATCAGATTTGCACAAAATGTAAATGGATAGGGAAGCTTGCCTGAGACTAATTGTGTCCTTGTTTTTGAAACAAAATGACCACCATATCACATCTTTAATACCAAATAGGAGGGTCATCATATCAAAAAGGCCTTATATCTTATATCCCTTGTAATTGCTTCTAGGGCTTCAAAATATGAAAACTATTTGTAAGAAATCATGGCCTGTGAATCTTTTGTAGAACATCTTGTGGGTTCTTTGTACTTCTTACAACAGATGTTGTTCCTAAGATTTTCCCAAATCTCAATGTTGTTGGCCATTTAGCTGTACCTGCGGGCTGGGGTTCTTGCCTGCTGAGGCTGGCTATTTTTTTGTTACGACTATGGTCAGACTCAGCAAAGCAAGTATGATGCAAGAGAAAATTAAATTGAATATCCTTGAATTATATATGGCTTTTTCTATAATCTCTGACAAATAGCATTGTTGTAATGAGTTTATAAAATGTTAAAATCATGTGACTAAAGAATTTTGTGTTTGGAACAGATAGCTAGAAGGGGAGGTAAAGGAGGTCATGCCTTAAAATATATCCTTGAGAATTGTTGTTGTTGACCTTGAAAATCCTTGAAAAAACCTTGAATCCAGTTATCAAAAGTCTGTGGGAACCCTGAACTAGCAATGTTAATGCATCAGCTACAAAATAATATTTCAGAGCGATTGATTTGAAGTCGTTTTATCATTCCCTTTCAAACAAAAAAAAATGAGTGTTGGGTTATAAGAGGCCTCTTTCCATTAAAATTCTGAAATATCTGTTTCAGCTGAACATTTTAGTTTTTATACGATTACTTGAAATTCACCTCTGTCTCCCATTTTCAATGGAATACTACCCGCTAATATTCACAAAATTAGTCACTGACACGAAATGTTGTAAGTTATATGCTGATTGATAATGTGAGAATTAGAGGATAATTTCTCACATTATCAATCATTTGATAATTTATGTAAAGCTACTAAGTATGTTGACATGTGAAGAAGTACGATAAATCCTTTTGTCAATGCAAGTTATGAGGATTAACCAACTTTCTATTCAGAGATTTTACAATGGCAATGCCAAAGCCTGTATATTATGAATGTATGTCCATTAAAATCATCAGGTATATGTGTAGAATTATATCGGAGTTTCCATAGATATGTATTCTATGACCTCCCCCCTTATTATGTATGATGTCACAATCATTTGTAATGTGTTTTAACTGTGTATTCTGTCTAGGTCAGTTCTGTATTTACACTGTTAAATCTACAATTTTGTGCTACCCTTCTCATACATTTTGTCACAATCATTTACATTGTGTACTAGCTATATATTCTCTTAAGGTTCTATACTTCTGTAATTACATAATTGAAATCTATCATTCTGTGTCACAGTATGGTCATCTTTATGATACTTGCACACTCTTACAGGGTTCCATTGCCTATGTGGCCCAGCAGGCCTGGATTCAGAACCAGACTCTGAGAGACAACATCCTGTTTGATAAAGAATACCACAGCGCCACCTACAATGAAGTGCTGGAAGCGTGTGCACTGAAACCCGACCTGGAGATTCTACCAGCGGGTGATCAGACAGAAATTGGTGAAAAGGTGGGTTAATTGTACAAAGATTAAGTGAATCTGGTAACCATTGTTTCACCTGCTTCTACAGAGTATAACATGCTACAAAATAACATGCGGCAGGAGCTGACATAAGCTCCCCCCCACCTCCCGTAAGAAATTAAAAATAGTAAAAATAACATTGTAACATGAGCCACCCTCCACCTAAAAATTCTTGTGTCCCACATTTGAACTCATTCATGTTTTTCAGGGCTTCAGCCATTTATGAGGCCTGAAGTTGTGTGCATGTCAGTCCTTTGACATACATATATTTAGCGCTATTAATTTTGCTATTATCTAGTCTTGCAGTTCTAATGTATGAATTTGATCATTTTTCCATCTCAAGGTTTCAACCTTTTATGGTGGACTAAATATTAAAAATACTAGACTTATGATGCATGTGTGTTTGTATTTTTTGTCACTTTCAGGGTATCATACTGTCTGGGAAACTAAAGCGCAAATCTTTTTGTACATAATATCTTTCATGCATTATCTTACATGTATTTTGTACCAACACATCCAATTGATATTCACCTGACATTTTCTTATTTTCAGGGTATAAACCTTTCTGGTGGACAAAAACAGCGAGTGTCTCTTGCCCGTGCTGTGTACAATGATGCAGATATCTACCTGCTAGATGACCCCCTAAGTGCCGTAGATTCATATGTGGGGAAACATATATTTGAAAAAGTTGTGGGATCAAAGGGACTCCTGAGTGGAAAGGTATATCATTAATTTTGGAATATTTTGTCATTAGAAATACAAAAATAGCCAGATTTTGATATGTTCACATGTAACTAGTTATACTCTTTACACTCAAAACCAAGTCATGATATGAATGTCACTTTATGTTCAAATGATGTTTAATGTTTCATTTATTTTATATCTCTGTTGCCATAATAAGTATTTAACTTTTAAAAGATTTTACAGCTAGAAATTAAAGCAAGTTGACTGCTATGGGGGATAGCAATAATGATAAGTCCTGAAATTAAGTCAGAGTTAAGTGTCTTTCTTGAGATACATATGTGTAACTGTTACACTTGCTGGCTATTGTAAAACTCGTCAGTACTTTGTTTATAATTGTCACAAAATCTCAAAAGATCAATTTATGTTCTCTTCATGGATACAGTTAATTTGAATACAAAACAAATAGAAGGAATTATTCCATTTTTTACAATATTGGCTGAACTAAGTGTAATAAGTTTGTTGTTTCAGTGTATAATAATACTGGAGTAAAATCTGATAGGGTATTACACACATATGATTTAGTTTTTAAAAACTTTTAAGTAATAGTTCATGCCTTTCCTGTGTTGTGAATCTTCTCTTTTCCTTAAAAATACTCCTTCAAATGAGGCAGAATAGTCTGCTAGTATGAGTGCTGACAAACAAAAAAATCTTCTAAATCCCCTGGGGGGGGGGGGGGGGGGGGTGGACACATTATTTTTGCTTTTTCCAGCATGGCCATCTGTCGTCACACTTGGTTTCCGGTTATTTCAAGGAAACGTATTTATCCTATCTTTAACAAATTTGGTATGGGTGTTTATTGGGTTAATAGCGTGCATGGGATTGCTTTTGGTGAAGATAGCTCTATAGCTAACTGAGTAATAGCTACTTAGCTCCTTTTGTATACTTCTTTTGTGTCCGGGCATTTTAAGGAAAAACTATTTGACATATCATTACCAAATTTGGTATGAGCAATAGTTCGGTCAATAGCTTGCTTGGGATTGCTTTTAGTCATAATAGCTATATAACTGACTGAGAAATAGCTACTTAGCTACTTGGAATAGTTTTTTTTATTTTAGGCATTTTAAAAGAAAAGTATTTCACCTATGTTCACAAAATTTGGGATGCAGGATTATTGGATCCGTAGCTTCCTTGGGATTGCTTTTGGTGATAATACCTTTATAGCTAACTGAGTAATAGCTACTGTGCTACATAGCTATTATGCTATTTTGAGTTGACTTTTTTTTCTGGACATTTTAATGAAACAATGTTTTCTATCTTCACAAAAATTTATATGAAGGATAATTGGGTCAATAGTTTGGCCAGGATAGCTTTTGGTCGATGATAGCTTTGTAGCTATCCGAGTAATAGCTGCTTTGCTCCTTTGAGCCTACTCTGAATTGCATTTCTATTTTCACTCTTTTAAAGAAAACATATTTAACTCATCTTTTTAAAATTTAGTGTGAGGGTTTATAGCGTCAATTGCTTGTTTGGTATTATTGTTTTTTTTGTTTTTTTTTCATTTTTTATTGTTTCCCATATTTGTAATAACCATATACACAATTCACAATGTTGTACACTCTATCAGACAAAGTTACAATTCCAGACTAAAAGAGAATTTAAATCAAATAATAGGACTAATCAACATGTAATACAAAAAAACAAAAAAAAACAATTTGTTACATGCTACATAATTGAAAAGACACTATAACATGTACATTTGAAAGAAAAAAAAAAATTACTTCAAGATTAATTCAAACTTTTAAAATGTTTATTCTGAAAATACTGGAAGCCATCGAAGCCAGATTTTGACAAATTTTTCTTCCATTTTACCAATCTTTGATAACAGACATTCGTCTGTATATATCTGACAAAGCTTATGCTTAAGGGCTGATATGTTTAGTCTACTGCCAGATTTGGATGTTTCAAAAATGTATTTTTTGGTGACAATAATTAATGTGTTAATTGGGATATTGTTTTGATCATGCAAGGGATAACCACAGATTATAATAAAGTCAGTAAATTTTATTTTAAAGTTAATTTTTTCAACAAGATACTTTTCGATAGCTTCCCAAAAAAGTTTCACTTGACCACATTGACAAAAAGAGTGCAAAATACTTTCTGATACATTGTTACATCTGAGACACAAGGAACAATCGGACAACCCCACTTTTTGAAGATACTGTTTTGTCCCGAGGATTCTGTACAATACTTTCATCTGGAACCATATCAGGTTATTGTTTTGGATAGTTTTGAAACATGTTCTGTAAATATACTTCCACTGTTGTTCATTTATATGTGTGTTTAAATCCGTACTCCATCGTTTTTTTGAAGAATGATTATTTTTTTCCATGGATATCAAACATCTATAAAAATCACTGACCCCTTTAGATGACTTGAATATAATCCGGATATGGTTCGGTATAAAGGGTCTTGCTAGAGAGTCGTTGTCTTGTTGATCATTATCCTTTAAAAATTTAAGGGCATTAAGTTTTACACGAAGGTATGAAAGAAAGTTGACATGATCCAAATGATAAAGTCTCTGTAACTGATTGCAGCTCATAATTGTACCCCTTGGGTCTAATATATCACTGACTGTTATTATACCTTTTAAGTACCAATCAGAAAAAAATAGGGGTTCAGCTGAGATTTTGTTGTTATACCAAATAGGAGATGTTAGTAAGTGACTTTTAGACTGAAAGATTTGGTTGTTTAGGACATTATACCATGAATCAAATGTGTGTAGCCAAAACTTATTTGTTGTCCATTGCTTCAGTAATTTAATATATTCTGGGCCAAGTTTTAGAATTCTGTCAAGTTTGGAGTTTACTGTGAGTTGAAATAACTTAATCCAAGGGGTGGAATCTTTTCCTCTGAATAGTCTTCGAAGCCAACTTGTTTTAAGAGAACTTAAAAATAGTTTTACATTTATCATTTTTATTCCCCCCAGGCAATTTTCCTTCATTAAAGTTCTCCGATTTATCTTGTCTGGCTTATCAGACCAAATGAATTTGAATAATATATCATTTAATTGGGTTAACCATATATCATTTGGATTTGGTAGACTTAGAAACAGATGATTTAATTTGGCCAGAAAAAAGGTCTTTATTACAGTCACTTTTCCTATTGGGGTGAGATATCTTCTGTTCCATATATTGATGAGATCTTTAATTTCGGTTAGTTTTGCACTAAGATTCAGGTCTAACATACTATCTAGGTCTACTGAAAAAGTTAATCCCAGGACGTCAAACTGAGTACATCCCCATTGTAATCCTTTGGTAATTAATTTATCTTTGCAATGTTTTTTCTTTCCTATCCAAATTAATTTTGTCTTGTCTGTGTTGACCTTTAAACCTGAAATTGAGCCAAAAATTTCCAATATATTTAAGGCTGCTTGTAAAGAAGAATGCGAACCATCTAAAAAAAGGGTGGTATCATCTGCATATTGTGTAATTTTGAATTCCAAATTATTAATGGATATCCCCTTTACATCAATGCATTGTGAAATAAGAATAGATTGTATCTGTCCAACCAAAATATATAAATAAGCTGAAATTGGGTCGCCTTGTCTACAACCTCGGCCGATATTGATGGTTTCTGATGTGATACCACATTGTATAACTCTTGCCTGTATATCTTTATTGAATAATTGTATCCATTGTACAAAGTTTCTCCCAAAACCCAGATAAGTCAAAGTTTTATATATAAAATTCCATGATATCGAATCGAACGCTTTTTCAAAATCAATTAGCATGAGGAGCCCAGGTATATTTTTGGTTTCCGTGAAGTTCATTATGTCATACACTAATCTGGTGCTCTCGCCGATATATCTGCCAGAAACAAAACCAGTTTGGGAAGGGCTTATTAAATGATCTAAATATGGTTTGATTCGATTAGCAATAGAAGCAGAAGCTATTTTATATAGAACAGACAGCATGGATAAGGGTCGCCAATTTTTTAGAAATTCTCTAGATTTACCCTTCTTTGGTAGGCATGTTATAATACATTGTCTTAAGGAAATTGTGAATGTCCCTTTTTCAAAACACTGATTTAGCGCCTTCAATATCCAGTGACTAAGATTTTTCCAAAATAGTTTAAAAAATTCCGCAGGAAACCCGTCAATTCCTGGTGTTTTGTTATTTTTCATTTGCTTTACAGTCAATGATATTTCTTTATATGTTAAGGGTTCGTCAAGGCTTCTACTTTGTTCAGCACTAAGCGTATTTACTTGATAACCGGCTAGTAGTTGATTTAAGTCGATATCTTCTAATTGATGATCAAAAGATTTGAAAAGGTTTGAATAGAAATTTTTTAATTCAAACATGATACCATTTTGGTCTACCAAAATTGTTCCGTCATGCTTTATTATTTTTTTGATAGTTTTATCAGTGTAGTTATGGCGTTCTAAGGAACAAAAATATTTGCTGGGTTTTTCTCCATCACCTAGCCATTGTATACGTGAGCGAATCTGATGGCCCCTAATAGTTTCTCCCCTGATGTTTTCCAGCTCCAACTTTTTTTTGTCCAAAATATTAATATTTTCAGATAAATTTTCTTGCTCTAAAGCATTTATTTCACATATCAGTTTCTTTTCACTTTCAACAGTTTGTTTTTTCTTATGACTGGCATATCTGATCGTTTCGCCACGTATGCGGAGCAAGATCAGTTCTAAAAATAAATCATAATCTATTGTTAAATGAATTTGTTCATTAGAAATCATATGAAAATTATCTAAGTCATATAAAGGCACAGCATATCTTTGTTTTTCTTCTAAGATGCAATCATTCACAAGTTTAATATAATTTTCATCTTTCAGCAGGTTTGTGTTAAGTTTCCAAATACCACGACCTCTTCTGAAATTATTTATCAGCAATGACATTAAGATGATGGAGTGATCAGATTTATAACCGGCTTGTATATCAATATTAGATACTAAGCTAGTTAAGGAAGAAGTAGTGATGAAGTAATCGAGTCTTCCTTGCTTAATGGGGTTCCGTCTAAGCCAAGTGTAACGCTTACGGTTTGGGTTAAAGTATCTATACATGTCAACTAAATTATAATCATGTATTATATTAAGTAATGTGTTTCGGGACTTTGGATTGTTTAAATTTACATAATTGTGGCTGTCTAGGTCAGGATTAAGTATAATGTTGAAGTCACCACACCAAATAACATAATCTTGTTCATGTTCTTGTAAAAGATCTCTAATTTTATTGAAGAAACTACAATCATCAGTGTTTGGCCCATATATATTTATTAATCGAATCTTTATATCGCTAATGATCATGTCTAAAAGAAGCATATTTCCTGTAGCATCACCTTCAGAATGGCTTACTTTGTACTCAATATTATTGCTAATTAGAACTGCAACACCTCTGGCATTCGTTTTATATCCATTCAAAAAAATTTCTCCTTCCCATATAGTTTTAAGCCAATGGAAGTCGTGATTTGTAAGATGTGTATCTTGAAGGCATATTACCTTTGCACCCATATTTTTTAAATAATTAATGACATCATATCTTTTGTCTTTATTCTGTAGGCCTTGACAATTAAATGAAGCTATAGAAACTGATTCCCCTATTTTTGTACTCATTTTGTTGTTATTACAAATTGTGCTGGATTATTTATATACATAGTGTAGTTAAAGTATGTGTTACATAATAAGCTGAATCCTATTATACCTTTTGCTTGATCATCAAACATATATCTACTGTATGCAAGAAACCTGTTAACAGAGTTCACTGAAAGATGTACATCAAAATCAATATATGTTACATAGCATATTTGTAGAGGACGGAACATGGGAAAATGAAAAGGAAAACAAATATATATATACAAGTTTTAAATAAATTCTAAAAAAAAAGAAAGGAAAGAAAAAAAAGCACTTTGGTGTGTGCTTTGTAAAATGAAAAGGAAAACAAAAATATATATACAAGTTTTAAATTAATTCTAAAAAAAAAAAAGAAAAAATGAAAGAAAAAAGGCACTTAGGTGTGTGCTTTGTAATAGCAAATATAATTTTATACCTTAACCTAACTGAGAGAAGTGGATATCTTTACTAACAAGAGAAAAAAAAAGAAAAGATCATTTTAAGAATTAAACTTCCAAGTTAGGGTTTTAGATCCCATTCAACAGCCTAGGTAATGATGTAGATGGCCCTCAGCAATATCACTTATTTTGCAACGTGGTCAACAGCCAGGGTAATAATGGGACATGGCCCTAAGCATTTTCACTTGTGTGAGCATTACACACAAATAACGCAAAAAAAAAAAAAAAAAAAAAAAAAAAAAATTTCAAGAATTGAAGTTCCAAGTTGGGGTTTTTCATCCTGTTAAATAGCCAGGGTCATAGTAGGACATTGCCCTTAGCATTTTATTTGTTAAGTTGAGCCCACATAGAAGTGTCTCTGTAATTGGATGCCCAACATGCTAAACCACAGCTAGTGAACCAGTTCTAGGCCGCTTAAGAATAAAAGTAAGTTTTCGTCAAATGGAAAATGTGTTCATGTATAATGAAAAAAAGTAAGAGGCTCAGAGATATCATCTTAATCCTGATTAATTTCTTATATTATAATATCTTATAATGATTATATTGCTTCATGCAAAAGGTAGATTTAAAAAGGCTAACAGAACATACTTTCAAAAACTTTTCATCAATATATCTCAATAAGTCACAATACTGTGACCAGACATTCAAATTTTAGTCAACACAAAAGCCACAATTCAATATAAAACAGCCAACTTGACAGAAGCTTTAAATGCATGGGTTATTTTGGGGATATGGTTTACAATCATCAGTCCATTAATTGCCTCATTGAATCACAGCATTGTGACCAAATTTTCAAAAATTTGGGTAACACAAATCCCACAATTCTGTATAACATAGCCACATAATATTGTTTAATGAAAAAGTCAAGAAAGAACCCAGTGACCTTGAGTGAAAACACCTGTATTAGACACTGTACACGGACAACAACTTTGTAAATGTTTTAATGGGTTAAAGGACATTGTTTACATTCAGTAGGCCACTGATACCTTATACAATATTATTTTGTAGCCAAGAATAAACCCAGTGTGATTGTTGAAAAAGACCCTCTACAGAAATACAACTTTAAGGGACCGTTTCACAAAAGCACATGGTTTAAAGAGAACACTTCAATAAAAAAGTAAAGTTGTAATTTAGGAATGTAAATACATGTATACTATTTTTTTTTGCAAATATCATGACACATAACACAATTATATAGAGTTTAGTGTGAAAAGCTCATTACAGCACTCGTTAACTGGTTGACACATCAATTTCAGTTTTATCAATGAATTTCAACATTAGACTGTATGAAATTTATACACATACAGTTATTTTGTATGCAGGGATAGTTATTGTAAAGAGAAAAACAAGAACAAGTGCAAATATAAAGAACTGTATAAGACACATAACACGATAATATAGAGTTGAATTTTAAAGGATCATAGAAGCACTCGCTAACTGGTTAAATTCTAATTTCATCATTGAATGTCAACTTTAACAGTTTCAAAATCCTACACATACAAATATTTACAGTTTAATTTACAATTTAATATAAACATACATACATATATCAGTCATGTTAGCTTGATAAAATTCTGTTACCTAAACTGTATGCTTATACTCTGATAATTTAAAATAGATGATATTAGAGTCTGACATAAATATAGATGTGTCAAAAAAATATGATTTTTTTTTCTATAGTTTGAAACTGATGAGTTACATATGCAATTTATTACTTTTAAATCTTTCTTGTAGATTTAACTGAAAGTTTGTCATAACTTTAACAAAATGAGTGCAGTGATGTAGAGTAGTATATCGAGATCATTATCAGACCTGTTAGCAAATATACAATTTTGTCTTTCAAATGCAAACATACTCGTATCATGTTTATACTTAGATAAAACCTGATCAAACAGCTAAAGCTTTTGGTATTATTGTTGATGGTAATAGCTTTAATCTCCTGAGTAGTAGCTACATAGCAAAAAACATAAATATGTCCATCTCCTAAACCGTGTGAGATAGAGCGATTTCGTCGAAATTTTCGACCCACAGGGTATCTAAGCAATGTATTATAGGCAATTTTCAAAACATTTTCCTCTCCCCAAAAATGGTGGCCATTTTGAATTTTTGCCAAAAATGGAAAAACACAAATTTGCTTCTATCTCCTTAACCGTGCAAGATAGAGCAATTTCTTCAAAGTTTTCGATCCACAGGGTATCTCAGCAATCTACTCTTTCCAATTTTGTCCAAGTTTTAAAGTAAAAGTCATGCTTCCCTTTGAGTGGACATTGCGCATGCCAATGCGTCGTATTTCTAATTTTATTTGTAATGTGAATCTTTTCTTCTCTGGTCAATGTTTGTCTTGGATAATCTTTTTATACTTTTTTATAATCTGATTTACATTGCAAAAGTGTACTAAATTTTTTGCAACGAGTTTGACTATACATTCTCATAAACCAAAACAATTTCAATAGGCAAGAAACTGTTGGTGACTTATTATATACAATCAATTTCTCGTCAGGCAGAGAAGTGAATACAAAGCTGAAGAAACTACAAGATTTTTATACCCTTGATATATGTGCTCCCTTAAACTGTTTATGGTACTTTTTTAACTTCTGGACATATTTAGACAAGAGTGATGGTGACCCATGGTGTCCAGTGGCTGCCAAATGTAGACAAGATTGTTGTCCTGGTAAATGGTGAGATTTCTGAGATGGGGAGTTATGAGGAGCTTCTGTCACATGATGGACCATTTGCACAGTTCCTGAAAACATATCTGACTCAAGAAGACAGTGACAGTGAGGAGGAATGTGAGGAAGGTACAATAATGTTTTCATGCATGTTAGTAATATAAAATATATTTCTTTCTCAAAGTCAAAATTGTGGATTTACATTGTGTTCAACAGCCAAGGTCGAATTGGGACAGGCTGTCACCATTACCACTCGTGGGAGTTGAAACCATATAGAGGGGACAGCCTCTGATTAGATACCAAACTTTCTAACCACCAGGAAATTGAGGCTGTATTATTTCTTCCTATATACCAGTACTATAATGCATTGTAATGTCCTTTTGAATATCAATCCTGTGTTAGGTGTATTATCATCATATATATGGAAACAATACACATTATACACAACAGATTATCCATCTGCTTACCAATATTAAAATTTACTATAATGATGTCTACAGTATATACCAGTATAGTAGTAACAAAATGTGCTCCTGTATACCATTAGTATAGTTATCTCCCGCTGGCTCAACGAGTGGGAGATTATAAAATGCCTCTTCTGTAGAGGTATGTGCAAGCGTGCATGAGTGTGTCACGTAGTTTTCTCTAAAATGGAAGGCTGTGTGATCGTATGTTTACATAATATTAGTTCAATTTCTCATACCCTCCATTTTACCCCACGGCCCTTAAGGGCTGTCGGGGTATTGTTTTCACCCATGGTGTCCAGATGGGTGGGCGGGCGGGCAGCAGGAAAAGTTTGTCTGGGCTATATCTCAGAAACTGTAAGGTGTAGGAAGTTGATACTTGGTAGGGACATTGGTTAGGGAGTGTAGGTGTGCATCGTCATGGTTTGACCTTGATTTGACCTTGCCGTAGTGACCTTGACCTATAAAATATTGTCCGGACTATATCTCAGAAACCATAAGGTGTGGAAAGTTGATACGTGGTAGGGACATTGGTCAGGGTGTGTAGGTGTGCAACATCATGGCCTTGATTTGACATTTGACCTTACCGTAGTGACCTTTACCTATAAAATCTTGTCCGGGCTATATCTCAGAAACCGTAAGGTGTAGGAAGTTGATACTTGTTAGGAACATTGCTTGAGTGTTGTAGGTGTGCAATGTCATAGTGTGATCTTGATTTGACCTTTGACCTTGTCGTTAGTGACCATGAGTTTTAAAATCTCGTCCAGGCTATTTCTTGGATTTCGTAAGGTTAAGAAGGTTGACACTTGGTAGGGACATTGGTTAGTTGGTGTAGGTGTGCATCATGACGTGACCTTTAACTTTGGCTCTGCCAAAGTGTGTTCACCTGCCATATTTGGATTGGTGCAACTGATTATTATTTTTACTTTTAGATAATTGTGCTATTTCCATTGACAGCTATTCTCCAATTAATAAAATTTACAGCTTAATAATATTTTCTTAACTGATTAATGCTGTCATCTTGGTATTGAGTTGTCTTATTTTAATACTTTATCTGTACATACAATTTCTATACTAAAACATTATTTGGACCTTTATATAACTGACACTGCACTGAAAGGATCTTTGTACTGTTTCACTACTTCTATATCTCATGGTGTTGAAAACTATTTCCCCAGGCTGTGGGGGTACTGTCATCTCTGATGCTTTTTTCAAAAGAATTTATGAGTGATCATCAAATACAACAGAAATCTGTGATCAGGCATTATCAGTGATGTCTAGAGCTCTAATTCAGCCTATGAATCTCACAAATGCCTCAACTGTTTACGCACCTACAAAATGACAGAAATGTTCAATCATTATGCATAATGCGTGGTTACACAGATTGCCTGTCACATATACATCACTAGAATATATTATAATATCCTGTGTATTAGAGTTTGAGGATACTGTCCAAATAGATGTGAGTGCAATTTTGCTTTTAAAATAGTGTGTATGTTTATCAGAAATACTGCTAGCTCATTTGGGCGTATTTTTGTAGCATATACAATAGCACCAGTATGTGTCATCAGACGTTCAGTCCAATCATTTAAGTACATAAATATAGATTGGTCACTTGCTGAAGCAATTAAAAAAGTGGTGACGATTTGTAATGCTTAAATAATATAAGGTGAGATAAACTGCCAGTGTATGCATTATACTATAGTGAGTTTCCAAATTGATCAAGTGCCAAGTGCTAAAAAAGAGATGGTTTAATGTTCTTTGGCAAGATTGTCTCTTGTGGGTGTACGTTGATTTTGCCACCATAGGTTTTGCCTCCACTTTTTGAGGGTGCCTTGATTTCGCCACCAGTGGGGGTGATTTCGCCACTATTTAAAAAATGTTCAAATAAAACTTTCATCCAAGGTATTATTTACTCCATTTCAAAAGGGTAAGGAGGATAAACTGGGACAATAAAATTTATTTCATAGTGATATTTATTTAATACAACAGTAAACTCCTACATAAGTTTTAAATATGGCGAAAAATGTAATATAGGAAACAACAGGATTAAAAGTTAACATATCTAGCACATAAAATAAAGGGACATTAACATGAAAATGTAGCACATCTCACACATTTAGTGAATATAAATCATCTTAATCAAATATAAATTCAACCTAAAGGTGTGTGTGCAGATATTTCGAAATTCGAAATCAATCAAAGTAAAACATGCAATAAAGAAAATATTAGGATTAAAAGTTAACACATCTAGCACACAAAATAAAGGAACATTATCATGAAAAAATGTGGCACATCTCAAACATTCATTGAATGTAAATGATCGTAATCAAATATAAGCTCAATCTAAAGGTGGGTTTGCAGATTTTCCCTAATTTGAAATCAATGGGGACAAAAAATGTTAATATTTATCATTATTAAAATAAATCTTAATAAATAAAAACTGACATACTTATTGTTTGTTGAACCTTTGGAGTGAAATATACATGGCTTTGTAAGAAGCCACACTTTTTTTAAATCTGACTAAACCCTTTGGCTAACTTTTGGCCTAATTGCGTCACTTTGATGTGAATTATGGTCAATATGTGTTGTGGTAAGAAGCCACATCAGTGTACCAGATGCAGTAAGAAGCCACATCCAATTCTGTAGATAATTTGGATTTGATAGAGACAAGTATTTAATCCTAAATTGGATTAAACCCTTTGGCTAACTTTTTCAAGTGTTATTATTGAATATTGATTGCATGAATTTGAAGTTCAATATATGTGGTGTAGTAAGAAGCCATATCTTTTATTTGTTTAGTTTACTAGATACAGAAGTCATATCTTTTATTTCCAGATAATTTGTTATTAACAACATATATATATGTATTTGAATTTTTTAAATAACATGAAAATTAACATTAATCTAAAAAAATCTAACAAAATTATAAAAGGTGGCAAAATTATCCCTCTGTGGTGGTGAGATCAGTGGCCTTGTGAAAAATGTGGCGAGGTCTATGGGTGGCGAAATTAATGGTGGCGAAATCATATACAATCGTCTGTTGTGGTCCCCCTAGTTCCAAAATAATTTCATCAATTAAAGACAAAATATGTTGTTACCTCACAGCCTTTAAGGGCTCTACGGCTATTGTTTTGCACACATGGCTTCTAGATGGATGGGTGGGCAACAGGAAAAAATTTGTCTGGGCTGTATCTCAGTAACCATAAGGTGTAGGAAGTTGATACTTGGTAGGGAAATTTGTTGGGGGTGTAGGTGGAATCCATGAAAAGTGCCCTCTTAGAAAAGTGCCCTCCTAGAAAGGTGCCCTCCTAGGAGACTGCCCTCCTTCAATTTTGAAGCGGTGGAAAACTGCCCTCCTTTTCTCGGAAGAGGTACTGTGAAATTACTGTTACATGTTTAAAGTTAAATGTTCTAGTGTTTGAAGTGTGCTTTATGTGAATTCCAGTAGCTGCTCAGGCTTTTATGATTAAAGGTAAAGTTAAATGTTCTAGTGTTTGAAGTGTGCTTTATGTGAATTCCAACAGCTGCTCAGGCTTTCATGATTAAAGGTAAAGTTAAATCTACTAGTTGTCCTGAGAGGTGTTGGACACTGCATTAGACTTTTCTTAAACGATATTTTTGGTCACATAGATGTGCTTCTGTCTATGTTTATTTTAAAAATACTTCTTATCTTTATTATCATCATAACCATGTTGATAGTGAAATTACTGCTTACTTCCTATATGTGTTTACTTGTCTATCATCATAAATATGTTGTAACAATCATATCTTAAAATCCGCTTAATAAAATCTCTATAAAATGCTTATTAAAATGCCTATGTGTATCATTTGAGAAAAGGAGGGCATTTTTCCAGCCCCTCAAAAGGAGGGCAGTCTTCTAGGGGGGGCACTTTTCTTGGAGGGCAGTGTTCTAGGAGGGCACTTTTCTAGGAGGGCACTTTTCCGTGCACCATGTAGGTGTGCTACACCATGACCTTGATTGGACCTTTGATTCTGACATGGTCACTTTGACCTTTAAAATCTTGTGTTGGCTATATCCTGAAAACTATAAGATGTAGGAAGTTGATACTTCGTAGGAACATTAGTTAGAGGATGTTGGTGTGCATCATTATGGTGTGATTTTTAGTCTTGGCTCTGCCAAAGTGTGTTCGCTTGCCACATTTGAGACATATTTCTCTTATCATAAAGATATATGGATTGCTGCAGCTGATTATTTATATGTATTCTTATGTAAGTGTGCTGTTCCCATTGACAGCTATACGTCAATTAATAAATTTTACAGCTTCATAATTTTTAGTTTACTGATTAATGCTGGCATCTTACTTTTGAATTGTCATGTTTTAATACTTTATCTTTATATACATTTTCTCTCTCTTAAAAGTTACGTTCTCTACTTAAACATTTGCTCTGAAAGTCTCCTGATCTTGTACTGTTTTACTTCTATATGTCATGGTGTTGAAAACTATTTCGTCGGACTGTGGGGTATGGCCATCTCCGATGCTATTTTCTTAATTTACAGGACATCCAGACCTAAAACTCAAGAAATATTGGGACTGTAAGAATACTTCCCAGTCTCAAGCAGGAGGGTAGATGTTAATTTCATACACATGATACTAGTAAAGCTATATGTAACATGTTTCAGTGAAGGCAGAAAAGCAAAGAATCCTGGAGCGAGTAGCTTCGATTGTGAGTGATGACCAGGTGAGAAAGAAATCTCCGTCCAGAGGCTCAGATTCTGGATCAGAAACTAAGAAAAGAAGGTAAGGTTGTCCAGTTGGTAACTGAGGAATTTGCTTGATGTTGTGAAAATTGACTAATAATAGTGGAAATATTTAATGTTTGCTAGATTAATTATCAGTGACAGTTAGTATCATGATCAGTCATTGACAATTTTAAATTATTGTTTAACAGAAGAAACCTTACTCTCTTATCAGTGATCATATTGGCAGCATTTAAATAAATTTAAGCCATTTTCATGCAATAAATCAAAGGTTTTGAGTTAATTCATTGTTGCCATATTTAAAGAAAAGTGTTACTTTTTAGAAGATTTAAGTATTAGCAAATATTCTGGCTCTATCATTGGTTGTGAATATATGAGATTAATTGATTAATTAATACATAACAGGATTTAGCATCAATATTCTGCTACAAAAACACTTGAACATTTTTCTTTTGTCAACACTTGCATATTAAAATTATTCTACCTCATTTGAAGCAGTATTTTTCAAATAATACAATGTAAAATAGAAGAAATATAGATCAACAAAAGAAAAGTATAATTATTATTTATAGAAAGTGTAGTGAGTTTTCAAACTGAATTTGTTAAAAACATTTGGTTTTGCTGTAGTTTACCCTTATTGGTTCCACATTTATCACAGAATCACTTAATTAACTCTTGATTTGAAATCAGTCAAAGGCATTAGTGTTCACTGAAACATTCTGCCATTTTCTACAGGCGAAAGATTTCCTCAATGCATTCGACAGATACATCGACACACAAACTGCAACGTCAGAAAACACAAATAGAAGAAGAGGTGAAAAAGTTGGAGAAAGTTAAACTGATTGAACAGGAAAAAAGACAGGAAGGGAGAGTGAGTGCTCAGTAGATGTTAATTTTTTTCACAGCAGAAACTGTCCAAGTCTATTATTGTTATTGGGGTTTAACCATTTCAAAAGTATAGGTCTAGTTTGCCTTTTAATTTATATATATAATATATATAAAATCTTTTTTACTTTAATGAAAGGATTATTATTTGGAAAATTGAAACAATCTCTTTAACATTTCATCAAGACTGATTATTTTTAGTTAACAGGTATGGTATTATCTTATGTAACATTGCTGAATAAAAAGTTGTGTTAAAACTCTTTACTCTTGCAAACTCTATGTAATCTTTAGAGCTGCAGTTTGTTATACCACTTAGTTACTATCGAGTTTACTTTATTTAATAAAGCAAAAGTAGGTTTGTGTGTATTCGTATTCTTTGAGTTTGATTTGGATTCACTTGATATACTATTATTTCCAAGTTGATTTATCAATAAAATAAATACATTATTTACCTGTTTAACCCTAGTTTCTTCATCTAGTCTCCTTCCCTTTAGTCACATCCATAACTCTGGCTTACCGACCTTGTTCGCCCCTCAATTATCCTTATGACTAATGTATTTGATATTATAGCGCACTGAGTTCACCTTTGTGGGGAAGGTATTGCACCTGCAAAGCAGTAGATTAGATTAGAATATTTTGTAATGATTTATAACATTTGCAATTTTCAGGTGAAGCTCTCTGTATTTCTGAAGTATGTGAAAGCTCTTGGGTTGTCATATGTTGTTGCCTGGATATTCTTTTACCTGGGATTCAAGGTTTTCTCTGTGGTGTCCAACATCTGGCTTAGCCAGTGGACTACAGATCCAATTCTCAGCAATGACTCGCTAGTGAACACAAGCAAGTTTGAACACACCAGGGATATGTACCTTGGAGTGTATGGAGGCTTAGGCGGTGCACAGGGTAATAGTATGTTGTTTTCAGTGTGTTATTTAAAAAATGAGGTATGAATATTCAGTATGAAAGTTATTTGTCACAATCTAATCTAATTGCGCTTGTATACCTCAACACAACTGCTAACAATATAATTGTATACCTCATATCAAGATAGGTAGACATAAGGGTAGAAGAGGGCACTTTTTATTGTCTCATTTTGTGAAAACATCTATATTACATATAAAAATTTTCAATGGTTATTCACATTATCTGTATAAGTAACAGAAAAATCCTTTCAATTTCGTTGTTTTTTAAAAACTATTTCATGAGATGTGGTTCCCTGGTCACTTTTCAAATCATAATCATATTAATATTCTAGAATGACTCAGCTGTGTCAGACTGAATCTGATTGAGAGGAAAAAATCTTTAGATTTGAACTCCGCATAATAGTCCACCCAATTATCACTCATCTCAAAAGTGTCATTTAAACAAATTTAAACAAAATTGAACCCTTCTCCTTTGTGGCACTAAACTGGCAATCAGACTGTAGTTCTGCATAATGTTCACCCAGTGACGGATAAATACTACAATAAATATTGCATTTATGTGCATGTGCTAATATTCTTATATTGCCTATTAAAACTTTACATGGTTCTTTGCAATATGTGTGGAAATAATGAGAAGTCATTTTCCTTTTCAGGTTGCACAGCTTTATAATGGCTTTAAAATAATAGAAATCTTTGGATAATTGATAACACTAGGTTTTCTGGATCAAACAAATCTCACATCAAACTTGTGCTTTATACTTACAAGAGTCCTTCTGTAAAAATAACATTGCTGGCTGAAGTCAAGTCCAAATGTAACCATATGTAAAAGGAAGATTCTTATTAGCTGTTGTAGATCTACCATGAGAATTGAGAGTAAATCGAAAATAATTGAAAAAAAAATTAATGTTTAAAAATTCACATGGAACCTTTTATCATATATAAGCTGCAATGTCTTATTGTTTCACATGTATTTTTTTTAAATTCTGGTTTATCCCTACTCTTTGTTGTAGAGTAAGAAATCTAAAATTCGCCAGGAATCTAAAATTCTCCACCTCTAAAACCTTAGTTAATTTTATGAAGAAAATGATGTTTTTGTCTAAAATTGGTATTTTTCAGTTCAAAAAGCCTTAATTTACTATGCAGTCAACAAATCTCACCACAATTCATTTATTTTATTAGTATTTTCAGCTGTGGCAAATTTCAGATATGTGGCGAATTTTAGATTTCTTACTCTACACATTAGCCTGTCTAAAATATCTGTCAGGTAACCCATTTTGAAACCACACATTTAGAAGAAACTGGTTTAAACGTATTTTCATGATGCAATTGTAAATATGATTAAGGCTTCACACTAGTGCAAAATGTTTTTTATCCAAAGCATGGACCATTGGAAACCATTGGAAATACACCTTTGCAGAAATGAGTACTCATAGAAAGTTCATATATGGCATAAAATTGTATTTATGTCCGTAAACATACAATACTGTGAGCACAATTTTGCTTAAAGGGAAGAGAAGAGACTTTCATCAAGGTTTGACTTCATATGCAAGATTGTTGAAATGTTCTAAATGTCAATTTGATTTTGTTCCTCCAACTATGCTGTTGAAACATTCCTTGCACAGCAAACTCTGAATATGGCTAGAAAATCAATGGCCTATGTACAGATATCGGTTCTGGTTGGGTTAACTTTCTACATGTCTAAAAATAATACAGTATTTGCCTCAAAACTAGATACACTTGTTCTTAATTCACTTTACTTTTCTGTTTATTCGGAGTACAATGTTGCTACCATGTTGCACACTGTAAATGTTGAAGTACATTTACTGTTGTCTGTGGTTGAGCAAGCTCTGGGTCCAAACTCAAATTCACCTTCAGCTCAATTGATTGATCTTCATAATATTCCCACAATTATTCTGAAATGCCAGATTTTTATCAACATTTATTCAGGACAGCCACCTTGAATGATGCTTTTATTACAAACCCAATTTCTGCAAATATTTTTGTTTGGTAGCTTAGGCTATGAGGACATTTATATGTTTTGTAGGTTCAGTCTGGTTAATGATTTTTTTTGTTTTGAAGTTAATTTAGGTTATTAGAAATGCCTCAGAATCCCTAGAAATTTAAACCATTTCAAAAAATCTGACATCCTTGAAATTGTAGTATTTTCAAAATAACAAAATCTAAAATTCTATAAATTGATGAACTGTGTATTGTACAAAGTCTCTGTGTCTTCCAATCCTACGTTCTGTGCATTATCAGAATAATATTTGTAGTATTTAATTTTTATGGATCCCCATTATCCAAATACTCGTGTGTATATTGCCACTTTGACATTGTATGTTTTGTAAAACCAAGTTATCTCACAGTTTCACCACTTTAACTGGAAATCTTTAAGTTTATTTTTAATATTAATAAATATTGAGTGCATTGGGTCTCTTTCCCATTAAACATCACTCTGAAATTCCGGGATAAAAATATATTTCTCCTGGCCCAAGTTTCAACTTAACAGTTCCTTGTAGTGCAATTTTCAGATGGGGAAACAACACAAACAGTATGATCTTTAATAATAGATATTAAGTCTGCAACCTTTTACATTGTTGCTGAATCCGAATTAATGATTGCTGCCAAGCAGAAATGATGTTGTCCCAATAGCGCTGATCTTTTATTCTAACAGTAAGGCTGTCCTTAATGTGCTTGTTTTTCTGCAGCTCTCTGTGTGCTGCTGTTTGCAGTGATCTGTGCCAAGAGTATGGTCCGTGCCTCCCGCCACCTCCATGAATCCATGCTCTACAACATCCTGCGCTCCCCAATGTCTTTCTTTGACACCACACCCATTGGAAGGATCATCAACAGATTCTCTAGAGATATTGGTAGGGACATCTTATATCAACAGCTTTATCCTCTTGTTTCGGACACACTTACCTTCTACTTTTGAGGTCAGAGGTTTGAATGCCATGCAATGTCCTAAACTTGGAAAATTTCTACTTGAAATGTTACAATATTTTTTGTATTAGTAATCTTTATTGGAGTGATATTAAATTTATTCTTTGCATTCTTTGTGCCAATTTATTTGTTTAATATATATGTATAATATAGACACAACTGTTTGATTGCATTATAAGTATTTTAATTATGTTTTCATACATTTACTCAGCTTAGTTTGCTACCAGACTAGACAGGCCTCTGATACAGTGTGCATTATGGCAAAATATTTCAAGTTTGCATTATGGTTCAGACAGCCTAGAAGGCAAGGCTACAAGCAGTAGTGCCTTACATTGCAGAAGTTTGACCAATGGATTTGTACTGCTCTCCTCCACCTGTGTTGAATAACTTGCCAGCATTTAGTTTTTGTTTGATGTTTTTATTATGGAGTAGTTTATAAAATACAAAGTTGTTCTAGCTTGACTTCCTGTTTTGTGTCACGTCCAGTATGTCCTAAAAACTATTGTCTTTGCTGTTGTTTTTTACTCTGCTCAAGTGAGATTTTTTTTACCAATTTGCCTATATGCTAATTTCTAGGCATGAAAGCATAGTAAGTATCACCCAATCAGTGTCAGTGTAAAATCGTTGTCTCTGCATCACCCATACACTAGCACCTCCAAAGGACTGAATGTGTAACTACAAAATTGTGCATATTTTTATTGACAGCACTTGTCACATTACCAATCTGTAGTACTCCAATTATATCACTAAATTCATATATTTATTCAAGTGATCCTAGAAAGTTATCATGCAACTTCATCTATCTGTCTATTGTGGTTTAAAATTTGCAAGTTGCTTGACAATTCATGGCTTTCATAAGTGACAATTACAAAGCATTTGTTATGAACTAATCAAATTGCTTGACATATATTTGAGCTTAAAATACCAGTCATCAGATGTTTATACATGAAAAACAAAAAAACAAATGAAATGGAAACAAAATGTGTATTAGCTATATGAAAACTGGTACAGTGAGAACTTATGAGCGGTGACCATTTTTGTCTTTGTGGGGGTGTGAGTGTAGTCTGCCACTCATCACATACAAGTAATATACATGTGTAGGCTAAAGGAGAAATCTTAATTCAACTTAAAACAATCTGATTTTTAAAATAAACCCTAAATACACATAAAATACAAAGTCTCACAAACTACTAAGATTTGATAGTGTAAAGCACAAAGGTAATGTTATTTTACTTTAAAATAAATTATTGAGAAACATTTGAATATGGCCACAAGTGATACAAAATACTTGTCATTGAAAGCCAACATAAAATGGGGACAAAAAAGAAAGAAAACGTTTTGAATGTGTACATGCACTCATTAATAGTAGTGAGCAAGTTTTGGAAGTCTGGGAAGTGACAAGAGTTGCTTGACAATATCCACAGCTTTCATGAGTGACAGTTTGCAAAGCATTTGTTATGAAAATAATGTTAGATAACTCATATTTGACTTTAAAATAATTGTCATCAGAAGCTAATATAAAATGAGACAAAGTGTTGGATATACCATATGATGTACAGCATAAGGTAATGATTGTTATTTTCTTTTAAGATAGTTTAAACATTGAATATGCATGGCCACATGGATCTCAAAACATTAAATTTATGCAACCATATATTTAATTGTAAAGTGTGGAATATTTTATAAAAATATTGGTATGCACACAACCTCCAGATGTTAGAATCTGTAACACTTGATTTTCTTCAAATATTAGCAAACATTGCTGGTCACTACACTGAAGAAATCACAAATGAAGGCATGGCTTTTGAAAGCATTTTGTAACTGTATTTTCCATCTGCACACATCTACCCTACAAATTGGTTTTTAACGTTCAGTCATTGTCTCGCTACACAGTGACAAATAACCTACAACCACATAATAAAACATGTTTAAAATCTGTCAGGACTAACATAAGAAGGCTTTACAGCTCACACCTTACATTGTAATCCTTGAGTATATTGGCAATGCAAACAACCTCATGATGTTATAAACTTCAAATATTGATTTCCTTCAAATATTGACACACCTGTGACATCACTTTGTTGGTCACTACGATACTCAACCTTTCTCGCTACACAGAAGAGATTGCAAACACAGCTTTGGCAAACATTTTGAATCTACCATGTTAATTGTCTCCACCAGCGGCATCCGCTGGATACTTTGGTTTAGAGTTCGCTACGCCACCACCACCGTCGTCGCGCGTTGAGAGATTTTCAGCCAAACTTAAAAGTGGTTATTATTGGTCCTAGAGGTTTGGGACGGTAAACCAACACAAAGGAAATCATGGACTGGGAATCTTCTGGTGTGGTCGGATTTGACCTTGGGCAACTCCTTCAAGGTCAAACGAGGATAGCCAAACTTAATACTGCTTATAACTTGCTTATTATTGGTCCTAGAGGTTTGGGATGGTAAACCAATCTATAGGAAATCATGGACTGGGAATCTTCTGGTGTGGTCGGATGAGACCTTGGGCCCCTCCTTCAAGGTCAAACGAGGATAGCCAAACTTAAAAGTGCTTATAACTCGCTTATTATTGGTCCTAGAGGTTTGGGATGGTAAAACAACACATAGGAAATCATGGGCTAGGAATCTTATGGTGTGGATGGATTTGACCTTGGGCCCCTCCTTCAAGGTCAAACGAGGATAGCCAAAGTTAAAAGTACTTATAACTTGCTTATTATTGGTCCTAGACGTTTGGGATGGCAAACCAATCTATAGGAAGTCATGGACTGAGAATCTTCTGGTGTGGTCGGATTTGACCTTGGGCCCCTCCTTCAAGGTCAAATGAGGATAGCAAAACTTAAAAGTGCTAATAACTTGCCTATTATTGGTGCTAGAGGTTTGGGATGGTAAACCAACCTATAGGAATTCATGGACTGGGAATCTTCTGGTGTGGTCAGATTTGACCTTGGGCCCCTCCTTCAAGGGCAAACGAGGATAGCCAAACTTAAAGGTGCTTATAACTCGCTTATTATTGCTCCTAGAGGTTTGGGATGGTAAACCAACCTATAGGAAATCATGGGCTGGGAATTTTTGGGTATGGTAAGATTTAACCTTGTGCCCCTTCTTCAAGGTCAGACAAGGATAGCCAAACTTAAAAGTGCTTATAACTCATTTATTATTGGTCCTAGAGGTTTGCAATGTGAAACCAACTAATAGAAAATCATGGGCTAGGAATCTTTTGATGGGGTCAGATTTGACCTTGGACCCCTCCTTCAAGGTCAAACGAGGAATCGGCAATCTTAAAAGTGCTTATAACTCGCTTATTATTGGTCTTAGAGGTTTGCAATGTGAAACGAACTTATAGTAAATCATGGGCTGGGTATCTTTTGATGTGGTCAGATTTGACCTTGTGCCCCTCCTTCAAGGTCAAATGAGGATAGCCAAACTTAAAAGTGCTTATAACTTGCTTATTATTGGTCCTAGAGGTTTGCAATGTGAAACTAACTCATGGGAAATGATGGGGTAGGAATCTTTTGATGCGGTCAGATTTGACTTTGGACCCCTCCTTCAAGGTCAAACGAGAAGAGAGCCAAACTTAAAAGTGCTTATAATGCTTTATTATTGGTCCTCAAGGTTTGCAGTGTGAAACCAACTTATAGGAAATCATGGGCTGTGAATCTTTTGATGTCAGATTTGACCTTGAGCCCCTCCTTGAACATCAAATGAGGACGGCCAAACTTAAAAGTGCTTATAACTTGCTTATTATTGATCCTAGAGATTTGCAATATGAAACCAACTCATAGGAAATCTTGGGCTGGGAATATTCTGATGTTGCTAGATTTGACCTTTGGCCCCTCCTTCAAGGTCAAACGATGGTTCACTGGCTTTGGTGAGTTGTCTTTCCAGTGGATACAAATTTGCATCGGTTCTCCGATGCGTAGGTCTAATTATTTTTATTTATTAAGTATTGCTGGTCACTGGTTCCCTTCACAGCTAGAAATAATTTAAACATTGTAAAATTTCCCATGGCCAAAAATAGAAGACTTTATAAACCACAACTAACCTCGCAATACTGGCATATATTTGCCACGTACACAACTTTGAGATTTTATAAACCGCAATTCTCAATTTTCTTCAAATAAAAAGTAATAGAAATTACATTTATATGCCTCTAAATGAAAGAATGTCCCCTCAGCACTTTGTCAGCTGACATTTTGTAGGTCAGAAGCAAGATAAACACATTAAATTAACATATGGAATTTTGAGTTCAATATGTAAGTAAACTCTTTTTTATGCAGTTACCTGAACTCTTGTTACCTTTTTAATCTCAAACTTTGTAAACATACCAATGTTGACAAATGTTACATTCTTTTAAGTCTTTATAGTAATGAAATTATGTACACATTACAGTTAAAAAATAGTTTTTATTGCGTTAATACATCCTATCCAATGGACAATAGCTTATCCGGTCGGCGTGGACCGGCCCGCCAAACGTCAGAAAAAGACGTCCTGTGTCTCCACCGGCTAGGCCGGCCCAGTACTGTGCACTCGCTAGATGGCGTGTCGTACTTCCTTCCTGTCTAGACAGAGTGACGTCATAGCATCTTTTTCGTTTTATTCAGCGAAGAATTATCAGCGTTTATGTTAGAATTTCTTATCATCTCCAGTTTTATTTGTTATTTGTTTGGACAACGCAGAGGGAGTTGTGGCCACGCAATGGCGAATTTTGACTCTCATGCTTTTTGTGCAAGATGTCGTGAGAAGGGTAAGGGGTCTGATGACTGTGTTAAAAATCCCCAGTCCACGGATTGTAAAATTTGCAATGCCTTCTCTGAAGAACAACGCCTTCAGCTTGCCACTCCCTCATATCGTATTAAAAAAGAAAAGAGAGAAGCTAAAAAACTGGAAGCAACTCCAGTCAAAGACAGTGAAGAACTTGTAGATCCTTCAAAGGTGTCCGTTATTGGGCCTGTAGAAAAGCAAGCTATTTCACCTACTGAGCCCCCACCAGACAAGAAAACCAAAAAGGACACAAAGAAGATTGCTAAACGGGAAAAATCTCCCTCTGCTTCTACATCTAAAGCTTCTCAGGGTTCTACAGACGACAAGATAGCCACGTTAGACTCTAAATGGGCTGAACGGTTCAACCGGCTGGAGGCCCTTCTTTTGGCCAGAAATATGGAACCTAACTTCTCTGCTGACGTGAAAGTGACTCCGGCCCGTTCACCTCCAGCTTCTGTTTCTCACTCTTCTGAACCCTTCATCCGACCTTCCTCTTCAACTACGCTTCCTGGAACTGGCTCCTCTGCCGAAAGGCATCAGCCGACCAGTAAAGCTATGATCAGTCAACAGTCTTCAACGACGACCAAGTTTCCTGGTACGGGCTCCTCTGCTTCTAAGCATCAGCCGGCCAGTCAAACTAAAACCAGCCGACCTGCTTCCTCAAAAGGCTCCACTGCTCTTACGCACCAGCCTTCCAGTCAAATCAAGACTGACCGACCAAATCTACCACCGGATACTATCTCCGACCCAACCGGCCGACCTACTCCATCTGACACAGCAGATTCTGCTTCACCAGTCCTACACAGGTCTCGTCAGGACAGTGTCTCAAGTTTTTCATCAGAGGCTGGTAGTGATCTGTCGGACAGACCCCTCCTTGACTTGTATACTGAGGAAGGAGAGCTATCTGAAGATCCGGAACTCTCTGTTATGGATCAAGATCAGCCGGTATCAGAAGAACAGACCTACCGGAACACCATGCAGGGCATTCGCTCTTATATGGGCTGGACCCATATCCCGGAAGTTGACAGTTCTGCCACTACAGCCGAAGATAACCCCTTTGCTGGGCCCAAAACTGTTACTCCAGGTAAAGTCTCTGTTAAAATGCCCACAGAAAAATGGCTGTGCAAGAAACTCTCCAAACTCAACTTAAGTTTGTCGGAAGGATACCCTTCCAGAGGTTCTGAAGCCGGAGGTCTGGCCAAGGACGTTTTTCTCAGGCCACCACGCTCCCAAGCTAAGTGGTATGGACTACATACCGACCAGAAAGCAGAACCCTCTAAAGTTTCAACATGGCATACCAACTCAGTGAAGCTTAACAGTAGCTACAGCCGGATAGCAAGGTATACGGGACTTGGTCTACCCCTCCTGCTTCCCGCAGAATTTCACAAGAAACTTTAAGAAGGTGGGAAAGGTCTGCCAGAGAGGCATCCATTGTATGTAATCAGAGTGCTAGCTTCAATCGCTGCCTGGTTAAGGTCCAGCAGAGCATGAAAGATCAACTCAAGGTTTTAAAATCCGAACAGAAGGGCAAAGGTTCAGCCAAAGTTTCACCGGCTGTTGAAGAATTACAATATTTATTGGACTTCAATGCCAGCATCTCTCAGGCGGCAGCAAAGTCTATGGAACATTTGTCCGAATTCGTGTTCATCACCATGGGAAATCTCACTTTAGTCCGCTGGGATGCGTACCTCAGCCATCTAAGAACTGGCATAAAACAGGACACCCTCACAGCTCTGCGAACGGCACCTCTCCACATCTCCACCCTCTTCCCTGATTCCACAATTAAGCAGGCCGAAGAGGAGATAGCCCAGTTTGAAGCTAAAAGCCACTCTGCATCCGGACACAGCAAGGGTCGTTATCACCCTTATGAACGGGCAGAAAAGAAGTCCGGAAACAACAAGGACTCAAGACAAGAAAAGCCAGCCTGGAAAACTATTGGGAAAAAGCAGTACAGGAAAGGCAAGGGTCGGCCTACCTCTTACTCTTCGAGACCGGCCAAGGGCCAGCAGTCGTACAAATGACAGTTACACTTTAAACAAGCTCCCTATATGACTGCTGGCCGGGAGCCCACATCACCAACAGACAAGAGACTTTTTAAATGTAAAAGTTCATCAACAGACAAGAGACCTTTTAAATGTAAAAGTTCATGTTGCTCATTCTGTCACTACTGCGCCCGGGCAATCGCAAAAGAAAGATTTAAGTCCCGGGCCAGCAGTTTGTACTACCAAAGATTACAAATTAAAATCTGTGAAAAGTGCTTTGTGTGTCACTCAATTGTCTCTTGCCACTTCTGTCTCCAATGTACCAAATGTTGCCCAAAGTCCGCCTGTAGGGGCCAGACTTCAAAACTTTTGGGAAACTTGGCTAAACCTGGGGGCCGGACCCAAAACAATCCAAAACTTGAGGGAAGGTTATACCCTCCCCTTCCGGAACCGACCCAAACTCACAAGATTTCCGACAGTCATAAGTTGTTATGCCAATCCCCACAGGAACAGCTACCTGTTGGAGGCATTGCATCAGCTTATGGACAAAAATGCAATAGAGCTGGTCCAAAACCCAACCTCTCTGGGGTTTTTCAACAGACTTTTCCTAGTTCCCAAACCCAACAACAAATGGAGGCCCATTTTGGATCTGAGCAAATTAAACCTCTTCCTCAAAGTGGAGAAATTCAAGATGGAAACACCGGAAACCATCAGAACTTCCCTCCAACAAGGGGAGTGGGTCACCTCAGTAGACTTCAAAGATGCCTACTTCCACATACCAATACAGGAACAATCCAGGAAATACCTCAGATTTCATATCCAGGCCGGAACTACCAATTCAAGGCACTGCCCTTCGGCCTGTCCACAGCTCCAATGGAGTTTACAGTGGTAGCAAAAGAGGTGAAACTGATGGCCACACACAAGGGTATAAGGATCCACCAGTACCTAGACGACTGGTTGGTCAGAGCCAGATCCCACCAAACCTGTATCCAACACACTCAAATTCTGGTCAAGATGTGTCAGGATCTGGGCTGGCTGGTGAACTTAGAAAAATCAGAACTGGAGCCCAAACAAGTTTTCAACTTCGTAGGCTACCAGTTCGACCTCAGGTCCGGCCGGGTCAGACCGACACCGGACCGGTGGCAAAGTCTTCAAGGGAAAATACAAACACTGCTGTTACTACCGGCCTGTCCGGTCCGACAGTTCATGTCCTTGATAGGTCTGTTAACTGCCACAGAGAAACAAGTTCACCTAGGCCGGTTGCACATGAGACCCATACAGTGGCATCTCAAGAACAATTGGAGGGTACCGGAATCTCTAGAGAAGGTCATCCCTCTACCCAGATCCCTGCACCCACACTTACAATGGTGGCTAAAAGAAAGCAATGTGCTTCAAGGTCAACCATTACACCCCATAAAGCATGCTCTGCAAATTTTTACAGACGCATCAAAAGAAGGGTGGGGCGCTCACTTAAACGAGCTCACTGCAAGGGGGTCCTGGTCAGTGCCGGAAAGCAAGCTGCACATAAATCACCTGGAGCCAAAAGCAGTTCTCTTGGCTTTGAAAGAGTTCCAGGACCTATGCACCAACCAAAAAGTCCTAGTGGCCACAGACAATACCACTGTAGTGGCCTACATAAACAAAGAAGGAGGCATGAAGTCGGGCCCTCTCTGTGCCCTACTGTGGAGAATCTTGACCTGGTGTTCCCAGCGACAAGTAACCCTCAAAGCCCGACATATCCCTGGCCGGCTAAATGTGATAGCAGACAAGCTATCCAGACTAAATCAAACCATCCAAACAGAATGGTCCCTCCTTCCGGACGTTTTCCAAAGATTATGCAGCAAGTGGCACCGGCCTCAGATAGACCTATTTGCCACGAGGTTCAACCACAAGTTACCTCGTTTTGTCTCTCCAGTACCGGACACCCTGGCTGTAGCAGTGGATGCACTCGCTCTGCCATGGGAGGATCTGGACGCATACGCCTTCCCACCGACCGCCATATTGGGCAAAGTGGTGGAGAAGCTACTGGACTCCCCTTGCAAGAGATTCATTCTGATTGCTCCAGGTTGGCCCAACATGCCTTGGTTTTGGGACTTGGTGACCATGTCCAGCCAGGTCCCTCTCAGCCTGCCCAACCTGCCCAATCTGTTGACACAGCCCTTCAATCAGATCCCTCACAGAAATCTGACAAATCTAAATCTCCATGCCTGGCTCCTAGAGCCACAAAAATCAAAGAGCAGGGCTTCTCTGAGGCAGTGGCAGCAAGAATTGAGGCTCCTCAAAGAAAATCAACCAGATCAGTCTATGAGGCAAAGTGGACCTTTTTTAAAAAGTGGTGCGTCACTAATCAGGTGGACTTCAGGTCACCACCTGTAAAGTCTGTGGCTGACTTCCTAATGTACCTCTTTGAGGTTAAGAAGCTGCAGCCCAGTACCATTGATGGCTACAGGTCTGCCATTGCTGATAAGCTAGGTGATACAACAGTTAATATCAGCAAAGATGGTAATCTCACCCGTCTCTTGGACAGTTTCCACAGAGATAGACCTAAAGGGCGGAGGGGAGTACCCTCCTGGAACCTTTCCCTGGTTCTGCACCAGCTAACAAAGGCTCCTTTCGAACCTCTTAGGGAGGCATCCCTGAAGCATGTAACCTTCAAGACTGTTTTCCTTTTGGCCCTAGGGTTGGGTAAAAGAAGGAGTGAGATCCACGCATGGCAGCACAAAAACATCAGACACCAGTCCGATTGGTCTAAGGTGTCCCTGGTTCCATCTCCCAGCTTCCTTTCCAAGAATCAGCTGGCCAAAGAGGGTCCAGAGAGTGTAGACCCAGTGGTCATACCAGCCCTGGCTCCTACCCTGGACAGATCCCTCAAATCTGACAGGTCCCTTTGTCCGATCAGAGCCTTGCGCTACTATTTGGACAGGACATCAGACAGGGTAAAGAATTGGTCTTTGTCTCCTTCAAGAAAGGCTTCGACAAGGATATCTCCCCTGCTACCATCTCCTCTTGGATCAAACAAACTGTGATCCTCTGCTACGAGCTCTCAGATCATCAAGCCCATACCCTACATCAAGTTAAAGCTCATGATGTTCGGGCTTTTGCTGCTTCTAAGGCCTTCCAATCGGGAGTTTCCTTAGATCAGATCTTATCAGCTTGCCACTGGAAATCCCACAATACCTTCACGCAGTTCTACCTGAAGGATTTGGCTTGGGCTGATTCAGAGCTTTTTCATCTTGGTCCTGTGGTGGCTGCCCAACAGATCCACCAACAGACCACCACCTAGAGGAGATTTGTACATTTGTAAATATAGTTAAGAATAATTCAACAACAAAAAAAAAATCTTCTCAGATGTGCTTCCTTCGGGAGACTTGCCTTTGGGACTGAACTCATCCCTCTCCTCCCTTACCTCAGAGTAGGTCTGATAATAAAAAAGGGGGGGGGGATATGGTATCAAGGTCGTTTCTGACGGTTAAACCCTATAACCGGATGATGATATTCGACCACAGCCTTTATGGGTTACCGACCTCAAGGTCTACCCAGGCTTACAAGGTACCTATCTTCACTGCTGAGTATGAGTTCAATTTGATCCCTAGTAACTTACCCGCCGACCAAGCGGTAGTTATTCAGCTATTGTCCATTGGATAGGATGTATTAACGCAATAAAATTGCAAATTTAGTAAGTAAATTAAATTTTTATAAGTTAATACCCTATCCAATGGACACACAAGGCCCTCCCACCGACCCCGCTATCAGTTCACTAGGGGTCTAATAGGTTTAGACAACGAAAAAGATGCTATGAAGTCACTCTGTCTAGACAGGAAGGAAGTACGACACGCCATCTAGCGAGTGCACAGTACTGGGCCGGCCTAGCCGGTGGAGACACAGGACATCTTTTTCTGATGTTTGGCGGGCCGGTCCGCGCCGACCGGATAAGCTATTGTCCATTGGATAGGGTATTAACTTATAAAAATTTAATTTACTTATTAAATTTGCAATTTCATATCTTAATTAGCTTCATATTCAGTTTACCTCAGTTGAACTTGAAACATTTATTAAGACTACCTAAAGTAAATTTTTTAACTTCTTTGTACCTTAGAGTCCTGATATTTATCAAGTTATAGTCACCTTAAAATAACTAAAATGGAGTTTTGGCTCCCAGCTGATTTAGTTTGTTTACTTTTCTCAACCAAACTTGGCACATAGAGATATAAAACTTTAAAGTCAGTTAAACATTTTGGCCATAGTTTTGCCTTTGATGCTCCTAAGATCTGGCATGAACTCCCTCATGATGCGCAGTGCAACATCAGTTGCCTCCTTCAGAAAGAAGCTCAAAACTTACCTGTTTGCAAAAGCCTGTCCGCCATTGCCTCCCCTGTCACCCCTGTGTCTCCTTGGTATGACCTGGCTATGTCCTTCGATTAACGTTAACTGCCTTGCTTTATGTTCAGATGCGCCTTAGAGTCCATCAGTGGTGGAGATTAAGCGCTGTAAAAATCCACATTCGATTAGATTAGATAAAACAAAATTTCTATTATCTGAATTTAACCTCCTAATATTTAAGAAGTTATGGCAACCATAAGGTAAAAAAAAACAAATGGTATTCAGCCCTTATGCAAATATCTCAATATTTACAGAATAAAATTCTAGTTAAAATTATATATTTTCTGTTTATCACTTTTCACTTTAAAATGAAAATACTTGATAATACATTTTTTGTGTCACCAGCATTTATTCTGTGTGGCATATAGGGATCACTTTAAGTTAATCAGTCAAAACTGATGGGGTGAACTGACCAAATAAGTTATGTTATTAACAGTAAATGGGGATGATGTAGCTGGATATCCCACAGCCCCCATTCACAAAGATTCACAACAGATGGCCATTAACATACATAAAGAGAATGTAGCAGAAATTTTGAGTGAAATATTATTAGAGCGGACAATGTTGAATCATTGTACCGGCTTCATTTTAATGCAGATGGATGGATATTTTATAAAAAACAATATAGATTATCTCAATCAAAGCCTCTTTACAAGACAAAAAATAATTTGAGAAATGTGACCCATGACAATTGTCCACACTTTCTTCTTATTCAAAGAGTTTTTAATATACGTTATATTTTCAACAGTGATCATCTGTGTCCCTTGTCTAGAGTATGTTCCATTACTTATACTACCTTGTGCTTTTCAGAAACCATCGACAATATCCTGCCCAACCTAATCACACAGTGGATTGGCAATTTCTGTCAGGTTCTGTCTATTGTGGTTGTCATCAGCTATTCTACACCCATCTTTCTGTCAGTGATTCTGCCCATAGGAATCCTCTATTACTTTGTGCAGGTTTGTCCAAAGGTTGTTTTGAAATTACATTTCATGTAATTACATGTATTTAGAAAATAACTGTCTCTTTGATCTGAACTTAGCAGGATTCCTTAATGACAGTGTCAATGTCAACATGGAGACATCCTCTCTGAGAACCTGGCATTTTTATATCAAGTTTAAAGTGAATTCTGCATTATAGTTTGAATAAGATTCCGTTGATCTTTTAATTGAATGACCACCGAAGAAGCTGACGTTTATCTGTGCTTACAAGAGAATTATACTTCACAGTGTTTTATATCTTAATGTAATTTTCCCCGCTTCCAGAGGTTCTACATTCCGACATCTCGACAGCTGAAGAGAATTGAATCAACCACAAGATCCCCTATTTACACCCACTTTAGTGAGACAATCACTGGTGCCAGTACTATTAGAGCATATAGTGTGCAACAGCAATTTACAACTGTTTGTGAAAACAAGGTGGATCACAACTTGACCTTCTACTATGCAGGGATTGTGTGTAAAAGGTTTGTATTGCATTATACTTTGAGGATGGTAGCTTGGTATAGAAGCCATTATATCTTCTTTCTTATTGTTCCTGTGGATGTAGCAAAAGATTACAAA
Source organism: Sabellastarte sp. h YS-2021 (assembly GCA_964017235.1). Classification (NCBI taxonomy): domain Eukaryota; kingdom Metazoa; phylum Annelida; class Polychaeta; order Sabellida; family Sabellidae; genus Sabellastarte; species Sabellastarte sp. h YS-2021. The sequence continues at coordinate 40,972,651 of OZ024932.1, forward strand.
TTGTAGATTATCATGAGCTGCAATTTTTTTGGTGAAGTAATATATGACCTTCAATCCCTCGTCCTTTGACGCCAAATAGCATTTTCATACCTAGAAAGACTTAGAAAAATGTCTGTTAGATTCATGAACTATAAAGTCATAAAATGGGACTAGAAGGAACTCAAATTTTGGACAACTGTGTCTGGTATTTCTAGATAAGGTATATGGATAGATTTTTTTCATTAGACATTTGATTTACTATTTGGCCATTTTTAGTACCTTATATGTGATTAACCCAATTTTAAACTTTACCCTATGTTTATTTGGGAGGCAGTGGATAGTTTTTATCTTTGGGGTAATTGCAGTAGTTCAGTTGGCTGCTTACTAAAGCATTTTCAATGAAGACAGCTGCGTTGAGATGGAACAAGTGGCAAATCCTATATACAGACCTTTTGACTATGTAAGGGGTAAAATTTGACTTTCAGATATCTGGAGAAGAGATTTTGCTTTTTAAAGTTACACGTCACATCAATGTACATTTTGTTACAATAACAAAACTTGTCCCCAAAATCAGTAGATTTTTTGTCTGTACAAATAAGTATTATATATGTATAATTTCAACATTTGTTATACCATTGGTTTTCTTTAAAATGGGCAGAAATGCTGCTTATCTGCTTTTATTCTAGGTGGTTAGGATTGCGACTAGAATTTGTTGGGGCATTGTTCGTGTTTTCTGCAGCTCTTTTTGCTGTGATTGGGAAAAAAAATCACATTGAAGGAGGGATTGTGGGTCTGTCTATAACATACGCCCTTCAGGTAAGTAGTTTTAGTGTTGCTTGTTCACAGAACTGAGGACTCTAAATTTAGCTGGGCCAGATTTGATCTTTGACCCCTATTTGATCCAGGACCTCTCATTCAATATCACATGATGCCATCATACATAAAAGACAATGTCTTTACAATATTTTTGCTATTGATGAATTCTTTCATATATTGCACTGGCTTTGTAAAGCACCTGGAGATGCTCTACTGTGAGATGCTAGATTTATAATGGTTTATAGTTTTGAAAAAAAAACTTTGCTTTAAAAATGAAGCAATCCAGCCCTTACCTAAAGCAATTTGTTAGGTCATCTTCTGACAGGGTATGTGTGTATTAGCAGTCTTGTAATAGCAGATTTGATTTGGTAAAATACCCTTACCTTATCCTCACTACATGGGTTAGGATGGAGTGGATCAATTTTACATGTTTTTCAGTGCTGTATAAAATTAAATTACATAGAAGCATAATAGTTGGTAGAGAAGTGGAACAAAGTGATAATAGTATACTATATCAGTAATATATACCTAACTTTCATCTAATGCAATTCCACAAAACCTTTAAAACAAATCTGCACAATACCTTCATGAATTGGGTCAATTTTTTTTAAGAAAGTACTTCTCCCATGTTCATACTTAATTGATTAAAGTGTCAATCTGTGTTTTTATATGTTATAATTATACTTTCATGCAAAAAATATTTACAGGAAAGAAAATTGTAAATATATTAATGAAAAAAATAAAATTGTTTTGTGAAAATGTCATGATGTCATTGGAGCTGCACTATTTTCCCCTCATGACAGGTGCAAAATATTTAAAATAATAAATTATTTTTAATTTAACAGCTATAAAAACAACCAAAACTTGTAACTTTACAATATAGTTTTGTCTTGTAACTCATTTCAAAATGTTTTGTGAAATAGACATACAACATTTTGTTATTTTTATGGAAATTCCTGAAAAATCGACTGATTTCATGAATTGATTCATTTATACTAATCTATTCATTGCCTTTTACTTCAGTCAACAAAAGTTGAAGTGTGATATGGGAATAGTCAGTATCCGTCCATCCAAAATCAATGTCCTCTCACATCCAGCATACTTGGCTGATGCTAACAAAATTTTCACAGGATGTGTATCCAGTTCAAAAGGTTTACCACAAACATTTTCCAAGATATGTTCTTCTTTCGTAATATTAGCCGTTTTCAGGACTTGAAAGCTTATGCATGCTCCTAACATCAAACCTGAAGTTTCAGTGCTGTCAAACTTTCAAAATATGTTCATTATGACAAACGGTCAGTCTCTTGCAGTTTTAATGAAAATTTGACAAAGCTTGCTGCCATCCTAACTGTTTCATGGTACTTAAAAAGTTTAATATTTCTGTTCACTTTTCAATTTTTAAGTGCGAGCTCTATTGAAGCTTGTGCTTCTAGGAATTGCTTTTTTGTTTGTTTTTTCTTTTTTTGTCTCCGGATTTTCATGAATTGTTGCATAGTGTGATGAGTATCTGTCTCTTTAGTGAAGTTAACTGGCAATGGGCTACGTTAGTACTGGGATGGGTGACCGCTTCAGTGCACCACTGCAGTCTTGGATGGCTTTGCGGCTCACGCTAGTAGACTAAAACCCCTTTCAGCCTTGTTACTTCAATGCAAACCAAACCGCTTCACATATTCTTATTAAAAAATTTTCAATATGTTGATCTCTATAACATTGACAGTGTTTTTCTTTCCAGCTATTTACAACTTTCCAATATCCATAGATTATATTATTATTTCAGTTATATGTATTGACAGGGGATATGTCAGCTTTCCAAGCCACCTTGTTGTTATTCGAAAGTGAACACCCAACAAGAATAAATAAACTTATCTGTGCAAGTTCATGCATGTACAAAGCACATTAAAAATTGTTATTCAGATCACACAGGCTTTGAACTGGCTAGTGAGAATATCGAGTGACCTGGAAATGAATGTGGTGTCTGCAGAAAGAATTCAGGAGTACACAGAGACAGAACAAGAGGTAAGGCAAAGGTCGCAGTTACCTGTTTGATAATATTCTAGAGGTTTCTATTGGTTACTATAATGTTAACAGTATATTTTTTCTGAAAATTAGTTTTGAAGAATGGGTTACTATACATTTATTTATATATTAATTTATTTCTTATTATAGTGACATGTGTATAGAAGCACAGTATCAAATAGAGGTTTCAAAATGCAACACTTTACAGTCAGCCCACTACAGGGCTTATAAGTCACTCTAATCTTAATCCATATAATTTTATGAGTGTCATACTTATGGATTCACCCATACAGAATACATGTGTCATACATTAAAGAAGACTGAACCAGTTAAGTATGACACAGTTTACTTTCTAACAAGATAGCATTAATGAGTTGGAGATTACGATGTATATAAATGATCTTTACTAATATTCTAGGCCTTTCCAACACATATATGACAGCTTTGGATTGCTTCCAGTTATTTAAAAAATACTCTCACATAATTTAGTAAGATTTGGTATAATCTTTTTTATTGAATTATGCATTTCTAGATACATTGATACATGAATACTAATTAACATGTCATATGAGACTACACAGGTAACATATACTCAATTTACAAATTGTATTACACAATTATGGATAATATCCTGGGTACATTTCTATCAGATGAAAGTCTTTAGTCAATGAATAATATTTATAGCATTAAAGGACTAAAATATAAAGGGGGAAATTCACTGTATGTTGTTGTTATTGCTGTTGTTGTTTTTGTCATCACTCGTAGTTATTTAAATAAATTTTGTGTCACAATACCAAATATCAAATGTAACATTGTAAAATGGTATGTAACATTGCCACATAAAAATGAGTCATAGGGGAATAGGAACTAAATGTGTTTGTAAGATAGAAACAAATATTCTAACATGGTAGACCAGTTTATAAAGAAAAGGCATTGAAAATTTATATATAGTGGAAGTACAGTGTGTAATAAAGTAATACAGGACACAGCAAATATTGGTAGAAAGGATTTACAACTTTGTTCACTCTCACAAGGATTGGCTGATTAATCCATAATAATTTAAATTTTACTAACCATTCATATTTTGATGCATCACTGAAGCACCACAATATGCTGAAAACAAAACATTCCAGATTTCTCCAAAGTTTTTACTTATGTGAATAAGAAGTGAATACAAATACAAATGTTTAATTGTTAAAATAGGAAAATAATGTCACACATTATATCAGAAAAATTTCAGTACCTTTCTTTCTAAATACAGCAATATATCATCACATTAAACTAGATATCGCAAATCCACATCATAGACTATTAATTGTAGTAAATAAATACAAATTACACTTTTTATTTCATAGCTGTTTACAGCTCCATGTAAATACATTACTCTTACTCTATGCCTGTGTCAGTAGTTCAGTATAGCTTCATTTGACCATTTATGTATCATGCTGCATGGTTTCCAATTCATTTGTAGGCTGAATGGTACATCAGCCAAACCAAACCACATGACACTTGGCCGGATGAAGGAAAAATAGTTCTGAATGAGTACAGCACCCGGTATAGACCCGGGTTAGACCTGGTTCTGAGAGACATCAATGTGAAGGTCAATGCTGGTGAAAAGGTCAGAAAGCTATAGTGTACTCCACACTTGTACAAAGTGGTCATAGCTGCAATTGATGTATCATTTGTTGGACTGTTGTCTTTTATTCCTGTAAATTAGGCGAGAATTAGTGTATATTATTTGGGAATGAGTATTTATTGTTATTTTCTTAGATGTTCCTAAGTCAGGAATCTCTACACTTCAGCTAGAATTTCAACATTTTAGGTTGAAATTCTGTATTTTAGCTACATTTTAGCTGTGAATCTCTGTAGCTATCTATAGTTTGATATCTGTATTTCAGGTGGAATTTGTTTCAATGTCTGTGTTGTAAATTAAAATTACATCATTTCATTTGGGAATATCTGTAATTTCATTTGAAAAACACTGAATTTTGTCAATGAAATTTAGGAATCTCTGCTTTTTAAATTTGAATTATTGTATTTTAGTTTGAAATATCAGTATTTTCAGTGAAAATTTTAGTTGGGAATTGCTGTAGTTTAGCTTAGATTTTCTATGTTTTAGCTGAGAATATCTACATTTTAGTTGGGAACTATCTACATTTTAACTGGGAAAATCTATATTTTGGGCCTGAATAATATGTAATTACCTATTTAGGTAGGGATCGTGGGCCGTACTGGAGCAGGGAAATCCTCACTTACTCTGTCACTCTTCCGTCTCATCGAGGCTGCAGAAGGGAGGATCCTGATTGATGGCATTCCACTGGAGACATTAGGACTTCACCATCTCCGCTCCCGCATCACCATCCTACCACAGGTCATGTGTATTTACTATTTGTTCATTCATGTATTCATTCCTTAATGCATTCCTTGGTCCATTACTTTGTTCCTTATTCCTTTGCACATTCTTTTTGGCTGAAATGCACTTTCACACTCCACCATCTTGCTACAGGCCATATATTTCTCTCATTGTGAAATTGCATTTATTTTCTAATTCATTAACTTTGTTGATTTTATGGCACTTTTACCACATCACTTTAGTTACCTATGCATCTTCAATTCCTGTGAGCTTTATGTCATGAAAATGATCATTTGATTTGGTTGTAACTGATTTTCACTGGCTAAATCTGATGCACCTGGTGTACTTTTATTTCTCTATTTATTTGGACTTGAAAGTCATACACGTTTTGTGTAGATCATATCACCATAGGGTTTGGAGGTGTGTGTGGAAGGGATGAGAAAACAGTGCATACTAGTTACTCCAAATTCTGCACTGGAAAAAGCCAGCGTTTGTAATGCCAAATATTAGTATTTTAGGCTCAGGCCTGAGATTCAGTGAAAGGTAAATTGTCACTATGAAACTATGCCCCGGGTATGCTTACATTGACTTCATTGATCAGATGACATTGCAATTTTTGCCCCTTGTCATTTATTTGGTAAAGTAGAGGTTTACTTTTAAATTACTGCATTGAGTTTCTGGGGCTCTATTCATAAAAGGGATCACGCTCAAGTTGTGACAAAAATCAGCTCAAGTTTTCAGCTTTATACTAAACTTTAGCTTAATAATAAACAATAGTCTTTGAATTACAATATTAATAGTTATGGTAACAGTAAATCACAAATAAAATATAATATAGTATAAATCAAGTACCATTCAACATCTGTAAAACTGTTAATTAAGCGGCCCGTCAAGGGCGCTTATTTGTTTTCATGTAAGTTTGACTGATCTCTGCCGCCGCAGGATTATGGTCTCCCTTGAATAACTTCTTGGGCTTTCAAATTTTTCTTTCCTTCTTATCTTTCTTTAAAACTATAGGGGAGGAAAAAATTTTTGAGATACTTTGCGGAGACCTTAAGCTCTACTTAAGGTAACCTTAAGAATTTTTCCAAAACACCCCGTCTAGATGTTAGGCGTTTCATTTTTGTAAATTTTTTAAAAATGGATACTTGGTCTGTATCTCAAAACGATCAGGATTTCAGCGTTTATTATTAAGATTTACCAATGGATTATCTTGACTTTATGGTGACCTTAAACTGTTAATATAATTGGAGCTATTGTCCCCCTAAAGTCATAAAATTGGAAAAAAAACATCTGGCTCCTTTGTTTTTTTCTATTTTTAAAGAATCTATCTTATATTGATATTGAGGTTGATCAAAAGAAGACTCTTACTACCTTATGATTTAAATATTAATAATGTTATGGCCATCTTAAACTTAAAATGTAGGGTTTTTCAGCCCTAAGTTCGGTTAATGTTTAAATTTATAGAATAAAACTTGGCACATTTATAAAGGTTGCCAGAAAGGATATTCTGATTTTATGGTCACCTTAAAGTCCATAATCAATGAAGTTATGGTCACCTTACAGTGAAAAAAAGGAAGTTTTTAGCCTTCAGCTATCTTATTGTTCAACTGACCTCAGCTAAACTTTGTCCACTTATAAAGGATGACAAAAGGGACATTCTCTTTTATGGTCACCTTGAAGTCCCAATATGAATGAAGTTACAGCTCTCCATCCGGGCTGCTCGTTTTTGTTAGCAAAAACCTTTTTCTAGTTTTATTTAAATGTTGCTTCTATGAGCAAAATTTTTTGCCCCTATGTAATTCAGGAGATATTATGCCTTCTTCCCTGCTCAATTTTAGCAGATGATTAGATGTGACATTTATATGTAGTATTGGTCTGTGAAACATTTAAGGCCTGTAGCTGTAATTATAAGGTCACCTTAAGGTCCCAAAAGTAGATACAGCGACCAAATTTATATACTTTTTGCCACCTTTAAGCCCTGTAGCTTTCAAACTGTGTCTCTCATCTAAGTGGAATATCATCTGAGAATATATTAATATGTTCCTCTTATACGTGCCAAAAATCTAGGCCTTTAATAGATGTTTAACCTGTGTATGATGACCCTAAACAACCCACACGAGGGGCCTCTTTCCATATTTTTCACATATATTACCCTATAACTTGGAAATGGTAAGTCTGACAAGTCACAACCTGCATTAGAGATAACTTTTATATGTCATCTTTCTTTATGGAAAGTTTCAGGTCTACAGTTTTAATTTTAAGGTCTCAAAAAATACCAACAGAGACCCAATTTATGACTTTATTGCCTCTTTTAAGCCCTGTAACTGTCAAACTGTGTGGCTCATAGAGCTGCAATCTCATCTGGCAGTGTATAAATATGTTCTGTTCACATGTACTAATACCAAGGTTTTAAAAAGACATTTAGCCAGTGCATGAGACCCGTAAATATGCCACCCGAGACCTTTTTTGTACATTTTTTGTATATTTTACCCTGTAATTTGGAAAATGTTAAGTCTGGGAAGTCTCAAACTGTATTAGATATTATTTCTATTCATGATATTTCTCTGTAGAAAGTTTGAGATCTGTGGTTTTAATCTTAAAGTCACCTTAAACACTCTAAAATGCTCACATACCCAAATTATGGACTTTTTGCCACTTTTAAGCCCTGTAACTGTTGAACTATGTGGCTCATAGAATTATCCAATTGTATAAGTACAGCCCAATTGTCAAAGTACTGACGTTCCCCTAACTAAAAGACAGAGGCTCAATGATGACCATTTATCAATTTCTTTGAGGTTCTTTAACCTGCCAGTTAGGATAGCACCCAATAACATAGGACCTCCTTTTTAAGTCCCTTATTGACATGTTTGATTTTTTTTATTGCTCATAAGATTAACTGAGCCTTTTGGGGGCAAGTTTGTTAAATGGATACTGATTAGACCAATTATTATTTTGAGCAATTTTCTTACCCCTTGTACATATATTAGAGTGTTTGTGATTTGGTTCTTGTGATCTCATACCATTTATATACGAGTGGTTCTGTTGATAAAGGTGTTAGTGCGGGACTTCATTAACTCATTAGCCCATGCAGTCTTGAAGTTATTTTGGTTGATAATCACACATTTATAAACCCCAATTTTAAGTACATTATCCAACAATTTTTTCCTGTGGCTTAATAATTTATAAGTCTGGGTATATAATTTTCCTTTTGGGAATTCCTTATTGATACATTTGATTCTTTCATTGCATTAGCTCCATAAGTTGTTATTGATATTGAAATCCTTCAAAAGAAGGCCCTGTGTACTTTTAATTCATATAATAATGATGTTATGTCTATCTTAAATATTAACAATGGTATTTTTATCCCTGCTCACTTATTTTGTAACTTTTTAAAACCAAACTTGTTAAATAGATACACACTTTTGGGATTAGTGATTTAAAATCGTCATTTCATCATCAGTCATTTAAATACTTTGAAAAAAGGTTCAGAGTTATCATTGCAGGAAGATTGAAAATGTGATAAATACAAAATTTTTCTTTATAGTTATGTATTCGTTGTCTGGATATACACCATTTCGCTTGGCAAAATAAATATATAAGAAATTGCATTGTTGAAGATCATATAAATAGTGGGTGATTATGTTTTCTACATATTTATGGCATACAGCAGATGGCTTCCGTCGAAAATACCCAATCAAAACCTGTGGCGTGAGTGAAGACCTGTCTGGGGATATGTTGGCGCCAAGTTGGCCCAATCTAGTTCTGATATGTTTTCAAATATTCTTCAAATACTTGTTCTGAAATTTTTCCAAGTATTCTTTGAAAAAGTCATTCTGATAAGCTCTCAAAAATAACTCTTCAAATAGCTATTCTGATATCTATTTCGGTATTCTTCAAATAGTTATTCTGATATGTTTTCACATACTCTTCAAAAAATTCTGATAATTATGTTTTTGTGTACTGTTACTTAGTTATTCTGATATAGGTACATGTGCTGCCCATAACCTAGGCAAAAGCAAGTTCTGTTTGTGATATGCCCTTTAGGATTTTAGAAAGCTAGGTTTAACCCCAAATAAATGTAAGATATATTGATGTTCTTTGGCATTATCCTTATTTCCTTAATCATTACATCAACAGGATCCTGTTTTGTTCTCTGGGTCAATGAGAATGAATCTGGATCCCTTTGACAAGTACACAGACAGCCAGTTATGGACTGCCTTGGAACATGCTCATCTGAAAGACTTTGTGGCCAATCTGGCATCTGGATTGGACTACGAATGTGGGGAGGGAGGGCAGAATTTGAGGTAATATCTAATCTAATCTAATCTACTGCTTTGCAGGTGCAATATCTTCCCCACTAAGGGGAACTCAGTGCGCTAGTTAACAAAAATCATTTTTAATAAGGAGTCGAGGGGCGTTCAAGGTCAGTATTCCAGAGTTGTGGATGAGACCGAGAGGCATGGAGACTAAGTTGGGAAACTAGAATCGAAAAGGTGGGTTTTGAGGTGTTTCCTGAAAGATGCGACAGAGGGACTGTTTCTTATTTGGAAGGGGAAAGAGTTCCAAAGAACTGGGGCATAGTGACTAAAAGAATTAGAGAAGTGTTTAATTGATTTAAGAACTCTACAGTCAAAAGTGGGGGTATGAAGGAACTTGAGTTTAGGGGTACTACGCCTAGTATTTCTGGAAGAAGTGTAGGGGTGATATGATGCTTGTTTCAGGGATTTATTCGTATTGAATTTATGTTTTGTAAATTGAGGATGCTCTCTGTGGTATTTATCCTAAATGAAGTCAGTTTTGCAAACCAATTTTGTTTTATTTTTTGGGGTATTTTTTAGAGATATTCTTTGATAATGATGATAGAGATACAGCTTTTTCAGCCTTAATATATTTAATGCTGCTGTCCTTGTACCTCCAATTGTACTTAATTCTGTTTAACTCCAGTGTCTCTCAGAGGCAACTTGTGTGGATAATATTTTATGCATTACTTGCACTTACTCAGTGTGTCAAGACCTTCTTTCTACCTCTCTAGTGTTGGACAGAGACAGCTTGTCTGCCTGGCTCGCACTTTACTCCATAAGACAAAGATCCTGGTTCTGGATGAAGCCACAGCAGCTGTGGATCTGGAGACAGACGATCTGATCCAAAATACGATCAGACAAGAGTTCAAAAAGTGCACAATCCTCACCATAGCACATAGACTCAACACCATCATGGACAATGACAGGTATGTGTTTACTTAAAACTTGGTACACAAGCACACATAGTGTACTTATCATAACATATACACTCAAGACTACTATGGATAGTGACAGGTACCTATTAACATGAAACTGGGAAAAACTTAAAAATATGTTCTCAGAATGTCACTGCTACAGCTCAGTAACTGAGGCAAACATATTCCATAGAAACAATAAATACTATTTTAATCCTGTTTAACATAATGTATCTACACTCTACAGTTTGAAGAGCAGGTATTATATTGTCACAGTTTTTTTGCCCTCAAGCTCATGCAGTAGTCTCTGTATAACTATTGCCTACAATATCTCTATGACTTTGTTCCATCAGTGCCCAACTGCAAGGTATACCTGCAAAAATACAGTATGTTTTGATCGTGAAACCTCCAACTCAGTTTCACTTTCACCATAATTTGACTTACACTAGTTATATATCTTGAGAGTTTACTGTAAATAGTCTTCTTCCTTGTTTTGTTTTTTCAGAATATTAGTCTTAGATGCTGGAATGCTTGCAGAATATGACTCCCCGACAAGCTTACTACAAAATCACAATTCTATCTTCTATGGGATGGCAAAAAATGCTGGTTTGGTGTAGCTCAAAAATTACAATAGGTTCAAAAGAGGGACTTCAGAATTGATATACTCTATACTTCTGCTGCGCCTCGCTGTTTGTTATTGTTTTCATAATACCTTATTTCAGTATATATATATTTTTACTCTGTGTACATGAGCCATAACCATGGCACTTGTGTATTATTAAAATAAACATATCTAGTTGTAGATATAGTTGTGTTGTTGACTGTGTAATTACGTGACGCTGCTTAGAGAAGTTTGTGTGACACTTTGAGATATCAGGGATGAGAAATTGTCTGACAGATTTAAAACTGGAATGAAATAAATGACATGTGGGACCAGGTTCACAAACACAAAATTTGATAACAGCTTTCTATATTTATACCAGTCACCATTGGGCCAGTAGTAAGGCAGCTGATGTTGGTATCTTCAGATCTTAGGTTCAAAACCTGGTGTAGTTTCAGCATACTTCAGTAATATGTAGACATGTACAAATGCCTTCTGATAACATTGATGCTTTAGTTTTGAGGGACCACGATGGTAAAGGGGTAACACTCGCCTCCAACCTTTAAGATCAGGGTGCTCCAAATCCAGGTCAAATCATCTCCATAATTTTTATATGATAGCACATAATAAAACTGTACACCAATGAGTTACTTGAAAGTTACTGCTATAAACAACATTCAATGTACCCATAATCTTTCAGGCAACTCTATGACATTAAATCCAAAGCAAGACAAAAAATATGCTGGATAGACAAAATAGTTGGCTGACTAGCAGCATCTTTGCTGATCCAGTAGGATTGAGCCATGGTCAAGCCCCAACTTGTTGAAAAATATAACTAGATCCAATGTACAGGTTATGACAAATGCACACAGGCAGACATAGAGGCAAAAACACAAAGTTATCACTCACCAAGATTTCACTAGATGTCAGCAGTCAGCAGAAAATTCAATAAAGTATCATTTTTGTAACCTACTGTTAAACTGCTAGTCATATGCCCATACAAGTTAATGCATTGTGTAAGATGGATCCTGTCTTTTCTGCCTCCTCTTCATGGAGGACAGAAGGAGTTACTTATAATTGTCTGCCATTTTGTGTAACAGCAAACAAGCGAGATCATTGTCTAATCTTGTGGAGTGTAATGTCACTTTACCGTACAGGTCTTCTTCAGGATTTTTTATATCCACAACCTAGAAACAGATAAAAGTGTTGCCATGGCAACACTAGTTGCAAAGTGTTGCTGAAAAACTAATCGGCTCCAATCCATGCAGGAGAATGGAAAACAAAGAACCCATAAAATATTTATAAGTCCAAGAAACAAAAAAAAGTGTTGCTATGGCAACACTTGTTGCCAGGTATTGCCGAAAAGCTAATCAGGTCCCATCCGTGCAGTGGTATGGAATGGAAAGAACCCATAAACACTTGTTGCCAGGTATCCCTGAAAAACTAATTAGCTCCAATCCATGCAAGGGTTTGGAATGCAAAGAACCCTGAGAAAGATTTTTACGCCCAAGAAACATTGCCAGGTGTTGCCGAAAAAATAATCAGCTCCAATCTGTGCAGGGGTATAGAAAGCAAAGAACCCATAAAAATATTTATTTATAAGTCCAAGAAACAAACAAGGCCACTGCCGCAGCGGTTATCTCCCGCCTTAGAATCAGTAATAATGGAGAACTAAAGGAGACATAAGGCCTTTGTAGTAAGATATCCCCACTTGACATTGAAGAAGGGGTCAAAGGTAAAAGTCAGCAATTGGAAAATAGTCTCAGGCCTTGACTTTGTATAAGTCATTTTCACATTTGGAACCCCTAGTAGCAATGATAAGGGATATAAGGCCTTTTTAATAGGATAATCCCATTTAACATGTGATATGACGGCCATTATGTTTTGAAACTAGGCTAAATTACTATCAGACTAACTTTCCCAGCCACATATATGTTGCACACATTTGATGAACCTAGCTGCAATATTTCAAGTTTTAGAGCATCTTAATGATTTTAAATAATTGGCTATGGCAGCCATTTTGTTTTTCAAAATATTTTAAAATTTTTCTCAGGCAAAACATTTGAAGGCCAGGACTGTTGATGATCTGTCTTTACATTCTGAAGCCATAGCACCAATAATAAGGGAGAAATAAGGATGTTTTAGTGTGATGACCTCATTTAACCTTGAAGCAGGGGTCAAAGGTCAAATTCAACACCTAGAAAAGATTTCCAGGTCATGGCTTCCTACAAGTTGTTTTCACATTCCGAACCTCTAGGAGCAATATTTGGGGAGATATAAGGCCTTTTTAATAGGATAACCCTGTTTGACATTAAACATGTGATATGACGGCCAATTTGTTTTTTGAACTAGGCCAAAATTACTATCAGGCTAGCGTTTCTAGCCATATAGCTTTTGTGCAAATTTGATGAAGCTAGCTGGAATATTTCAAGATTTAGAGCACCTTTATGATTTTCAAACAATTAGCTATGGCGGCCATTCTGTTTCTCAAAATGAGACTAAAATTTTGCAGAGACAGGTTTTCATAGCCATAAACATTCCCTGCAAATTTGGTGAAGATATCTTCATAAATGAATGAGATATTAAGGTTTATGCAAAAATGTGGCCAACGGACGCACGCACGCACGTACGGAAGGCGTTTTATAATCTCCCGATCCCGGCTTAAGGTTTATGCAAAAACGTAATGGACGCACGCACGTACAGAAGGTGTTTTATAATCTCCCAACCACGACCTTCGGCCGCAGGCGGGAGATAAAAAGTGTTACCATAGCAAGACTTGTTGCCAGGTATTGCTGAAAAGCTAGTCACCTCCAGTCCATGTAGCGGTATGGAATGCAAAGAACACATAAAATAGTTATAAGTCCAATAAACAGAAAAGTTGCTACCACTAGGTCTCTGGTTACAGATGAATAATCTACAGGACCGGCTTACAAACCTGCCTATCATTTGGTTGGTTACAGAGAAATCCCAGATAATTGTTTACAGAGGAAAAGCTGGGCGGTTAGAAAGTTGGCTGGTTACAGTAGCTGCCTAAACTCATTGATTACACCAGCCTACTGGTTCTTGCCGGTTACAGAGAAAGGGATAGTTAGTCGACCACAGAGTGGGCCGGTTACACACCAAAAAAAAAAAAAAATGTGTCGCCCAGTTCTGCCAGCTCCAAGGATGTTTTCAGAACCATGGAACCATCAACTACTGGTTACAGAGTAGGAGTTCCTACAGAAGAGCTTTAGTATTAATGAACTTCGTCACCAGTATCACACATTGTGTAGCCAAGGCCATGGAAACCTGTCAGATTTCAAACACATATTCAAACAAATATCACAAGAAATCCTGGTAACAGGTGGCTCAAACCAGCTACAGACCCTACGGACCTAAGTCTAGCTACTCAATTAATTGGCAAATGGCTGTCAGGTGGTTTGGGTTGGCTCATACAGGCCAGTTGCTGTCTGAATTCATTGGTTACAGAGAAACAGGGGGTCTACCGAGCCCCTAGAGGAAGAATAAGGGGTTGCCTCTAATCCCTGAAACATTGGTTAGAGAGAAACGCACAATGGAGTAACCTGTCAGTCTGACCCTTTTGACCTCTGAATACCCTGGTTACAGAGAAACACTAAGCAGGGCATCTCACTGCTCATCATGAGCTGCCAAGGGTCAATCCATCTATAAGGGGTGTTAATGGTCCAGGTTTATGCATGACAGCTGTCCGGGAACAAGAGACTGTAATGGAGCCAATCACCAGGGACTTCCACCAGAAAGACAATAGAATAATAGACCTTTAGTGTAGACTTATTGGGTCTAACTCCTGCACATATTGTTAAGATTGAAATATACAAGGGCTATTCATCTGTCGATCAATTGGCTTTTGTTAACATGTTACAAATGTCCCAACTTGGCACTAGACCTGGCTGCGAAACTGCACAAGTTTTGGGAAACTCTCGGTGCCGGACTGAAAATAAAGGACCTCAAGAGGGCCACTCACTCCCCTCTGGATCCGGCCCAACTTGACAAGGTCACCGACCACCATAAGCATTATGTAAATCCCCTCAGGGATCAGTTTCTTGATGAAGGCGTTACAGGCTTTTGAACAAATGCAGTACAAAAAAAAAAAAAATTGGAGACACCTAAAACCATCAGAACCTTTCCTCCAGCAAGGGGAGTGGGTTACCTCAATAGATTTCAAGGATGCCTACTTCCGTATACCAATACAGGAAGAGTCCAGGAAATACATGAGATTTCATATCCAGGGCAGGTCATATCAGTTCAAGGCACTGCCATTCGGACTGTCCACAGCTCCCATGGAGTTTACTGCGATAACAAAGGAGATGAAAGCGGTCTTTTGGCCCTGAAAGAGTTCCAGGACCTCTGCTCAGACAAGATTGTTCTTGTAGCAACCGACAACACAACAGTGGTGTCATACATAAACAAGGAAGGAGGCATGAGGTCGGGCCCCCTGTGTGCCCTCTTATGGAGAATCCTGACTTGGTGTACCACAAGACCGGTTACCCTCAAAGCCCGATACATTCCGGTCCGGCTGAATGTGGTAGACAAGCTATCAAGGCTAGGCCAGACCAACCAGAGTGGTCTCTCCTTCCAGAGGTTTTTCAATCAATATGCAGCAAGTGGCACAGGCTGCAGATAGACCTATTTGCAACGAGGTTCAACAACAAGTTGCATCGGTTTGTGTGACCGGTGTAGCGCCAGATTTTACACCCCACATAAAATGCATGGGGGTATAATATATGGCAAGTTCACTTGCCATATTCTACACCCCCTTGCCATATTCTACACCCCCTTGCCATATTCTACACCCCCTTGCCATATTTTACACCCCTTGGTGGAGTTTTTTTACAGTTGATATATTTATGAAATAAGTGAAGTTCAACAGCTATAAACATCCACAAATTAAGCATTAAAACTCAAAGACAATAATTCCTTTGCTTACAAATTGATAAATATTTTTAAAATATTTGCTGGCCCATCTAAATAATAGATCTACATTTTTAAAATATTTGCTGGCCCATATAAATAATAATAGCTAATTATAATCCAGTGACTTTTCAGTTAATTCACTAATGTCTAAGATTAATAAACCAAATGAAATAAAATATATTTAGTGTTAATACAGTGGGACAAAATCATTTCTATATTTTCCTTTGATATGAGAGGCCAAACCATTGTTGTTGATTTGTATTCACTAGGCTAGTCCCTAATTGAAATTATCCCTATTGTTGTCTCAAATCACCACAGCCCTTTGATTAGAATCTTGCCAATAGACCTGCAACTATGTGCAAGGCTTTAAGCTAACTGTGGCTTCTCACCTGGGGTTCTTGTTTTGTGTACTGTTAGTGTTTTCATTTATTGACTTCAAAGAGACTAACATTGCTAGGTAAGACATAAGTTATTGTTCCATGATTAGTGAGTGATTAGTTACTTAGATAATCTATACATTGTCTCTTTTGGTTGGATTTATATCACATAATGAACCAAATGGGTCCATTGACCAACTTAGCTATGGCTTCTCATCTAGAAGCTAGAAATTAGATAGGATTTCTTACTTATCATCCTATTTGGATACGACTTCTTCTTCTGTGTTAGTAGTAGTATTTAATGTGTTGAAAATTTCATTTCAGCTGAGGGTTCTCCTTAGTTATATTACCAGGATTACCAGATGGGACATGAACAAGCAAAAATAGCATCAGAGATGCCCGTACCCCACAGCCTGGGGAAATATTTTTCAACACCATGGGATATAGAAGTAGTGAAACAGTACAAAGTTCAAGATACTTTCAGAGCAGTGTCAGTTATATTAAGGTCCAAATAACGCTTAAGTAGAGAAAATAATATCTAAGGAAAAGAAATGTATATAAAGATGAAGTATTAAAACAAGACAATTCAATAATAAAATGACAGCATTTATCAGTAAACCAAAAATGGCCGAATTATGGTTTGGATGTTTTGAATATTACCCATGCATACAGAAGTGGCAATACATTCAATGAATGCTTATGTGTGGTGTTGGAGAAAAGTCCGTGGCTCATTTGATGAAATTCCATCTGTTACAATGGGAACTTGAAAAAGGAAATTCTTAATGAATTCTAATATGACTTTAACAGTGCTTAATCTGCTTCAACAGACAGACCCAAAGGTGCAACAAGATTTTAAAGGTCACTACAGCAATGTCAAAGGTCAAATCAAGGTTACACCATGACGTTGCACACCCACTACCCCCAACCAATGTCCTCACCAAGTATCAGCTTTCTACACCTTACAGTTTCCGAAATATAGCCCAGACAAGATTTTATAGGTCAAGATCACTACGGCAAAGGTCAAATCAAGGTCGCACTATGACGTTGCACATCTATACCCCCTAACCAATGTCCCTACCAAGTATCAACTTCCTACACCTTACAGTTGCCGAGATATAGCCCGGACAAGGTTTTATAGGTCAAGGTCACTACGGCAAGGTCAAAGGTCAAATCAAGGTCAGACCATGATGTTGCACACCTACAACTCCTAACCAATGTCCCTACCAAGTATCAACTTCCTACACCTTACAGTTTACGAGATATAGCCCGGACAAGATTTTAAAGGTCAAGGTCACTATGGCAAGGTCAAAGGTCAAATCAAGGTCAGACCATGACGTTGCACACCTACAACTCCTAACCAATGTCCCTACCAAGTATCAACTTCCTACACCTTACGGTTTCCGAGATATAGCCCGGACAAGATTTTAAAGGTCAAGGTCACTATGGCAAGGTCAAAGGTCAAATCAAGGTCAGACCATGACGTTGCACACCTACAACCCCTGACTAATGTTCCTGCCAAGTATCAACTTCCTACACCTTATGGTTGCCAAGATATAGCCCGGACAATATTTTCAAACTCAAGGTCACTACGGCAAGGTCAAATCAAGGTCAGACTATGATGTTGCACACCTACACCCCCCAACCAATGTCCCTGCCAAGTATGAACTTCCTACACCTTATGGTTTCTGAGATACAGCCAGGACAAACTATTTCCTGCCGCCCACCCGCCCATCCGGACACCATGGGTGAAAACAATACCCCGACAGCCCTTAATGACTGTGGGGTAAAAATAACATATGTACATAAACTGATTAAACTGTTGTAATATATGATTAATTCCCATGAATATTGAAATGTATTTTATGATATCTGAACACATTGAATGTTACTGTATGTCACAGTATTTTATTAACAATATTTTACAATTTTCTATGTAATAATAATAGTATAATAATAATAATAATGTCTTTAACTCTAAATATAATATAAACCATACAAGCTTGTGTAAATGAAAGGAATTTATGTAACATTATCATGGAGGAGTTGTTTCTCCCCAAAACAGCTTAAAAGGGTTTTTCAACAATACCCATTAATCCTGTTAGCTTGGCTAGTCACTTAACCACAAGTTCAAAAGAATGCTAAAACAAAAGGCAAATCTAAGACTAATCCATTTACCAAGTCAAATATCCATAGCCAAACAAATCAACTTAAGAGTCAATAGACAATAGACATATCATAATTTAATCCAGTATCTGTCACACCCCAAAAGTAAAACAAATCAAGTTCTAAGCAGCGGTTAGACAATAGACAATTTCCAAACTCAATTGCAATCTAACCAAGAAAGGGTTTGATCCTAATCCCCCATTGATTTGCTCTGTATGGACTGGTAGGGGGTGTAACTTTTGGTGGGGGTGTAAAATATGGCAGCTATATTTTACACCCCCTTAATCCCCCATTGTTAGGGGTGTAAAATATGATTGCCATATAATGCACCCCCTAAAAGATCAAAGAAAGGGTGTAAAATATGGCAGGGGTGTAAAATATGGCGTTACACCGGTACTGGACCCCCTGCCTGGGCAGTGGACACACTCAGCCTGCCATGGGAGGATCTGGTTTCCCATCCCTTTCCACCAGTAGCCATCTTGGGCAAAGTGGTGAAGTTGCATGATCACTCTTGCCACAGAATCATTCTGATAGCCCCAGGGTGGTCAAACATGCCTTGGTTCTGGGATCTAGTGGCCATGTCCAGCCAGATCCCCCTGAGTCTGCCCAATCTGTCTAACCTTCTAACACAGCCCTTCAGTCAGATTCCTCACAGGAATCTGCCCAACCTAAATCTGCATGCTTGGCTCTTAGAGCCTCAGCAATTAAGGAACAGGGCTTCTCTGAGGCAGTGGCAGCACGAATTGAGGCTCCTCAAAAGGGTTCAACCAGATCAGTCAGATTATTTCTACAAAGTGGTTCATCAGTAACCAGGTGGCCTTCAGGGCACCCCCTGTGAAGTCAATAGCCGACTTCCTACAGTACCTGTTTCAGGACAGGAAGTTGCAACCAAGCACCATTGATGGCTACAGATCAGCCATTGCTGACACACTGGGGAACTCGCCCATAAATGTCAGCAAGGACAAGAATCTCGCCCGTCTCCTCGATAGCTTCCACAGAGACAGGCCCAAAGGGAGAAGGGGCATTCCCTCCCGGAACCTCTCCCTGGTTTTACACCAGCTGACTAAGGCTCCCTTTGAACCCATTGAAGAGGCTTCTTTGAAGCATTTGACCTTCAAAATTGTCTTCCTATTGGCTCTGGGTTCGGGCAAACGCAGGAGTGAGATCCATGCTTTGCAAAACAAAGATATAAGACACCAATCAGACTGGTCAAAGGTCTCCTTGTTTCCCTCAATCAGCTTTCTAAGAATCAGCTGGCCAAGGAGGGTCCAGACAGTGTGGCCCCAGTGGTTATACCAGCCCTGCCCCCTACTCTGGATAAGTCACTCAGGTCTGACAGGTCCCCCTGTCTGGTCAGAGCTTTGCGCTACTATTTGGACAGGACCTCAGATCTTAGGCAGAATAAGGAGTTGGTCTTTGTCTCCTTCAAGAAAGGCTTTGACAAGGACATCTCACCTGCCACTATATCCTCATGGATCAAGCAAACTGATCCTATGCTATGAGCTCTCTGATCGGGAGGCCCATACCTTACATCAGGTTAAAGCCCATGATGTGAGGGCCTTTGCTGCTTCTAAGGCATTCCAATCAGGAGTCTCCATGGAACAAATTCTATCAGCCTGCCAGTGGAAGTCTCACAATACCTTTACCCAATTCTATCTGAAGGATGTGGCGTAGGCTGACTCAGAGCTCTACCATTTGGACCCAGTAGTGGCTGCTCAGCAGATCCACCAATAGCCCACTTACTGAGGAGGCTTGTACATATGTTAATAGTGTATAGATATGCAAAAAAAAATGCCGAACTGTGCTTCCTTCAGGAGATTTATTCTTGGGACTGAACTCATTCCTCTCTTCCCCTACTTCAGAGCAGGTCTGTAAAAAACGGGGGGGGGGGGGGGGGCAATGTCGATATACCCCCAGTACCCCGGCTGGTTATCCGACCCCAGGGTCTGCAGGTCCATAAACTTGGTTAACCTGACCCAGGAAAATCTTATGTTGTTCTTAGTGAGTTCATTCAAGTCCCATAGTAACTTACCCACCTACCAAGCGGTAGTTATTCAGCAATTGTCCATTGGATAGGATGTATTAACACAATAAAATTGCAAATTTAATAAGTAATTTAAATTTATAAGTTAATACCCTATCCAATGGACACACAAGACCCTCCCAGCCGACCCGGCTATCAGCTTACTAGGGATTTTTAAGAGGTTTAGACAAAAAAGATGCTATGACGCCATCTTGTCTAGACAGGAAGGAAGTACGAGGCGCCATCTGGGGAGTGCACAGTACTGGGACTGGCCAGCTTGTGGGGACATTATGCACACATATAAGATTACTTTTTCTGTCATTTGGCGGGCCGGTCTGCGCCGACCGGATTAGCAATTGTCCATTGGATAGGGTATTAACTTATAAAAATTTAATTTACTTATTAAATTTGCAAATTTATAGGTCCAAGAAACAAAAAAAAAGTGTTGCATAGCAAGACTTGTTGCCAGGTATTGCCGAAAAGCTAATCACCTACAGTCTGAGTAGTGGCTAAGCACCTCCAGTCTGTGTAGTGGTATGGCCGAAAAGTTAATCACCTCCAGTCCATGTAGTGGCTAATCACCTCCAGTCCGTGTAGTGGTATGGAATGCAAGGAACCCATAAAAATATTTAACAGAAAAATGTGTTGCCATGGCAACACTTGTTGCAAAGTATTGCTGAAAAGCTAATCATATCCAGCAGTGTAGGAAATTCGTTGAAAATTACTGCAGGCCTGCAGGACCTGCTACACCAAAGAGTTGCAGGCCGGCTTAAAAGTTGCAGGTCCTGCAGTTAATTTGAATAATTTTATATTTTTCTGTATTTTTTCAACTTAGATTTGTAGCAATCAGCTCACAGGTGCTCTAAATGCAGTACTTTTCAGGTTATAAGAGATTTACTGTATGAATTATAATGCATTAAAAACTATTTCAAACGTTCATATAACAAAATTAAGAAAGATCCAGGCCTAGCTGATACTCCCACAAGGGAATTTACTTATTGCCTGGTACATATATGCAAGATAAGAGGGAAGTCCCTTCAATAGTCAATGAGAAAATTGTGTTAAAGTAACGTTTAAGTATTCACACTTTTGGTGGGGGTACCTCACTTTTGATGGGTCCAGGGAACAAACAAACAGACAGAACTGCATGAATTTTTCAGCAAGTCTCTGTACATGTGCCTTGTACTCTTGGAGTAGTTGTTTATGCAGAGTTGTACGCAGATGCTGCAGAATGATGCCATAATATCAGCTGACATAAAAATGGTGTCCCAGTAATTTCCTATGTTACAGATCGCAACATTTTTGCATTTAAGTACTTAATTATTCTATTTATACTGTATTATTGCATCACTGCATTGTTTATCATATTGTCTGAAAATAAAATTATGATTTTTATATCTCTCTTTTTACTTGAATCTTGGTTGTTGCACCTTTGGGTTTCTTTTGATGCAGATTAAGCACTGTTAAAGTCATATTAGAAATCATTAAGGATTTTACTTTTGCAATTTCCCATTGTAACAGATGGAATTTCACTAAGTGAGTAACAGGTTTTGGGGTAATATTCAAAACGTCCAAACCATAATTCGACAATGCAAGACGTGTATAAAGATCTTACAGTTTCCAATACAAATAAGGAATTTAATGTTTACACACACATGCTAGCTTACCTTGGTATGTTTGGACAATATTCGAAACATTCAAACCATAATTTGACCATGCAAGATGTATGTAAAGATCTTTCAGCGCAAATGGACTGAGAAGGTCATGGAGTGGTGGATTGGTAATAGTTTCGAGCCCTGGGTAGGACTCCTGGTCTGAGTGGAGACAAGTTTTTCTGACGACCATATATTTGCCGCTCTCGGTCCACTGGTCCAGCGCCAATTTCCCACTCTGATATCCAGTCTGTGCAGTGATATAGAATGCAAAGAAGCCATAAAAATTACAAGTCCAAGAAACAGAAAAAAGTCTTGCCATGAGATTATTATTTATATATTACTTGTTACCAGTTATTGCAGAAAAGATAACCAGCCTCAGTTCTCTTTGCAAAGAACATATCCTGACAACTTGGTTAATATCTGTGCACAGGTTTTGAATGTAAAGTACCCACAAAATCACAAGTTCAAAAACAATACAGAAAAAGTGGCAATAGTACTTGTTACCGGTTATTGCAGAAAAGATAACCAGCCTCAGTTCTCTTAGCAAAGAACATGTCCTGACAACTTGGTTAATATCTGTGCACAGGTTTTGAATGTAAAGTACCCACAAAATTACAAGTTCAAAAACAATACAGAAAAAGTGTTGCCATAGCAACAGTTGTTACCAAAAGGTGTAAGAAATATATCCTGAAAATATTGGTTAAAATCTTTATATGGCTTTGGTTTACAAAGAACCCACCAAATTAAAAGTAAAAGACAACAGGAAAAGTGTTGCCATGGCAACAGCTGTTAGCAATTTTCCCTAAAGCAAATTACAACAAGTTCCTCTTACAATAAACATATCCCAAAACTTTGGAATAATGTTAAATTCCCACAAAACTACAAGACCAAGAAACAGGAAAGTGTTGCCATGGCAATACTTGTTGCCAGATATTGCCAAGAAAGCAATCACACACAAACTCTCATGCCATTAAATCTCCACACCAAATTTAGCGGAGACACATAAACTATTGTACCTGTAAATGAGCAGCAATGAAGGATGATTCAGAGGGAAATTCAAAATAATGCATGTCCAGCAGGATGGATATAATAATTAAAATAAGTTGTAACCATAAACTAATTTCTTTAACTATCAGGTTTTTATGGTATCATTACAATAAAGATATTGTTTAGTCTAGATATGTGTACATGCTTCATTTAAATGAAAACTCTCAACTTCCACCTTAATATTGCCAAAATATCATAAAAATTTGCCCTTACCTTAAACTAAATGTAAGCCAATGCAAATGTTAAGAGGTTAAGGTCCTGTTAACCATGTAGACTCTGTTCAAGGTTACTTATATCCAAAATCAAATGCACATAATTTAAGATATTATCCAAAATTTTAAAAGAAAAGTAATTATAATTATGCCATTACTGGGAGTTTAAGGTCACCTCAATGTAGTCGTAGGGCGCATTTCTGCACCATCATGTACATGTACCTGCAAAATATAGATCAAATATGTCATGCCATTTTTGGTATACTTTGTGGTAACATAGAAAACTTGAGCTCAAGTAACATTCAAGTAACATTCTTTTACACATGGGAGTTTAAGGTCACCTTAAAAAGGGCACACCTTCAGGACTAGATACATCAATGTACCAAATTTAAATTAAATTTGTCATGCAGTTTTGAGATACTCTTCAGAAATTAAAAAAAAATAAATTCAATACAATTGTTATCACTAGGAGTTTAAGGTCACCTTAAAATAGGCTACACCTAGAAGACCAGTTACACCCATGTTGCCATTTTTAAGCCCTGTAACTGTCAAACCGTGTGACTCATTGAGCTGAATTCTCATCTGGGAGTATATTAATATGTTCTGTTTACACATGCCAAATTTGAATTTAATCTATCATGCCATTTTTGAGATACTGTCTGGAAAGGAAGTGTGACGACAACACTTACCATGTATGTCCTCCATCATAACTGCTAGTGACAAAAAAACAAATGCAACCATAAACTCATAATTAAGTTTATAAGATATCAGGAATTTACTGTAACCGTACAAAAGAAACCATTTGGTGTAGATATATGTAGATATATGTACATGATGAATATCAATTAAAAAAAAATCTTAATTTGCCAATCAAATATCTTCCAAACACCAAAAAAAAAAGTCCCAACCTTAAAGTCAAATTTATTTTGCAGCTGTGAGGGAGTTTAAAGTAATATTTATCTGAAGGTTCTGCTCACGTTTTGTTAGATCCACAACTGAAACATGCCTCGAATTGCTCAATAATTGCAACACTGTTCAAAAGTTGCCAAACTTAAAGTGAATATAATTCTGTTAAGGTCAACTTATTGCGTGGCACTTATCTATGGCCAGTTACATACACATGCAAAATTTGAATGAAATTTCTGATGTTATTTTCAGTATATACTCTATGGAAACATAAAAAAGTAAACTCAACATAACTTTTTTATATGTTGGAATTTAGGGTCACCTTAAAATAGAGCACACCTTGAAAACCATAAAAGACTTTATGTTAAGGTTAAAATTATCTTTGAGGCCTATAAACACCCTATTTAGACATTTTTTTCAACATGTTTTCCATATTTTGCATTATAACATAAAAATGGAAAGTCTGAAAAGTCTCTAACTGTAGTAGATATAACTTCTACATTTAATCTCTGTCTGTGAAAAGTTTTAAGTCTGTTACTTCAATTTTAAGATCACATTTAGGTCTCTAAAATGCCCACAGTGACACAATTTATAGACTTTTTGCCACTTTAAAGCCCTATAGCTGTCAAACAATGTGACTGATAAGCTGAAATCTCATCTTGGAATTTATGATTATGTTCTGTTTACATGTGAGAAAAATCAGGCCAGATAGACTTTTAACCTGTGTATGAGGGCCATAAAGGAGCACCCATGTAACCCTTTTTCGAAATTTTTCACATATTTGGTCCTATAACCTGGAAATGGTAAGTTTGACAACTGTCAAACTGTATTAGATATAACTTCTAAGTGTAGTCTTTGTCTGCAAAAAATGAAGTCTGTAGCTTTAATTTTAAGGTCACCTTAAGGTATCTAAAATCCCACAGACACCTAATTTTTTTAACTTTACCACTTTTAAGCCCAGTAACTGTCATACAATGTGGCTGTAATACAGCTGAAATCTCATCTGGGAATATATTATAATATGTACTGTTTTCATGTGCCAAAAACCAACGCTTTAAGTAGACATTTAATCTGTATGTGAGGTCCATGAATAATCTAAAAAACTGAGAGGACAGTTTTTAAAACTGACACCCCCAAAAATGAAAAAAATGGTTTGACCAAAAAAAAAATTAAAAATAGTTTTTAACGCTCGATGATAGGAGAGGGTTATTGTGATCAGTTTGTTTCTGTCTGTCTGTCTGTGCACCGTTTCGCCCTTATAACTCAAAAACTATAACACCAATCAAGCTCATATTTGGTGGTACAGAGGGATTCTTCCAAATTTGGTGTAATTTGTTTGTAAATTAAAGCCAGGAGAGAGTTTTTCTTATTTTTAATTGGGCATATATAGTGAAATCTGCTTCTCTTGTTCACATAAGTTAAAAATAAATATCATGAAAGGATTTCTTCCTCATGACTTTTTGTATAATCAGATACCCTTGTGGCTGTGAGTGTAATGTGTAGAACTTGTAACCCTGTGGTTGGGGTTCCAATACCACTCCATTCTACAGTTTTGGTTTTTTGGGGGCTTTTTTTTAGCAATCTCTTTTAAAGGTTTTGCAAAGAGAGAAAATTAAAACACAGCATTTAAAATTTTGCTGTCCAAAAAAACTTTAACCAAGATGAGATGTCCAACTTGACAGATAATGATTTTCAATTGGGCATGTACAGAGAAATCTAATTCTCGTCATCCCATGCAGAAAAAATCAATATTTTGCTTTCTGATGATGTCATTACTTAATGATGTCACAATGCAATTGTCATTGTAAGGTCACAAACCTAGCTTGTGATACTTGCTTTCTTTAGGTAAAAATATTTCTTCTCATTAAAATTGACATAAACATAATAAAGAGGGAGGTAGTGTATTCATCATTTTTATTTGTTTCTTTTTTTTTGTTTGTTTGTTTCAATTCCTTGACAGTCCATCATAAAAAATTTACTCTGACTGATGTTCACCAAGAAGTGGCTTTTAACCAATATTTTTACCTCCACCAGGAGTTTATGTTTTTGTGTGCTTGTTTGTCTATTTGTCTGTCTGTCTGGGTGTTTTTGGTGAACAGATCCTTATAAAAATGTTTTATGGGTAGGACCTGGCCAAAGTTACTTATTTTTGGGAAAGATCTGGATCATATTTTGTATACAAAAAAATCATGAATTTTCAGAGTTCCCAATTTCAATGTATTTTTATGACTTTAGCTTTCTGCTTGATATTTTTTCAAAAACAATGAACAAATTTTGATGTTAAATTTTAAGTAGGAAGGGGCTAGCCATGGGAAGAAGTGATTACATTTTAGGAAAGTTTCAGTTAATATTCTGGATAACAATAGACCTCCATTTTTTTGGAAATGTCACCATGGTGGATGTGAACTCACAGAATACCTACAAAATTTATTCAGTCTCTGGATGGGTGTGTATTCAGGTATGCATGTGTTTCTCAGTGGGGAGAAATCCACTGAAAATTAATTTACATGTTTGGTTTTATTTTATTATGTTCCTTACAATACTTTATAACACTTGTGAGACTGGTCACATTCAGTCGAGCGTTTTGCCCTCTCTGAGTGCATCTTGTTTAATAATTGTGAATCAGAAGGGGTGCTACTAAAAATACCCAGTGCATGCCTATGGCCTGAGAAATGGCCTGTCTGGGGATATGTTGGCATCGAGTTGGCGCACTCTAGTTCTTTTTGGGGAATATTTCTTTCCTTGTTCCTTTATTTTTGGACATTTTTCTTGCTTTTGAACAGTGGCAGCTTATTCATGAAACTTATACTGATGCTTTGAAATCATCTTTGGTGATTTTCCCAAGCTTCAAAATTAAACGTTGCTGCATATTTGTCTAGACTTTCCACCTGTAGGAGTATGGGGAATTGTGACTTTTTGTGGAATGTGGACCTACTGCTATTTTTACGGACTATGATGCCTTCAGGAACAAGTAGTCCAGCAAACATTTCTTGGTTTCAGTACCATGACCTACATCATTTCTTCTCTATCACACTCTATGTTGGCTCTAAGTTGCAGTTTGGTTTTAGGAATATCACAAATCTTCAGTGTCAGGCATGGAAAGTGTCGGCAGAGAAATGTTATTGTCTTAATGGAACAATATTTTGTGGTTCAGGGGCCATATTCTAAACAATATTTAGATCATTTCTAACTTAGATTTAAAGTATTTCTTAGATTTCAAATAAGAAGTTTGTTTTGTGAATACAAAGTGCAAGAAAAACTTAAGTGTAAAACCTTCCCTAATTTAGATCTAAAGTCACCTATTGAAGTATTGTTGTAGAATATGGCCTTGGTTCTACAATTTACTATGGCATAAAGGAGAAGGAGGAACAAATTGCATCAAATCTTATATCAACTAAGAGTGAGACAGATTTTATAATCCTCTGGCTTATGTGCAGGAATGTTGCTGATGTGTTGTTCCATGACTATGTCTTCCAACATGCTGTTGCACAGAAGAAATAATTATCTGAAAACTGTTAAAAAAGATGTCAATGAGGATAACGTTGGCACTTACATCCTTCAATTCTGATAAAGTTTTTCCTGATAGATATTCTAAGAAAATCATTCAGTGATGAAGCAAAGAGTATACTCCTATACATGAGGATTAGAAGCATAATAGGGGCAAAAGATCTTTTCATCCTTGCAATGATAAAATGGAAGTAAAAAATTGTTGACTCAAGGTTTATGACTATTTTGAAGGAGGTTTATTGCCTAAATTCAACATCCTTTGACGAATTATTTAATGATTAACATTAAATATTCAAGCCTGGAGAAACAGACATCTCTGGTGGAAGATGTTTATCACATGATCAACAAAAAGGCGACAACATAAGTTCCAGTTCCTGGGATTTTACATTTATTTGATCTTGTCCCCAAACCAGGGAAGAAATAGTGACCAGTAATAGATTTAAGCCAGATAAACAACTGCATGTTTTCTTGTACCTACCTTAAAAATGGAAGCTGCCAAGATATTCAGATTTCGCTACAAAACGACGAGTGGGTGAACGTTACTTAACCTAAAAGATGCATATGGTCATATACCAATCCATTCAAGGTCTCAAAAGTATATTCATGCACTTAAATGATGGCAATAGATCCAACCAGTTCATTTTGCTGCTTTTCAGTTCCTTTTGTGTTTACTGCAATAGCAAAGAGGTTCAATTGACGCCCTTAGCTCATCGCATCAGGACTCATGAGTATACAGATAATTTGTAATGAGAGCAAGAACAAAATAAGAGTGTTGATGTGGCTACTCAAAGGTTGGTTCACGTGTTGAAAGCTTTGATTGGATCACGAACTACAAAAAGTCAGATTTAGACCCTACTCAACAAAAAGAATTTCTGGGTTATAAAATTAATTTGACCTCAGTGTAGGATTTAACTAATTCATTCCAATTCCAATGTTAATTCCATGAAAAGATAGTTTTCATGTTGATGGTATTTCACAACTTCAAGGAAGGTAGTATTACAGATTGGCAGCATCCCAGATAGCATTCCACCGTCGGACCGACGTTGGGCCAACGTCGGTCCGACATTGGGCCAACGGCTTTTTGACCATCGGGCCAACGTTGGCCCAATAACAGCAAGCCGCCGGTGAAAATTAAATTCTATGTATAGCATCAGCCAATCAGATGATGTTCATTGATAACTTTTGTAGTGTGAATTTTTAATGAGAATATTATTTTTATGTGTAAAATTGTTAAATGGTTAGTTAAAATTTGTGGGCTCACTGAAATATGGCTTTTAGACATACCATAATAAATATTTTTTCTAAGTTACCCCAAATCCCCTATTATTGCTCGCCGCCATCTTGAATAAAAATCCGCCGTTGGCCCAACGTTGGCCCAACGTTGGCAAAATATAGACATCTAACCTGAGTGTTGGTTGGCAAGCCAACGTCAAAATCTGCAAAATCTGCCGACCATCCGACCAATAGCCAACGTCGGTCCGACGGCGGAATGCTATCTGGGATGGCTTCAAAGGAGAAGACAATACCATATTGGGTCATCTGCATATAAGGCCTGTCCAGTTCTATTTGAAAACTCACTGGAAATACCCCTGGATATAATCCAGTTCCTGGGTCTCAGGTTGTCAGGGGCCATCTTCAGTGATGGACCAATTTTTCAATTTTGATGAAAGGTCCACCACTCTATCAGGAGTACAATGTTGTTCTGTTCACAGATGCCTCTCGCAAAGGCTGGGTGTTCATCTGAACCTTCAATAAGTCATTAGAATTAGGTCGAATCATAGATTTGCATTAACATTCTGGAGGTAAAAGTAAGTACCCTAGCTTTGTAATCCTTTGAGAAACAAGTTTGGAATCAAAATCTTCTGATTTCCAAAGACAATTCCTAAGTAATTCCCTACCTGAACAAGCATGGGGGGATCTCACTCTCAGATTATGTGTGCACTAATCTGGAGGATAATACCTCAGTCAGACACCACGGGGATTCAGATTTGGCCAAAATACATATCAGGGAATCTCAGTGTTTTAGACGATTCCTCATATTAAGTAGGTACAAGGTGATTCAAAATAAATGGGCTTTAACTCATGAAATTTTCAATCAATGGTTCTCCTGTCCCAGACAGTCAGGCTTGAGAAACAGATGCATTGAATATCTAATGAGAGGCTATATGTTTCATCCAGTGGCCTCTATGCCACAGGTGATTCATGATTACATACAGGTGCAAAATAATCTTGATTGCACCAGGGTGGCAAGGGATGTCTTAGTTTTTAGGGTTTCCTTGTGGGTGAACTTGCCTTATTTACTTAAATCTTCATGTGTGGCATCTGGAATCACTCAGATTCAGGAAAATTCTCAGAAGAAGTGAGAAAAGGAATCAAAAGGGCCTCAGAGAGCTTCCAAAAGGAAACATATTAATCAAGGTGTCCCAGTTTTGAGGTATGGTGTGAAGAGAGCCAGGTGAACATCTGCACTATTCCAAATGTAGCAATTTTCCTTAGTACTTGCTTAATTTATTTATTTAGGGTTTTACGTCACTTTCAACACTCTACAGGTTATATCACGACATGTAATTGGAAGGGCAGAAGAAACCAGTACATACAGTTGTTCAAGGTTCTGTACTGTAAACTGCCGACCAACGGCAAGCAACTACCAGCTTTCCCACTTGACGTAGGGCTGGGAACCGAACCTCAGAGGTGGGAGGCGAGAGTGTTAATTACTCTGCCACCATGGCCCCCTAGAGTACTTACTTAAGAAAAAGGATCTAAAACCCTCTACTGTTGTTGGATGTAGGACTGCAATTGTAGATGGTATGAAAGGGTATCGGTGTCTAAAGTTTTGAGCTAACAGACTTTTAGAAAGCTTTTATAGAAACAAGCCAGCAGCAAAGAGACCCATACCTACTTGGGATTTGTCTTGGGTCTTACTTGCTCTAATCAAGAAAACCTTTGAGCCATTTTTCTGCCAAGAAAAAGTAGTCACGTTTCCTAAGAAAAATCAACATTAAAAAGTAGTTATGTTTTGATAAGAAATCTTGGTGATGTTAGGTTGAAAATTGATCCTAAAATTGATGTACACTTTTTCAACAATAAAGGTTTGTTTTATTAAGCGAAAAAGTAGTCATATTTTGCAACAAAACATACTGAATATCAGCAAATGTATCACAAAAGTATAACTGTGTACCTTCCCCGAAAGTGGGGAGCTTTTCAAAAATATAAAAAATATATTAATAATATATGTGTAATAGCTAGGTAATTTTTTTATTGCAAAAACATGTCACATTTGTACATAATACTATTTGTACACCATAAAAAACATTACAGTGAGATTTGCATCAGCTATGAATAAGCAATTTTACAAATCAAACTGTTGCACAAGATAGAAACATACCATATTTGTATTTGACAAGTGGGATCAGGTGCACTCTAATATACTTTCTATATTTTGATTCATTTAAACAGATTTTGCCAAAGCTCCCATCTTGTATTAAGCTTTGCAACAGATTGATCTATTACAGATAAACATTTTTGTTCGTAAAATTTGTGTTCACATTTTTTGGAGAAAGTATATGTTTGGCTTAAAATTATTTTTGGCGCATGAAAAGATGTACTGTCTTGATAAAAGCAATAGAATATTAAGGGGCCAATAATATTGATCATATTTTTCATATCTTAAAATCTTCCTTGAGTCATTCAGATCTGAATGAAGAATTTATTTCTAATCTGTTGTTTAAGGTTACTCCATAGGTTTGTTACTTGGCTGCATTGCACAAATAGATGATGAATTGTTTCTGGATATAGTTTACAGAATCTACACAAGTTTGAGTCACTTGCTTTAATTTTAAATAAGTATTCATTGGTATCTAAAATATTGTACAATACTTTATACTAGAACCAAGTTAGATAATTATCTACTATTGTCTCCCATGAAAAACTCCCAATGAAAATAGACCTCCAAATATCATCATTTGCCACAAAGTTAATTTTCCTTTTCCATATAAATTTACAACTGGATTCTTCTGTTTCATTATCTGTGAATATTTTGTAAAAAATCTTTTCTACCATTTTTGGATCTAAATTAAGTTTTTATGTGGAAGGGGATATTTGGTCTTTGTTATGAAAAAGTTGAATTTGTTCTATATGTTTTTATAGATTTCTTTATGCAAAGTTTTGTCATTTGGTAGTCAAATATATTGCTTGGAAAATTGTATCTACTATTTAGTTCTGTGTGGGTGTTTATGGACCCATCCACCTGTAGCATGTCTCCCACAAGCTGTATTCCTTTATTATACCAAGGAGGTAGGAAAAGAGGGTATTTTGATAGCTGATGATTATGCCATAAAGAACACAGTGAAATATCTTTTGGGTTGATTTTTTTTGGCAAAATTCTTTCCAATATTCAAAAACACTATGGCAGAAGTTGTTTATAGGTACCTTTGATCTTAATGGAAAGTTATCTCTGGTTGAGGTTATATTAATTTTTATCCAAACTCTAGTAGAACTAGTTTCCAGGATGACTCAGTTTGGTGTACAATTTTTTGTATCCAATTCAATTTTAAGGCCTTTACGAAATTAAAAATATTTATCATTTTCAGACCTCCATTTAAAAATCTCCATATAGTGTGTTTCTTTTAATTTTATCTGGCTTATTATTCCAAAGAAAACTAAACATTAGGTTATTCACTTCTTTAAGGATTTTAGTTGGAGCAGGAAGACTCATTTCCTAATTTTCTCTAGGGTTCCTGCATAATTTGTGTTTGACATTTCTGTTAAATTTGTGGAAAACTTTAATCCAAGGATGGAAAAGTGTGAGTTGCCCCATTGAAGCTTGTAATTCACATTTACTTTTCTTTAGACAAGCGTTTTCTGCCAATCCATATTAATTTTTGTATTCTCCATGTTCATCTTTAACCCTGAAAAGTTTCCAAAAATTTCTAATATATTTAGAGCAGCTTCTAAGGAGTACTGTGAGTCGTGCAGAATAAGGGTGGTTTCATCTGCAAACTGAGTTATTTTGATATTATATTCTGTAATATTGAAACGTACTATTTTTGGATCTAGTTTAATTAAAATAGCCAGAATTTCAGCCCGCATTAAAAATAAGTAGGGTGCTAAAGGGTCTCCTTGTCTGCATCCCCTTTCAATTTGTATTTCTTCAGAAAGAAAACCATATTGTGATACATATGCTTTTATGTCCTTATTGAAAAGTTTAACCCATTTTACAAAATTTTCACTAAAACCAAATTTGTCAAGAATATTATAAAGAAAGGTCCAAAAAATGGAATCAAAAGCCTTTTCAAAATCAATTAATAATTGAAGCCCATTTTTATTCTCCCTTTGAGCATGAAACACTACATCATAAATTAATCTTGTGCTGTCAGTCATATGCCTACCAGGAACAAATCCTGTTTGTGATTTTGAAATAATTGTATTCAAGTTTCTTTTTAATCTTTCTGCGATCACACTTGAAGCTAGCTTA
Organism: Sabellastarte sp. h YS-2021; assembly: GCA_964017235.1. Lineage (NCBI taxonomy): Eukaryota > Metazoa > Annelida > Polychaeta > Sabellida > Sabellidae > Sabellastarte > Sabellastarte sp. h YS-2021. The sequence goes on from OZ024932.1 coordinate 41,005,929, forward strand.
TATACTACAGATAGTAAAGATATTAGGCTCCAATTCTTAAGTATGCTTCTGCCCTTGTCCTTTTGGCAGACAAACTATTATGCACTGGTGTAGAGATGCTATCATTATTCCTTTATTGAAACAGCAGTTAATAGTAGTAATAGATGTAGTGAAATCGCTCCACGGATGTGATAGGGAATTGATCTTTAATGTAATCTCCCAACTAAGATCAATTGTGATACCAATCACCTCCATATGGAAGCTGGAAGGTAATGTAAACTATATGAACTGTCAGCTTACACATGGACTAGGGACTGGTATAATTAAATATATGACATCTTATTACCTAGAGAAATGATATTGTGCAATAGCTATGTATATGTAACTTACATTACTATTGTATATGTAAATACTATTTCTGCCATATGGAAAGTATGTGTATGGAGATATAACGTAAGCCTGTACATATATGACATGTAACTCATGTCTATATATACATACATACGTATACATTTTGGTGGACAACAACAGATGTAAATATGGAAAGAGTTAACATATATGATATATATCACCATGTGAAGAAAATGAATTTAAAATCACCAGATGTTTTCATCACTCTTGTTTTAAAGGAATTTGAAATTATAAATTATGGACGAATTTTTATGTTTGTATTTTATATAACCTGTTTTCTATGGCATTATCCATCACATAGTTTCTCAATATTGAAGGCGGTTTGTAATGTTATTTATTTTAAAATAAGAAATATTTTCAACAGATGGATGGAATCATGGCACACATATTCACCATATGCTGAAAGAATGAGAAATCAAATTCACTCAGATATAGATCAAAATTGATCATAAAAATCTATAAAATGGATGTCACATCAGGATTCTATCAATTTTCAAAATGAATTATAAATGTTCTTACTGTAATTTTTCTATGCTTAAACCTAGTAACTTGGTTAAGCATGAAAAAATATGTACCCTTAATTCTAAGAATAAGAAGAAATGTGTCAGATGTGATAAAGTGTTTTATTCATATGATGACTTATTTAAACATTCCAGGACATGTGGAAAGTATATGTGTTTTCAATGTGATGTTCCATTTTTATCTACAAAGGCACTAGATTATCATATTTTAACAAGACATAGAAATTCAGAAGATAAGAAGAAAACTTACAAATGTGCAATATGTAAAAAAATTTGTAAAGATCGAAAGGAATTGTATTCTCATAGACTAAACCAACATGGGGGAAATGGTAATAATAATCAGGATCTACCTCCATTTATTCGTGATCATGGAAATGATGAATTATCAGAGGTTTATAATACTAACAGGAAATATATTTTTGCAGAAGATGAAACTGGAGAATTTAAGAAAATGTATAACTTTACTACCAATGACCTTCATAGAGGATACAGGGAAATTAGAGAACATCTTACAGAAATATACAACAAGCAAACGAATGCCTATAGAATCAATTTTTCTTTTGGAATGATACTGCAGAACACTAATACCCAGGAATATAGGTACTATATACCTTATTATAATAACAAAGTGCTATATTTTCCATTTACAATATCTAATAGAAACAGTATAAATTTTTTGATGCATAAATTAGCCAGAATTGATGTAATTCAACAAGCAAGAGCAGTGAGACCTTCTACCAACTGGATTCTAGTTGCCATAACCAATGTACAATATACAATATTTTTAACGGATTTCCCGCTTGGAATTGCAGAGGAACTTCCCTCCTACCTGAAGACTAATAAACATTTAAAGACTTTATATATAAATAAAAGGACAAATGAACCCTATAAAGATAATTTATGTTGTTTTAGATGTTTAAAATATCATTTTAAGAATATTAATAATGTACTTTATTATCTGAATAGATGGAGAACGTATAATTGTTTACCCGTATTTTCAAATAATAATGTTAAATTTAACGGTGTAACTTTGGATGATATCTCTCAACTGGAAGAATGTTTCAATGTTAAAATTAAGATATTTAATATGAATCCTAATGCTGCTGTAAATCTCATTTTTGATTCTATCAATGAAAATAAAGATGTAATGTATCTTAATATTTCTGATAGTCATTTAAGTTACATAACAGATTTAAAGAAATTTATTAAGAAATATGAATGTGAAAAATGTAGTAAAATGTTTAGAAATGAATGGAATCTGAAAAGGCATTATGGATCATGTTATGAAAGGACGAAATATATATTTCCTGGTGGTTTTCATAAAAATGATCAGACTATTTTCGAAAAATTAGAGTATCTAGATATTTTTGTACCTTCGAATCAAAGATTTTATCAGAAATTTTCTGTATGGGATATGGAAGCAATATTACTTAAATTAGATCAAAGTGTGACTGAAAAATTACATTGGATCTCAAGACATGAACCGATAAGCGTGAGTATTGCCTCGAATATAGATGGTTATAGTAAGCCAAAATGCTTTGTCGATCCATCTTCTAAAAATTTAATAACTAAAATGATGGAATACTTAAATGAAATAAGTGAAGTAAATGCCAACAAGCAAAAATATAAATATAAATATGTTTTTGATTCGCTCGACCAATTGATCGAAAGGTATTCTGATACCAATGAAATCGAAGAAGATCAAGAAACTGAAAATATTCATCCTAAAATTACCTCTCATTTCATAATAACTATAAATGATATCAGAAAGAAATTCGAGAATTATTTATGTCAATTACCAGTTGTGGGGTTTAATTCAGGGAAATATGACATAAATTTAATAAAAAGGGAAATTATGCTGTTTATTTCCGAAAAATATAAAGATAACGAAATATTCACCATTAAAAAAAATAATTCTTACATATCTATATCAACACCTCATCTGAAATTTTTAGATATATCCAATTTCCTTGCACCTGGATGTTCTTATAGTCAATTTTTGAAGGCCTATGGATCTGATATTAGTAAAGGTCTTTTCCCATATGAATGGTTCGATTCTCCTGAAAAATTAACTTACCCCTCTCTACCCTCACCTCAAGATTTTTATTCAAAAGTTTCTAACTCAAACCCTATCAAATCTGATGAGGACTACTCAAATCTTTTGCAAATATGGGAAAAAGAAGGCATGCAAACATTTAAGGACTACTTAATCTATTATAATAACCTAGATACAGGTCCTTTCTGCATTGCTCTTAAAAATTTTATTGACATATATTCATCTCAGGAGGTAGACATTTTTAAAGACTTCCTCACTCTACCAGGAGTGGCTAGGAAAATGTTATTTAATTCCACAGAAAGTAAATTTTCGCTAATTAATTCAGATAATGCTGATCTTTATTATACCCTAAGAAAAAATATTGTGGGAGGTCCTAGTATTATTTTTTCAAGGTACCATGAAAAAAATCTAATGAATATTAAAGGTATTGAAGGTAATCAGTGTAAAGCTATTGTAGGTTATGATTGTAATGGTCTATATTCATACGCAATTAAACAGGAAATGCCTACAGGCGTATATGTCAGAAGATTAACCTCCACAAACTTCAAACCAGAGGTAAGTGAAAAATACATAGATTCTTACGTTTGGATGGATTTCCTAATGAATAAGGAAAAAATTAAAATTTTGCATAAACTCAATAATCAAATGGAAATTAGAATAGGAAACTATTTATTGGATGGATTTTGTATTCAAAATAAAACTGTATATGAATATCATGGATGTTATTATCATTACTGTTCTGAAGATTGTCCGACCGTGAAGAAAATTAAATCTCTTAAATGGCTTGAAAAAATTAAGAAAGTGCAAAAGAAAGACCTGAAGAAGAGAAATTTTTTGATAAATCTCGGTTATAAATATGTATCTATACAAGAATGTATTTTTAAACGTGACATCAAAGAAAAATGTGATTACTTATATGATTTATATTTGCCATCATATTTTAAGAAGAACCGATCAACTTTGTCCACTGAAAAAATTATCAAAGATATTGAGAATGGAAGTCTCTTTGGAGCTGTTGAGGTCGACATTAAGGTTAAGTCAGAGTACATTCAAAAATTTAAAGAATTCCCTGCTTTCTTTTGTACCTGCAACGTTCCAATGGATGCTATTGGTGAACATATGTTAGAATATTGTAAACAAAATGGCATTTCCTTTGACTATAAAAGACTTCTAATTAGTACTAATCAAGCTGAAAGAATTTTAATTGCTACACCATTATTGAGATGGTATTTAAAGAATAAATCAGAGATCAGCAAAATTTATCAAATAATTGAGTATCAACCTAAAAAATGTTTTAAAAATGTCATTGATAAGGTTACTGAATTTAGAATTGAAGGAGATAAGAATCCCGATAAAGCCATCATTGGTGATACCTACAAATTATTGAGTAATAGTTCATACGGATCAGTATTAATGGATAAAACGAAACATACTAATGTTAAATATTTGACAAGTAAATCTAAAATGACTAAAATTATAAATTCCTCAACCTTCAAGTCTATGGAAGAATTGAATAGGGATATTTTTGAAGTAGAATCTTATAAAACTCGCTTAACCATAGATACCCCGATCCAAATAGGATTTTTCATCTTACAATATGCCAAATTAAGGATGTTGGAGTTCTATCATGACTGCATAGTTAAATACTTCAATCCTAACTCTTTCGAATTAACTGAAACCGATACTGACAGTATATACATGGCAATTAATAAGGAAAATATAGATGAATGCATAAAGCAAAAATATAAAAAAAAATTCGAAGATGAAATTTATCACTCTTGTCGCGATCTCAGGTATACCCAATGGTTTCCAAGGAGATGCTGCGATACTCATATTGCATCAGGAAGGCGTGAAGTTGGAAGATTCAAATTAGAATTCGAAGGTACAAAAATGATATCATTGTGTTCAAAATCTTATATAATCGAAAATGAGGAAGGAAAACAAAAAATTTCATGTAAAGGTGTCTCCAAAAAAATCCCTTTCCAATGCAATGGAAAAATTTGAGCAAACTTTAACTAGTAAAAGCGTCACCAAATCTAAGAATACTGGTTTCAGAATTAACAAATCCATTATACATACATATTCACAAGAAAAGATAGGTTTCAATTATTTTTATTGCAAAAGAAAAGTTCTTGAGGATGGCGTTAGTACAGAACCTCTAGATATAACAGTCTCACCATGGGAGGAAAAAATTGTACTAGTGGATGATATTCATAACCCTCTTTCAAATTTATATCAATGCAAACTGATATATGATGGCTTCTCTTTTCATTCCTCAGAACACCTTTATTTTTTTTTAATATCTAAAGATGGAAAGCAATATGATTTGGCTAATCAGGTTTTAAATGAAGCAGATCCCTTTGATTTAGAAGTTCTTATGAAAGATTTTAATAAAAGCTATCAAAAAGCAGATGACAGAGAGAGAATTATGAGATTTGCTATTCTTCAGAAATTTACTCAAAATCAAAAATTCAGAGAAAAACTGAGGGAATGTTCCAATGACTACATAGCCTATAAGCAGAGCTCATTACGTAAACAAGATATTTCTTTTTGGGGTGTAACCACATCCTCACGTCTTGTTCTTGTACTGAATCCATCATCTTTATCAGGAAATAATATGCTGGGAAAAATTTTGATGGATTATTCTAAAAAAATAGACTCACTAATGTAATTTGTCACTCTTATTGTATATAAAACATTGAAATATGTAATACAATCAATATTTTATTCTATACTTTCTGCATACAATTATATCGTTAGAAGTATACATTCATTTAATATGATGTTAAATTAACATTCTTAAAAATAACCTGATAGAAATAAAGGAAGGATTATTTTGTTTATTTTTTCATTACTGCAATGTTGAAATTTTTTTTAAAATAGTCAGTATAAAATTTTATTACAATAAATTCATTTTCTTTGTATGTGTCACCAAATCGTTCAAGTATGGTAACCATGTCCTCATTACGTGAACTGTAGTAACTGTAAAACAAACAGAATAATCCACACGTATTAGTATACAATGACTGTAATCTTTTATTGTTATATTTACATGTTAATTTTTTCTTGAATAAAATGTTAATTATATGCTCATCAGGTTTCCTTCCTATCGAATCAAAATGTTCTACAATATGATTTGAAGTATAATGCAAGACAACCCAATGACTTCCTTTCTTTTCAGAGCTGTCTAGATTAACTACTATAAGGGATGGATAATCCAAATTTTCTGGAATTAAATCAATCGGATACACTCCTTTAAAAATTTTTTTAATTTTTTGATCTTTCATCATAAGATCCTTTATTTCACTACTGTCCATTGTCTTACTGAATGTTGACGTTTCTTGTATGATCTATTGTTAATATCTCAGGAAATTTTCCATATACTAACACATTTATAGTTTCTGCTAAAGCTTTTGAAAATCTCATGCCTACCTTAAGGTGACCTTTCATAGATTTACTCATGATCTTTTTTTTTTTTTTTATTTATCATTTTTTGCAGCACATACAAGGTAGGACATAGTACAAAAGGCACAAAACAAAAAAAAACAAAACAAAAAAAAAAACAACAAAAAACAATACAAGGAACTACAGAAGCCAAAAAAAAACAAAAAAAAACAAAAAAAAAAAAAACACAAGGAACTACGTAAGACAAATTACAATTAGATAGGTTTTAGTTAACAGTATTTTGCTATCATGTTATATGTTTTATTCACCCAAGAAAAAGACTGTTGAAAATTCCCCATGTTTTCCTAAACTGTTCCTGTTTAAAATCTAGTTTGGCAATAAATTCTTGTTCTTGATATATTTTCTGCAGACAAAAGCAAAAGTCATCAACAGATAAAAATCCTTTCTTGCGTGATGTTTTAAATATATACTTTTTAGCTACTAAATAAATTAAATTATTAGCAGTGTTTTTTTGCTGTCCTTTCTCAGAACCCAAGATTATACAAGTTGGATTGAGATTTAACCCAATTTGTAACACAAGTTTAAGTTTGTCTTTTAGTTGAGACCAAAACTGTTTCACAATTTGGCATTCCACAAATAAATGTGTTATGGTTTCCAATTGATTATGACAAAAGCTACACTTTCCATCATCATGTTTACTGATTTTCAATAGGAGATCATTTGTACCCAAGATTCTATATAGCACTCTGAACTGGAGCCATATCAAATCATTGTCCATTACTGTTTTAAAACAGATTCCAAAAATGTTCCTCCATAAGCTTTCATTTGGAGTTTCGTCATAGAGATTCATCCAATATGAAATTGGTGTATTTTCTATACTTAATCCATGATAGTTTAAAGACCTATAAAAGTCTTGACTTCCCTTTTCGGAATTACATAAGACCTTTATCTGATTAGGATACAATGGCTTCTGAAATATCTTTGGGTCCAGTTTATATTTTTTTAAATAGATCTTTACAGTCGATGTTATTCTATAGTATTCAAGAAAATTAGTTTTAAATGAGTATGATTGCTCCAATTCCCTTTTTGACAAGAGTTCCCCGTTTGCACTAAGCAAGTCACCTATTAAGATTATACCTCTCTCAAACCATTTTGGAAAAAACAGTTCTATTTTAGATATATTTGCGTTGCACCATAGCGACTGGCTCAAAGCATTTAAATTCTTTTCCATCTGAAACGCTTTTAAAAATTTACTCCAGCTTTGTAGAACATCAGTCCAAAACTTGTTTGTTGTTTTCTTTGCAAGGCTTTCAGAATAGTAATTACCAAGTAGTAGCAATTTATCAGTTGACCCAAGATAGCACTTTGCCAAAATGGCCCAAATTGACTGAGGATTCATATACAGTCTACGCACCCAAGTTATTTTTAATGCAGAGAGGAAATGTGAAGTGTCAATCATACTTAATCTACCCTGCATATAAGATTTTGTCAGAGTTTTTCGCTTTATTTTGTCAGGTTTTCCATTCCAAATGAACTTGAAAAACATATTATCAATTTTTCGCAAAATATCTTGACTAGGGTTTGGTAGGGCCATGAAAAGGTGATTCAGTTTTGATAATGCCAGAGTTTTGATGACAGCAATTTTTCCTACTGGAGTCAAATATCTTTGATTCCACCTATAAAATAGTTTCTCGATTTGTTCAAGAACAGGAATGTAATTTAAGTCTATCATATCGTCCAGTTCAATTGAGAATTTAATTCCTAGAAGGTCAAAATTCTTTGTTCCCCACTCAAAGATTTTCCCCACATCAAACTGACATTTTGAATACCTTTTTTTCCCAATCCAAATTAATTTTGTTTTGTCTGTATTTATCTTCAATCCAGATATTGATCCAAAGGTCTCCAAGACATTCAAAGCAGCAAGTAAGGATTCTCTGCTTCCATCCAAAATTAAAGTGGTATCATCGGCAAACTGTGTGATCTTGAACTCATTTCCATTTATTTCTATACCCTTCAGACTTGTTTCAGTATTTATAAGTACAAACATTACTTCAGCACAAAGTAAGAATAAGTAAGCTGATATTGGATCCCCCTGTCGACAACCTTGTTCAATGGCAAAAAAGTCAGACAATTTACCTGATTGTAAAACAGCTGCTCTTACATTAGTATTTAATATTTTAATCCAATTACAAAATCCTTCTTTAAAGCCAAAAAGAGTTAAGATGGTCTGTAGGAATTTCCAAGACACCGAATCGAAGGCTTTTTGAAAATCTATAAGCATAAGCATGCCAGGTATGTCATTGTACTGGGTATAATACATGATATCATATATTAGTCTAGTACTTTCACCTATAAAGCGGTTGCTCATGAAGCCTGATTGTGTTTTCGAAAGTAGATTGTGTAAAACCTTTTTAAGCCTGAAAGACAGAGCTGATGAAGCAATTTTGTACACCACTGAGAGCAGTGAGATAGGCCTCCAGTTCTTCAAGAACTGCCTTGGTTTGTCTCCTTTTGGCAGACAAGAGATGATACATTGCCTCAGAGAAATCGAAAACTGCCCTGAGAGAAACCCATGGTTCAATGACCTCAAAACAAAAAATTTTAATTTCGACCAAAATATTTTATAAAAATCTGCCGGAAAGCCGTCAATACCGGGGCATTTGTTATTTTTCATATTCTTAAGCGCTTGTCCGATTTCATCTATTGTTAAAATTCCTTCTAATCCTTTAGCTTCATGTTCACTCAATTTGGTTAAATATTGTTTTAGAAACTCCGTATTTATTTCATCTATTTCTGAGTCCTTATTTTTGAAAAGGTTTTGATAATAGCCCTTCACTTCATTCAAAATTTCTTTTTGGTCAGTAATGACTTGTCCATCCTGCCTTGTCAATTTTCGAATTGTTTTTTCTGTATAGTAGAATTTTTCTAATGAGCAGAAGTATTTGGAAGGTTTTTCACCTTCCCTTAGCCATTGTGCACGGGACCTCAACATAAGACCATTCATCTTGTTGTTTCGAATACTTTGCAACTCGTTTTTCTTTAGCAATAATTCTTCAGAATCAAGTAGTTCATGATTTTTTTCCATATTATCTATAGTGACTTTTAGCGATTCTTCCTTTTCCCTTGTCTTTTTTCTCGAAAGCGAGGCATATCTAATTGTTTCACCTCTGATTTGCATGAGTAAAACTTCTAGAAAATGACTATCTGACAGGGTAAAACATATTTCTGAATCGGGTATTTGTGTGACATTAACTGGATTATATATAGGAACAGAATATCTCAACTTTTCTTGGTCAATCAAGTTATTGACCAATATTAAATAATCTTTATCTTTTAGTAATGAGCAGTTGAATTTCCAAAGACCTCTGCCCCGTTCAAATTTGTTTAAAGTTTATCAATAGCTCAATATTAGAGTGATCAGACCTGTAGCCGGGTTTAATGTTACACTTATCAATAAAATCAAAGAAGTTCTGATTTATCAAAAAGAAATCAAGCCTAGCATGCCTAATAGGATTTTTTCTATGCCAAGTGTATCGTCTCAGATTCTGATTCATAGTTCGAAAAGGATCCATCAAACAGAGAGAATTCATTAACTGGATTAAAGTTTTCCTTGCACTAGGATTATTGACATTCTTGTAGTTGCAGCTGTCCACTTTTGGGTCAATTACAAGGTTAAAATCCCCACAGAGGACACAGTGATCGTGTTCAATGCTTTCAATTCTTGTTTTAACTGATTTGAAAAAAGCAGGGCAGTCATTATTTGGTGCATATATATTGATAACAAGGATATTGACATCACATGTCTTTAGTAGTATCAATAATAGGTTGCCATTTTGATCTCTTTCAATTTCTAGCAATTCATAGTCAATCTTTTGTCCAAACAAAATGGCTACACCTCTAGAATTTGACCTCACTCCATTGAGGATACATTCACCGGCCCAAATTTGCTTTATAAACGTAATGTCTTCCGTCAGCCAATGAGTATCTTGTAAGCAAAGGATATCGGGTCCAATATCAGCGAAATAATTAAGAACATCCACCCTTTTTTTCTTATCTCTTAGACCCTGACAGTTTGCCGAGATAATTTTTATATCAGATGATGCCATTTACAGTACAACATCCCCAAAAAACTGAATCTAATATCAAAAAGCTAGAAAGTAGAAAACCAAGCATCAGAAAGCATAGGAACTTAGCAAATAAATAATAAATATAAATTCTTAAATAAGAATCTCATGATCTTACCACTTAGAAAACTCTGCACATCAAAGAGAAATAATGTATAACCCTTATCATATTCTAGTAGATTAATTACCAAGCCTTTCTTTTTATTGTACTCATTATCTAATAAGCTAAGATAAGACGAAACAAAATCACCTGCCTCAAAATTAGGACTTAGGGCTCTATTTGGGACTGACTGACCATCTACTGTGACATCTAAATAATTTAAATTCATATGATTGAAGAAAAAAGGGTTTTTATCGTAACTACCAGAATATGCTGAATTTGAAACTAATGCTATTATTAATTTGCTAGGTATTTTACCGTGATATATATTGCCAGTCATGAAACTTAATGAACCTGCAGCCACAGTGAAACTTTTGATGTCACTTCTCCAGAAGGGGTACACTGCAGTACTAATTTTTAGAGCCTCGTTATGAGCAACTATCATTTTTGGGTCTAAAGAAATATGACATACTTTTAGAATCCCATCTGTAATTTTTAATTTATAAGCTTTTGTCCCATTTCTCAATAACCTGAAAGGATCTGTAGATTGAAAAAATTTGAAATTTATTGATACTCCATTTAAAATTGCCCTATTCTGTCCATTTGAAAAATCTGAAAAAAGAACGCCTTCAATATGAGCCTCCTCTCCATCTTTTGTGGGTCTAGATCTTTCAGAAAATCCAGTATTCCCCCCTAGATAAGTTACAACATCGAAATAACCTGGTAAATCCTTAAAATAAAATGCTGCCTGTGCCTGTGAATTAAGCATATCACTACTAGATTGTAATAATAAATCTATCATAGCCTTATACGGGTAGTTTACTCCAACATCAGCAGAAACAATTTTTTGATTTAAAGATAAATCAATCTGACGAAAAATTGAATGCAAAGTAAAATTTACAGGTCCTACTTGGTCACTATTTGCAGTTGGATGTCCATTTATGTCTCTTTCATCTTTAATTTTTTCTCCATCTGGTCCTGTAATTACATATGTAATATGAAGTTTACTTTTTGCTAAATTTATGTAATCCATAGATGTACCTGGTATATTAAATTCGATTATTCCATTTTCCGAAATCGTAGCTGCAGGATTGAACTCTACCCAATATTCCTTAGTTATCGAATTATCAATTGGAGGGGGTGAAAAAATAGACAGAGAAGTTTGAAGTACATCCATATTGCTTTGTATGAACTCGAAACTTTAGGTCTCCTTTCCTTTGCTTTTATTTCAGGTTTTTTCCCTATTCCTTTTTTTCTTTTTATATTTTCCTTTTGATTTTCCCTCCTCTTATATTTTCTCTGTTTCTTCTTCTTATTCACATCTCCCCTACCTCCGGTTTGATCAATTTTTCTTTTTTTAGCTCTATTTATACTTGTTTCGTGTATAACCTCATTTTTAGCCTGCTCAACAGCCTGTTGAGTTGGAGTTACAACAGTTACATCTAAATTCTTATTCCTATTATCATTCGAAATATCATATCTCTTATCTAATACATAAAATTTCTTCTGATATGGTATTTCACCTCGTATACATTTTTTACAAAACTCAAGGTAGTTCATTATCTTCGTTTTCTGAAATGTAGTGTAACTGTCACTGCAGCAGTAAGAGTAGATAACAATCTTAGTTGATTATCCTTTATATATATTCTTATTCGACTTAGACTGTTGACCTTTATTGGAAAATAAAATATTTTAGGAAAAATATAACTAGATGAAGGACTTGATGGTATTAAGGTACGTAACAATGGTTCTAAAGAATTTCTAACATAACTGTAGTCAACTATATCGGAGAATATATAACATTTTTGAGATATATTTTCTGAGCAAAAAAAATAACATATTCCAACCTCCCATTCACCAATTAATTGATGTCTTTCTTTAAGTTCTACAATAAAGTTAGAGGGAACATTGTCTTTATGGTAAGATAAAGAATCTTCGGAAGATAAGAAAATGAAGAAATCCTTTTCTTCCATTTTTTTCTCAAAGATTTACATCCAATTTAATTTTTTACAGATTCTACAGTCTCTTCTAAAATCCACGAATTGAATTTCTTCGGCCAACCTTTCCACTTAACTAATATTTCCTTTTTCTTATTTCTTGTCCTTTTTTCTATGATTTTTTCTATCTTATATACTACATCATTATCAAGATAAGCTATTTGAAGTTCTGGTTCATAGAAATAACCCTCTATAATATCGTTATTGTAATCCTTCAGTTGATACATAGGCTGATTCTGGTTAATTTTACGATCAGTAATAGTAAAAATTTCCCCACTCCATTTTTCTGAGTACTCACGATCAAAACTTTTCTTTATATAAGGAATTTTAACTCTATCTGATATATTATATTTAAATTTCTTTCTTCCTCGGACACCACTGATTAAATTTTTTTTAATTTTTTGAGCTGAAAAATAAGATTTAGGGTAACTTATATTCGCATATTGATTTCTCCAAACTTTATAAGGATCAGATTTTTGTGCTTCCAGAGGTGACATCTTAAGACTCCTATGTGTTGAATTATTATATCCATTTGTTAGATCCAATAATATATCAAGCCATCGAAAAGTTTCCTTGTTTGTGAAATACTTAAATATTTTTAATTTAATTGTCTTTATAACACGTTCTGCATAGTTTGCCTTGGTTTCATAATAGGTGAAGATATGAACGATATTTTCTTGCTCCAGTAGCCTCTCAAATTCTTTATTTTTATATTCACTTCCTTGATCTGTCCTCAGTTTTTTTGGTTTAACCCCTTTCTCGTTTAATAATCTCCGGAAAACTTTTGTCATCTCAGATCCTGAAAGAGTTTTTAGTGGAAAAGTATATAAATACCTGGAAAAAATATCAATGAAAACTGCAAAATAACTGTATCCATCATTGTAATCCTTATATTTAACCATATTAGCTGTATCACTATCCCACTGGTAGTTCAATGAAAAAGCTAATACTCTAGGACGCTTAAAATCTCTGATAACTGGATGGTGTGATGTATAAGATTCTTGCATACTTAACCATTTCTTTAGGTATTTTGGAGACACTTTAAATTTTCCTTCCTTTTTTATTCTATAATATAATTTATAGAAACCGCTATAGGATACAGGACTTCTAAGATCGTAGTAAAGATTATGTAGGTAGCTATTCACATCTCCATCTTTAAAATTTTTTTTGCCATTCTTGTAACCAATCCGCTTTACTTCCTCTTGCTTTTCCTCCGTCTCCCCTCTGCTGCCCCTTATGATTTTTTTGATAAACTTTGCTCTCTGGTAGACCTGGAGGTGGAAGAATCCTGCTGTTTTTATCAGGTTTAAAAGATTTTTCATGGGAAAAATCTCTTTTATAATCTATGTCAGGTACAACTTCTTTAGGAAAATCATCAGCACTTTTGACACTCATTATCTCTGATTCCTTTTTCGAATCAGCTTTAACTTTATTATCCACCGATTTAACATTTTCATTACTAGACTTCATGAAAGTTCTGTACCTCTCATATTGCTCGATAGGAATCATAACATACTTATTCATTTCAGAATTTTATTTAAGTATTTCCTGAGACTAAATAACAGTTCCGTTATTTCACTATGATGTAATCTGGCTAATCTTCTTCTTTTATCCTCGAATTTAACGAATTTCTTTAGAAATTTTAACCTCTCAAGAAATAGCTTTTTTCTTTTATTACCTAAGGGTAAGTGAAATACGTTATAAAAATTTCTGCTATAGCCTTTAAATTTTGATCACCTGCGTAATTGTCTGTTTAAGGATTGATTTTTTTCCAGCAATAAATTAATGAAATTTCTGGATTTCAAAAGATTTCTAGACATAATGCAGTCCTAGAGAAGTAATAAATTGTGAGCTCTTGACCTCAGATTCTTATTTATATATTACAGTATCTTCAAAGGGAAATATATGTGATCTCAACATGAAAGTACTATCACTCCTTGGTGACAAATCAATCAAGAGATAAGAAAAAGGTAATAATGTTGCATCCTCATAAACAGTCCTAAGTTTTTTCCTAATTCCTAATTGTGTTCCTAGGTATCTTATTTGTTGACAATCTCTAGGATTCCTAAAAAGAATAAAGTAATGACTGTTGAGAGAAATGTCCCTCGCATACTTCCCTTGGTGAAATAAATTTTGTAACAATAAAAATACTGAGAGATTTTTGTGATGAGATTCACGACAAAAAAGGTTAGCAATAAATGGGTCATTGAGTGCTGTTATCTGCATATCATCTATAATAATTAAATTGTGATCACCATTACTTAAAGAATTTATTTTTTCTTCTGAAGGTAATTCTTGTAGGTACACTATTTTTTCTCCCATAAACCCTTCAAAGGAACTCTGCCAAACTGCATAGAAGTAATATATTTTGTTTATATTTTCAGTAAACATCTCATCTAAATGTTGCAATAAATTAAGTGTGAATGAAGTCTTTCCAGATCCAGTAGGTCCTGAAATTATGGCTGTACATGGTGCATTAAAACGTAAACCATCCATATGAAGAGGAAACAGATTTATAACACCCTTTGATAGCCTCGATATCTTTACTACCCTGTTTCCAAAATAAACAGACTGCACTCCAATGGTTGCCAGTATTTATACCTATTTAGCAGTCTAATCTGTTACTTACTAGTCAAGTAGTTTCCACACTCACAGTTATACATATTCTAGAATAGGCTATGAAAGTCATTTCAATTATTTTACCAAAAATTATATGAAAAAGAGCCTTAAAAATATATAAGAAATGGCGGTGATATTCATTTTTATTCTGAGCTCTACACTTATTGCAAATGTTAAAGGTTACAGCTGTGACCAGGGACAATGTTACTGTTTTGACAATAGGATAACCTGTATAGATATGACAGGACCGAAGTTCAGATACAGGATGAATATCAATATTTTGTACATGGAGCATGTTCAAATCTTGGATTTCGAATCAATTATTAAGAATCTTCCAAATCTAGAATATCTTACAATGATGAACATGAGATTCTTTAGATGTGAATGGTTAAATGACATACCAAAAGGAATTAATTTACAAACAAATATGTGTGTGACTCATTCTAAGTCTGAGACTAGTTCTACTCCATCTTATTGGACTAACACAGGTAGGTTTTTTTTTGTTTTAATTATAACTGATATATTTAGTAAATCTACTTTATTTTCCCTATATGATTTTTCACATTATTACTTAAACTAGCTCCATTTATTATCCGTTCTTTCACTTCCCATTTTTTTTTTTTTTTTTAAATCGAAAATATCATTATGTTTTATTTTAGAGGGAATCTATAGACCTAAAATGACTACCTCAAAATCACAAGAAGATTACACTTCCAGACTAAATTACATCACAGAAAATAAAGAAACTAGAGATGGAGAAAAGGCTTCAACCTTTACCGAAAATTAGAAGTTTACAGTACCATTGACCTCTGTATATTCACCTACTACTGTAGTCCAGATTGATACAACCTTAGATGATAATAATGATGAACATCCACAGAGTAAAGAAGAAAGAAAATATTTTTGGTTCCTAATTCTTATTCCCTCCTTATCCCTGATTCTAATTATATTATTACTATTTGGATGGAGCTTTTGGAAACTTTTAAAGAAAAGAACAACCTCTCCAGAAAATCAACTGAATATTAACTCTGATGATGTTTTCGAAATGTCTACCGTAATTAATGACAATTTTCAGGAGACGTCTTTTGATGAAAGCAGGTAAGAATCTGCCTAGCATGTAAATGTTATTTCCTTAAAATTTATTCTCAAAGATATCAATTCATATCTTAGACATTTATATGTGGATATATCCTAGAAATTAATCCCATTATTCCGCTCGTATAAATGGATTGTGACGTCATGATTCTCATGAAAATAAAGGTCAAAGTATATTTTCCTGCACGTGCTAGTTCTTTCATTCAACACTTTAAATAAAAATAAATTATGTTATATTTTTTAGCAATTATATGGTACCTCAATGTTGCTCAAATAAGAAATCAATAGAAAATTCAACAGATATAAGCACTTTCTTAGGTAAAGAAAATATATTTTTCTAAATCCTCGTAGTTTTTTTTTTGTCGACATTCATTCATAAACGACAGTAGAACAAAAGAAAATCAATATTATTGAATCTCCTCTCTAAATAAAGTCATGTTCATGGAATAGTGATATTATAAATTCCATAAGATGGATATTATTAGATTTTCATTATATGTATCTGTGATCTCTGTAGTGAATTATTTTGTTTTCGCTATATACCCTCAATGTCAGAAAGATGGAAAAATGATTGTATACATACAGAACTTTTTGGGCAGTGGTGTGTTGAAGGAAAATTTTGGATTTTGTTCAAACAAGGACGCAATTATTTTAATTTTCCAGAAATGTAAAGTCGAACAATATGTCATAAAAAAAAACGATTTAGACTTGTATTATCCTAAAGTAAAGACAATAGTTTGGGAATGTGAGGGGAAATGTCTGATAGAGGATACTGTCGTCATTGCCAATATTATTAGATGTCAAAAAGGTAATTTTAATATAAATCAATATTATTTATAGATTCTAAATCATCAGTTATATCTGAATGTACTATCAATTGCACAGATCTGTATAGCTAAGTAAATAAGTAAAAGTATTTCTTTCTATTATGCTGTTGTACAAGGGAGTAGTTTTGATGACGAGGACTTGTATGAAGACCTTATGAATCCATCCTCAAGCGAGATGTTTAGGATTAGCAAAATAGTATGTATAGCAATGAAATACGAGTGTAATATCAAGTTAATATTGTTAATGTTATATATGATATCAATTAGATTTTACAGCAAAAACTCATCAATATTTTTTTAATTTTTTCTTTTCAGTCGAGAAGGTGGAGCCAGTAACAATCAAGGACTCGACTGATATCGATACATCTTCTATGTTACCTTCCTCTGATAACATTATGTCTTCGACATCAAATGGATTATATGGACTCATCTCCATCCCAATTTTTGCCATCATGATAGGACTTTTGATTATATTTTTAAGGAAATATGGATGCCCTACTTTAGCTAACTTTGTCAGATCACTTTCGAATTATATGATGGATATAAATGTTGAAATAGACAGTAACATTACTGATCATACTCCAGCAGAAGTAAATGAGGCTTTGGATAATATAAGTACAGAGCAATATGGAAGTTCGCCAGTTTCAAGTCTAAGTTTAAGTTGGGACTCAAGGATACAAGTTGAGGCTGAGAGGCTCAGTCAGATCATCAGAGATGATCACATTTCATCCAAAAATTCATTTTTAGATAAGGATACGATTGAACAAGCTACTCAAACCTCTATACAAGATGAAGATGGGAGCCAAGAAGAAGATATTACTACTGTGAACATAGATTTAAGAGCTCCCCTCTCTCCTATGGATTTATATCCTCCATTCACAGCCAGTATTCAAATAGATTCGGATTCTGATGATGATGAAAACACCATACCAATGAAAATAATTCCTGTTCAAAATGATGATAATATGATCGAAGAAGAAGACATGATAAATCCTATAAGTAATACTGATGACAATACAATGCCAGATCCAGTAGTTGAATTAAACAATAATAACTTGTCACAGGTCAGTTGCACTAGATCAGGACTAGTGTATAAGTCGGTATATTCTCATGAAGGAAAAAGACTTTTTTAAAAATTTTTTATTTATTATATCATAACAATGTGCACATATATAACAAGGTACATTATTAAGTTAATTTAAAAAAAAATTTAAAAAAAAGGAATTATCTATTAGTCCTGAAATCCTTTTTGCCTGATAAATTTACATCATATTATTGTGTTTTAAGATTAGTAGCACTTTTATTGACTACGAATAATAAAAGGTACGGTTATATAAAAATTGTTACATTTTACACAAGAGATATGTATATGTAATCACCTCCATCATTTGACTTGTTGGAGTAAATGTAAAAATACCATTAATGCTTTTAAAAGATTTTGGATATGTATCATCGTATCTGTATATATGTAGTTAACTGTATTAACAATATTACTCAAGCATAGTTTATAGTGTTATATGATATATACCAGATTGTTATCAAATAGATACACATTCAACTATAGATTATGAGATTTATATGAATCAATAATGTTTTTTAACTTAGATCTTACCCCACAAAACATTTTTGTTTAAATGCATTGCATGTTATGTTACATATGAACGATAAAAAAATTTTAAAAAAATTACTTGTTTATGTACAATCTCATAATGCACTCCATCAAAGTGTTGAATCTAATAATCATTGCGGTCTCATGAATATTAGTTCATTAATTCCAGTTTCTATTATTTCATTACATTCGACACACCTCATGGGTGAATTTCTTGGTTTATTCAGAAGGAAGGAGGAACAGATAGTACAAGAAAAATGTCCACATGAGGCCATAAACAGCTGATCATTTGAAAAATGAGCCTTGCAGGAGCAACATCTCAGATTCGAAATTTTATTGTTATAATATTCCTTCCAATCTGCAGAAAGTAAGCTTTGGGCATCAGTAGGAGGGGATTTTAACATGAAAGCACATTTAAATGCTTCTGCAAGGTCATTATTAGATAAGGCTGAAAGAAGGTCATTTTCATAGTCTTTTTTAAGATAAACAATGATAGGTACCCAGACGAATAATGATGTTTTTGAATGGGAGGACATGCTGACTATATGAGGCTTGGTAAATAAATTTTGTAAAAGTAGCACCCTACAACAAGGACATTTTTTCTTCTCCTTTCCCTCATCCTTCCACAATCTATACAACTTTCCTGAACATTGTGAACATAAGAAATGTGAACAAGGGTTTGTGAGAACTATTTCCTCCTTTTCTAGTCCTTCTTTACAGACACAACAGCTTGCAGACGACAGTTCTTCAACCATGTAGCTCAGAAACTGGGGAAATTTGGTCCTATAAAATATGGGGGAGGTATTTTAGTCTTCCTATTCCAATAAAATTGATTGTTGCAATGAGTAATATTACAGTTTTCAAAAAAAAAAAATTAAAATTCTGCTGGATTAGACATGAGACTGAGTTCAGAAATGAATGTATTGATTTTGAAAAAAAAAATTACTTTCTTTAACTAGTCAATCCAATGAAAACATGAAAGATGATATCTTATGATATTTAAAGTAAGAAATTTTGTACTCACATTATGTAGCTTGGAATTACATCGTTGAGAAGAAGAATCACTGTCATCCCTTCACGAAAGGAACCCTCCTCAATCAAAGAGACTAAGTTCAACAAGGTGGCTGCTGTCGAAACTATGAGGCTGGGATAGTAAACCGCAAATTTTTTGCCAAGAAAAGCATTGATAAAGCCCTCCATTGTGTTATACTCCTAATTTTTTTTTTCCGGTATCCTAATGCACTGCTTAACTTTGTTTTAAAATAATATTTTTTCCTTCCTTCACCCAGAGATTGCGACATTAGATTATGACTACAGACTTTGCATTTATAGCATATTTTAGGAATTAGATGTAAGTGAAAAGTGTGCAATATGTTATCATTATTCTGTTACAATAGGTG